>CP125837.1:10049052-11254079 GCA_030408175.1 Trifolium repens
TTTAAGAGAAAATTTACATGACGAGAGGCGCCGTCTGAATTTAAGATACCAGCATTCCATAAAGATTTAGAACGGATGAGATCATCTTTTGTTGTCCTTCGAATAGGAACAGTTCCAGTTGGACACTCCTCTTTCTCAAGTCCGAATATCATATTTGTTGGTGAATTCTTCGCACTTATTTTTTCATTTTTCATGTGAAAAACAGGTCGTCTCTGCAACAAATAATAAAAAATCAACATTGAAATAGAGAATATATAAATAAAATTAAATAAAGTTAACCAAATCGAATGTTGTGTAACCTGCAACTTATGATCCTTAAGTAAAGGATGGTCAAAAGCTGGTTGCTTGTTGATATCAATACAATCAACATATGTATCCAAATTTTGTCTATAAAAACCACAAAAATCAAATGCAGAAAAATTATAATCAATCATGTTATATATTGAGACGAAACAAAATCACTAATTAAATATATGTGAATAGTACATGAATACTCTTGATAGGAAGCTTGTTAATAAGCTTAAGTTGTCTCTCCAACTCTAAATCTTCTTTCAATGTACTATGACTGCCAACTCTATGGCTTGTAATAGTCACCAAACACAAAATCAATAAGAAAAATATGTTGATCATTTTCACAATTTTGTTATGGAACAAAATGACTTGCTGATATAGATAACAATTTAGTATTTCCAATTTATATAGTAGTGGTGCGAGACAAATAAGAATTTAATTAAGGGCAATAAGTAGTATTAGTCAAAAACATTTATGTTGGTCAATATTGTCAATTATTAATATATATAATTAATCTCTGTAAATGTAAACATATTTTAAAAAAAGTCAAACTAACAAATTGTAATGAATAATACTATTCAAATTTATAATTGCATTTATAGTAGGTTAATAATATTAATATTAAAAAGTTTCTTGACTCTTGACCCAAAAAAAAATTAATTGAAATATTATATTGAATAGTTTTATGTTAAATGTTTAAGGATATATATGATAGGAAAAATAGCATTAAAAGCTTCATTGATAATGTAAAGTGACTTATATTTTGGTACAAATTTTTTCTCCAAAATAACTTATATATATTGCGATACGGAGGGAGTAATATTTAGTTAAAAACATGCACTTTTCTGAAAAATCTTTTCTTATCCGTAGAAAAGAATTAATAATTTCTAATTTTGTAAAAGTTACTATAAATACCTTATTATAATATTTACTACATGATTTTCTGAGAGCACTATATAGGGATAGTTGAGTTCACTTCAATCATCACGTACACAAACAAAATAAAAACGTAACTTAATTTTTATTTTATTTATACTTCCTCTATTCAAAATTATAAGTCGCTGTGGGGCGGAGGTAAAAGATAGCTAGGAATAATATATTTTTATTCTTGTTTAAATTTAGTTTTACTACTTTAAATCTATTTTTTGTTTTAATTTTTTTTATAATTGGTTTTAATTATTTTTTATGTGTTTTTTTTCTTCATATTTAATTTACATAAAGATATCCTTATGGCTACCACATCCTCAACATTAGCGGAAAAAAATAAGGTTTTGTTCATAATGGGTGCAACTGGAACCGGAAAAACTAAACTTTCCATCAACTTAGGTACTCAATTCCTTTCTGAAATCATCAACTCTGACAAAATTCAAGTTTATAAGGGTCTTGACATTGTCACCAACAAGGTACCAGAATTCGAACGTTGTTCGATTCCACATCACATGTTAGGCATCATCGACGATCCTGATTATGATTTCACTGTGAATGATTTTTGCAAGCATGTACTTGAAGCTCTAGATCTCATAATTAAAAATGGACACCTACCTATTATTGTAGGAGGGTCGAATTCTTATCTACAAATATTAGTTGATAATGCATTTCGTTCAAAATATGATTGTTGTTTCATTTGGACCGATGTGTCTTTGCCTATTCTATTTCAATATTTAGACAAAAGAGTTGATGAAATGGTTGACGCTGGGTTGGTGGATGAGATTAGAGAATTTTTTGTACCTGGAGCAAACTGTGAAGCGGGGATTAGAAGGGCAATTGGGGTTTCTGAGCTCAATTATTATTTTAAGATAGAAAATGAAAAAGATATTGATGAGGATCAGAAGGAAAATATACTAAAGGAAGCAATTATAAAAACCAAACAAAACACTTGCAAATTGGCTGAAAATCAACTCTCCAAGATCCATAATATGGTTTATAATCTTGGATGGAAGATGAACAAAATTGATTCTACAAAAGTGTTTGAGGCCATTTTAAGTGGAGAAGATTATAAACATTTGTATCAAGAGATTGTGGTTAAGCCAAGTATTGAGATTGTGACTAGATTTCTAGAGGAGACAACTCATGCAACTTGAAATACAAAATATTCAAATGGAAATGGAAAACACACAACCAACGGTGTTTGAAATATGGGTCGACAAATTGTTTCACATTGATATTCATGGAGTGTTTCTTTTCGCCTTCTGCCTTTCTTGCGCGTACTCTGAAATTCCAAAATCTCCCTCACAAAATAACAGTGAGTGTTAAAGGAATGCAAATCTAGAAAAATAAAGTTGCTACGCCTCTTGTTAAGAATAATGATAATTCGATTTTGCAACAAAAAAAAATAATGATAATTAGTTAGAGATTCAATTAGTTCGTTAAAAGTTCAATTAATTTGTTAAGTTTATTATTATGTAGTTAGTTGGTTAAGCATCTTATAGCTCTATATAAGAGCACAATTCTCCACATTTTCATCGTCTTTTATCAAAATAAAATCTTATAATTTTTACTCTCTTTCAAGCTTTCTAAACTCTTACAATTCAATTTCTCTAAACTTTCAAAATCTTAACACCTCTTGCATGTCTTCATCTTGCTACTGCTCCGGCTGGTCGTCATAAAATGCTATAAAATGGATATTTACATAAGAGAAGTTGGAAAACATTGTTTTTATAGGAAAAGAATATTGGTACATAGGAAAAGAATATGCAATTAAAATAATAAAATATCAGTATCATGTTTTTAGAGGAAAAATATCAGTATCATAAAAATTTTAAAATGAACTTTTATAATTTTTGTGCTAAAAACATACTGTATATATTTATGATAAGTACGAATCCAATCTATAAGGTTAAAGAAATTATTAAAAAAAAAAAAAAGTACCATACCATACCCATATCAAGTTTTTTAATTTGAAAAATACTTTCTTTTATGTTTAAATACAGTTTTGGTCTCCCAAATTTTATAATTATTTGATTTTGACCCCTCAAGTTTCAATTGTTTGATTCTAACACTCTAAGTTTCACAATTGTTCGATTTTAGCCCCCCAAATTTGAATTGCTCGGTTTTGATTTCTCAAGTTTACCCTCTTTTGCATTTGCTAGCCTCCCATTGACATTTTTGACCAAAAATTGCTTATGTGGCATTTTAAAAAACTAAAATATATTAAAAATAATTAAAATATGTTTCTAAAATTAAAAATATGTTTTAAAATTAAATTTTTTTATAAAATAATAATATTTGCTTTGATAAAAATGTATTAAAAATTGTTTTTTTGATAAAATATTTATTAATTATTCTTTTTCAAAAAAGTATTTACAAAATTTTTAAAAAATAGTTCATAATTTTTTACTTTTTTTATAACAAAATTATTTGATAATCTACATGTAATAAGAAAAATATTTTATAAGTTATTTTTATAAAAAAAACAATTTGTAAGTTTTTAAAAATTTAAAAACATTTTTATTTATTTTTATTTAATTTAAAATATTTATTTAATTTTAAAATGTCACATAACCAATTTTTAATCAAAAAAGTCAACGGGGGCTAGAAAATGCAAAAGAGAATAAACTTGGGGGGCCAAAATCGAGCAATTGAAACCTATGGGACTAAAATCGAGCAATTATAAAACTTAGGGGTTTAAAATTAAGCAATTGAAACGTGATGGATCAAAATCGCACAATTAAATTTGGGGTGCCAAAACTGCATTTAAACTTTTTTTAATATATAATAGTTAAATATCAAACTATGCCACCTACTTAAGAGTCTCAAAACTCTTATCATCACTTAAATTTATTCATATTTCATATATGTGTATAATATAATGAATAGAGTTGTTATATGACAATGATAAGAATATTTTTGAGCTATTAGATTAAAATGGATGGTTGAGATTAAAGTAATTTTTGTGATTTATATCACATTCAACCAAACATTTTTTTCTTCTCAGTATCTTGTTCCTGTTACCATTCTTGGCCTTTCCACCACTAGTTCAGGCTGATCGTTTCTTCCCTACTGCCATCATCATTCACCAGCTTGAGAACAGGTGCTGTTTCTAATTGTTTAAGGATTGTAAAAAACTTAGATCTAATTCATCTCCCCGACACCACAACCATGTCATCGTCGTTTCCGATATCATTTCACTCAGATCTAATTTTTTACGGGGGTTGAAATTATGATATTTCAAAAGAGGAAATTTCTTACGAGAGGAGAGAACTTTAAATTATGATATTTGAATATTAAAAATTTATGAATATCTATGTTTATAATTTGAATTTAAAGAATGAAATTGTGATATTTTGAAATTTTTACAATTTTAGATGTCATGATTTTTGTAGAGGCTCAGTCATCCGGTTCGACCCAGATTAAACACATTCTAAATATATAGAAGATAGGTATTGCAAGTTTAGACTTGTATCTCAACACCTCAAATATTTTTATACCATTTTGGTTAGTTTTGGTGAACCGATAAATAGAAGATAGGTAATACAAGTTATCAATCGTTAGTTTGGTTCAGTGGTGATTGACGCTGAATTTGGTAGGGAGGACCACAGTTTGATCCCCCGCAACTGCGATCGAAAGGGATCTGGAACCATTTAATACCAGAATTGACCTCCGAACTAGATTCAACTGGTAATGAAAAAAAGAAAGAAAAAAAAAGAGATAGGTATTAAAAGTTTAAACTTGTATCTCAACATATCAAATATTTTTACAAACTATTATCATCTAAATTGTATTTACAAGATTCATAGATCAATCATTTAACTTGGAATATAAGCAAAATAATAATTTAGTGATAAAATGCATGATGGCTCCAAAAAAATAGAAAGGGAAAAGGAGGTAATGGCCCGGTTTATTAGTTTGATAGTATGTTTGGAATAAATAATGTTAAGAGGGCCTACAAATGGTACCTGAAAAATAAATTATAGAATAAAGTGTATTAAAGCCTAAAGTGGTTGTTGAAAATGGAAATATGGATCCCCACATATCATGCCTGGAGTATGCGGTGACATTATGGGTTTGTTTGAATTAATTTATTTTTGAGTTTATATAAATAATTATATAATTTTTATGTATTAATTATTATAAATTTGTCAAAGTATATATTTTATGATAAAAATACAATATTTATCATATGAATTTGTAAAATAGCATAAAACTTAATTTGTATTGTATAAATTGTTTGCATAAGCTCAAAAATAAGTTAATCCAAATGGATCATATATGGTGACTTATTGTTTTTTTCATTCGTTCTCCATTAACCTATTTGTTCGTTCTTTTTTTTTCTATTAATATTTCTACTTTGATTTTATCCTTCTTTTTTCTATTAATTTTTTCTTTGATATTTTGGAAATAATCTCTTTCTTGGATCAATCATACTAATTTTATTGATGTTCAATATTCATGGTGGAGCATGAGAGAAGTATACAGATTGACGAGAGAATATTTGTGGTGCTATGTAAAAAAATGGTCATGAAAATGACCACAGTAACGCGATATTGAAAGTGATCGTTATTGTTTTTTCTCCATTTTAATAGAGTGAACAAAAATCATATATGGAAACGATTGCGACAAAATGTCATTACACTGCGGTGAAACTCTGCAGCCTAGATTTATTAGTAATTATTTTGTTTTTAGAAGAAAAAAATACATTAAAAAAATGGTTAACATTTTAAAGTTTAATGCATTTTCAGATTAGAGAATTGTTGTGCTAATAAAATGGTCAATATTAGTTTGTCTGCCGATAGTTTCACTTGATAGAATAGTTTGTCTAATGATAAGTGCTAGTTAAATTACATATTAACTTATTTTGTAAGATATTCTTAAGATTTTTCCCACTTTAATGTATATATTTGTTTTAAGGTATTTTTGTCAAGCTTTTCTATATCTCAACCATTTGTGCAGGTATTTTAACTTTAGAAGCAAAAATTAGAATTAACTCGCCAAAGCGAGCTCATGACGAGTGCATGGCGAGCAAAGTCAGAAAACTCAGCATTTCACAAGTCCACAACTAGCCACAACGAGCTAACTCGCCACAAAGAGCCTAGAGCGAGCTTGCAACGAGGAGTTCCAGAAGAGACCAAGTTCAAGGAAACAGGAGCTCGCCACAGCAAGCAATATACTCGCCACAGCGAGCTAAGGTGGTCTCAGAGTCATTAATGACGTGGCAGAAACCCACTGATGAAGCAAGGTCAACTCGCCACAGCGAGCTGCAACTCACTCAGCGAGTGGTGATTTTGAAGAATAGTATTTAAGCCGCTTGTTGTTCATTTTAATATAATCTTATCATATCATACTCGTCCTGAACAGAGAGAAAGTTGAGAAATAGGTTTTCTAAAGGAATTTTGAAGGTGGATCAACATAATCTTGAGACATCAAGTGTGATGTTCACTCTCTTCTTTTCTCTTAATCTTTGTAAGTTGATTATGGCTATGTGTAGCTAAATCCTTTGTTGTTGGCATTAGATGTAGCTCATTTATGACTATGTATAACTATTGATATGTTAATATATGTTTTAGTTCATTCATCAATGTTGGTATTATCCTTGATCTTCATGTTTTATCTTTAGATTTGAATTTATAGACATATAATGTTTGAATCAAAGAACTAGGATAATCACTTGTTAAAACCCTAAATTCTAGACATAGATTTAGGTTTAATATTCACTTTTTGTATCGGAACTTAATGTTATTGTGTTGGTTAATTTATCCGATACATCGGAGTTTAAACAATACAATATAGTCATTATATTGATTAATCACCCGAGACATCGAGGGTTAATAGGTATAACGTGATTCTCATCGTTATCTGGACACGGAAACGTTCGTTGAGCGATACGTGATAATGTTGATGAATAGCTAAAATATATGTAACTGATTTAGAACCATACATAGTGAAGTTTAATCCCGGCAACCTTTTCTCTCTGAAAGTTTAATCATCTTTTATTGCAATTTTATGTTTCAAAGTTCTTATAACAAATCAATCCAAAAACCCGACCTTAAAATGATGATAATTGTTGAATGACTTTTAATTTCACACTAATCCCTGTGGATACGATATATGCAAAATACTTGCTTTTGTACTTTAACATTTGACTCTATTTAGAATGATTTCAATTATAATACATTATGTTTTATATAGGTTTCGTTTATTTTATTATTTATTATTTTATTATTTTATTATTTTATTATTTACGTTTGATTTTTTGTTCAATCTATTCACTCTATTTCTTTCATCAAGATTTTATTTCATCGGAATTTTCTTCGTAAGGTTTTTAATGAGACAAAGAGTTTCTTATATATATCTTGAGTTTTAGTCTAGTTCCTGACCAAGTTCTTTTTGCATCTTTTCATTTTATTTTTATTTAATATATATTTCATTATAATACTTTTTAAGTGATTTCTTTGGGATTCGTCAAAAAAACAAAGTGGCTTCTTTGGGATTTCAACAAAGTTGAGATATTTTAGTTGGAAATGGATTATATTAAACACTTTCTTTTAAATTTGAACATAGAATCTTACAATTACCACTGGTTTTTTTTAAACACTTTCTTTTAAATTTGAATTTAAAACCTCACAATTGTATGCATAAATTGAAAGCGGTAATTGTCACTTTATTACTGACAAAAATAAAATCCTCTAATATTTTGGTCATATATCTCTTCAATATATTCAATGTTACATAATATATAGTCACATGAGCATCAATATACTCAATTATCTCTTTTTATAAGAACCGGTTTCTTGTTATAATATCCGTACGCAGTTACATCTTATTTTAAATTGCAGTCATTGATTTGAAATGATCCGTTCAAATTACACACTAACAAGTTTAACTATAATTAAACAATCTCAAACATCGATTCTAGATCAAACCTTTAGCACGAATAATTCAACAATACGGTGTTAAATCCAAATTACTTTTTATACCTATGATGTTCCTTCTTCTTTCTTTTAGGACGTATTGATGTTCCTCCTTTTGGTCTATAGATTTGTAACAATAGACAAAATCGGTGGATGCTTAACATCAACAATATCCTTTCTTTCTTTCTTTTTGTCACAATCAACAATATCCTTTCTAAAATTGCAAGTCTTGCCTTGTTTTCTAATATACACACACGAGTATAGTCTTTTCCTTATCGTATATTTCCGGTGTTTGTCCTACACATCATGTGCATTATAAGCTCGTAAGTTTTATAGAATTGTTTATTGGGCACCGAAAGCTACTTATCTTTTTCAATATACTCTAGACAAAAATAAATTATTTAATAAACTCTAGACAAAAATATATAATATTATATAAAAATTACACCCCAAAAATTCAAACTTAAAACTTTGAGATAAGTACACTTCAAAGTTTCAAACTTAAAACTTTGAGATAACACTAGTACAAATATCACCTATTAATAAGGCTTTTACATCTGCGGAAAAGATACAAGATGTGAAAAAATATATGGAATACGTTTTACAACTGATTTCAATTTTCCCAGTACATTTCAAAGTCTCAAATTTTAATTGAAGGTGTAAAAAATTTAAACCTTTAATTAATATAGTAATTTTGTTTATTAATATTTTCTTTTCACCGAACAAATTTCCATAAGGCGTAGTTTGAAAATTTTGTAAAAAATTAAATGATTTTGATGATTATTTTTTTTTGTCAAGTAGTTAGTGACTTGAAATTCCATCTTTAAGATAGATAAGTGGAATTACCGAAGTTTGAACTTCGACCCCTACATATATAATGCAGTGTTCGCCAATTAAACTAAGTTTACGGGACAATTCCATTATTTTTTTAGGAGGGTGTCAAATAATTTTTACAGTTGATTATTTATGAGATCGTGTCTCTTACAAAGTTGAATACAACTATGAACTGAATGGTATAAATAGGTATGGAAATGTCAAAGGCATTTCTCAAAAGCTGAAAAGTTTAAGTACTTCATCAACGGAAGCATATACCCGTGAGTGTAGGATCTTCAACACCACCAGCTTGAAAACTTGAACATATATAGCTTTTCCATTAATGTTTATCAGGGATCTATAATTGGACTTTTGATGCACATTTTCACATGATAATATTAATAACAAACAAGGCTTAAAGGCTTAAATATGCGGGAATGGAGTTTTATCGTCAGTATAATTCAGTTGGTTTCATAAGTATAACTCAGTTGGTAGGAATATTATATGAAATATATGGGAATGAGAGTTCAAACTATGATACTCTCACTTAGTCAATTTAAAAAAATGAAATTATAGCTACTAGACTACTCAACAACAAAAATAAAACAAACGAACAAACAATGAATTAGTTCAAATGATAAGAGTTGAACTTTCTTAAACAAATACTTGGAAATTCGATTGTTAACTCTTGTATATGAAATAAAATCAGTTGGAATAAGAGAATTCACCTTATATACCTCATAGTTCCTCGATAAAGATTCACTCTTCTATATGAAAATTATGTTGAATTGAGCCCCTTGAATTAATGTGTAAAAGTCCAATTTATTACAGAAGTCAAAATTTGGCACCATTGCGAAAACACTCTACTCTTTCTAAGAATGGTTGTCAAGCATATCATTTTACGCGATCTATAATTATACTATTAGTATTATAAATAAGTTCTTATGTATATACTCAATTTATGTATATACATATTATATCATGTAAACAATAAAATAAATTAAAATTTCCTATGTTTATTTTGTAACAAGTTTGTAATATTGTCATATTTTTTATATCGCGATAAACCACACAAATCGAACCAACCTTAACCGCATTGGTTTGATTTGGATGACTTTTTAAAAACCAATTGAATCAAACTATATCGCATACATTTTTGTCTTGTATTTTGGATGTCTTTTATGATCAAAACCGAACCAACTCACACCGCAAACACCCCTAGAAGACCCACACAATCATTTTCTTGAAAGTTGCAAATAAAAATTCTCCAAAAAGGCTTAATTTTAGTGCACAACCGAAACACTTTGAAAATATATAATTTCTTTCATCTATTTGTGTAAGTGCTCTTTAACTCTGATTTTTCTTACCTTGTATTAAGGCAACTTCTCTTCACTCTATAGTTATTTTATATACATAAAAATCAATTGCATGATCTCAATAAACTTTTATTGAAGTGGAAGAGTTAGAAAGCGGAGTTATAAAGAGGAAAATAGTTCGATTTAGAATTTTCCTCTCCCTTCCATATTTTTATCCCTTCTATCTTTCTCCTTTCCTTTTCACCTATACCAAACACATAATATAACTATTGCATTGAGTATATTTTTCACAATCAAAATAGTAGTAAGTACTAATAAACAATGCTAGACGGCGCCTGCCCAGGGGACAAGTTTCGGTTGATGCCCCACTTCCCACTCTCCCTTTTTATATTTTTTTTAAATTAAAACTACTTTTTTTTATATTTATTAATTATGGTCCTTTTATAATTGTAATGATATGATGAAAACAAATAATCAATTTATTAAAGGGGTTCTCCTTTCTGCCCCAAAAGTTTTTTAGAATATATGATTGTTTTCCTCCCACAATCATTCCTATTTCTTGTGCTGGATTCATTTCCTCCACTGCTCTCAATTGCTTTTATTTGTTCATTCTTACTTTTTTGTTATTAAAGTTTGGACACTTTGTCCCTCTCTTAAGCTTTCAATTGTTTATATAGGAATAAGATGCCAATAAACTATATTCACTATATATAGAGGGAGTTATAATTATTTTTCAACATGAAATTTATTTCATCAAAATAGACACTAAATATACACACCTTTTTGCACGAAGTTCAAATATTGATTTATCAACTAAGATATTAAGCTCAAATGATTATTAAATTCCTTCTAGAATAAATTGTTTACGATAACCTGAATTTGATTCCCGGTAAAAATAATTTTTAATTAGAATTTACTTACCTCGCGATCGAATTCTGGATTACCTTGATCTCTTTTCCTAAAAATCAGAGGTCAATTCTAAAAACATATATAAATAAATAATTGACTTTTCACATGTTTTTGGACAAGTTTTAGAATTTCATGTTTATGGACAAGTTTTATATGGTATTTTGCGATTGTTAGGCATATTTAGTGCTTTGATTTATCATGGTATAGAGAATGTTAAATATGTCTCATGGATTGATCGAGGGTGGTATTGTTTTGCACTTTGGCTACTATCTGATCTATACAAAAAGGGATTGTGTTAATAGACAATATACACAAGTTCAACCGAGTGGAGATCCTCTCCTGTAAATTTACTCTCAAGTTCAATCACATCCCTTCATTCTTTTTCATTATATATAATTATAATAAATATAATAATTATGTATGGTGTGGATTAAAACTGGACACCCTCCAGTCATATTTCCACTGCAGAGAACCCGCTCTCAGTTCAACCCAACACTAAAGGGGTCTAAAATGAATTTTAACATGAAATTTTTTATTTATTTAGAGAAAGTGCGAAACAAAAAATACAAAAAAAAAAATTAATACGAAGGCTAAAATATTTTTTCGTCAATCATAAAATATAAAGTGTCATTATTTTATATCGCAGAAGAGACTATTTATTCTTTTTTTGATTGACACTTTTGTCTTTATTTTGAAACCTTTTACTAATACCTAATATAAGTAACTTAAAATTTAGTGAACCACAATGTCACAAGTGGTTAAGGTTATGGGGCTAACCCTCACCTTCCTTGCTCACGGGTGAGCAACCGTGGGGTGCTACCTAGGTACTACTGTTTTTTAGCTAAAAAATAAAAAGTAACTTAAATTTTCTATTTGAAATTTGTCCTCATACAATCCTTGACTTTGAGGTGCTTGGGGTGGGAGAAAATGGACCTTGAACTACCTTTAATTTTACTAGTACAATGCAATTGCAAGCATTACACTTTAAATATTTTTACGAGTGTAGTGCAATTTTTATTTTACATTTTTTAATAGTTTTATTATACTAGAATTTTTTTTTAGGAATTAGGATTTAGATTCTAAGTGAGAAAATAAGAGTTGTGATTATAAGAATTTTATGATTTGTTATATTATACCTATAATATTTATCATTGATTTATTAATTAACAGTTAATATTATTTATTTTAGCTTTAAAATGAATCACTCAATTTATAAAATTTATATAAAGTCACAAAAAATTATATTAGACCATATATAAGAGAGTGTTTTAGAGATGATCTTAATAACATTTATCTAAATATCCTCACAAGAAAAACATTTATCTAAATAATACCTTCAATAAAACATTATTAGTTTTAAATCCATAATAAATATTTTTTTCACGAGTTTCTTTCACCGAAGTTAATAATATATTAAAGGTTTGTCATATGCTATATATATGCATTAATTATTCTAACGAGCTTCAAAGTTTAATTCACTACATTGTGTGAGTCTAGCCGATTTTACTATACTCAACCTTGTTGGTTAATCACTATTTTTTTATCAGTTTAAAAGGAATACATTATCCGTGTAAAAGTGCTTATTAGATTTCATATCATGCATAATTTATTATTCAAAAATCGATACGTAAAGTGAGAAGTATTAAACTCATTTCTTAGCTTATCTCTATTGTAACATATGTCTCTCTCTCTCTCTCTCAACATTTTTCATCTAACACTATTGAGCTTGATATGCATTGATAAAAATGGTGGGTAATCTATATCTAATATGAATAACATATTCATTTTTAATCATCTTGCAAGGTGCGAGAGATGTAATTTTTCTTTTTTAAACTCATTTTATCTTTTTTTATCAGACAAAGTAATAAACATCATCCAAAATTCACACACACAACTGTAATATTTCAACTTTACTTTGAACCTGAGTGAAAATGTTCAGCTTAACAATATCAACATTATCAGTCGAGTTGGACCTTAGAGACAAATCAATTTACCTTTTTAATTGATGTTTTTTTAATTAACCCACTAGTTACCAAGAAAATGAGGTCCCAATAATCCAAAGTTCATCCGCAAGATAAATAATGTGTAGATAAAAAAAATTTCTACCGAAAATCGAATTAGAGTTCCTGAACAATTAGTCTTAAAATGAGCTCATCAAACACTTGAGTTCGTTAACCCATTAAATCAATCTTATTAAGTAACTCGTATTATTGTGTCAAAAAAAAGTAACTCATATTACAAATTAATTAATGCATTTAATGCAGTTATACAAATCCATTTAATGGAGATATATTATCCATATATAAAATAATTTTACACTATTTCCATAAATATCAGCTTAACCGGGCAAATTAAGTCATCTTGTTCTTTTTTGACAAAAAAACATAAGTCAACTTTCTAACCATGATTATTGTAAAAAAAACTTTATAATCATAATTTTTTAAAAAAAACAAATTAATATATATTTTAATTTTAATTAAACACCTATCTCGTTTTTTTTTTTTTTTTCACCACCAGTTTAATCTGGTTTGGGGACAGTTCTGGCATCAAGTGGTTCCATGAGGAAACATAGTACCTCATTTTATTTTCCTTTCTTTTCTTGGTCACAAGAACCTCATTCTCTTTTAATTAATTGTTTCAAAGAAACTTTCGGAAGAAGTATTAATAAAAAAACAAATATAGTATTAAAAATCCCATAAAAATATAATAATAAATAGACACAGAACCGCTCCACAAACAGAACACAATAAAACCACATTCATTCACTCACTCTCTTCCTCTGCTCTTGTTATATTCATATTATTTCTTTCCAAACTTCTCTTCTTCTCTCTTTCTTTTTCCTCTTCATTTTTTTAATAATATATTTATTTATTTCATTTAATAATAAAATTCATAATATTTCACACCTTGAAGAAGAAATCCTTTGACACATATTTGACTGATTATTAAACAAAAAATAAAAACAACATGGGAATGGGTCTTATGAGGTTGTTCTTGTTCCTGTTCTTGTTCTGTTCTTTTCTTTTTCTTGTTCATTCTTCTTCTGTGTCACCTAGAAATTTTCCCATTATACCCTTTGATGAAGGGTATACACCTTTGTTTGGAGACCATAACTTGATCATTCATCCTGATGCTAAAACTGTTCATCTCTCACTTGATGAGTCTTCAGGTTCTTCATTTTCAACATTAATCCCAAAAATACTCCATTTTTAAAAAGAATTATTAATAAAAATTCCATTTTTTAATTTAATTTTTCCTTTTTGTTCTGTTTTCAGGCTCTGGATTTGCTTCTCATGATCTTTACCTTCATGGGTATTTTAGTGCTTCCATTAAATTACCTTCTGATTATACTGCTGGAGTTGTTGTTGCATTCTATGTAAGTATTAGTAACAACTAACAACCCATCATTTTATTTTATTTTATTTCAATTTTTTATTTTTTTTATTTTTGCTACTTTTTTTACATATTTTAATTAAGTTTTTAAAGTGTGCATATTTTTTTAAAAAAAAATTTGTGACTCCTTCATCAAGTTGAAGAGTTGAAAGCTTGATTGTAAAATTTATGGTATGACTTTGTCTGATAAACCAGATAGCTTTCAGTTTCTTTAGTCTTTATGATCTGCAAAGAAAAGGACATAGAAAATTAATTATCATTATTATGTTTTCTGCTTTTTGACCCTTTTTTTCAGCAAAAGTTTATGGGTTTGTTTGAAATTTTTGAAAGAGAAACTGTCACTTTGGTCTGTTTGTCTTCTTGTTATTCATTTTCATCTTTGTGCATGCTTGGAATCACACCGTTAAGTTTGACCAAATTACGCTGATACGAGTCTTTTTTAGCTTAATCAATGTATCTGGAATTCTGGTTCAATCCTAAGCTTGACTTGAATTAAAAAATTTAAGGACAGTTTGTTGTCTATCTGAATCCTACAAGGCTCGAGTGATTAATCTCATATGTCGGGTTTACACTGTGATTTTGTTGAAACTCTAAAATATAACTTTTAGCTAAAATCACGGCGTTGTGATAAGCATGCACTTATATTACCATTAAAAGGGGAAGAAAAAAAATATAGTAATTTAATTTATTCCTCAAATTTTATGTTGCAGTTGTCAAATGGTGACATGTATGAGAAGAACCATGATGAAATAGACTTTGAATTTTTGGGACACATTAGAGGCAAAGATTGGAAGGTTCAAACCAATATTTATGGAAATGGAAGTACTAACATTGGAAGAGAAGAAAGATATAGTTTATGGTTTGATCCTTCTGA
The DNA here is from genome assembly GCA_030408175.1 of Trifolium repens. NCBI lineage: Eukaryota > Viridiplantae > Streptophyta > Magnoliopsida > Fabales > Fabaceae > Trifolium > Trifolium repens. The sequence goes on from CP125837.1 coordinate 10,064,496, forward strand.
GGATTTTCATCAGTACAGTATTCTATGGACAGATTCTAAGATCATGTAAGCAAAATCTAATCTCAACCCTTACACTATGCTATATTTGGTTATTTGGTTTAATTTTGGATCTTATACACACACACACACACACACCTCATACAAACATACCTACATTTTACTTTTTATAGAAAAATTTCTTTGTTTTTGTTGAAAGATGTCTTTGGTTTTCTTCTTTTATTGTTCATAGTACATCCACAGTTTTGTGAAAACTGGTTTTTGCTTTTAGTGGGATTATTACTATGTACATTTTTTGCATTGATGGTTTGCTCAGAATGTGTAAAAATCATATGTCATCAGAACTATATATTAAATTGTATATTGTGTATATATCCTTTTATGGGGAGGAACCCACAAGATACAAAGTTGGTGACATGTGACCATTGAATAAATTCTTATGTATTGGAATCTTTATAAAATTTAGCCTATGTTTGGCATCACTCTGAGTATGTCAGAATCACGGTGGATCACTATGATTCTGACATATCCACCGTGATACTAAACATACACTTAGTAATTGAAGAACTATTTTTGTCTACCTAATTCATGAGTTATACTAACATGTGGTTGGTCAGAGTAGTAAGGGACTCGAACATAAGTGGTCAGAAGTTAATCTTTGGTTTTTGCGTATAAAAAAAAGTCGGTTAGGGGAGAGAACCAACCTTGTGTGTCCAACAGGTTCTCTGATAGATTTAGTCACTATTAAACTACATTAGATTTGGTTTCGTTGTGCCTTTAACAAGTAAATTCATGAATTAGTAATCAATACTCACTCGTTAGATACCATTGTTAACAAGTACGTCTCATGTGTCCTGAATTATACTAAGTACTAACCTTGATTCTTAGAGGTCGCTAATGTTGGATTTGCGGTGTTCAAATTAACACTACTTTGTTTTCTTTCGCAGATTTTATGTAGATGATGTGCCTATAAGAGAAATAAAGAGAACAAAATCAATGGGAGGAGATTTTCCATCAAAGGCAATGACATTGTATTCTACCATTTGGGATGCATCTAATTGGGCTACCAATGGAGGAAAATACAAAGTAAACTACAAATATGCACCCTATGTTGCTGAGTTTTCTGATTTTGTCCTACATGGTTGTGCAGTTGATCCTATTGATCATGTGACAAACTGTGACAGTGTTCAAGAAATAGTTCATTCTGATGTAACACAAGTAGAAAGAATCAAAATGGAGAACTTTAGGTTGAAGCACATGACATATTCTTACTGTTATGACAAAATTAGATACAAAGTTCCTCTATCGGAGTGTGTGATCGATTTGCGAGAAGCTGAAAGGTTGAGAAAATTTGATCCTGTTACGTTTGGTAATGGCCATCACCGCCGTGGAAAGCGACACCACCACAAGGAAGAAGCTGCTTCGTTTTAGTGCATGTTTGAATTTACTGTGAGTTTGACAAAATCACATTGGTATCGTGGTTTTGTTGAAGTTTCTGATTGTAGCTTTTACTAAAATTACGATGGCACATTGTGATTATGTCAAAATCAACAGTATTCCAAATATGCATCAAAATAAATATGTTTCAATATGATGATTTTGTCATTAAAAGAAATATGTTTTCATGATCTCTTCTGCCTTTCATTTTGGTGTATAGAGATTAAGTGGGGATTAAGCATACAAGTCCATAATATAATAATAATTAATATGATTATTATTGCTGGTGGGTTATTACTTATTGTATAGTTCATCATCTCTTTAGGTTCCTTAGGTAAATTTATCATTTGTTGTGGTCTATTTTTATAAATTGAATTTATGTAGTCTATTCCGTCTGGTCTCATATATAAACAAAAATAAAATTGCTTCACATCCTAAAAAAGGTACTAGTTGATTTCATTTAATTTTACAAAAGTGATAAAAAAAAGTAATTGTATTTTCTTATTGTTTTCATGGAAACTTGTTTTATAAGAATAATAAACAAGACATTGGCCTCAAGTGTTAATTGAGCTCCCTTTAAGACGAACTGCTTAGGAGAACCCAAATTCGATTCTTGGTGCATACAATTTTTGGACATATTTTTTTACCTTGTAGTCGAATTATGGATTATTGGACCCCCTTTCCTGGGAACCAGAGGGTTAGAAATAAAAATAAAAAGTTATTGCAAAATTAAATTAATTTGATGAAAAAGGTATTTTATAATAAAACCATAAAATATGATTTTTGTTGTCTATATTCAAGACTGAATTGAATATTTAGGCACACTTTCTGATTTTAATAAAGTACATTGGAATGAATTATTTAATTGAGTATTGTTCTAAAAAAATACAAAATTGAATATTTAGGCACACCTTCTGATTTTAATAAAGTACTACTTTAGAATGAATTATTTAATTGCATATTGTTATTAAAAAAAACAAAGACTAAGTTGAATATTTAGGCACACCTTCTGATTTTAATAAAGTACTTTAGAATGAATTATTTAATGAATGTTAGGTGTGGATTATTTTTGTTGGTTACTAATTATATCCAATCCAATATGAAAGTAATGCAAGTTGTTGAATAATTTATATTGAAGGACTGTACTAAAAAATGTTGGAATTGCTTTAAAATTGATAAGGTCAGATTGTCAGCAGCTTAAGGACATTTTATGTTGGCATTTTATCAATCTAATTTGGAATCCAAAGTCAAGGTGAGTGTGACAAATGCTACAGTAGTAGTGCTGCAACTGCTTAGTTTACTACTACTACTTTCATTAAATAGTGACCAATTTTCTTACTCTCTCTTTACTTTTTTTTTATTTCTCATAGTTTTTGTCTTCTAGGGTATAGATTATACTACAATACAAAATTATTGGGTACTTTTTTTTCCCACTTGATACTAAAAAAAACTTTCATGTTTTTTAAAGTATGTATCCTAAGTCCTAACGGCCATAGGAATGACAATTGGACTCCACACTTGTTTGATTATTTATTTTTAATCTGGTATTTTTTAGTTGAAGTTGTAGAGATTAATTCTTCTTATTTTGTAAAATTTAAATGAGTGACAAGTTCTCTTTAACTATATTGACTATATTGTTTGTTCAAGCTCTGGTTCAAACTCAAGCGTTTACTAATAAGTGGTCTTTCTTATGAGCGGTAAATTTTCAATAGTTTTTCTTATGAAATTTACTTTGAATTTCATACTCTACTAATAAGTGGACCCTTAAATAATACATCATATTTTTACAATTTATATACATTTTGCTTCATTAAGGGTAAAAAAAGAAAGAAATAAGGTGTTGTATATTTTGCAATCAAAACACTAACAATGATATTGTATTTTATTTAAATTTTATGATATCCATTTTGTTATGTCATGTTCCTCCAATGGATAAAAAATTGAGGAACCAATTAATCATTATATGAAATCCATTATGATACTTTTATGGAATATCCTCTTAGAGCATCTCCAATGGTGATACCACTTTGGGTATCATACATTACTAAAAAGTGGTCCCTACAATGCCATATAATATTTATGCAACTCATACATATTTTGCTCCAATTGTGGTATCACTCTAAGTATCATACATTATTAACAAGTTTTTAATTCTATTTAATTTTATATAAAAAAAAAGGTAATATTAAATTGATGATACGGTACCTTAAATAAGGTACCGGTATCATCAATTTTGATACCCTCTGTGCCACGTCATGGAACTCCAATGATAAAAAAAAGTAAGGTACGGATCATTAGTTTATGATACTCGCTTTGATACCCTTATTGGAGATGCTCTTAGAACACCTTCAATGATGCAACCCAATATTAATTGGTATCTTAAATGGGTTCATACTGCCTTATCATCTCAAAGCTCTTTCCCCCACGCCCAGCCCTAGCCGGTCCAGTCAAAAATTTTGTTTTCGTAAAATAAAATTGATATTGAACTAACACAAGGTCATTGATTGAGTTTTTATATAAAAATTATAATTAAAAAAATCAGTTATGACCGGTAAAAAATAAGGACAAACAACATTTATGTCATATAATATAACAGTATGATTTTCTTTTAGCTGGGGTTGGCAACCTTTCATTTTAATCTTTTTCTTTCTTACTTTCCAACCCGAAAAGTTGTATGTGTTTGTCGTTGTTGTTCTAGGTATGAGGTTAATTTGAATTTTGAAGTTGAGATTCGAGTTTGAGATTTGTGTTTGTGATTTTATTGGGCTTTTTTTTTGTGCTAATTTTTATTGGGCTTGTTGAAAAAGTGTTCTAAACATTCGAAGTTTGCTCTTCCCACCCCCCGGTTTTCTTTTCCACCCCCCGAGTTTCCCTAAATGCCCCTAATAAAAAAGTACGGACTACGCGAGCCGTATTTTTACATGAGTTTTCCACCCCCTACGTTGAAAATGGGTACGGGAAACGCGATACGTACTATTTTAAAAGTACGGACTACAAGATCCGTTGCGGAAAAAGTACGGGACGCGAGATCCGTACTTTTCCTTAATATAAACAGAGCGTTAACTCCTCTTCTCATTTCAACGTTTCTGGGTTTTGAACAAATAAGAACCCTGAGCATCCAAGTTTATCAATTAGCATCAACCATTCGTTTTGGAGGCCGGAATCCATATACATTATCAATTCCTACTCCATCAAGTAAGTTAATATCTAATTTTGATCACTTTATTGTGTTCCTCTTTCTTCATCTCAATTTTCTGCGTTTTTGGGATTGCATGTATGAAAAATCTCTGATTTATGATTAATTTGAAATTATGTTGTTGAAGATGTTGATTCTTGTTTACTATGATGAATGCATGTTAGTTTGATTTATTATTTTGATTAGGTTTAGGTATAGGTTTATTTTTTGATTTTTCAATTGTTTAGAGATGAATGGATGGTTGTTAGGGTTGAATGTGTATGCTGTAAATGATTTTGTTTACATTGTTGATTATTGGTTGTTAGGATGAATGTCTATTATGTTGAATGTTATATTTAATTAGGTTTTGGTGAAATTTTGAATTTTGATTTGGTTAGAGATATAACATAAGTTTATGCATATTTTTGAATTACATTAGTTACTAATTATGGTTGATTGTCGATTGAAACCAATTGTAGAAGTTTAATTACTGATCATGAATGATTTTTTCTTTGTTTAGATATGGAAGAAGATGTTGGTAGAGGACGACACGGTAGAGATAGCAGGGCACATGGTTCTGCTCGAAGACAAGTTCCTCCTCCGCCAAAAAGAGGACGCAAGAAAGTGCAACCTCCTCCCGTGGAATCTGGTTCCTCGCGTTCCCGCACACGGCGACCACAAGTTGACGAACCTGATGAAGGCTTTGATGCGGGTCAATTCCTAGATGACAATGCAAATTGGGAAGAGCCAGAGCCGCAACCTCAAGAACCACCTGAGACGCAAGAAGCTGAGGATCAGGATGCGCCGCAACATGTACAACAATTGCAAGATGGGAATGCATACGGAGGAGGACCGACAGATTTGTCCCTACTGTCGCTTTACCATAAGCATAGGGCAATTCCTATTTGGCATGCACACCCGGATGCCGAGGTATAAATCTAAACCATTACATTAGGAATTATTTGCTTATCAATTTTAAATGTTTGTATTTTTTTAATTGAAGGTTACTAACATTTTAATGCGTATTTTTCAGATTGTGAAGAATCCTTTGCGTTCCCTTGCCAATGGAAAAAAGATCCTTGATATTCCCAAACCGGAAAAGACCGAGCTGTGGTTTTGGGATAAATTAAAGGCAACTGGATTGGAGCCGCTTGTGCATACTAGTTTCGGTAAGATAAACCATGGACTGCTCACCGCATTTGCTGAAAGGTGGCATCCAGAGACTAGTACTTTCCACCTTCCCGTAGGAGAGATGGGCATAACTTTGGACGATGTGCAATGTTTATTGCACATCCCTATTGAAGGGAAGTTTCTGAACCACGAGAGGATGAGCAGAAGTGAGGGGGCTGACATGGTCAGCAATTACTTGGGTGTTCAGAGGGATGATATTGTGGCTGAATTTCACGCAATGAGAGCGTTGAAAATCAGGTATACTTACCTGCAGCAAATTTATATGGAGTTGAAGGAAACTTGCGAGACTATGGAGAGTGAGGAATGCTCTGAGGAGGAGATGGAGCCTTTTAGGGAGAGGTGCTTGAGGGCTTTTTTGCTGTTCTTGGTTGGCTGCAGCATCTTCAGCAACAAAAGTAACCGATGCATCGATGTTATTTACCTGCAATACTTCCAAGACTTGTCGACCGTCTGTGAGTGGAATTGGGGTGCTGCAGCTCTTGCGTATATGCAGCATCACTTGGACGATGCGTCTGAGGCGGAGACAAGTAACATGGCCGGATACTTATCCGTTGTTCAGGTAAATTATTATATTTAGCACATAATTGAATTTAAATAGTTTATGATTAACATATGCAAAATCGATAATTTTTCTTATATTTGTTTTCAGGGATGGATAATTGAACATTTTCCTAGCTTGAGTGTGTGGAGCATCGCTGACAACCACCACGAGAGTATGCCGCGATGTGCGAGGTATGTGTCTGGAGTTGGGCATAAGGAACCACCGGCATATAGACTAAGTTTAGACAACCTACAGATGTCTGATGTTGTCTTCGCTCCATATGATAACCATCGTCCATATAGGCCCTTGATTGATGCATTTTTTTTTCTGGATGGTTAAGAAGCGGGAAAGTGCTTGCCAAACACTTACCGGAACGTGTGCTTCGACAGTTTAAGCATGTGCAAGGGATTCCGAGAGACCCAGCTGTGTCTGCTACACCTGGCATGTCTCTTAATCATATTGACCGAGTGTGGGAGGAGGAGGAGTTGGCCATAAGGATGATTGGCCCGGAGATGAGGGGACGATTAGTCAGAAACCCCTGGGACTATGAAGCTGGGTATATAGCATGGTTCTACCGAGTGTCGCATCCAACTATGCACCCGGTCGAGACTGAACAACAACCACCTAGGCCACCTATGCTAGAGGTGTTGATTGAGGAGCAAGCTAGAAACGATGTGGCGGATACTTGGGAGATTTGTCAGAATGTAAGGAGTGAGGTAAGGAGGTCATTGGCTGATGGTGAAGCGCCAGAGGGAACGCCTGTGCATGATACCATGCAGCGCCTACTAGGCTATGTTGAGCCTGCATTCCTGTATACAAGAAGGCGTCGACAACCGGGAGCTAGAGGTCGATTCAGAGCGACTCAGTAGTTGTGGCTTTATTTTGTAACTTAATGTATTTTGTGAACTTTGATCGCATGTTCTTTAACTTGACTTTGTACTTGGACTTATGTTAGTGCGGATGTTATGTATCTTGCCTTAACTTGTAGCGCATCATTTTGTATCTTGCCTTGACTTATGTTAGTGCGCTTGATAACTTTTGGTAACTATTTGAACATGGATTTGTAATATTAAATATGTATTTTGTTGATTACGTATGTTGGTTTGAAAATATTATCCATTTCTGTTGATTATTAGCTGTTACAAAATTGATTTAAGCAGGTTGGAACTCAGAAATTGGTTCTGAGTTGGTTCTGGTACATGTTGGTTTTAATGCAATCTGGAACATAAAAGTACTGCTTTTGCGTGCAGTACTTTCTGTGCGGGGACCTGCGAGGGCTTGGGCACAACCCTGCCTGGGTCTTGCGGGCATGCTGCGGGGACTTGCGGGCGCTTGCTGTCCCTGGCGAGGGCTTGGCTTGTCTTGGCTAAAATGACACACATAGTTCAACACAATACGAATATTTTATTTTCATAGAAATACATTACAATAGTTATACACTTAAACTTACTTAAACTTAACAAACTAAGAACACAATAATAATGTATAAAACTGACACAAATAGAAAAGGGTTACACATTAGAAAAGGTCGCATACAAACGAGCTTGGGATGGAACATCTTCAACGGTGCGAAACAGATAGTGCACATCGCCGTCACTCTGTATCTCTCTCCAATGGTGTTTTTTATCCGCATCATCAAACCCAATACTGTCACTTCCAAGATCAATGTATGATTCATAATAAAAAATTTTGTGAATTTTGATAACTTGTGCATATTTGTGTACATAAGCATATTCAACCCAGAATTTCAACGATTCAAGATATTTGATGTTACTCTTCAATCTGACACTTAAAACTTCGCCGATACCATCAAACTCTACTGGAAAATCATATGTCGTTGCCATAGTTAAAAAAAAAAATTATTGTAGAGTCCTCAAACAACATGAATGTATTTATATAAATTTTAAAGTTTTTCTTCCAAAGTGTCGGTGGATTCTGGACCGTGGAAAGTGTCGGTGGAATCTTGAACGTTAAAAGTGTCGGTTGAATCTTGACCGTGCAACCTGTCGGTGGATTTTCGACCATGCGAAACGACACACGAATACTACGGATATTACACGAAAAATAATTAACACTCAATAGTTATAAATTAAAAACGATAAATTCGAATAAAATACGTCACACTATAAATCAAATACAACAACATCAATACAACGAAATAACATAAGTAATACGGAAAATAACGATATTACAAGGGAAATAAAAACAATACACATAAAATAAAAACGATACATGGAATATTAAAACATTGCTATGGAGAATACAAACATTGATATGGAGAATACAAACATTGCTATGGATCCGCTAAGTTAACGGTGGAATCTTCGTCATCTGGATGTTTCAAGTTCGCAAGTATAGCATCAACAGATCTTGTCAGTTTTGCGTCTAACTCGATAGGCCCTTTTGTGCTGTACTGAGAGTAAATTGAAAACATGTTACGAATATCATCGTCGTTATGAAGTTGCATTTTGCTAAACGCAACACTTCCGTCAGATCTTAATGATGGCTTTCGATATTCAATGCTTGTGACTGTTCTGTCGTCGTTCCGGTTGTTGCAACAACGATTAATTTCGTCAAGTTGTTGCTTTAGATCAACCAATGTAGCATCAACGTAAATCCAGAACATGTTCGGCGATTCGTTGTTGAAGTATACCGCCGCAATATGAGTGTTTCTTCGGTAGGTTAGAGAAATATCCATTAGGGTTGTTTGTGCAGACGGCAAACCATTCGTTTGATTTAAAGAAATTGCAAAGCGTTGTGAACCACACAAATTGTCGGTAAAATCTCAACCGTTTATTTTGTCGGTAAAATCTCGGCAGTCGAATTTTATTTTAAAAAATAAAAAGTATAATGATAATAATAATAATGTGAACCATAAGAATAAAAAAAAATTGTTATCATACTACAAGTGGTGCAAGGGATCATTTAAGGTAATTTTAGCACCTTTAGAAATTGCTTTGTCTTTGGGAGCTTTCAATGATGTCGACTCAGGACACGCAATTTCACGAAGCAGATTTCTGATTTCACACTTCATACTATCATCAACTCTCTTTAGCCGTGTCTACAAAAAAAAAATTATCAACTTAACGTATGAAAAAATTATCAACTTAACGTATGAAAAAAAATTATCAATTCATTGTACCTGAATCAATTGCCACTCAGCTAAACAGGAATAATCATCATCCTCTTGGTCACTGCCATCATCCACCATAAAACACAACTTCTTCCAATGTGCATTTACCTTATCCAGTCGAATAGGTAAGTTGTTTTTAATCTTTCGAGCAATCACGCATGCACATGGCAATCCATAAATTTTCCTCATCAAGCAACCACATTTCTTGCTGTCCATACCGCATTCCTCCACTCTTAATTCTTCTCTGCGAATGTGATTCAATGCCGCTCTCGAAACTTTGAAATTCAACAAAGCATACAAGTAATGATCCTTGAAAGTGTGTTCGACAACCGACACGTTCCGACCAAAAGTTGCTTGTAATTCAGTGAACTGATTAATCAACATTTTGTTGATTGCTTCCCAACCCGTAGCCAAGTCACCGGTGCTGCCATGCAAGTAACCCTTCAACCTACCGTGTGAACCTTCAACTCGGTTAGTGGTGGTGTTCCCGAGATGCATATAATTGTTCGTCCAATCACTCACACACCTATGTTTATCGGTATCCAAAATCGTGGTATCCACATATCTCACGAACCTTGGCCACCTAACACATAGTTTCCTAAATTGTAAGACCGCATCAACATAATTTTCCTCATTACCCGAGAATAATACCACATCGAAAGCCTTCTCAATTTGTCTCCACAAATCAGTTTGCGAAACTTTTTCACCATCTTTTATCTTGCAAAGTGGCTTCATTGTTTGTGTCATATTTTTCTTCACATGAAAATAACAAACCAAATGAGCCGACTCCGGAAAAACTGTGGCAACGGCATTCATTAGTGCAGCATCCCTGTCAGTCACAATCACCTTCGGTTTCACCTCTTTACTCCTCAAAAGACCCTTACATTGTTGCAAAACCCATGTAAAGTTTTCTTCCTTTTCATTACTCATAAAAGCAAATCCCACGCTATAAGTTTCTTCACACGAGGTTTCGCCGACTATTTCAAACAATGGCATCCCGTACTTGTTGGTTTTATATGTAGAATCCATCAACAAAACGGTAGGAAAAGTATTCAACAAACATACGGATTTAGGATGTGCAAAAAATACATCTTGAACATAGTCGGACTCACCATCGGTACGAGCTTTAAAGAAGTAGTTGTTTTCGTCAAGACACTTGTACAATTGTTGCATTTCCATCCTTGAGGCCCTACTTCTTTGTTTGAACCTATAGCGGGCATTGTAGACTTTCTTTATATCCGACACATTGTTTGGATCTCTCTCTTTCATGGTAGCAATAATGTTCTTCGGCGATACCAAATTCCGTGTCAATTCACTTAGTAGTTGCTTCTCTTCCGGTTTCAAACGTCCCGCGACGAGATGACCTACTAAGGCTTTATCTAGCGCATGGTTATGCATTCCATTAGTGACGGAAACATGCCAAGCATTTGTTGAGGCATGCAAGCGAGCCCGAAGTCGAAACGGGCACTCACATTTCCTCGTTCCCGTCTCTTCTTTTTTTGGCTTCTTTCCCATCAGTTTGTATTTACCGCCCCTTTCGCAACCTAACACAAGAAACGGCTTTCTAACACCGCCACCGTTGTCTGATCTTACAACAACAATTGAAAATCTTAACGGCGTTGCTACATCACGAGCCCACTTAACCACCCCGCTTCTTTTGACTCGAATCCTATATCCGTCTCGAAATGAGAACCGAGGTACACATTTATTGCCGGAGGTATTGGTACTAATGCTCTACTCTCATCCGGAGGTTGAGATTGATCAGCCATAACTACAAAATAACATAGCCAAAAATTTATCAATATAAACTTATCAAATATTATGAAGTATCATAAATTATACATTGGCATAAAAATAATCTAAGCATGAAATTGGCGTTTAAATACTACTACAATGCACCAAATAGTCCTTAGGTTACTTGTTTTCTAAGTTAATGTAACAATATTGCAGATTATATAAGCAAGTCAGTGAGCTACGCAGCAAATTCCAAACCCAGAAAAGTACGGCACGCATAATCCGTGCTAAAGTACGGATCTCCTAATCCGTGCTAAAGTGTGTCAGAAATCTAGTAAGCTAGAAAGTAGGTAAGCGCAAACTAAACGGTGGGTTACGAAATTTACCTTGATTTTGAGCTCCAATGCGTGTAGATGCAGTTAGGCAACACTCCAATGTTGATTTTAAGCCTCCAATGGACGGAATCGCACAAGGATCACGTATGGAGATTTTGATTGTGTGTATGTGAAGAAGAGAAAGTGAAGAAGAAAGACTGATGTTCTGGGTTTATTAACGAAAAGTACGGACTACGTCATCCGTATTTTTTCCGCATCGGATTTTGTAATCCGTACTTTTCAAAAGCACGGATCGCAAAAGCGGTACTTTTTCGTTCAAATTTTTTGAATTTTCAGGGGTCATTTTGGGTTTTAGGGGGGTGACAAAGAGTTAAGGGGGGTGGGATGAGCAATCTTCTAAACATTCATGTATTTTTTATTTTAATTAAATTCTTTTATAACATTTTTTATTTTTCAATAATTTTCATTAAATTAAAATTCAAGTGGATTAAAAAATATATTAAAATGTCCTAGTAAAATTGCCAACTTAGCATATTTTGATGACTAAACATAAATGAGAGACTAAAATTATATAATTTGAAATTACATAGATATAATCTATTTTTTTTGTACAGATACCAAATAAAATATTAACTCAATATTTTTAATGGTCTCACAATAGAAATTGTTTTAGACCTATAAACGGGCATCGAATAAACCAAAAAAGTTTTTTCTTAATACAACCTTAGTTTTATTATTATTGCTACAGATTTTAATGGCAAATTTTTTTAATAATTTTTTTAAGATTGTTTGTTCTCACCACCTTTACACTTTTTATATCATCAATATCAATGAAACTTACTCAATTGAATCTCCAATCTTTTTAAGTCCATGTGAAATTTCTTTCACAAGATCCGTCTGTAGTTGGAAATGTCTGTTAAAGGGAGGTCGACTTCCCACCACCAAGAAAATGGGGCCTTTTGATGCATAATTTGTGTGTTGAAATTTTTAATGGATTATTTAAAAAAAATTCTTTTGTAACCCCCACAAAATTGTTGATCCTTTGTACAAGGCTTATTTGTAGCCACAAATTTTTCATGTTTATTTTCAAACACATCCTAATATTGTTGCATCTATATTACATTTCATTTCATCTGCTATCAAACTCATCCACCAAGTCATATTGCTATTGTTCCGAATCGGAACAATAGCAATATGACTTCCGATCTACTAGTGTGCCAAGAGTTGCAACAATGTGTTTGCTGTTTTTCAGTACATGTTGCCAAACAATTAGGATATTTAGCCAAACAATTTCTCCAACCAAATTGATGAAAGTCTAAACTATCAAAATATTTAATTAGCCAAACAATTTGTCACAATAGAGCCCACATACCCTAAAAAACTGAAACCCAAAGATATAGTTAGCTCACAATCAGAATCAATGACACATTATTGTACCTTCAATCCTCTACGATAGATTTAATAATCGATTGGAACCTTAGATAATTGATTAGAGTAAGATTCGTCAATTATGAATTTAGATAAAACCCCGAAAATATTATAAATATTGATTTGAGTTAAATTGATTAAGTGATAATCATAATATTATAATACAATATTAAGATGGTAAAACTAATTCTTTTAAAAATTAGAAATCACAATCAATAAAATCATCATATATAAAACCAAGTGATTGAACCTAGGTGATTAATTAACTTCACGAACAAATTGTTCAGAAGAACCAAAATTCAGTTTTTAGATGAAATAAATTTTGATCAGACTTTACTTACCTCTCAATTGAACTTCGAATTATTAGAATTTTTTTCCTTCTTAAAATCGAAGATTAACAAACAAAATAAATAATCATCATATACAAAAGGAGAAATAAGAAAGGAGGGGCCTCATCCAACCAAATTCCTTCTAAGTGTATAAGGCATGCTTAGTTAATGTGGGCTAATTTGTTCGACAACTACTTTTGCCGTCCTACACATTACTCGTGCGCCCTACATGTTTCATATTTTACCCTTCCGCTACTTAAGTAGCGGTTGTTATACTTGTAGGGTGTTTTTGGAGGTATCCGCTACTTAAGTAGTGAATAGGGATATTTTGGTAAAATTGTAGGGCGCGCGAGAAAAAACGTAGAATGGTAAAAGTAGTTGTCAATTTGTTCTCATTCCTATGATTATGATGGAAATCTAAACTATCAAGATAAGGATATTAAGCCAAAAACTTTCACAAATAGAACCCACATACCCATGATAATTTTTTTTCCTCTGAAACCCAAGGATAGTTAGCTCACTATCAGATTCAATGACACAATGATTGTATCTTTGATCCTTTGTATATCTAATTCAAATTCAATACACTCCACCATGAGCACGTCAAGATGGCAATTCTTCGACCAACAAACAATCGCAAGAAAATCACCATGTTCATCTCGAAGGTTGACAAATAGATAAATAAAATAGATAAATTTGTTTGACAAGAAATAGATTTGAATTCTGTCAGTCGGAGAGAAGTGAGTGCAATATGTGAACCATTTGATTAAGATCAGACTGTCCAAATTTTTAGCTTCAATTTTATATTTCAAAAACAATTAAAATTTAATCTTAACATTTCCAAAATCACATTGTGTTCATTTTATGTTTACATTATATACTTTTTTGGTCTCTACCCTCCGATTCTCAGGTGAAATGTGCTATAATAATCTAGAGTTCGACAAAGAGATAATTAAGTTTGCCCAAAGATTGTTCATGTTAGGGTTCAAACTCATCAAACTCTTTAGTCCAACCACTTGGTTGTCCATATTATAACAATGCTAGTAAGATATGTACAGAAAATGGAGTAAAAAAGGTAACTGATAACTACTAAATGAAAATCACATCCATGAGAGACATAATACACTTGTTTCAACTCTCAACAATTCCAACAAATTTCAGGGAAATTCTATGTATCAGCCAAGTTTCTTTTCCCTGCCATGCTTTGCTTCAGAATTGTAAACTAGTTGAGAAATAAGTTACCTATTGTTCTTTTTTATTATTGATCCTATTTTGGTTTACATAAGTTCAAACATTATTAAGAATTAATGAAGTATTGCTTCAAGAACCACCAGCCTCCTTTTTCTCTATAAGCTTCACAAAGTTGTGGACAATTTTCTTGCCGTCGGGGGTTATAATGCTCTCTGGATGAAACTGCACACCCTGTAGTTGCAAATAAATGAAAATGTTAATATGTGCGAGACAAATTACAAGTTCAAAGAATCCAAATCATCTTCTGTAAAAATATCACATAGTAATCAATCTCGTATCTCGACTATTGACTTGAGATTGGACAGATTAGATTACACTTTCACTAAATCAATTTTCAACAATTACGATCATTGATTTAGAGTGTAATTAAACTCTATTAGTATCAGAATAAACAACTTTTAATGTATGTGATTCAAGACCACATGTATCGGTGTCGTGTCAGAGTGTCTAAAACCAGACACATCTTCAATCTGAAATATCGGTGCTATATGAGTCACAGGTTTGAGCCTTAGAATAAGCCTCTTATAAATGCAAGTTATGACTTAAGACTACCGACAGTAGACCTAAAATGGGTCCAATCCTTTTTTGGACCATGTCACGACAGATCTGTACAACAAGAAGAATAAATTGTTACCTGCATATGCCGATATTTCTTGTGGCGAACAGCCATTATGAGACCATCTTCAGTCCATGCTGTTACCTCAAGTTCTTCATCAGGAAAGCTCTCCTTTTCAATTACAAGGCTGTGATATCTTGCAGCCAAGAAAGGACTGAAAATGATATGAAATTGAAGCCGAATTATATCAGAACTCGGAAGCATTTAAAAGTGAACAGAACGTAGCTGCTGATTCCTAAACCAGTTATAGTTCTAAATTGCAGTTTGCAACCGCCATTGCAGCTGCATTGACCGCGTTTTCCAGCATTTTACCGCAATTTAAAACCATAAACTAACTTCAAAGTATAGTATTACAGTGTATGAAAGAAACGGTAGCAACAAATAATGCTTCCTCAAAATTTCATGCATAGTAATAAAAATTAAAACCTACTTAGGTAGTCCAGCAAGTAATCCATCTTCTCCTTTTTCATCATAATAAACCAGAGAACTTTTTCCATGCATCACACCATAAGGAGAGCGAACAATTTTCCCTGCACGGTATAAAAAAGCTAAGTCGTGATCCTATTGTAATGGCCCAACCAATGGAAGAAATGATTTTGTGATTGAGATGAAAGGATAAAAGGAATTATTAACATTGAATTCTATGCTCTTAATAGATTAGTGGCAAATAGGATTACAAGGAATTATTAAGACTCACCGCCGAAAGCCTCTCCCATGCACTGCAATCCCATGCACACACCGAACACAGGTACAGTTGGTCCAAGTTCCAAGACTGTTTGCAAAGATATGCCTGAATCTTGAGGTTCTCCTGTAAGGAGGAAATAAGCTACATTAGAAGTCTTGTTGTGCTTAGTTATTGATCATGTCTAAGGTTTTTCATTATTGCATTCGTCTAAAAATTAAGAAATAATAATAAAAATCTGAAGAAGGAAATCATTACCTGGCCCAGGTGATATCAGCACTCCTCTCGGATTTTTTCTGTTCATAATAAATAAAACACAAATCTGCTTATTACATCGGGAACTTTGAAGAATATGTAAAATAACGCAAATAGCATGATGAATAAGAAATAAGAAAATGTTAGACATGCATAATAAACAAAATGATTTACCTTTTCAACTCCTCCACTGTTAACTCGTCATTTCGGTAGACCTCAAAGTGAAATCCTAACTCCCCCATATACTTCAAATGTAAATGAAACGATATTAGAATAACCAATTTTGTAAAAAGAAGAATCATCTCAAGTACAATAAAATCCAACATCCTTAGCTATGTTCCTAATTGCACTTCTCTTGAAACAAGGCAAAAAGAATCTCAAACTTGTTATGACTCTTCTGATAGATTTTCAATCTAATTTCAAGAGAAGAAGGTTCTATTACATTAAATTTAGAAAATGTGGTTATTAACAATGCTCTATTCATTTTCCATATTTTTCAATCTCCTAGAAGAAAGAAACTTGGAACGGCAATCCCTCTACCACATTTTCCTTCACCATGTTAAATTATCTCTTCCGCTTCACCATAGGAGGGTCAAAAGTAAAACAAAAATGTCCTATCTAGAGCTTATTTCATACCCACCGGCAAATAACTTGGTTCTTATGAACGGTAACATTTTCAGATGCAAAAGTAAACATTTCAACTCACAACACAATTGCAGCGGAAATACAACTTTAATGCAAAATCAATGTTTTTGGGATTTCGGCAACCAAGTTATGACACAATCGCGACAAGATTGCAATTTCACCAAACATTCACGGTTTTTTGGGTTTCTGCAATCATGTCATAGACACAATTACCGATCATAACCTAACTGCAACCGCAATTTAAAACAATTTGACCACACAATTTTTTTCTAATTTGAACAATTTTAAACTGACTACAACAATTTCTACAAGATTGAATCTTCTAGAATTCTTCAAATCACCCAACTCCCTCCAATTTCAGCATTAAAACACAAATAATCAATGCCCTTACATTTCACACACCAAAAATAACACATGATAGATTCATCACTTATCAAGCTTAATTTTATATTTTCCATTGAAAAAACAGAACGATTAAATGAAATCAAATAAATAAATAACCAACACCAAGCAAAAATTACACAAATACAAAAAAAAAAAAACCTGACAAAGATTATAGGTAAAGCTATCATAGTTATCAATAACAACAATTGGATCATTGGATTTTCTAGCTGAAATGGGTTGCTTCGAATTCACTTCCAATACACTAGAAGAAGATTTCAGCACAAACCCTTTTGCCCTTTTCGTCTCAAAACGAAAATCTGTCATAAAAATTCAAACTTTGCATCAAAATCAATGAACTGATAAATAAATAAAAAAGAACATTATTGAAATCAATCATAAACAAGATTGTGAAAAAGGGTATGAATAAAAAGAGTACTTGAGGGGTATTGTTGAGGAAAGAGAGGAGATTGATGGGGTTTGAGAGAGAGAGATGGGTTTGGTTGAAGAAGAGAGATTCGAGAGACGAATGTTGCAGCCATTCTTTGTTGTGTTTGTTTGAACTCAGATACTGTCTTCAAAGGTGTGTGTGTGAGTGTGTCTTATATAACTATTTATAACGGTTCTTTGTATCAGATTTTTTTTTTAGGACAAATTACACTAACCTCCCTTGAAGTATGTTAAAATATCACTCACACCCCCTCTATTTTTTAACAAGACATAAACCTCCCCTACTTAATTTTAACCTAAACACTAACCTCCCCTGCACAAATTTCAATGTGATAAATATCTCTCTACTATCTTAACACCGTTTGCTTCTGTTAACTGTTAAGTTCCCTTCTACACCTAATTCCCTCCGCCTGCTCTCTTCCAAATTTGACATGTTTGGGGCTGATTTTTTCCTTTCATTTTTTCCCATAAATCCTTTTCTACTTCCATTTTTGTTTGTATTTTAAACCAATAGAAACGTGCAACTGAAATTGGCTTATGTTCAAATCTTCATATTCAGATGGATCTTATGCCAAATTGTTGTTATGACAACAAACACATGTGGTTATTTTTAGTGCTAAAAATTGACATAATGCTACTGAAAGGGTATTAGAATCATCATGCTCTACACAAACTTACTTGTATTCTTTTGTTGCAAATGTTACAGCCATATACACCCAACAAAAATGCAAAAGACGATGGAAAAGAGTTCGACGAAATCAAAGGCAAATGATAGTATCTAAAATTTATTTCAATTAATTTATGGAAAATAAGCAAAAAACTAGAAACATTTTCAAAGGCAAACTATAGGTAGGAATGTGAGTAAGATGTGTTAACTTGAGGGGAGGTGAGTGCTTTTTCAAAATTAGAGGGGGTGTTTGTGTTGTTTAGTTAAACCTCAAGGGAGGTCAATGTAATTTACCCTTTTTTTTATATATATACCAGAATCTGTGTGTGTAAGGTATTAAAAACCGGACCGGACAGGCAATTAAACCGTGAACCGGGACTGTCTCCGGTCCGAGCAACCCTCAAAACCGTTCCATGTGGGAACAGAATTAAAACTGGTGCTGAACCTCGGTCCGATCTATTGAATCTTGAACCGGTAAGAAAGTCGGTTCAATGATCGGTCCGGTTCTGATTACCTAAATGTTTTTTGCAAAAAGGAAAGAGAAAAAAGAATATGCATGGTCAGTGTAAATAATTTTACACTGGTCAACTAATTACAATTATGTTTTCCGTCATGTCATTCCATTTAATCCCATTTTTTTTATATTACATAGAAGGCTTGAAAGATTGAAATATTCTTATTAGTGTTGTCAATATAAAATTAATTTACACAAATAATGCATATTTTTTAAACTAAAAAAAAATAAATGTTCTGGTGGCTGCAATTTCCACTTTTTAGCATGTGCACGTTTGGATGAGGTTAAAAAATTTACCTATTTGCTTTTATTTATAAAAAGTATTCTATTTAGGTTTAAACCTAAATAAAATAACAAAATACAATAATTTATTTGAGTTATTTTGGTAGTATTTTAGACAATTTATATTTAGAACAAATTTAGGCCCCATTTGGATTAGTTTATTTTTGAGTTTATGCAAACAGCTTATGCAATTTTTCTGTATTATTATAAATTTGTCAAGATAGTTTATGATAAAATAGTGTATAAAAATACAATTTTACTAGTTTGAACTTATAAAATAGCATAAAACCTAATTTATATTGCATAAACTGTTTGTATAAGCTCAAAAATAAGCTAATCCAAACGGGGCCTTAGTGAGAGACAAGAGTTTCACTATTTGTTCAATAGTTTGTCTTTTATAGTTAAACAAAGATAATTTAATAAAAAAATAATTTTTTTCATCCATATTAAAATACATTGAATTGTGAAATGAAGGATTATGATTGATGCAATGGATTGTTTTATAAAAGGAAAAATAATACTACTATGATTTTGAATATAAATAGAAAATAATTGTTGGGGTTCATTAAATATGTATCTAAACAATAAAATGGTCCAAATACATATTTTATTCAATGAATCTAAAAATATGTGTTTTTACTTATATTTCAAACGGGAGGAAATAATAATACCAAACATGTTTTTCGGTTCAATTCATTTCAATGATTTAAAACGGGTGAATTATATATATATTAAAGTGGTGAATAATTTGGTTATATAAATCGAGCAACTATAAATATTAGCTAAATATTTAATGAAGAACCTTTTTTTTATTTGGATAAACCTACTCTTTTAACAAAAAACATTGCACTTGTTTTATAAATTAATTTCTAAAAAAGTGTGTTAACTTTTTTGAAGACTATGTTTACAAGAATGTGTTGCATGAATTATTTTTTTAAGACTATAAATTTTCAGTCCTGCGAACTTTAATTTTAAACCTTAAAAACATGTTATTATAGTTGTCGGATTAGTTTCAATGAATATTTAAAAATTAACTTATAAATATAGTGAATATTAATTCTTAAAAAAAATGCTACTTTAGTTGTTAGATTGGTTTCAATGAATATTCTTAGAAATTAGTATTGGGCCTAACTCATCCTCACAAAACCGGCTTGTAAGGTGAGGATTGCCACTTAATTATAAATACTTGTTCAGGCCAACTCACATCCGATGTGGGACATCTTAACACACCCTCTCACGCCTAGCACTATTGGGCTTGGTGCGTGGATATAAACGGTGGGTGGCCCGATAGCGGAAACCTGATAACAGGTGACCCAACGATCATGGAGAGGCTCTGATACCATGTCAAATAACCGATTATCCCAAAAGCTTAAGCTGTTAGGATTGGCCACATCAATGGTTTTATATTATTTCTAACAAATATTATTAAAATATCAATTTTTATATTTTTTACTAATTAATATATAATTAAAGATATTAGTGCTCAATTTATTTTTGACAAGAAATAGTGGTATACGTTAACTTATGTGAAACATTTAATTAGATCATGACTCCCTTATCGTAAGATGGAAAAAGTGCTCTAGTTGCCTACCCTTTTAAACAGTGTTTTAAAAACTGGATATCGGGGGTATCATTGGTATGGTTCAATTGTTGGATTGGTCAAGTTATTGAATCGCTAGGAATCGGCCAGAATCGGTAAAAATTGGAGAACTGGCTGTTTTGGAAAATCGACGGGATAAATGTGTGCGTTTTTTTTTTCCTTAAGTCAAACCGACGTGGTGTTATTGATTTATTTTTTTAATAAAAAAATAAAAATCAGAATCAATTAAATTTCGATGAGGTTGAAGATGATGCACAACTCAATTCTGGAAAAAACATGGAACAAAGTAATAACATCGTTGATGGGAAAGATGTTACGACTGGTTTTGATGCGGATGAATCACACAAACAATTATTGATAAGATGCTATATGTGAGATTTAAAGTCGGTAATATATGATTTTTTTACGTTCAACATACTTCATAGATTAAAATAACAAAGTCATACAAATGCATATTAGGTAACGGCCAATTCTTAAATAGGCACAAATACAAATAAAAAAACTTAGGCGAACACTCAAAACCATGAAAAAAAAAATTAATAATGTGTACTCCTTAAATTAGTATATTATATTTACTTTAATGAGTGTGTGTCTAATTTTTATTTTTTATTTAAGCTTGTGCCCAAGTAAGTGTAGCTCTTAGGTGAGAATGTGTTGTAACTATGTGAACCTTGAAACATCATAACATGGAATCGAAAGACACACATAACAAAACATCATCAAATACCATTCATTTTTTCTTCTTCTTCTTTCATCTTTATATTTCAAAACACACATTTTATGCATCACATTTTGGAACAGGTCATTATCAATACCGGATTTTTTTTTATTGAACCGCATCACGTAATCCTATATTCAAGGTTTAATATGGTCCACAATTTTGACCTTTTTGCAAAGATTAATTTTCTTAAAATACTGAGATCTATTTAAATAATTGACTTCCCAGTAACAAATATTTTTTTCATACACTTCTGTCAACAATTAAACCATAACTAAATAATTAATGAACTCAAGTATTTATCACTTGTGTCATATTATATTAGTGACCCTTTTAATGAATATTGTCAAATGAACCACCTAAACAATTATTGACAATATGCTAAATGTGGGAATTAACCTTAAAATCAATAATATTTGATTTTTTTTTTACGGTAAACATACTTTAATATTAAAAAAAAGAAAAAGGAACGGTGTCATACAAAGGTATATTAGGTGAAAATAAGTTGTGGGTATGTGAATGTGACTATTTTCTTATATAACATGAATATTTGAATTATACGATGCGTTAAATCTTGATTCTCCATCGGTGATGATATCCCTCGGGGTAAAAGGTGCTTTGAGTTGATGACAAGAGAAAAATGGTGTTATGATCTATAATCTTGTTGTCTGATTGCCTTACATTCAAGTGTAATGATTTTGAATACATGCACACACACAAACTATTGAATTTAATTACACCTTTGAAATATGATGGATAATTTGACAAGTGTACCAAGTCGTTTAAGTAATAATAATGACAAGTAAGATCATTTTCACAAGGATCATAATTAATTATTTAACTCAATGATTATATTGAACTTAGGTTTTTTTTTTTGACACAAACAAAATGATATTCATTCATTCAAATCGACAGATACATCAAATATAACCACATATTCAACTTCGCTAAAAACGTAAAGGATGAATCTGCGAACAAACTCACAACATCCGAGTTAATAGAATACAACGGCAAAGTGCCTACTGCAAATATTATGATAAAATTAAAATCACCGGAATATCTATACTTCCGGATCTGCAACGTTGATGCTCAAATCATTGATTGAATTTGTAATTGACTGAAAGTAATCTTTCGAGAAAAATCAAATGAACACCGCAACAATACGGAAAATCAAATAACGCCGCACAAGACGACGACCAACAGAACGCCGCACTTAGACGACGAAATGAGAAAGATGTTACGGCTAATTTTGATGCGGATGAATCACACAAACAATTATTGATAAGATGCTATATGTGAGATTTAAAGTCGGTAATATATGATTTTTTTACGTTAAACATACTTCATACATTAAAAAAACAAAGTCATACAAATGCATATTAGGTAAGGGCCAATTCTTAAATAGGCACAAATACAAATAAAAAAACTTAGGCACACACTCATAACCATGAAAAAAATATAAAAATAAATAAATAATGTGTACTTCTTAAATTAGTATATTATATTTACTTTAATGAGTGTGTGCCTAATTATTTTTTTTATTTAAGCTTGTGCCCAAGTAAGTGTAGCTCTTAGGCGAGAATGTGTTGTAACTATGTGAACCTTGAAACATCATAACATGGAATCGAAAGACACACATAACAAAACATCATCAAATACCATTCATTTTTCTTCTTCTTCTTTCATCTTTATATTTCAAAACACACATTTTATGCATCACATTTTGGAACATGTCATCATCAATACCGGATTTTTTTTTATTGAACCGCATCACGTAATCCTATATTCAAGGTTTAATATGGTCTACAATTTGAACTTTTTGCAAAGATTAATTTTCTTAAAATACTAAGATCTATTTAAATAATTGACTTCTCGTAACAAATATTTTTTTCATACACTTCTGTCAACGGTTAAACCATGAACTAAATAGTTAATGAACTCAAGTATTTATCACTTGTGTCATATTATATTAGTGACCCTTTTAATGAATATTGTCAAATGAATCACCTAAGCAATTATTGACAATATGCTAAATGTGGGAATTAACTTATAAAATCAATAATATTTGATTTTTTTTTTACGGTAAACATACTTTAATATTAAAAAAAATGGAATGGTGTCATACAAATGTATATTAGGTGAAAGTAAGTTGTGGGTATGTGAACCTTGATTATGTGACTATTTTCTTATATAACATCAAATATAACCACATATTCAACTTCGCTAAAAACATAAAGGATGAATCTGCGAATAAGCTCACAACATCCGAGTTAATAGCATACAACGACAAAGTGCCTACTGTAAATATTATGATAAAATTAAAATCACCGGAATATCTATACTTCCGGATCTGCAACGTTGATGCTCAAATCATTGATTGAATATGAAATTGACTGAAAATAATATTTCGAGAAGAATCAAATGAACACCGCAACAATACGGAAAATCAAATAACGCCGCACAAGATGACGACCAACAGAATGCCGCACTTAGACGATGAAATTAAAAAAAAAAACACAAAAGAAAAACTTAATTTATGTCAAAATAACTTATTTATATTAAAAAAAAGTGTAGAGAGGGTGATTCTAGGCCAAAAATGACCCAAAATTACCCCTCTATCATGTATAAAGAGAACTTAGAGACAAAAAACAAATTTATGAAAAACTAGAGTCGACGGTGGGAGAGAACTGGTAGAAGAAATACAATCTTTAAACGCAAAAAAAAACACAAACAAATTAAATATGACAACTCATGTTATTAGGTTGTTTTAAAAACATAAAAGGGGAGATTTTGCATATTGTTTTAAATGAAAATTAATAATGACAAAAAAAGATTAAGAATTATTCGAATACCCTTCTTCTCCCTATTTAGTAATTAAGGTTTTAACCATGCCAATTGAATTCCTATATTCACGACAATTTAGCAAAATAGTTCAAGTCAAATCTCTTGACTCGATATCCTGTTTCTTTGGTACCAGCGGCCAAACAGTTCCGCGCCTGTACGTATCTATTATGCAAATTTATGTCAAAAAAAATGCATTATGTTATGGTGAGTTTGTTAATAAAAGATTTTTGTTGTTCAAAAAAAAGTTAAGGGTATTATTGGTA
This sequence comes from Trifolium repens, assembly GCA_030408175.1. NCBI lineage: Eukaryota > Viridiplantae > Streptophyta > Magnoliopsida > Fabales > Fabaceae > Trifolium > Trifolium repens. The sequence goes on from CP125837.1 coordinate 10,088,964, forward strand.
TTATGAAAAGTCCATACTAAATTTTTTTGTATCCTCTTTATATATAGTAAGAAAGTATTGAATAAATACATAAGAGAGAAGTTGATAATTTTTTATTTGTGTAACTATTTAGTAGTTAGTAAGGGTAAAATGGAAAAATCAAAAAGTCTACACCAAAATCTCCAATCCTTTTTATATATAGTCATAGATAACACCACATTATCAAAAACACGAACGAATGCTAAATTGTTAGTCATACTAAATAATTTGATATATCTAAAACAATTACTTCAGTAAACATTAATTCTAGAGCCAATCATAAAATCTATGTCTAGTTGTGAATTATTTTTTGAAATCAATTTAATATTGACCAAGTAAATAAAAATATTAAACACAAAGTATCGATGAATATTTCTAAGTTTCAATTGCATAAATTAATATTCATGAACTACATGGTTCAAATAGTTCAAAGGAGGTGCATCAACAATTTCTAATCCAAAAAATTTAGCTACTCAATAGGAAAGAAAACAAACATCATAAAAAAGAAAATAGAATTGAAAACCGTGTTCTTAATTCTTTGTTTCTCATTCATGGACCCTTTTCTTCTTGACTACTCGCAATCTTTTTTTCTTATTTTTTATCGTCTCCTGCCTAATTTCACTCATGTGGCTTTTTTCTTCAAACTCTTTGTGATGTAGTATCAATTTATACTATAATTATTTCTAAACCATGTAATTATGCATAAAAACTCACTAAAAGATTCTAAAATTACTACCTAACCTAGTATAACTAGATGTGATTGTTGAGTATTGATCATTCATTTTCTTAATTAACAAATTGTTGTCTTATGAAATAAATATTACTACTTTTTACCCTTTTCACCTAAATAAGTACTATATTTTTCACAATAAAACTCTTTCAAAATAAGAATTTTTTTCCCATAAATTCCAGATATGAACTTTTTTCCATAAGTTTTTATACTTTTTACTGATTTTTCCACAAGTTCAAAATGTGAACATTAAAGTAAGTTAATTTATTTTTTTTGACGGAGTTAAAGTAAGTTAATTTATTTTTTGATATAAAAGTAAGTTCATTTTCTCAAGTTTACCCAACCTTAGAATATTAGCACTAATTAAAATATGTCATGTTGAAAGTCAAGGCATGTGGTTGAAGTTAATACCACTTAAAGCATAACATTTACTACTTTTACAACGTGATTGTTCATTATTAAAGTCGGAATCAAAACTTCTTACCACTGAAAATCAATCTTAATAACATTGACAAATGGACAAAAGTGTGGTTAGGTTCATTTAAAACTTAAGACTTTAAGTGCAAATGCAAGGTTGACAAGTCTTCAAAATTTAGGAATTTATATTCGTACAAGCATGAAAACACAAAATTTGACTAGTCACAAGATCAAAACCATTAAATAAAGATGAAATATATCAAATTTCAACGCCAACAAATTAAGCCTGAGATATAAAATGAAAACGAGTTGTTCAATAGTAATCAAACGATATAAAATTAATGTAAATGTGAATCAAAACCGCTAAAAGTTCTGTCTTTTTTCTTCTTTTTAACATAAAAATTCCAAATTCTAAACATATACTATATAATTAAGTTGAAATATTTGAACACATAATTTCTTCATGCAAACTAATATCCAGAGTTGAGAATACCATAAAATGTAATTTTTATATTGAAAAGAGCATATCATATATTTTGAAAAGATGGATTTGGAGAAATTCGGTCGGTTCGGTAAGGACTAATTCGAAGATCTTATTGAATAGGGCAACAGGACAAGGATCTCCTAAGGCTCTATTACTATATTAGATTTCTTAGCATTTTTCTAAAAGTAAATATAAATATATTTGTAAATTGTTTTTGAGCTCCTAAGATTTTTTCTATCTTAAATCATTTTTTGGGTACATAGACGAAATAATAAACTATTAAAAATTCACACGTACAAAGTGGTAGGACCAGAGTTCAAACCCGATCAAAATATTTAACCGACCAAATTCAATATCTCTATTGGTTGAGCTAGAATTAATGGAACCCGTTCTAAATTTGTATTATTATTGATTAAAAAAATGCAAACAATTCATAATTGATGATCAAATCAAAATCAAAATAATAATAAAAAAAAGAAAGCGTATAAAATAATCTTAACCCTAGATCTTCAATTCATTCTCCACCAAACTCCCTTTCTTCTCATTACTCAACAACCATCACACTTTCCTTTTTCATTCCATTTCCTTCCAATTTTCATTCTCAGATCTCACAATTCACACTCCCTTCTTCAAAAAACCCTAATTTTCTCATCAAATTTTCCATCTTTATCACTTCAATTTTCTCATCCCAATCGTTCAAGTATAATTTTTTATGTGTTAATTCTATATTCTGTCAATTTCTATTTCTAGCTATAGTCACTGAGTTTTCATGGCAATGCCAATGGGAAATGCAGTTACGCCGGAGATTAAGCATTTTCCGGCAGTGGTTACCGGCGGTGAGATACAGTACAGACCACCACAACAGCAACCACAACAACAGCCACAACAATGGTTTGTTGATGAGAGAGATGGGTTTATGAATTGGCTTCGTAGCGAATTCGCAGCTGCGAATGCGATTATTGATTGTCTTGTTCAGCATTTACGTGTTGTTGGTGAAGGTGGTGAGTATGATTTTGTTGTTGGTGCAATTGAGCAGAGGAGAGTTAATTGGAATCAAGTGCTTCTTATGCAGCAATATTTTTCGGTTTCTGAGGTGGCGTATGCGCTACAGCAAGTCGCGTGGAGGAGGCAACAGAAGAATGTGAAACCGGTTGTTAAGGAGTTTAGGAAGGTTAGACAATGGCAGAGGTTTGAGGGTGGTGGTAATGTTAAGGAAGGTAGTAATTCTAGTGTAGAATCTCGTCGCGGTGAAGTGAATTATGCGGTTAAAGGTTCTCAAGTAGTTGATAAGAGTGAAGAATATAAATCTGGTGGCAAAGTTGGAAGTAAGGATGATAAGATTTCAGACAGTGTTGAGGTGAAGAAAGGTAAATGATGGGTCTTTTGGATTATTTGAGTCATGGTTTTAAAATTGCGGTTTGTGATCATAGATATAGTCATAGGATACAGTTAAACCATAATGTTAGGTTACAGTAATCACTATTAGAAACTGTGATATGCATATTTATATCTAGTGTTGTCAAATAGCAGTCACATAGCGCCGTAGTGTACCAGAATTTGAACAAATTCTATTGTTCTGCAATATGCAATTTAGTATAAAGTGTTGTCAAATAGAAGCTATAGCATTGTGGCATAGTGGAATTTGAACAAACGGCTATTAACGATTGACAATATTGATTATACCACAAAATGGTTATTCTTGGATCTGTTGGCAATATTGCTATTTTTAGCTTTGTGCGATTTTTATTTTTCATATGATCTATGTTTTATGTGTTATGATTTTAATTTGCAATTGTGGAGACTGGAGACCATTGTCGGCTCCTTGACTGCAATGTTGCATGATGCAAACTGCAAATAAAGTCATCATGTGCATTATACTACAATACTGTGATTATTGTATCTGTATGACTTGTGACCTTTTGACCTGTTAAAATTAGTAACATTTCAGAGATTGTTAGTTTTTAAATACATTCTCTTTGCTTGAAGCCATCTTGAATTTTTTATCTACTGGTTGCTTGAGCAGATACTATAAGAAATCATCAATCTGATGGCATTTTGAAGACCTCTGTGAATTCTCAAGGATCTCTGTCCAGTGCAGAATGTAAAGCTGTGGGCGTAAATGCAGAATGTGCATCAAAGTCTGGAGGTTTTATTCTTGTTGACTATGATTCAGATAATGATATACTAGTACTATATTGAATTCTAGAAGGCACCACACTATGCTAGGTTTATACATGCCTTTTTGGAATGAACTAAATATTATCTTAGATTCTAACAGTAGCTAATGCTCAGACTCTGTCCCCCACTGGCATGCTGTGTAACTCCAGATAGACATCCTGGTTTTTAAAAAATATCTATCTCTACTTTCTTATACCCCTTTTCTAGATTCCGCTTACCATGTAATTATAGAATCAGAGTCACAGTACCTTATACAAGTAGTTTTCTGTGAAACTTGTTTTGATATGTTTTCCATCTTATTGATACTCTTGTACAATGTGTTTCCAGAAAATGATTCACTTTCTATGCAAAATCAACATCAGAATGAGAATGGTTCTACCACAGGAAAAACTTTTATTAGCAATGAGATGGTTGATGGGAAGATGGTAGGATCTTTTAAATATTAGTTAGCTTTTCTTCATTTCTTGTCATTTTTGCTCGATGTGTAATACCTTCTCACAAAAATGTTCTTTTTCTTTTATCGTTTGTCTTTTATTTTATGGTGCATTTGTTTTTAACCTTCAGGTTAATGTGGTGGAAGGACTGAAGTTGTATGAAAATTTACTTGATAGAACTGAAGTTTCAAAACTTGTTTCATTGGTCAATGATTTGCGGGTTGCTGGAAGAAAAGGACAATTGCAAGGTAAGTGGAATGTGTCTTATGTCTTCATATTGGAAGAATCTATCACTGCTTTGTTTTTCTTTCTTTGTTTTGGTTCTTTTTTAATAACTCTCTGATTGTTATGCAATGGTCAATGTGTGCGGCAAACACTTGATGGGCTCTCTGCACATATTTTTAATGTTGGTCATCTCAGTGAATAATATAGTAGATATGTATTGTTTTTCTTGTCTTTTGTTAAAGTAGTTTAGTAGTTATCAAAAGGAATTCTTTGGCATTTCCCTTGATGCTAACTAACACATCTTTTAAGTTCGACATTTGCTTATGTCTAGTCAAATATTTACTGGACTGTGTATTTTCTGAATCTTGCAGTGAACTATATGTATTATCTCTTTCTATTTGTTAAGATGCCATAAAAGGAGTATGTATGCCTTAGTAAAATAATTCTTTTATAAAAAAAAGCAATAAACATTATAAAAAAATATTCTTTATCAAGAGATGAGGGATACATAACAAAAGGATGAGAAATCTTCCTAGTGCCATGAAATAACAGGAGGAAAAAATATTTAAAGAAAAGGATTTCAGCTCAAACGGACCCTTTCTTACAAAAAAGCAATAATATTCTCTTCTATGTTCTACCTTAGCGAAATCCCATGATTGAAGTTATAGGGTTTCATATAAAGGGGAAGAAAAAAAATAAATACTTTCAATTGTTATTATGGTTTGATATGTTACTTACCCTTATTTATACTAAAACTAAACTCCTAATCAAATAGGGAAATAAGTCATGCTATTATTTAAAAATATGGAAGCTAATCATCTATGATGAACCAATGCTTTAGTTTTCCTCCTGTGTTGTATTCGATGTGCTATAATAAGCCGACACACTGATTTTCAATAAACACATGTCGGCAGATTATTGAAGAAATTTTTTTAAATAAAAAAATTTGGCACACTCTTGATATGTCATTGCATTCTCCCAACCCAACATGTCATCGACACTTACCATCGTCATTTGTAGAGCTGCAAAAAGGGCCTTAAGGGGCCGGCCCTTTAAGGGACGGACCCACTTATTTCTAATTATTAATTTTATTTAAATTTTAAACACAATTTTTTTAGTGTGCTGATCGTGGACAGTGCTGATTGAAGAGAAAGAGAATAAGTTCGCGACACTAGGAAAATTGTTTAAAATTTAAATAAAATTAATAATCAGGAATAAGTGGATCCGCTCCTTAAAGGGCCGGCCCCTTAAGGCCCTTTTTACAGCTCTAGTCATTTGATGTAGGAGAAACAATGAAAGGGGATGCAATTGAACATGTATTCAATACGAGGGTTAGGGGAGGAAGGTTAGGGAAAGGGATGAAGATGAGGCCGGCCAATTGACTGGTCACATGCACATCAATGAGTCTCAACTAGGACGTTTACGTGAATTTTCATTGGTCATCTCAACTTGACTTTTAATGTCTATTGACCATAAAGTCTTAAGTGTGATAATTATAGATATTTGAGGGATAAGAAGTTTATGAGGATTGAGGACCAATACTGAGATTCTTTGTTTATAGACCAAAATCATAATATTTAACCTTTTTCTGTGTCAAATTCAATGGTGCGCCTCATTTTTTGTCCATGAGGTGTCAATTCAACCGTAAGAGTTTGACCTTGTAACTCCAAGGGACATTGTTCAAATCCCCTCAGGACAGTTTTAAAGTGAGTGGTGGAACTTCAATAAATTGTAATTTATCCTTTCCCAATTTTTTAAAAATGGTCCGCCTAAAGTAAAATATCTTTCATGATTTGATCTTTAGTTGATAGATACACAAAGAGATGGGAGGGCCTGATGAGCATTGGTACACATTCGGGATACAAATAATGAGATCAAATGATGATATTATTGAACATGAAGCAGTAAACTAAAGTAGCATGGTTACAACACAAGTTGAAAATTGTTTGATAAAGCAAAAGTTCTTTTACCTATTACGTATAGTTTCAATATCCCAACAAAGTTTCTACTTTTTGATGGCCATTGCTAACCTAGTATTTGTTAATGTATATTTTGGTTGTATTTATTTTCACAAAATAACTTTTAGGTTAATATCTCTTCCACATTGATTGTAAAGTTTTCTGTAAACAGAACAAGGTAATCTAAACACGGCCAAGTCAAAAGTTCAACAACTTAAACTTATGGCCTTTTGCTAATAGCTAAATTCTTCAGCCATCCCTATTAATCTCTTTACTTTAACTAATTCCCCAATATATCCTTCCATTAAGATGCTGTTAAATGGTCAGTTAAGTCATGACCTTTATTTACTCAATTTTTATTTTTATATATATACACATTAATTAGATAAAATCTATACTTACATAAAAGAGTTGAATCAAGCAGTGTGCCACTCTGGAATTTGTTTTATTGTCTGCATTTTGTAGAATATGTATAGATTGCTCACTTGTCTACTCTTTGTTTCTAAAATAAATTAGAGTTTTGTTTTTGCTCTAAGTAAAACAATAGGGTAAAATTGCTATCTTTGAAAAAGAATCTACTCATACCATTTTATCCATTCCATTCTTTCTGGGATATTTTTTTAAAAAATCTAAATTCGATATATTACAGGTTTTATATAAGCTTTTGTTTTCCAAATGAAAATAAAGTTGTCATAACATTGTGTAATGTGTACTGAAATAAAGGACTTATTTTTACAAGCTGCAGCTCAAATGCCTTTTCTAGAACAAAATACCTTTTGGGCTTAGGCCCTTATGTATTTAAAAAAACGAACAAAGTGCCCTTTTTTTTTTTAATATCTGCTAGTTGCTAATATGCTTCAATTTATGAACAGGAAGCCAGACATATGTGGTTTCTAAAAGGCCCGTGAGAGGGCATGGAAGGGAGATGATTCAGTTGGGTGTTCCCATTGCTGATGCACCACCAGATGTGGACAATATGACAGCTTCGTTCAAAGGCAGGTTTTCTATCACACGCACTCACTCAAATATATATTCAGTGTTTCTCTCTGCAGCTATGTTATTTGTCTTGCCCTACCTCTGTAACAATGACTGATGAACTTCACTAAATGAATCTTACAGATAAGAATTTCGAATCTATTCCTTCCTTGTTTCAAGATATCGTTGAGCGCATGGCTGCCTCAAAAGTGATGACTGTGAAGCCTGATGCATGCATTGTGGATTTCTATAACGAGGTAGCTTCTTTTATGTTTTTTTTTGGGAAACTTGAGTACATTGAGATTTTGGTATAATATCAAATTTGCTAATGTAACCCGGTATCTGTATTACAATCATTTATAGGGTGATCACTCAACGCCAAACAGTTGGCCATCTTGGTTTGGAAGGCCTATTTATACGCTTTCCCTGACTGAATGTGACATGACTTTTGGTAGAACAATTGTCTCAGAACACCATGGGGATTTTAGGGGCAATGTCAAGCTTTCTCTTGTACCTGGGTAATGTTTGTTAACCTTACTCTATTACTTGTTTTGTATGCTAGTTTTTATGTTGACATTGTTGTTATTAATATGATTATTTTTTGTAATTAGGATCATCTTAGAGTCATAGAAGCCAGTTAAATTGTGGAATTTCATTGCAGATATGTCTATACTCTAGAACTTAGTTGAGTCCCTAATAACTATTTGGTAGAATAAATTGCTTTCATTGGTTGCCACATCTCCATATGTCTTGGACAAAACCAAAGGCATTAGTTTCTAAGTAGGTTTTTTTGATAATTGAAAAACATGTTAGTTGAAGTTTTTAGTTGATAACTGTATCACTTGACATTCCCTGCACCATGGGACCTTGTGTATTTTTCAGTTGTCTGTTTCCAATCAAGAAAATAATTCTATTATCAAAATAAAATAAAAAATCTAAGTTGATGTTTGTATTTACAATTTTGTTCTTTGGATAGAAACATATTGAAGATGTTTTCATGGGACTTGTATTTATTTTTTAGCAGTCTTTCTTAGTTGTGACATCTGTGATTCTTCCATATTACTGTGCTTATAATTTAGCTCTAGTTACTTGAAAGCCATGGCTTCAGACAATTGCATTTTTTTTTGTCAGTTCCTCAAATGTTTTTGCTGCCATGATGTATGCATGGTGTGACTGACACTGTTTATCATTGTCGGGTAGTTTTTCAACTGTTACTCAATACTAGGTGCCTTTATAAGCTTAAAAGTTTTATACACCATTATGTTTGTGGAGGATGATCGTCGAGTTAAATACATTGCTTATCGTCGAGTATAATACTGCTTATATTTGCTTTACTCAGATTCAATAACTCAACACTTGATTATGACATATTATTATTTACTGTGGCAACTGTAGGTCCCTTCTAGTGATGCAAGGGAAGTCAGCTGATTTTGCCAAACATGCTATTCCTTCTATTCACAAACAACGCATACTTGTTACTTTTACAAAGTCTTTACCAAAAAAGTCCTTGCCAATTGATGCCCAAGGTCCTGCATCACCGGCAACATCACATTGGTCAGCTTCAGCCACACCGAGCAGATCTCCAAATCATATCAATCATCGTCCGTTAGGTCCCAAGCATTATTCCCCAGTTCAAGTAACTGGGGTACTGCCTGCTCCATCCCTACATGTTCCTCCTAATAGCATGCAGCCATTATTTGTGCCGGTGCCAGTTGCACCTCCCATGCAATTTGCTACACCTGTGCCGATCCCTACTGGCTCTACAGCATGGACCACGGCTCCTCCAAGGCATCCTCCTCCTCCTCGAGTCGTCGTTCCCGGCACAGGAGTCTTCCTCCCTCCCCCTGGCTCAGCTAATTCATCTCAGCACTTGCAAGGTACCTTAACTGAAGTGAACGTAGGGGTTGTTGGAACCCAAAACTCGTCGATAAAGGAAAATGGGAAAACTAATCATAAAAATACTAATGGTTCACCAAAAGGTAAAAAGGATGGAAATATGCAAAGGCAAGAATGCAATGGAAATACAGATGGAACTGAAGTTGAACAAGCTATAGTGGAAGAAGGGGAAAGCAATTGAGAAACTGTTGCAAACCAATGAGACATTAGAGATAGAAGGACGGTTTATTATCAAAGGAAAGAGAGACTAAGAACTTAATTTGAGTTTGAATCAAAATGTAAAAAGCGGCAATATCGGAGATAACATTATACTGCAAAGGAGAGAACAAGGGAACGATGCAGAACATTTTGGTTCTCTTCAAAATCCTTTCTTTGTTTGCTCCATTCGATCTTTTTGTTGTCTTAATATATTTATAACTTCTATAGTAAGATGAAACTCATTCTTAATTCAGATTTAGATGTTTCCACTGAATTCTTTTGCACATTTTGCTATTGATTTTTATTATGGCAATGTTTACTTCCAACTAATTTTTTAGAAAATATTTAATCACTTGATGCATGTTAGATTCTTCATGATAAGCTTCTCTAATCTTTGCTGAAGCAGAGAGAAAATAAAATGTGCAAGAGAAGAGAAAAAGATAGAATGATCTAATGTATTGAAGTATTAGTTACAAGTACTATTTAAACATTGGATGATGTAGACAGAGTTACTCTAACTGAATAGTAGCATATTGGTCAATATCTAACTTACTTTATTATAAAGTCCTAACTGAGTAGCTACTCTATTATGTCCCTCAAACTCATGGAGGCTACTCAAGACAGCGGACGGTAAGTTTTCCGCGTAATTCACTAAGTTTGGTTGAGGAGACTTGATCTATACATCACTGGCATACTTCTGTATTCGGCCTCTATGCTAGAATATTCGGCCTCAGTGTTAGAATGTGTCATGTTATTTTTTAGTCAGTAGAGTGACTAACACTATTTGACATACACATAGATCGGAGATCTTGAGTTTGTACATGAATAACTACGAAAAATGTCTGGTATAACAATTTAGGTATTATTGAGTTAGGTCTTTTAGACAAAATGTGTAACGTTTAACATTCAAATAGAAAAGCTCTTTCATGATATGAAAATTAAACCAAGTTAATTTGAAAAAGTTTATGCTAACACGCTTCAAATACATTTGCACAGATTGAAAACATTCCATGTGGAGAATTAGTTAGGCATGTGGTTGAAGTTAATATCACAATTAAAGTATGCTATTAGACTGTTTGTTTATAATTGGTTATTCAAGCATTAATTAATCAAAACCTTTTAAAAAAGTGACGTTTGGTGCATTTAAAACCGAAGACAACGAGTGCATATGCGTATCGAGCAAGTTATCAAAAATTAGAATTTCAGATTCACTGTACTCAAGTAAATACATATATTTTGTGTAAAAAAAATATTAGTAAAAAAAGAAGTAAATACATACTGTATTTGAGAGAAAAAATCATCTTAATCGTAAATCTCACTGCAGAAGGAGTAGTGACCATCTATACCCTTAAAACAACATATCTTTATCTTTCTTAAATTTTTTATTTTTAAATCAAAGGCTCATGTTTCACTGAATGGTAAATTGACTGGAGAGGATCATATCTCCATATTTGACTTACTCATTTAATTAGGGATGTTGGGTGGAGGCGGAATATACTTTTCCTTTCTATTTTTACTATTTAAAACAAGCCATTACAACAAATTGAACATACACACAAAGACAATCAGCTGTTCATAAAATATGTAAAAAAAAAAAAAACTAAAAAAAATTAAGTTACACAAAATATGTCCAACAAAAAAGAGTTTACAAGAGCTATAAGAAAAAATCAAAACGTCCACTACCAAACCCAAAAACATCAACGGTACATATACTCTGTTGAATTAGGGACGGAGGGAGTATTAACTGATGTATGAGTCCATTTAGCCAATAACTATAATCTATAATAATAAACTAAATGGGTTTCTTGGATAAATTTTTTTAAAAAGTTAAAAAGCTGTCAATAATCAAAATTTGGAAGTAGCACAACAAAATTTATGTCATTGTTTTGATTGAGTACTACCACATTCTTTAATCACATTTGCTTTTTTCATTTTCCCTATATAAAACCAAAACAAATTCATTAACAATCAAAATTGTAATTGTAATATATTTTTTAAAATTTTAGTATGTATGTAGTCACATTTACTAGAGTGTAGCCGAGACATTCTTGCCTAGGCACAACACTATAGGCACAATGTTTAAGCACACACACATCAAAAATTAAAAATTAAATGAAAATAAAATAGTCACATCAATTAATATTATTTTAATTATTTTTCCTTTAAATTTTTATTGCTTGTGAGTGTGTGCCTAACACATCAAATTTATAACCGTGTCTAACTAAGTATTTTCCGAGTGTAGCCCTACTACATGAGTTTTTGTCCTTAAAAACTCTACAGAAAAGTTAAGAAAGTGAAAAGTTAAAATACTCATAAAATTTAAAACAATAGAGTGATAGACACATTTTATATTGGTATATTAATTAAATTCTTTGTGGCCCACACTCTTAATCACAAAAATCTCTTAAAATAATTAAAAATTAAATTCCAACAAACGCCACTAAATATAACTTTGGTTTCAATTATGGAAGAGCAACTTGCAAAAAAATATTATGGAGTAAAAAATATAAATTCTACATATATAATGTTGATTTTGACATAAATAAGTTCACTTGAGTTTAATTGATTTGTTTTCAAAATTAATTTTTTAGTAGAAAAAGATAATTCATGATATTCTCCGCTAAAAATTGAACTCAAATTTTAATGATTAAAAGACTTAAATATCTACTATTTATGTCACATGTTATTAATAATTAGTTAGTTTAGTGATAATCGACGCTGAATTTGGTAGGAAGAATCACAATTCAAGCTCCACAACTGCGATCGAGAGAGGCTGAAACCACTTGATAAGAGAACTAATCCCGAACCAGATTAAACCGGTTAAAGTTAATTTCAAATACCCATACAAAAATAGAATGATGTGTGATAAATTAGTAGGATTTCATTGTAGCAAACAACTACAATGCTTATCCTTTAAATCTAAGAATCAATTTTGTTGATCACATTAAAATCTAAACCATAATAAAAAAAATAAAAATAAAAACAAGCATAAACCAAGTAGAATATTCTTAACCTTGGGATCTTTATTCTCCTCCAAAGTCCAAACCAACTTTCTTTCTCATTACTCAACAAATCTTTCATTTCCTTTTCAAAACCTCATTTTCAGATCTCCCTCATCACATTCCTTTCTCCAAAACCCTAAATTTCTCATCAAATTTTGCACCTTTTCACTCTAATTCCTCCCAATTTAGCATTTTTTTTTTGTGTGGCATCCAACTAAAATGCATTAAATTTGATCCTAAATTAAAAACTAACAAAAAAGTTTCATTTTTTAAATAACTTAATTATTGGGTATACTTTGAATTTATTGTTATTGGATTGTTGATTCAATTCAGTGAGTTTTCATGGCAATGCCAATTGGAAATGCAGTAATGCCGGAGATAAAGCATTTTCCGGCGGTGTTTACCGGCGGTGAGATACAGTATCAGCAGCAACAATGGTTTGTTGATGAGAGAGACACATTTATGAATTGGCTTCGTAGCGAATTCGCAGCTGCGAATGCAATCATAGACTGTCTTGTTCAGCATTTGGATGTTATTGGTGAGAGTGGTGAATATGATGGTGTTGTTGGTGCAATTCAGCAGAGGAGAGTTAATTGGAATCAAGTGCTTCTTATGCAGCAGTACTATTCGGTTTCCGAGGTAGCTTATGCGCTACAGCAGGCGGCGTGGAGGAGGCAGAAGAGGTTTACAAAACCGGTTGTTAAGGAGTTTAGGAAGGTTAGGCAATGGCAAAGGTTTGAGGCTGTTAATGTTAAGGAAGGTTGTAATTCTAGTGTAGATGATCATGGTAACAAAGCGAATTTCGCTGTTAAAGAGACTCGAGTAATTGATAAGAGTGAAGAACTTAAATTTGAGAACAAGGTTGAAACCAAGGATGATATGAATTCACAGAATAATGAGCAAAAGAAAGGTAAATAATGTGTATGTTATACTATTTGAATTATAGTTTTAAATTGCGGTTGTGATAGCGGAGACGTTGTAATCCGTGAAACCACAATGTGATAGCAGTGATATTGTTATGATGTGCATTATATACTTAAATATTTTGTAAAATATTTAATTTGTATCCACATGATTTCAGGTCTATTGATTTGTTAAAATTAGCAACATTTTAGAGTCTTAGTTTTTTAATGAATTCTGTTTACTTGAAGCCGTCTTGAATTTTTTATCTCGTGGTTGCTTGAGCAGATACTATAACAAATCATCAATCTGATGGCATTTTGAATAGACCTGACAATTCTCAAGGATCTCTTTCTAGCTCAGAATTTGAAGCTGCGCGTGTTAATGAAGGAACGACATCAAACTCTCGAGGTTTACTTCCTGTTGACTATGATTTGAATGATAATATATAGCAAATTCTAAAAGGAATAAGACTATGCTAGTTGTATACATTTCAATGTTTTTAGAAATCTATCTTTAGCTAATTTCTTCGTTGATTTCGAACACTACAGAATCCGATGCACTTATAGGATTAGAGCCGGCTTATAGACATAGTATGCTGTAAAGATTGGTTTGATATTTCTTTTCCATTCTATTTATACTACCGTGCAATGCGTTTTCAGAAAATAATTCACATTCTATGCAAAATCAGAATCAGAATCAAAAGGAGAATGGTTCTACCATGGGAAAAACTTTCATTGGCAATGAGTTTTTTGATGGGAAGATGGTAAGGTCCTGTAAATGTTATTTTAGTTTTCGTCATTTCTTCTTGTCAATTTTTCTTGTGGAGTAATAATAATACCTTCTCATAAATGTTCTTCTTTTTATTCCATCTCTGATATTCTATTTTATGGTGCATCTTTTTTTATTCTTTAGGTGAATGTAGTTGATGGACTGAAATTGTATGAAGACTTATTTGATAGTACTGAAGTTTCACAACTTGTTTCGGTGGCCAATGATCTGAGGGTTGCTGGAAGAAGAGGACAATTTCAAGGTAAGTGTATTGTGTCTTATGTTTTAATGTTGGAAGAAGAGAACATAGAAGTGTCCTTCTGTGAGTGCTGATTTTCCTGTTATCTCTCCCTTCTTCAACTTTATGGCGGTTACATAGAAGATTGTGAAGTGCCTTCAGCCCTTTCACTCATAACTTTGTCTGCATTTTGTATAATATTCATGGACTCCACGTGTTTCCAAAAGTTTCTGTTTTGTTTTTTTCTCTAAGTAAAACCGTAGGATATAACTGTCATTTTTGAGAAAAAAATCGATACATACCATCACATGATTCACATCCACTTCATTCTTTCAGGATTTTTTAAAAAATAAATCAGAATTGTCATATAGTAAAGTTTTTTATCAGAAGTCAGTGTAAAATTATTTTACACTGGCAGAGCATGTCCATTAAACTCTTTTAATAACTTCAAGTTACTATTATTTAACATGAACAGGAAGTCAGACATATGTGGTTTCTAAAAGGCCCATGAATGGGCATGGAAGGGAGATGGTTCAGTTGGGTGTTCCCATTGCTGATGCTCCACCAGATGTGGACAATATGACAGCATCGACGCAAGGCAAGTCCCCTTATAATGCACACATATTTTACTTATGTTTCTTTTTGCAGCCGTATTATTTGACATTCCCTGCCTCTATAATAACCATCGATGAAGTTTCGCTTATTGAATCTGACAGAAAAGAATGTAGAATCTATACCTTCCTTGTTTCAAGATATTATTGAGCACATGGTAGCCTCGCAAGTGATGACTGTAAAGCCTGATGCTTGCATTATCGATTTCTATAACGAGGTTGCTTCTTGTATTTTATTTTATTCTCGTGGAGTTATATTTGTACCGTTTAGTTGGCTAACGGAATCCTGTATTACAATTGTCCATAGGGTGATCACTCAATGCCAAACAGTGTGCCATCTTGGTTTGGAAGGCCTGTTTATATGCTTTTCCTGACTGAATGTGACATGACTTTTGGGAGAACAATTGTCTCAGACCACCACCCTTGGGATTATAGGGGCTCTCTCAAGCTTTCTCTTGTACCCGGGTAATATTCGTTAACCTAATCTGTTTTATATGCTAGTTTTTATGATATTATTATAGCTGTATTCGTTAAACTAAATAACCATACCCTTTTTCTTTGATCAATACGACTCAACTCAACACTTGGTTATTACGGCCTATTAATATTTACTCCGTTGTAATTGTAGGTCCCTTCTAGTGATGCAAGGGAAATCAACTGATTGCGCTAAATATGCTATTCCTTCTATTGATAAACTACGCATACTTGTTACTTTCGTAAAGTCCCAGCCAATTGATGCTCAACATCATGGTTCGCCTGCAACGTCACAATCGTCAGCTGCACCGATCAGAACTCCAAATCATCACCAGTTAGCTCCGAAGCATTATTCTGCTGTTCAAGTAACCGGGGTACTCCCTGCTCCCTCCCTTCGTGCACCTCCAAACAGCATGCAGCCATTGTTTGTGCCGACGCCAGTCGCACCTCCGATGCAATTTTCTACACTTGTGCCTATCCCGCCTGGTTCTACAGGATGGAACGTGGCTCCTCCAAGGCACCCTCTTCCCGGCACAGGAGTCTTTCTCCCTCCATCTGGCTCGGCTAATTCATCCCAGCACTTGCAAGGTGCCATAACTCCAACCACGTCGATAAAAGAAAATGGGAAAACAAAAATAAATCCTAACAATACTAATGGTTCACCAAAAGGTAAAATGGATGGAATTATTCAAAGGCAAGAATGCAATGGAAATGCAAGTGGAACTGAAGTTGAACAAGCTATAGTAGAAGGGGAAAGCAATGGAGAAACTGTTGCTAACCATTGAAAGATTAGAGAGAAATAGATGCAAGGAAGGCTCAACAAAGAAAATAGATTGGTAAGAACTTAATTTGAGTTTGAATCAAATGTAAAGAGTGGCAACAATGGAGATAACATTATATTGCAAAGAAGAGAAACAAAGTAAGGGATGTAGAACAATTTTGTTCTCTTAAAAAATCCTTTCTTTGTTTGATGCATTCTTTCTTTTTGTTGTCTTATTATATTAACTTCTACAGTAAGAAAACTCATTCTTCACTCAGATTTAAATTTTTCCATCTTGAATTCTTTTGCTTGTTATACTATTATTGATTTTTGTTGTAGTAATGTTTGCTTTGACCATTTTTTTAAAGAATTTAATTTTTAAGCTGTGTTAATGTAAAACTATTTTACATATGAATGTAATACTATATTGTCATATTATTTAATGAGTAGGACATATCTATGTTTTAAAACTCATTAAATGAGATGACAACATGTTATTGAATGTTTGTGTACAATATTTTCACACTGTCATTGTATAGAAATTAAACTTTTTCTTTAAAATAAGTAATAATTAGTAACTTGATATGTACATGCAATGTTGAATCAGAATCCAAGGACTCTTGAAATCAATAAGAAGTTAGCAAAAAGCAGTGTATAATTTTTATCCCATTTAACACTGAACAACTTGATAAATAGTAAACACATTGATTTCACTTAATTTTTAACTAACTGGATTTTATAAAATCAAAATTGTTCAAATTTAATGAAAAAAACTCATCCAAATGCACACACCATTTGCTAATAATCCATGTGCTCTTGAAAAAAAGGAAGGGTACCCATAAAAATAATCATTTTTCTCATTTACATTTCCAAATATAATATAAGAGCACAATATATACAAGTTTCATCTCTCAGTGAATAAAGATCAATAAAGTAACATTTTTCTTTTCCTTAAACTTAGTGAAATGAATCAAATTACAGCAGATAGCCTGATAAAAACTATGTAATTGAATTTTACATCAGTGGATTTATCCTTTCATTCTATTGTTCCCACATTTGCCAACAATGATGATGGTAAAGCCAATAGTGGCAGGTGGTAATGAAGGGGGAAAAAACAACTCCATTCATTTTTGTATTCAATCAAACTTCCATACATAATATAAAAGCATAACATACATCTTGCATGCAAGAAGAACACAAGCCAACAATATGTACAAGTTTCATTTCTCAGTGAATAAATATCTGCTTTTTTCTTTTCCTTAAACTTAATGAAATGAATCAAATTTTACTAGTTACTAGATAAAAATTACAACACATTAGCCTGATAAAAAAAAAAAAACTATCTTTTCATTCTACTGTTCCCACATTTGCCAACAATGATGATGGTAAAGCCAATAGTGGTAGGTGGTAATGAAAGGGGAAAAAACAACTCCATTCATTTATGTATTCAATCAAACTTCCAACTTCTTGTCAAAAACCTTCGGTAAGTGCAAAAGTACGACCAGCTAATGGTGGTGGTAATGCACTTACAGCTTGTTCAATTTCCTGAATATCATAAGCACAAAACGGTGCATCAGCATCGCAATGAAAATTTGTAACTGGAGAAAAGTAATATTAAGCTAAAAGCAACAACACATGGCTAATTTTCTATTTGTTTGAAATATGGAAAGCAACTTGGATTCAGATTCACTGCTGTGAAAGTATGACGTAGTCACTACAGTCATGAGATTGGAGTCATTAGACGGAAATCAGAATCTGAGTTTGTGTTTTAAATCCAATTTACTGAAATTGATGAGTTGTTCCATTTCCACTAAGATCAAGGTTTTGGGAGGGGTGATTTATCATTTTCAATAGCCAAAAACAATAATGCCATACCTCTACAGTGTAACGAGCTGAAAAGTGAATCAAAAGGATTGCTTTGTTCTGTAACCTATCAGCATAACTTACTATCTGAAAGAAGAAAAAGGGAAGAAATAAAAAAATAGAAGGAAAAAATTGATAAAAGTAAAACCATTTGAGATTTCATGAAATTGAATGCTATTGATTAGATAAGGTAGCATACCTCAGACAAATGAGTGTGTCCATAATCTTTGGCATGTTCCACAGTAATTGAATTGTTAATAAAGGTGCACTATATTACAAATATAAATACCCAAGGAAAAGCATAATCAGAGACTGAAATCAAATAAAGCAAGCCAAAGATCATATAAAATGGTTACAATGACCTTCATGAAAGTCAAATGGGGGGTCACAATAAGATGAGTATATGAATCACAAAGAACAAGGAATAGCTATCAAGAAAATCAATTGAAAATTTCGTTTGAGCCTGAAATTTAAATTTTAAGGCCATATGGAAGGGAAAAATAGTATAAATTCTAAATTAATTCGTACATTGTTACTTTTAAAGGATGTTCTTTTCTTGTATTTGAGGAAGAATTATGTGCATATTGACTTAAATATCATTAATTCATAGCCTAAAAAATATTGGACAAAGTAGATCACCTCCAATACAAGAACTTTAGCCCGCAAGACATCAGCATTATTTTCATCAATTATAAAATCTGACATGGTGTCACCCGTGAAAGCAACCTCTGGTTCTGTCAATGTGTTTGTTATCTGCCAAAAACCCCAGCTTGGTTTAGCATTTGTAGTTAAACTAAAAGATATAGTAGGTGGAACACTAAAACTTCTATAGCAAAATTCAATGTAAATGGTGCATCAACCACACACAAATCTCACAGAACAATAATTGATTATAGGGAAAATTACGCTCACCTCCCTTAAAAAAATCTTAAATAAGACATACACACCCTTTATTTAGTGCATGAGAATGATGAGATAAGGTCTAAGAAATGGAGACTAACAAATTAAATATATAGACATAATTTAGTCATTTTATGAACATAAATCACACAATCACTACATTCATCTGGAAGTTAATTATTTTCTTGTAATCAAATCGAAGCAAAATACATGGAAAACTACCAACTGACAAGGTATAAAATTGGTTGAAACACATAAGATAATTAAGATGCCTAGATGTAAATTTGTGAAATCATTTAAGACTGACCTCCACACCAGATGCCTTCAAACTCTTAATTTCATTTGCAGAAAGACCAATATACCCTGATTTAAGTTTCTTTTTTACAGAGTAAACTATATAACCCTGCCAAAAACATGCAGAACAGTTAGGTTCTATATCAGATGCTTCATCTATCATGTTAAAGATACTGTTGGAGGTTATTTGAAATTTGTTGCGAGAAAATGCGATAAAAGGTGCAGCATATTGCTTATCTATTAGAAGGGTGCTTGTTGAATATCATATAAATCTGCTTTCGAGACCCAAAATTCCAAAACTAAATGTTTAGTATTGATATACAGGTATACAATTTTAGGATAAATGTAAGAATTCAACAGAAAATAAAGGTCCTTTATATTTTTGAGGTCCATAAAAGCTTAACAAGCCATTCCCTGTGG
Source organism: Trifolium repens (assembly GCA_030408175.1). NCBI lineage: Eukaryota > Viridiplantae > Streptophyta > Magnoliopsida > Fabales > Fabaceae > Trifolium > Trifolium repens. The sequence continues at coordinate 10,108,710 of CP125837.1, forward strand.
TGCTTTTCGAAAGCTCATGTGGCCTACAAATTATTAATGGACAATGGCGTCAATTGCAGATTACAGAAAATTGCAATTTGTTCAAATTCTGCTACGCTACAAGCGCTGCTATTTGACAACACTTTAAAGTTGTAATAAACAGTACTCCCTCCGGTCTCATATATAAGCAACAAAACAAAAAAATTGAAAGTCTCAAATATAAGCAAAAGTAACCTCTAATCATTACAATAAATGTCACTTTTCCAAATATATCCCTACTTTTTTCACATTCCCATGTTTTTAACAGTTTCCAAGTCAAAAGATAGGGGTAAAATTAGAAAAGTGTTTGACTTAAATGCATCTAGACACTTTTCTTAAAGGAAGAACTTTTTTGTAAATTTGCTTATATATGAGACCGGAGGGAGTATATCGCAGAACACTAGGAGTTTGTTCAGATTCCTTTATGCCATAGTGATATAGGCTATAGCACCACGATTTGACATCATTACGGAAAACAATTGAAATAGTATGATTCAAAACAATTTAAGAAACTCAAACTTGGGACATTCATTTTCAAAAAGCACCAGAATCAAAAGCCTCAACATTTTTCAAATCAAACATGGTGCTAGTCTGTAGAAATTTATTGAATAACAATAACTTGAGACTCAAAAGACGGGAGTTAGTGGGTAGCTACCTGGCTAGGTATTACATGATAAGTCCGAAAAGCTTTTACTTTAAGATCGTTTCTGAGAGAAAATTCTTCTCCTGCAGTAAGCCACAAATTAGAAACAACTATACACAGGAGAAAAAAACTTATAAGTTTGAATGTTTAATAATTGCAGGCTCCATCTTGATTAAGAGCAACAATTACCTACATCCAAGCCTATGAGGTTGTGCTTAAGCTCAGAATGGTCCATTTTCCTGTGAATCTCAAAGAGTTTCTCTACATCCTCTTTTACTGAAATTGGTACAATAATTGTCGGGGGCTTCATACGATATAAACCGCGCGTGGCAACATACATTGGTAATCCTCCCTGTCGAAAAGTTAACATCATCATTAAGTTCAACAACGAACTAATTCAGCAATTCTTCCATTTCATCATACAAATCCCCACATGTAACATATATATATTAATCAGGTGGCAAGTTCTACAGCGGAACAGTACTTCAAAATTGTTTAAACTCCAACGGTGACCGACATAAAAGAGAAAACAGATAGCTCAAAACTTCAGCATATTTGTTTTCTCTTGTTTTTTGTCAAACCAGCACCAGTCATGTTACGTTCTTAACCTCTGTTTGGGTTAATTATTTAAGTGTTTATGTATGTAAACCATTTCTAACAAAAGATAAAATAAAGTCTAATTGGTCTCATTATAAGTTATAAGCTATTTTCATAAGCTATCCTAGAAAGCTTATGAAAGTAAGCTGAAAACAACTTTATCAACATGCCATAACTCATAAGTTGTTTCCATAAGCTGTCAAACAATATCACAAGTGATCATGTTAGTAGATAAACACAAATAAGTCAATTCAAACATGCCCTAAATCATCAGGGCGAAGAGGAGCGTGAGCTTCTACTTCTAGAGGGAAACATTATTTGTAGGCATCGGTCCAATTTAGAACTTGCATCGATTGGTTAACAATATTACAACATAGGCCTTGTTTGGATAAATAACTTAATTTGCAGCATATAGCATAAACGCTTATCATGTATAAGCTATTCCTATAACAAAAGATAAAATAAAGTTAAATTATTTTTCATATAAGCTATAAGCTGTTATCATCATAAGCTGATGAAAATAAGCTGAAAAACATGAAATAATCTTAAGCAAATAAATCCACTTAAGTTGGCCTAGTGGTGTTGGCTTGAGACATGAAGTGTGCTCCTCTCAAGGTCTCAGGTTCTATTCCCCTTGCCGCCAATGAAGTCAGTAACTAACTAACTAACTAACTAACTAACTAACTAACTAACTAAAGAGAGTAACTAAGTAATAAAAATTGAAAAAATGTAGTAGCATATGATTGAATTAACAATGAAAATAAAGAGAGTAACTAAGTAATTAACTAACAATGTGATCCATGTGAGCATGAGAGATTAAAAGAAAATCTTGAGAAACAGCACGAGGCGGACAGCGACCGATATCAAAAGCAACTTTAAGTGTGGGAAAAATGATGCAAGTTTCATGGCCTCCAATGGATAAACCCTCAATTTGGTATCCTTCAATGTTCAAACCCTTTGATTTCTTTGAACAAGACTCTGTTTTACGCTCCGTCATCAATCAATAGTTGAAGATAACAGTAGAATGAATGTGGGAAATAATTGCGGCGGTATAGACCTTGGGTATAGTGTGCAATCGCTGAACGGTGATGTGTGGAGGAAGAGTTGCCAATATGAACGGCGGGGCAGTGAAAATAGAGATTTGGATTTGCTGCTGTGGTTATATTCCACAGTTACACACAGTTGACAAAATCCAGACCATTAAAACAATCCAATGGACCAGATTATTTCTCCTAATTCTTATGTTAAATAATCTGGTTCATTGGATTGTTTTAATGGTCTGGATTTTGTCAACTGTGTGTAACTGTGGGATATAACCACAGCAGCAAATCTAAATCCGTGAAGAAAATAGAGTTGGACTAGTGACAACTATTCACTCTTTTTTTTTTTTTTTTTATAAATTACTTTTGTCTCGCTACGAATTACTCGTGCGTCCTGCGCATTTTCTATTTTATTCTTTCGCTACTTAAATAGAGGACAATATAAAAATGAGTAATTTTAAAGGAAAATTACTCTACATGAAAATTCAAGTTTTTTTATTGTCCGCTATTAAGTAGCGGACGTTATAAAAATATAAAAATTGAGTAAAAGACACCCCCTAACATGAAACTTGAATTTTAAAAGAAAAAAAACCCTAACAAACATGAAATTTTTGACATTCTAAAAATAAAATCCGCTACTTAAGTAGCAAACGAGAATATTTTAATCATTTTATAGGGCGCATGAGGAAACTCGTAACATGACAAAAATAATTTTCTTTTTTCTTAATCTCTCTTTTACATTAAATCCAACTCTATTTTCACCTAGAGGAATCAAATCCTAATTTAGGAGATTGTTCTTAACTTTATACAAGATATTTTTTTGAAAATTTCTCTTCCCATCTCTCATATTTCTTTTTAATCTCTCAAAAATTTAATTTTATCTCTAATTTATGAAAACAAAATTTCGATAAATACGAACCGAATTTTGAAAAATTCAAAAAATATTTACCAAAGTTTTGCTATATAAAAACATCTGTTTCAACCGTTTACTTTTTTAAAAACCTAGAAATAATGTTTTTCGTGTTCTATTTCCTGAACAAGATCTAGAAAAATTCTGTAAATGTTCTCCGAATTTAAAAATTTGGTTCGTATTTACCGAAATAATAGTTCAGGGGCATAAATGGAAACCTGAGAGTGAAAAAGAAACATGGCAGTTGGAAGAGAAATTTTCCTTTCTTTTTTGGCAGGTTTGACTTCAAAATTTTAGGTACCATTAATTAGGCTAGTGCTACGGTGGATCATTTTCATAAGTAGTCCACCGTAGATTAGTGTTTAAAATTATTAGAAATTCTAACCACCATTGACAATACTATTTAAAAGCAAAAATTCATCACTCTCATGATTTTTATGGTTAAAAAAGTGACATGATTGATTTCAGTTTCATACAAGTTACATTTTTATTTTCCGTTGTTGTTAGTTAAACGTGTGTCAATTAAGTTATTATTTAAGTCGTAAAAATAAAAATAGTCATCAACTTATACTTCTAAACAATAATGCATGTCGTTGTTTAAATTTTAATTATCTTTTTTAGAAAAAAGCCAAAATGTGATCTAAAGGTACATGTTAGTGATTCAAAAATAAAAATATTTTATTGTATTCGATGAATCAAATTTCATTTTGAACTTTTTTTTGCAAATTAATTAGTTGCACAATTTTTAAGAGATTGTTTCCGTTTTTGAATTTTTAACATATGATCTTAAGACACATGTTAGCAAGATCTATTTTTTTAATATTGATCTATGATGGATTAGTTATAGAAGTGGTCCATATTAGAAATTTTCCTATTAATTAATTTAGTTCAGCAGATCTACTTGGGCTTATTATATTTTAAAATAAGTTTCCCCTTCCTGTCTTCAAAGGATGAAAATTTAACAATTAATGAATTTTCTTTTGTATGAATAATAATTAATGACTTAATTCTAATGATTAGCAAGTTTTTTATGTTACCTGTTCGGAAATGTACTATTAAAGAAACAAACACAACGCATTGATCTACTTAAGAGACACTTATAATAATTATTATAATTTGAGGATGTTTTTTTAAATAATCTTAAGCATTAAAAATATTTAATATTGTTTAACACAACTTCACTTCATACATTATATAAATTGATTAAATCATACTCTGTTTGTTACTTGCAAAGAGAAAAAAAAATGGTTAAAACTCTAAAATTTGTGTGTGCAATGATTTTATTATTTTCCTTATTTCTTGTTGCAATGAATCAAAAAAGTAAGTTATTTTTTTCACCTGTTTCAAATTTTCTTGTTTAGTTTGTTCACAATATTTGATCTCATCTTAATTAGAATCATTGTTTTATTGTCTTTTTTATTACAGCCGATACTAATTGTGAAAGTGATAAGGATTGTCAACACATACTTACTTATCCAAAGTATGCTTGTTATGCCGGCAAATGTTGGAGACTTTCTCTTGTACCACATACTGGATATTGATGTGTACCAAACCTAAAATTAAAGACCATGCAAGGATGAATGAGTTCTTTCTCTAATAAAAATAAATCAATGAAATCACCTTATATGTTAAAATATTCCAAAATTGTAGTTTGGTTACTACATTGCACTTAATAAATGTATAATTTACCCGTTTTTATTTTTTATTTATTTATAAATTTCACATTCCTTGCAATTATAATATGTAATCTAAGATGTTGGTAATTAAATAAAATAACTACCGTAAAATTTTATTTAATGAATATTCTGGGACGATCAAAGTTTAAAACTACTGAAGTTTGTACGACGTTATTACTAATCACACGCCCACCTCCAACATTATAGACAAGGCGTGTGAAAGGAAGCCCATTACATACCCAACAAATGAAATTGGACCTTTTTGGCCCAAGCCCATGTACCACGTATGAAAATTGGGTTGGACCGAGTTAGCCCATTAGACTTTGGGTTGGCCCATTATAAAAATTTATGTCATTTTTATAAAAAATAATATAAATAAAAATATAGAAAATTATTGTCTAATTGAAAAATTATTATAAAATATGTATTTGAATGTGAATTTAATTTCTTTTTTTTTGAACAAGTGAATTTAATTTCTTAAAGATGTTTGTTAGGAAAGACAAATGTTTGAGAATGTGAAAGGTTGTGGTTGGCTATGTCAATTTATGAGATATGATGCATAAAATAATAATACATTTACAACCTATGATATTCAAAATCCGTGTCAGAATTACTAGTACAAGTTTTTTATTTATTTATTTATTTTTATATTACTGAGGGTTTTATATATAGAGGGTAATCATTTGTAATACTACTTTGTGTTTTTAATTTATTCTAATGATAGAAGTAATCTACAATTGGTGTGTGTATATATATATTTTTGATATATATATTGTTTATATGTCTGGTGTGTATATGTATTTGAAGCAATAATAATATGTAGTATTTGATAGGTGTGACCTCGGCAACTCTTCATAAAAAGTGGGTTGAGTATTTTCACTATGATATTGGGTTGAACAATATTATTAATAATAAATTTTAACTATAAAAATAAAATATATGGACAAGAAAATTGTGGAGTTTATACTGCTAGGTACATTGAAGGCAAATATTCTCTTTTTTTTTTTTTTTAAATAAAAGAGACTTGCTACAAGAGCAAGCCCTCAAAATATGTATATTAAGAAAAGAAATTACAAAAGATGAGTCTGTATGTGCACGTGCGTGCATGCGTCTGTATGTTAATTAACTAAATTAAATAATTATTGTAACTAAAATTTAAAATAGACTTTGACTCTTATGATCTTTATAGTTAAATCTATTTAAAGAATTAAAAGCTATAAGAGAGATTCTAACAATTGAAAACATAATAATCTTTAACTTTTCTTGCGGCCGTTCTTTAACACCTCCTGATCCTTTTATTTCACAACTACCAGAAAATATGTTTCCGGTGACACCCTATGATAACAATCACTATGAAGAACATAAGTCGTTGGCCCCGTGGAAAATCATCTTGATAACATTAGTGGTTGTTGCATTTCTCAGCATAGGGATGTATATATTCCGCCGTTGGTTCACTTCACCATCAGCCACCTCCCAACAAGTGGTGGTGGGAGTTCCGGTTCCGCCAGTGCCGCTTAATCAATGGCAACATCAGTCAACAACAACAACACCACCACCACCAGCAACATTGACGGTGGTGGTCAGCAGGGTAATTAGTTTTATGCTTTTACTGCAAATGTTCATTATGTGGACTTTGTTAACTACACTAGAAAAATTATAATTGTAGTATTAATGTTTGATTTATGACATAGTTGTTTTAATGGAACTTGTTTAACAAATTTGTTTTATGTTAATATTTTGACGCATAAAACTAATTACTCTTCTGACCACCACATCCAATGTTGCTGCTGGTGTTGTTGTTGTTGTTGTTGTTGATTGATGCTGCCCATTGATTAAGCGGCACTGGCGGAACTAGAACTCCCACCACCACTTGTTGGGAGGCGGCTGGTGGTGAAGTGAACCAACGACAAAATATATACATCCTTATGCCGAGAAATGCAACAACCGCTAATGTTATCAAGATGATTTTCACGGGGCCAACAACTTCTTTTCTTCATAGTGATTGTTATCATAGAATGTCACTGGAAAAATATTTTCCGGTGGTTGTGAAATAAAAGGATCCGATCGTGATAATGACCTCCGGTGGTGTTGGTGGTTGAAGTGAAAGTGGTGGTGGTGGTGAAGATGAAAAGAAGAAATATGAGGTAGAGGAAGATCAGAGACATTTTTGGAGTAAAACAAAGAAGAGTAAGAAAAAAGAAGATGAGGTTGAGGAGAGTAGAGAGAAAATGAGATACTACTAGAGTTTTGTTGTTATTTTTTAAGAAAGAATGAGAGCCAAGAGTGGAGCTTTATTGCTTCTGCAATGTTGTGTTAAGAAATTCTTGAAGAAAGAATGAGAGCCAAGATGAGGTTGTGTTAAGATTGAGAGCCAAGAGTGGAGCTTTAGGGCCCGTTTGATGGTCAGGATAAGAGACATGATAGCATATTTGTATCATATCATGTCACAATCAAGTGTTTGATGAGACAGCATGATAGGATAAATTAATTCTGGAACTTATCCTATCCTGCCTCTGTAGTTATAATTCTTATCCTGACTATGAGCTGGGTTAGAAACCAGCAGGATAGGATAAGAAACAAAATTACCGATTTGTCCCTAAAAAATGTATTTTAAAATATAATACATATAAATATAATAAATATAGATATAAAAAATATAATATATTTTAATAATAAATTAAAATTTATTATTATTTATTAATTGAAATTCAAATATTTAGAATAATTATTATTAAAAATTACAAAAGTAAAAATGTGATTTACCCACGCACGCACGCACACGCGCGCGCGCGCGCACACACACACACACACACACACACATATATATATATATATATATTTGACTTATCTAACATATATAATCGAATTATTTAATTACTCGTGATATTTTTAATAAAAAAAATTAGAATTATTTATTTAGTAGTGTCAATATGCTTTTTAAAAATATTATATAATTATTTATTTATTTTTAGTATATTTATTTAATTTATAAAATTTTAAAATTATTATCAAAATATATTAAAAAAAATTAATTTATAAAATATTAAAAATTAATTTCAAAAAATATATGTAATTGTTGCATAAGGGTAATCTCATCATTTAAATATTACATTTTAATTTTATCATGTTATATAGATTAAAGTAAAACATGTTACATAATTAAAATAAAAAAAATAGTAAATAATGTTATCATGTTTCTTATCATGTGTGCACCAAACACGTGATAAGATAAGTGTTTATCTTATCACTATCATATCCTATCCTTATCCAGCTTTTTATCATATCTTGTGCATCAAACGGGCCCTTAATGTAAAAAATTGAAGGTAACTACACGGTACGTCCCTATCATGCCAGCTGTAATCATCCAATTACCAAATCACACGCACTTTTTCCTTCTCTCCTTCTATTTTACTACCAATATAAAAGTTGACTTTTTATCTTTATCACATTTTCAATTAATAGACTAGATAAATCATATTTTTTAATTAATCTAAATTTTTTTTTAAAATTTTACTTATATATGCAACCGAAATAAAAGTTGATATTTTAATCTTTATTATTGACTAGATAATTCACTTTTCAATTAATTTTATAAAAAAAAAATCAAATTTTATATATCCAATTGGAAGGAATAATTTTAACTAAATTAGTACACAATAAATTAATTTTATAGTCTCTCTGATTTCATATATAAGCAAAATATAACTTTTTAGAGTTATTAAAAAAGTTATATATACAATTTATAAATTTTAAAAAATAATATTTTTTACTTATATTTGAAACCAAAAAAAATACCAGTTTAATATTAACATAAATTTAACCGTTTTTTCTTACATTATAGATTTAAATGTTCTAATGACATAACAAATTTTTTTATTATATTCATTTAATTGCTACCGTTTAATTAAAGACAATCTTTATGTTAAAAAAATAAAATTAATGCCAATCCCTCACAAAATTAGTTGACATTTATTTTCATTCGCCTGGCTATCCATAATTCTTCTTATAAATTGCAATTATTCACATATGATGATTTAATTTGAACCTCTTGATTATTTCTTGATTTGCTACCTATGAAGCTCTGATACGGAACACGATACCGATACGATATCGATATGTTGATACAAGAAATTTTTTAAAATTTTCAACCCGATAATGCCACAATATGTTATTTAAAAATTAAATATATAAATACAAAATATATAAATATGACTAAAGTCAAATATTAATAATTAAAAGCAAAAAAAATAAATTCTTATACCAGAATTTTGGAACAAGCTCAATATTGAGTGCATAACTGATACAATTAATCATCAATTTTTTAGTATGGGACTGCTGACAAGTTTTTCCTGCGTCACATTCATACTGGACAGATATTCTCTAACTTTCTGGTTTGGAAAGTCACCTAACTTTCAAACCTTGTGGTCCGTGTGATTGATCGGAGGTTGCCCATGAAGCCACGTGTCCTGGTGTTTACTTGTCGTTTTTGCTTATGATCCTGACTTTTTAAAGTAAAATACAAAATCAGATAAAAAAAAAACAGAGAGAAAAACTCTCAGCCACCGAGCAGATGAAGGATTGGCCATGGTGGCTTGGCCGGCCGGAAAAATTACAAGGATAGATCTGGTCGGAAAAAACACAAGGGCAAATCTGATGACAAAAAGAAATTCTAAGAGAAGAGCTTCAGTCGCCGCTGTAAATTGTTGTACATCACCACGAACGGCGTACGGTGGTGACGAAACCGATTTGAGCGGCAGAGTCGTAGATCTCGGCGGCGGGAGCAAAATAACATCTTCCTCTTGTTTATTTTTTCATTGTGCCTTGCACTTCATTTTCGGATTTTAGAGACGCGGTGGCGCACGGTGGCCAAACCGCCACTGTTATAACCTCCATGGCCGTTCACTGCAAGTTCACTTTTTCTGAAAATCCATAGTTTTTTTGTTTAATTAAGTCAACAAAGCAGCAGGCCACGTGGCTCGATGTCAAGCATGAGATTTATCAAATGGCCCAAATTCGCAAAGTCAGGGTGACGTTCCCGCGCAAACGTCAGACAATAGTAGTCCCATTCATACTTATACAAGGTTGGAGAGTTGGTTCCCAATATTTTTTACTTGATAGCGACATTTATTTTCCTTTTGATAGAAATATAGATAGTGACATTCATTGTTGAGGAGTATTATATTTTACTCATTTTGTTCCCAAGTATAAGACATCTTATACAATATAAGAAAATTAGTTCTATTGGTAAACTCTTAAATACCATTGCTTAGAAATCTGCCATATGTCCTAAACAAGGGTATTTGCATCCAAAAATTTGCAAACTTAACTAAAGTAACAGTAAATCGAGCCAAATTCTGAGCCAACCAAGCCGAATTGACTTTTTGTGAGAGTAAAAACAACTTTTTTACAAGCCACGTGTTGGATACAAACCAAACCATGGAAGCCACGGTTTGTTCCAATTGAAAAGAAAATGTACAGTTTGCCAACATGTGAGTAGACACATCACTACTTTTTCACCTTCCTTTTTCCTTTCTTTTCCCAATGTCTGTCTTTGTCTCTTCTTTTTGACTTTTCAAATTGTTCCACTGCACAATTCATTTTTCGGTGGGAAATTCTCAATTTGAAATTTGAAATCAGATTATGATTTACAGTATATATATATATATATATACTATCTCTTTTATCTCTTCTAACTACCTCTTTTTTCTCTCAATTTTTGTTATCAATATTTTGTAATTATCTCCATCTTTTCCTTATCTCCATTTTCTTTTTGTGCATGAAAGTACAGTTGTGAAGAAAAAGAAGCAAGAAGAAGTAAATAAAGAGAAAGAGGTATATAGATGATTACAAAACAAATTACAAATTAGTCAAACTATTATCATAATATGTTCTATTTTCATTTTGTTTTATGTCATTTACATCATCTTTAACAGTAGGAAAAATACATTAGAATTAGAAATTAAAATTATTTCTTTTACAAATACTTATTTTCTTAGCAATGTTTTGATTTGTTTTAGAAATTTTTTTTAAAAAAGTAAAGGAATATGATAATAAGATGCTAAAGAAAGAGTTTTAGATCTAGAAAAAAGAAAAGAAAAAAGAGAGAGAGAGAGAGAGAGAGAACCAGTGCGATTTTTTGAAATACAAACAAAGAAAATCTAAATCATATACAAAAAAAAAAGAAATTTGCTAGGTCGGCGATGGTGTTCAAATCTTAATTTTTCTGCGTGGGTTTTGTAGAGGCGATAAAGGAGGTTCTATTTATGATGATGATCTTTTTTAAATGGCTTATGATGATTTTTTTTTTAAATGGTTGTTGGAGTCCCTAAAATGTTTCAGATCTGAAAATAAGTTTGACAACAAAAATAGAAAAGCAAAGGATGAAGATAGTGAGATTGAACAACCAAACAAGGTCTGAAACAAACTGAAGAAGGCAGTGAGAGATGTTGTTGCGGCAGCTAGGATTGATAATGGGGAGAGAACTTCCAATTTTTTTTTTTGGTGAAGAGAGAAAATGCAAATAGCAAATGAGTTGTGAAGGTTAAAAGTAAAAAAAATAAGAAATAGCTGCTACACTAGAGAGGTGAGAAACATGATTAAAGAAACAACTTTCTTTGCATCGGTAGTGGGTGAAAAATCAACAATATTTTTACTAACTAGATAGCTGAATAAAATTTAATAACATTAATAAATCAACAGCTTTTGTGCTAACTTGTCTTTTCAAAAATTCAATTTTAAGTAAAAAAAAAATGACGAAATTAAGTGGGTGAAAAATATTTGATAGTAAAAAGTAACGTGTTCAATAAAAATTAATTGGTTGAAAAATATTTGATAAACTAAGCGATATGTAGTACAGTACTTTGATAAAAAAATGAAAATATATCTGAATACTTATCATACTAATATTCTCACTTACAGAATAAATTATAACTGATAAGAATTTTAAAATAACTATCATATATATACTAAATAAATCATACGCGCGACAAAAAATGACACTGATTCAAATATGGAAAAAAATATAATTAAATAGTATACTAATAAATCATACACTGGACAAAATATGCTATCACATTCGGGATAAATTATAACTAATAAAAATTTCAAAATAACCATCATTTATATACTAAATAAATCATATGCATGGGTCATTTTAACCATCATATGCATGAATATACGGCAAAAATAAATAAAAAAATTACTTTCACTTATAGTAACATTTTAACTGTTATACAAATGTTAGCTGTTCGTCGTGTTCCGTTACGACCCGTACTATCGCACGGGTCTATAACTAGTTTTACAAAAAGAAAAAAATTATCTTTAAATATAAGACTTTTTGCAATTTTATAGATACATTTATTACTCTTTTTTCTTAATACTACCCTCTCAATTTTTTCAAAAGTTGATCATTACAAAATTTATATTTTATTGAATATTTTGCCATAAAATAAAAAATAATACAAAGTGGGCTAAAATCTACTTCTATTAAGCCCAACAATGATCCAATTTTCTTAACTTAAAATCATATAATAATTACATGGTTAATACAGAGGACCCTGCTTAGTGACATCACCAACTAATAATCAATACCTAAGAGATGTAAAAGAAAGTCTTCATAATGTCCTGCTGTGTCTGCACGAACAACATGTGTTAATGGTTTTCCATATTTACTATAATATGCTACTTTAATAGGTTGCATGTCAATCTCAGTCCTTGTTACAATTACTTATTAGTCTACTATCATCTGTACCAATACCCTTCATTGACTTGCGCAAAATCTGCATAAAATACATCATTTAAGTATAAATCTAAATATTAATGTTTTGAAAAAGCTATAGGAATAAAGTTGTGACTTGTATAGTGCAAAAGTACGCAAGTAGTAAAGAGGAAGAGAAATATTATGCTGCAGCTGTAGGGAGGGTTCTGGTTTTTTAGAGGGGTTTGTTTAGTTTTCGGTTGTTTTGGGCCTGTGAGCCTTTTAAAAATGATTTTGAAAAAAAATAATTTAATTTTAAATTATTTTTGAAACAAACACAAGTAAAAACAAGGGGGTTTGTTTAGTTTTTCGGTGGTTTTGGGCCTGTGAGCCTTTTAAAAATGATTTTGAAGGAAAAAATATTTTTTAAATATTTTTGAAATCAACACAAGTAAAATAAAAAAAGTGAATTTTTAAAAAAAAAATAGTATATTTGCTAAAAAATCTGAAACAAATACCTTAGCAAAGTACATGGAAGAGTTAGTAGCACATCTTAGTATGGTCAATAATCCACTCATAAAAGAGGCAGATGTTTCTTTCTTTATTGCCTTCATTCATGACAAAAAATGATTTAAATTATGCACAAAAATAATAATAATAATAAAGATGAATCTTTGTAGCCATATTATATATTATGTTTACCTTTTCTAATGTGTTTCCAAATGAAGTTTTGTATGCAGTGTTAACCGCAGCCAAATGTGTGGTACTTCTTTCACTAAAGATCCTTATAAATGTTTTTTCATCAGTTCCTATTCTCTTCTCCCCTGCTTTATATATTTGTTTGGCATCTTCTTCTACCACTAGTTGATCAAATTCTGGCCCTTCATAACGTGGTGTACTTATGCAAGCAATAACTATCCAAGTATACAAAATTACCAAGTCAATGATTTTCCACATTTTTTTTCACAAGGATATATAGAGTATTTAAGGCAAAAAAAAAAAAGTTGTAGTACTTTTTTCTCCACGATTTAGATTAAAACAATATTGTGTATTAGCCGATGATCGGTTCCACGGTCAAACACTCCATAATCGGGTTTTGGTTGGTCAAATATGGTTTAACACTTTAACCATAAATTTGTTATGTTTAGTTTCCAGTCATATAATACGATTGAAAACCACGTTCAAGAGACAACATAACACACATTGAAGCTACGAAATGTAGCTTCACAAAATTGATAATGACAACGCTCTGAAAGGCGATGTGAGAAATGTAGGTCAAACACAAATTCAAGCACATGTTAAAAATTGATTATGAACCCTAAATTTACTTCTACCGAAAAATGTAGATTGCTAGTTTTTGCGGTTAGATAAAATCAAAATTTAAATTATTACATGTTGGAAATAATTGAAAGCAACATTCACAATTCACAACTCACAACGTACATTTATCAAATTCTTTAGTTTCTAGCTTTTTTAAATTCACGGTGAAATTAGTCTTATGACGCAAAATTTTAGTATATAATTGCACCAAAACCACATAAAGAATACTATACTACATAATGCACTAGCCAAAATGAAGAAAAGAATGCAAATTGCAAAGGGACAATAGAAGATTGAGCAGGACCTTTTTGTAATCACCACTTGTTTGATTTTCAATGTCACATTCAAGAGGAGACTGATAATTTGAGAGGTAAACTTATTTCAATCTCCTTAATTGTGATGGATTACGAGAACATATTATGTATGTAAGTGCTTGATTATCAACAACCGATTTTTTTAATGCTTTTTTAATTATTTAGCATCCCTGCTTGGAGGATCATGCATCCAAAGTAACAAAGCTTTCTGAAACCATTTAGACAAAAAAAGATACAAAACAAGAAAAGTCAATGAGATGTCAGCTTAGTGATAAAATATTTGAATTTGACAAAATTCAAGTTTCACAAAAATAGTTTGTAAAATGATTATTAATATAACTTTAATTAATAATAATTTTTCACTTTTTTATTAAAAACAAAATTGCAAGTTTAGTCTTTGAAATTTAGCCCTCATAGCTTCAAGAGCTCCCAAAACATCCACCATGAAAACCCCTAGAGTATGTATGCAACTGATAAGTTGTATTACAAAATTCAAAACTATACAAATCTAAAAAATGCAGAAAATTGATAATCTCCATTAATAAAAAAGTACATAATCATCACGTTCCTAAAAAAAGAGTAGTATGCTATAGATCATACTCTTATCTTAAGAATTTGATTATTAATTACTTCAATAATGCCTTCTTCCAAATCTCCTTCGGTCACATGTGTCTTGCATATAAGAAAGCAACGCTTTAATTGACCATCAAACATATGTGTCATAAGCAAGTCTACAAAACAAACCAAAATTAGAAACACTAATAAATAAAAACAACATGTTTGTCAAAAAATAAATAAAAAAATAAAAAACAACATATATGTAACTAATCAAGGAAAATAAGGTAAACACAAGATCCACACTACAAAATCCAACAAAAAATTCCCAAACAAAATTGCACACTTTCCTGTAATCATGCCTTAAAAAAAACATCAAAATTCCTGGATGTAATCTAATTACAACCCATTTAGCAAAAAGGATCAAAGAAAATACCTATGGAGAATGGATTGAAGGTACATTGAATTGGTACAAACAAGACATTCAAGAAATTCATGGACACTTGTAGTACCATTACTATTTAACTTCATCCATCGTGATAAAAAAGAAGACACATTAGTAAATTTAATTAAATAATTTTAATCTAATATATGTATGCCTGTGTGTACAACGAACTTTAAAATTTAACCCGGGCAACATCAAACTCTCTACACTTGTAAAAAAAAAAAAAAGTTCGGGTGAGTAAGGTTAGTAGAAAACTCTAATACGGGATACATGTACAAATTTTACAATCAAGATGTGCAGGTGCATCCTCTCACTTGCAAGTAGAGGCGGGAATAGGCTAGGCCGAGCTAGGCTTTGCCAAGCCTGAGTCTGGCCTGTCATAAAAATCGAAGGCCTAAGACTGGTCTGTGGCCTATTATAGGCTTATCTTTTAGGCCTGAGCCTGGCCTTTTGAAAGCCTATTGTGGCCTATTAGCCTGTTTAAAAGCCTATTTTACATGAACATATTTAAATAAAAAATTATATTTATTTTTAAAACTACTTATGAAATAATAAACCAACGTCCTTTTGTTATTTAACATGATATTTTACAGAATTTGATTATATATGTCATTATATTTCAATTCTAATTTATAATAATACATTTATATATGTAAAATACTAATGTAAATTAATAAACTTATATTATTGAAAAAGTTAATAAATATATAATTTAATCAAAGTACAAATTTTAATATATAAATAATAATAGTATTAAAAATATTATTCATATTAATTTAAATAGGCCGGCCTAGTAGGCTTAAAAGACTTTTTTAATAGCCCGCGGCCTGACCTATTTAACTATATAGGCTTATGAAAAAGCATTGGCCTGCCCTATTTAAAGAAATAGGTTGTCCTGGCCTGAGCCTATATAGGCTAGGCCTTAAGGCCTCGTAGGCCGGCCTGGCCTATTCCCACCTCTACTTGCAAGTGGGTCTACCATTGCCTCTAATAGGGGTTCGTGGTTCATAAATTGCATTGAACTGAACCATAAATAGTTCAGTTCAGTAACTGAAACTGCTTTTTATAAAAAATGGTTTATTTCTCAAATCAGTTTCAGTTTGGTTCGGAACCAGTTTACATCTTTAAACCGGTTTAGTTTAAGTTAACTGGTTTAAAACCGATTTTTTTAGTAAAACATGATTATTTTTTGGAAAACTAGTTTTAAACCAATTTCCTGTATATTTTTTTTTTAAAAAAATGGTTTCCGATAAAAACAATTTCAGAGTTTTTTCCCCCGAAAAACAGTTTGTCTTTTTTTTTCGAAAAAAAAGTTCCGATATTATTGTGGAAAAAAAGTTTCCGATATTTTTCTGGAAAATAAGTTTTCGACTTTTTCGGGAAAAAAGTTCCGATTTTTTTCGGAAAAAAAGTTCTTGAATTTTTTCGGAAAAAAGTTCCGATTTTTTTTTCCGGAAAAAAAGCTCGCAATTTTTTTCACAAAAAAGTTTTGAATTTTTTCGGAAAAAAAGTTTCCAATTTTTTCGGGAAAAAAAGTTCCAATTTTTTTCCGGAAAAAAAGTTTCTGATTTTTTTCGGGAAAAAAGTTTCGTAACTAAAAATATATTTAACCATTAACCTAACTTGTAATTCTCTTTTGATTTTTTCACCATTTTTATAAAAAGCTTTTTTATCCTTTTTTTGTAATAATTTTTATATAAAAATAGAATTACGTAATAATTGCTCCTGTCTCATATATAACCAGCTTTTTACTTTTTAGGTTTATTCAGTAACAGATGTATCTAGTCTATAATATTAACTAGATACATCAATTATTAAATGAACCTAAAAGACTGAGCGGGTGTAGGCTGTTGGTCAGGGGTTCGATCCTTGGCAGCAGCAAATATAGTATTTTCTTTGTAAACAAGTTGGTGGTACTTATAAACCATCAACTTTAAAAAAAAAAAAAAAAACCTAAAAGTAAAAAGTTACTTATATTTTCGTTTTTATAATTGCGAAGTTTATTGACAATATTGGTATTGACCAACATAAATATTTTTGACCATGACAATATTGGTATTGACCAACATAAATATTTTTGACCAACGTAATACTACTTTTTTATTATGCAACGTAAGACTATTTTGGATTTATATATAAACCAAAGTCAAAATGGATTTGATCTAAATTTGAACCATGTACATTAGACTTTTATTTATATTTAAATCTGGAGAAATTAATGTCCTTAATTGAATTCTTATTTGTCTCGCACCACTGATATATATAAATTGGAAATACTAAATTGTTATATAACATGATTGATTATAAATTTTCTGCATTTGATTTTTGTGGTTTTTATAGACAAAATTTGGATACATAGTTGATTGTGTTGATATCAACAAGCAACCAGCTTTTGACCATCCTTTACTTAAGGATCATAAGTTGCAGGTTACACAACATTCGATTTGGTTAACTTTATTTAATTTTATTTATATATTCTCTATTTTAATGTTGATTTTTTTTAATTGTTGCAGAGACGACCTATTTTTCACATGAAAAATGAAAAAATAAGTGCAAAGAATTCTCCGACAAATCTGATATCCGGATTTGAGAAAGAGGAGTGTCCAACTGGAACCGTTCCTATTCGAAGGACAACAAAAGATGATCTCATTCGTTCTAAATCTTTATGGAATAATAGTATCTTAAATTCAAACGGTGTCGATCGTCATGTAAATTTTCTTTTAAACAATTTAATTTTAAAAGTGCTTAGTCTTTTTTATACAGAAGCAAAAAATTGTGTTAATAAAGAGTACATGTTTACTCAAGTCCTTACAGCACAACAAAAAAACACTTAATACTATATAATCAAACTGAGGGATTGTTACACTAGTCGGAATACCAAAAATTAACGTGACACCTTCACTGACCAATAAATTAAAGCCAAGAAAAACTTTGATTAATTTGATCAATTGTGTTTACTTAGTCTAAATACATGCAACATTCAAACACATTTTTCATCCCTCTAATTTTTACTTTTCACTTGTATATTTTAATGTCATATTTTTTCAATTATAACTTTATTTTTCATTAATTATCATACCCATATTTTTTCTTTGGCTAGGACTGCTCTAACTCCAACCTTTGTGTTCTGAGTTTGAATGTACAAATATCAACTAATGTTCCAATTTTTTATTAGCTACTTGAACATATATTGAATTTGTAGGTTGCAATAGTTTCTGTCCATGAGCCTGGTCAACATTATTATGGAGTCAGTGGAACTACTAGTATTTATGATCCAAAGATAACTATTGCTCAATCAAGCTCATCTTATCTATATATTCAAAGTGGAGATGGTACTAATTCAATTATTGTTGGATGGCATGTGAGTTTTAATTTATCCTATCATAACTATATTTATTTAATTCTAAAATTTGTGTGATATAACTGCGTAATTTTAATTTCTTTTTTGGTACAAAAAGCGCTACTTAAATTTTGGTATATAAATTGATGTCAGGTATTTCCCCATATTACTGGCGATGAGAGGCCACATATTTTCGCAGCATGGACGGTAATGGATAGTTTTTTTTTTTTTTCAATCTTTAAATTATTCTAGGTATATAATGATTTTTTTTATTAATTTTTTTTTGGTTTGAATCTTCTCTAAATTTCGAGTGTAATTATAAAGTATTTCATAACTTTGAAATATAATATTGTATTAATTAAATTATGTCAACAGTCGGATAATTTCGAGAAAACAGGATGCTACAATATACAATGTCCAGGTTTCGTCCAGGTTCATAGTCAATATCACCTCGGTGAAGCTCTGCCAAATGTATCTGTGTATGGTGGGCCGATCTATGATTTGCCGATTAATATTTTTCAGGTTAATTTCTTCACATAAGATTTGAGTGAAGACATGATGCTATTTCTTTTAAATGACAAATAATATTATATATAATACACGATATGAATAAGAGAAAATTCATATATACTATATGAGTTTAATTGTTGTGTACCGTTTTTTATACATACATCCAATAATGTGTTGTCACATCATTTAATAAATGTGACATATCATATGTTTTTAAACACAATACATAATGTGTTGGTATAGTATTGGACGTATATGTAAAATAACTTTACACTAATAGTGTATAAATTAAATTCATGCTGTATCAATGAGGGAAATGACATGTTTACAAAATTCTATGAATATGCATAGGGAAACAACAAATGGTGGGTAATGATACATAATAAGGCGGTTGGATATTTTCCAGTATCTCTGTTCACTAACTTGAAGGCAGCTGATCAAGTGGCATGGGGTGGGGGAACAATAGCTATTAATGCTCCTAGTCCAGCAATGGGATCAGGATACTTTCCTGATGGTAACCCTTATCATTCATGTTATTTTAAAAATATTGCATACAAAAATGCAATTGGATCGGGGGATATTAGACCTAATAAGGTACTAGAAATTAGTGATGTCCCTAATTGCTATAGAGTTAAGTATCAGCCGAATGATTATTCTCTTCTATTTGGAGGACCTGGTGGTAGTGGTTGTACATAATTTGTATTTTGAACAAGTTTCAAATTCAATTTTATAATAAATAAAGGATTGATACTACTGCAATCCCTATCCAAAACAACTTCTTGTTCTACAGATCTATTTATACTACTAATATTTTCACAAGCTTTTTTTTTAATGTGATTTTAATAATATTTGTTTTTAAAATATATTCAAACAATGTCATGAATGTGGGAAAATAATTCTTAAGTAAATTATATGGTCACACATTAACAAATTATAAAAATTAAAATCAATATCTAGAACAATTATCATAAGAGAGTTCGATAGAATCCATTATATTTCTTTCTACATTATATGGTCAAGTGCATCAATAGGAGTTATGTTATTTTTTGAAACCACAAAGCATTTATTAAGAACACCATTCTATGCACAAGGAATACATAAGGAATAAGCAAAGATACAATCTTGCACTAACGCAGGTACAAGGCTAAAAGGCAAGCAAATAGTATTACAATCATGCATTGACGCATATGCCTTTTAACCTTGTATTTGCGTTTGTTCACGGCATTTTTTTTACAATAGAGGGCATAGTTTAAGAAAATTAAAATGGCATTTTTAAGTATGTGAGTTCCATAATTATCATCAAAGAGAAGCTTTGCAGTCCATTAAGGAGTCGTCAACACAAGCAACCTACAACCTGACCTCTCTTCAAGGTGCTTCTTCTCATCTAGCTCAACATAGCCATTCATTTGGATTCCATAAACATGCAACCTACAACTTGAACATAAAATCACAATTCAAGGATACTCCCAACCTACAAATATAGGAACCCTTTCGCAACATAGTTTTTACATACTAATAGTTCAAAGCAAAATACAAACAAAAGAAAGTAAGATGAAGATCATAAAACAAAAGAACTAACCACGACTTGATTTTGTGAGCTATTGAATCATGAATGAAGTGCTTAGTGAATAGAATGTAAAACAATCAAGTAACAATGAACAAACAACAACCCCTAATTGACTAGCAATATCCAACTAAGAACCTGATCCAGCTCTAAGCACTACAACCAGAAAATCTGCACTAAAACAATACTATATATAGCAGGACAACATACCCAATCATAGCCCAAAAGTCAGGACACCGAACAAGGCCAGACAATATGCACCAGACCGCTGTAATATGATTGCATGAGTCTCCTCAAGTTTTTCAGAATAAATGGTTATGGAAGATTTCATCAAAACACCATGTTTCCTTCTTGTAATTTCTCTACGAATAACTGCATGGTGAAAATTAGCCATTTAGAAATAAACATGTGCAAATTAGCCATTTAGAAATAAACTAGAACCATGATTGTGAATAATCACTTATAACAAGAATTTTATGATTGGAGCCTCTGTTGTTTCAAATTTCATTTATCTCCATCCAGTAGCCAAATTAAAAAAAAAAGGAGATAACATAATATTTGGAGTATTGAATTAGGACTATATAAATACCCTATTTTAGATATAGATGCCCCTCAAATCTCATGCAAAAGATAAAAAGTAGCAACCACAAAAGTTAAATTTGAACTAAAATTATTTATAACTATTACTTGATACTTAATTGAAATGTTCAACTTCCTATAGAGTTCATATGAAGCCCTGCTGCAGTCATAGAAACTGCGAAGAAAGAAAAGTTTAATTAGCTTTCAAACTTAAATATTGATGAATGACAAATCATGACTTAGTAAGTTTCTACAAATAGTAATATAATCATGAAATATAAAGTGATAGTCTACAAGACCCATATCAATGTCAGTTTTACAACATTCTTACTCGAGCTAACCTTGCCTGTTGCCTCTTTCAAACTTATATTTTGTTGTTCTGAGCAATCCTCATCAGCACCAAACAACTTTCACAACTCAAATCTTTCTTTAAGTACTGCCATAAAAAGGATAAAACTAAATAAAGTTAAAAATGTCAGTAATAATTTAACCTGAAATGGACGAGAAAAATTAAAAATTCACTCACCGCTTAATCATGAATTCCACACAAGTCTGAAGAGGCCACATGACTCATGTCATTAAAAACCCTGATTCAGTAGCTATCCATTATGTCCAGACACAAGTAATGTTAATGAGTTAACTTAATTCAAATTAAACAAATAAACTTCTATACACAATCCACGGGTACATATATATGGAATGAACATATACCTTCATGATTGTAATAATTGTGTTTGTAGGCACTGGTGAAATCAATAACAACTCAGTGCAGCATTTTGTCAAACACATAGTGTGCATAACTGAAACGGAAATAGAGCAACACCAAATTCAAAAGAATGAATACATTAACTTTAAAAAGCAAACACAATCATAGTAGTTTCTAAACTAATGACTTCACTTAACCCATTCTCAAGTTCATTGTGCTCAATTATGCATTTATAATTCATATATAGTGTACCAATTATGCCCCAATACAACATTAGATTCAACTCAGCCCCAACACAGTCGAGAGGGAACGAGAGAGAGAGATGAACGAGTGAGAGTGAGAGGAGAGATGAAGAGCGATCGAGTTCAGTGATGGAGGCGGGTTTGCGAGTTAGAGAATGAGAGCGATTGAGTGGAAGTAGAAGCTAACTCCACTTGAAACATTTTTTTTTTTTTTGACAAACACTTGTTGAAACACTTTTTACATCAGTGATAGTGGATATTGCCGGATGATATATTGTTTCACAATTTTCAAAGTAATCACACGATCCCATAATAAATGATTCAGCTTACTGTTTCACTATACCAATATAAAATTTTGACGGTTAATATTTTTTTTTTATATTTTAAAAATATATATCGAGACGAATTCAACAATATCAACTATTTTTATTACTGGACTAATAGATTATAATAACAAAATACAATAAGAAATTAATAGCACTTTTTTTTTTGACAGAAAATTAATAGCACTTTTATTCACCCGAAAAACAATCCATACAAAAACAAAAAAAAAAAACCTAAAATACATATAACTAATCTAAGATATGTTGTTGCGGCTGTTCTGCATTTCTACCCATTGGTGTAGTGGTATAAATGGCGCATCGCGATCGTTGCTTCCTACCGTTGCTGCCCACTGGTGTAGCGGCATTAGTGGCGCTGGAACTCCGACCACCACTTGGTCGGATTCGTTGGCGGTAGGTGAAAATAGACAGCAATAGCACATGCCAATCAGTAGACTGGCAAGTGCTAATGCTCCTAAACCGAGCCCCACCCCAAGGCCAATGGTGGTCCATGGGGGGCTTGAACTGTGGCTGTTGTTGTTTTTTGGGCTCGATGTATGGTGTGGGGGTTGATACCAGTTTTGTTGTGGATGGGTCTTAACAATAAACTGCTTTTTGGTGGGTGAGTAATAAATGGGTCGGGTGGTGGAGGTGGTAAAGAGCCTCTGTCGGCATTGGTAATGATCGTTGAGTTGAAGAGAAGGAAAATGAGGAAGGAAAGGGAGAGAGTCCTGCTGACCATTATGGAACAATCCTCTGTAATATAGAATTTTTAAGAGGGGGTGTTACTTAGCGTATTGATACAATTTAAAAAGTAACGGAGTGAATATACTGGATGGTGGGTCACCTACTGTGGTTTGTTATAAGATTTTGAGAAAATAAAATCAATTGACACAAATCACATGAATCAAATCACATGAATCTAAACTTAACCACATTCTTACACAATATTCCTCGCATGGATTATTAGTACTTATAAACAAGCTTGTAACTAACACTATTCTTTTTTTTTTTTGGTATTAAAATGTGTATTATGAAAGTAGTAGTTGAGGAAGAACCGAAGAAATGAAATTCTTTTTGTCTATTTTATGATGGAGGGTAGAAAGATAGTCATTGAGGTGTTGCTAACTGTTTTTTGGATTGGTAAAATTAATGTCTTAAAGTTGAAATGGGGTTTTGGTATTCAAGTTTAGTATTAATGTCGTAAGCTGAAATGAGTACCTCTTATAGTTTTATCATATTATATATTATATTATGATTTTTGAAAACTCCAACGTTTATATACTATTAGATTATGTTAGAATAAAATATAAAACATCTTTACACATTTCGTATGGATTATTACTACTACTTATTGTAATTAATATACTTTTATTAATTTTTAGTGTCATTTTAGCATAACACTCTTCAACCAAAATAGTGAATGTTGGAGATTTTTTTTATTCTATCTTCAATTTAATTATAATTTACTTTTCATTTCCTAGTAATTCAGCCCATACAAAAAATAAAGAATTTTGGAAAGAAAAGATATGTAGTTATTGTAAAAGTATGAATTAATTTTATGAAAAATATAAAATAGAGATATAAAATAGAGATAGAGATATTAAGGGTATAATTGTTTCGCTTGATTTGTGCTGTGTAGAACCTCTTATTGGGGTTTTCTGTTGTAATCTCTTCTTGGCCTTAAAGTACTCCTCGTTGAAGTGGCTTATTATAATTTTCTTTTGGTCCAAAAAAAAGGTATAATTGACAATGGTAATTGGTAACATATATTAAACTATCAAAATGATGGTTAAATTGAAAAAAATAAAATTCTCTTAGAATTAAATGGCACTTAAAATAAATGGAGGGGGGTAACAACTAAATTAAAGATTAAAAGCTCAAGTTTCATTTTTCTTAATTAAATTAAAAAACTATATGTATTAGACTCAATCATAAAAGTCCACCAGAAACCAGTAGCAAGCATGATCACAACTATAAAATCCCATAGATGTTATGAATTGAGAGGTCTGGTTCATATCACCAAGCATCTCATTTATTTATTTATTTTATTAAATTGTAACAAATGAACCTCCTCTTGGTGACATGGCTTTACATCAAATTTACAAAAAATAAAATAAAATTGAAGATTGAATCTCTCCTTTAAGATTATTTCCACTCAAGTAATGCATCCATAGAAGGAAGAAGTGATTCTAGCAATAAGGATAACACAAGCAATTACTAACTTTATTACTTAGAATTAACAAGAGAATCTAATGGACTTAATTACATTATATATGCTGTCAATATATGTGGAAGTGGAATTGAGACCGAATATTTATTTGAAATTAAGTCAAAATAAAATAACAATGAATAAAAGTAAAATAATGTATATTTTGCAACAAAAAAACAAAGAATGTATATTTGAAGTACAAAGGTTAAATCCATTTCTAATCTCTCTCACACTTTCAATTTTCATTCAAAATGAATTGTACTTGATTCTAATATTTTTGTCGCGACTGAAGTGAAAATGTGTTCCAGCTATCATAATTATGGATTCTATTGAAACATTACTAGCTAGTAGTACTAATTAGTTAGTTAATACTTGCTTCACATGCACGTTACAGAACAAAAGAAAAACTTGCAACTTCATACTAATGAGGACATTCCAATATTATTTGGCTTTATATCAAATTTACAAAGTACGTGAACTAGATAATATTTGCTTCACATGCACCTTACACGATGCAAATTCAGTTTGATCCTCACTTTTTAAATTAAACTTAATTTACCTAATGAACCTCTTCTTGGCTACATGACATGACATATATAGCTTTACTCCAAATTTACCCAAAAAAAAAACTTTTGAAGATAGAAGAGTTAATTAGTAAATTAATCACAACTAATTGACTAAATAACAACGGTAAAATTTTACATATATATCAACACTTAAAATGCACACGCACACTTTGTATCAAACAAGAAGATGGTAGGTTAAAATTCAGAGTCGGTCCTAACTATTTGAAGGCCTCGTTTAAATATTAAAAATGGACTTCTAATAAAAAATTTAAAAGAGTCATCCTCTATTTAGATTGTTATTTTTTACTTGATTGAGATTTTTTTCCACCAAATATATAATATTTTATGAACATTAGTAATATTTATCCTTTATTATATATCAAAATTAATCTATTAAGTACATCTGATAGTTATAAAGACTAATAATATATAAATATTATTATAGGATCTCAAAATTTTGAGTTGAGACTTCAAAATTTTGAGGCCCGATGTCGTCGCTCACCCTGCACTCCCTTGAGGGCCGGGTCTGTTAAAATTCATTAAATATTGTCGTCGTAAATTTAATTCGATTAGTTTTACCATTATATTTTATATGTAAGAGTTAGAGTTCAAAACTCAAACACTATTTATCTATCTTCAAGATGAAATTCTAACCACTAAATGATCTGAAATTAATTTATGCTTAATGGTAGTACATAGTATCTCATTAAATGACGCAACCAATCACATCCTTTAAATTCATCGTATTATCATATATTAAGAGTTTAATTGTTATGTACCATTACTCCGTTAGTATAAAGTTTTTTACACATACATCCAATGATGTGTTGCCACATCATTTAATGAATGTGACATATCATATACTTTTAAACACAATACATGATGTGTTGATATATTATTGGATGTATGCGTAAAATAACTTTACGCTAACTGTGTATATAAATTAAATTCTATTACTAAACAAGCCTTAATCCAATAAGATTTTTATTGTTAGTCACCATTATTCTTTAAATGACATTATTACAAAATAGAAAAAAAAAATTATTTGGGTATTCATTTTACTTTAGATGACATATTTTGCTGAATTGTATTTTTTTTAAAAGTGTATTAAAGAGTGAAGCGGTTTTTTTTTTTGTCAGGTACGCTAATAATAAAAACTATACTTAAGTGAATAAGTGGAGTGTCCAACGTCCGAACTTCAATCCTTATATATATATATATATATATATATATATATATATATATATATATATAATAAAATATTCCAACTGAGTTAAACTCACAAAACAAAATAAAAAAATGTTTTGTCTAATAATCCATTAATCGATTTTTTGACCAGAATATTATATTATGTTAGAATAATTAAAAGTTACAAAATAAGTTTCATTTTTCATGATTAATTTAAAAAACTATATATAGTAGAACCAAATCATAAAAGTTCACCACAAACCACTACCATCGTTGCAACTAGAAAATTCCATAGAGATTATGAATTAGAAGTGTGGTAATTAATATCACTATTAAGCATCTCATTTTATTTTACCAAATAAACTTCCTCTGACACATGTCTTTAATTACTCCAAATGGAACATTGTTGTTGATATTATTCCCAATTTACCGAAAAAACTCTTTTGAAAATTGAATCTCTCCTTTGAGATTATTTCCACTTAAATTTACGAAATGTCACAATTTCCCCGTCAAATTTCATGTTAAAGAATTCCAAAATTACCAAGTTTTGAATATTTTCTCACTTTAAGATCCTTAAATATCACCACCTAATGGATTATTTGACAAAAGTAGTGTGCCCTCACATATTCTAAAAGAAAAAAATTAATCACCATAAATAACAACAGTAAACTTTTACATATATATCAACACTTAAAATGCACACTTTGTATCAAACAAGAAGATTGTAGGTTAAAATTCAGGGTCGGTCCTGACTATTTGGAGGCCTGGTTTAAATATTAAAAATAGATTTTTAATAAAAAATTCAAAAGAATCATTCTCTATTCAAATCATTATTTTTTTACTTGATTGAGAATTTTTTTCACCAAACATATGATATTTTATGAACATTAATAATATTTAACATTTATTATAAGGCCTCAAAATTAATCTATTAAATACATCTGATATTCAATTTTTTCAAAAGTTGATCATTATAAATTTATATTTTATTGAATATTTTGACATAAAATAAAAAATAATTCAAAGGTGGGCTAAAATCTACTTCTATTAAGCCCAACAATGATTACATTTTCTTAACTTAAAATCATATAATAATTACATGGTTAATACAGAGGACTCTGCTTAGTGACATCACCAACTAATAATCAGTACCTAAAAGATGTAAAAGAAAGTCTTCATAATGTCCTGTTGTGTCTGCACGAACAGCATGTGTTAATGGTTTTCCATATTTACTATAATATGCTATTTTAATAGGTTGCATGTCAATCTCAGTCCTTGTTACAATTACCCTTATTAGTCTACTATCATCTGTGCCAATACCTTTCATTGACTTGCGCAAAATCTGCATAAAATACATCATTTAAGTATAAATATAAATATTAATGTTTTGAAAAAGCTATTAGAATAAAGTTGTGACTTGTATAGTGCAAAAGTATGCGAGTAGTAAAGAGGAAGTGAAATATTATGCACTCTATTCGTTTTTAAATATAAATAAAAAGGTATGTATATATGTAATTTTACTTATATCGAGTAGTCGTTAGTGAATTAAGATTCAATTGGATAACAAATATATATGGGAAATACGGGAAAGGTAAATGTAACTTAGTATCTCTACAATCATTACTATCTTCTGAGTCATAAACTTCTTCATTCAATTCATCAACTAGTGTGTCAGTAGTGTGATCATCAAGCTAATTTTCACTCTCACTATGCTTGCTTGAGGAACAATCATCAGTGTCAATATGATCAATTATTTCTTTATCTTTGTTGACTCTTTCAATTTCCTTCTGCTGCTGTAGGGGGAGTTTGTGGTATTTTAGAAGGGGTTTGTTTAGTTTTTCGGTGGTTTTGGGCCTTTGAGCCTTTTTCGTTTTTCTGTTCTTTTTTTGTTGCCAGCTTAGCCTTTTTGGCTGTTCTTGAGTTTCTTTGTATATTGTTAGAATTTTTCTCTTCCCACCCCCAGACTCTTTTTCACCCCAATATTCCAATTTTGCCATTGGTTGAAAAGTTCGAGATCTATTTTCCGAACTTTTTTTTCCTTGAATACAAACTTCGGAACGTGTTTTCTGAATTTTTTTCTGAATTTACACTAGGAAAAGTTCGGGGGGGTGAAAAAGAGTTGGGGGGTGGGAAGAGAAAAATTCATATTGTTGGAGGACTGTGGTACTTCTTGTACTATATCCTTTTTTCTCAATATTTATCTTTATTTTAGCCTCTTCAAAAATAACTTAGTATCTCTACAAATGGGGAGATTGTTTTGAAGATTTGAACTCATGATCTCCAAATCACAAGGCAACAATTTTACCATTGCACAAGGCTTGATCAAGTAAAATTGGGGTGCAGAAGAATATATTCAAATGAGAAAACAACATATTCCATATAAATAAAGAAAAAACTAAGGTTATTAAAATCGCAAATTAACTAGTATATGTATTTAGTCTTACAGTTCCACAATTTTAGTTCTCAATTAGTTGACTCCATTGTGGAAATAATTTTGTATTGAATTAGATGTATATAGTATATATAGTCTTTCACTCCCTTGACAATTTATAGTAAAAATTGCAAAAAAGAAAAGGCAACAAATGACAAAACAAACATATTAAGATGCATATAAGAAAGCAATAGAAAGGTACTATATTTATTGATGCAAATGAGAAAACATAAACAAATACCTTAGCAAAGTACATGGAAGAATTAGTAGCACATCTTAGTATAGTCAATAATCCACTCATAAAAGAGCCAGATGTTTCTTTCTTTATTGCCTTCATTCATGACAAAAAATGAAATAAATTATGCACAAAAATAATAATAATAAAGATGAATCTTTGTAGCCATATTATATATTATGTTTACCTTTTCTAATGTGTTGCCAAATGAAGTTTTGTATGCAGAATTAACTGCAGCCAAATGTGTGGTACTTCTTTCACTAAAGATCCTTATAAATGTTTTTTCATCAGTTCCTATTCTCTTCTCCCCTGCTTTATATATTTGTTTGGCATCTTCTTCTACCACTAGTTGATCAAATTCTGGCCCTTCATAACGTGGTGTACTTATATATGCAAGCAATAACTATCCAAGTATACAAAATTACCAAGTCAATGATTTTCCACATTTTCTTTTCACAAGGATATATAGAATATTCAAGGCAAAAAAATAAGCGTTCTAGTGATTGTCCACATTTTTAACACTTTAACCACAAATTAGTTATATATGTTTGGTTTTCAGTCTTATGATAGGTCTGAAAACCACGTGCAAGAGGCAACATAACACAAATTGAAGCTACAAAATGTAGCTTCACAAAATTGATAATGACCACACTTTGAGATGCGATGTGAGAAATGTAGGTCAAACACAAATTCATACACATGTAAAAAATTGATCATGGACCCTAAATTCAATTCTACCGAAAAATGTAGATTTCTAGTTTTTGCGGTTAGATAAAATCAATTTTTAAATTAATTAAATGTGCGTTTGAAATAATTGAAAGTCACGTTCACAGTTTACAATGTACAGTACATTTATCAAACTCTCGGGCTCCTAACTTTTTAAATTCACGGTGAAATTAGTCTTAGGATGCGAAATTTTAGTATATAATTGCACCAAAACCACATAAAGAATACAATACTACATAATGCACTAGCCAAAAAGAAGAAAATGATGCAAATTGCAAAGGGACAATAGAAGATTGAGAAGTACCTTTTTGTAATCACCACTTGTTTGGTTTTCAATGTCACGTTCAAGAGGAGACTGATAATTTGAGAGGTAAACTTCTTTCAATCTCCTTAATTGTGATGGATTACGAGAACATATTATGTCTGTAAGTGCTTGATTATCAACAACCGATTTTTTTAATGCTTTTTTAATTATGTTAGCATCCCTGCTTGGAGGATCATGCATCCAAAGTAACAAAGCTTTCTGAAACCATTTAGACAAGAAAACATACAAGACAAGAAAAGTCAATGAGATGTCAGCTAATTAGTTATAAAAATTTGAATTTGACAAAATTCAAGTTCCACAAAAATAGTTGTAAAATGATCAATAATATAACTGTAATATAATAATTTTTCTCTTTTTCATAAAAAACAAAATTGCAAGTTTAGTCTTTGAAATTTCACTAAATTGTAAAACCGAAAATCAATTTAATCATATTAGTTTATTCGAGTTATTTTTAAGGATGAGAGTTGCTAGGAAGGGTTGTCTAGGGTGGTTGTTAATTTGACATGTTATTTGGTTAATCTGAAATTTTCAAAATGACTTGGTCTTTGCTGAGGGAACCTAGGGGTGAAACTTTTTTCTTTGAAGTGGTTTATGGCCAAAAACTTTGATAGCCTCTGCTCCATATATGAGTAAGAGGTGCAATATCTTTTGTGCTGGAACCGATAGCCTCGTGTGTTTTGGTGTTTACATTTTAGTCTTGTGGTTGGGGTGTAGTGCAAGCCTACTTTTTTATCCTCTATCTTTGTGGGTCTTTCTTTCTCTCCTGCTTGATGGTGCTTGGTTTTTCTTGGGTCATCTTAAGAATGTTTTCTCTTTCGAAGTTATTTGTTTTCTACATTTTTTTTTGGGTGGCTTAATTAGTACTTCTGATACCCCCATATTTCATAGACCTATATATCTATGACGTTGTGTCTTCTTATTTCTTATTATATATATTTTCCATTGAAAATAAAATTAGATTATTTCGATAATTTCACAAATTGATAGACTCAAAAATACTAATATGATTGAAAGTATTCAATTCTTAGCAGCCAAATTGTTCGATGCTTACAATTTTAGAGACTAATTTAGCGATTCAATTTTACAACTACTTTATGAAATAAACAAATTAAGATGTCTAAATAGGAGAATTTTTTTGACAATTAATTATCCAAAAATGTGAATATATTTTGTTTATACCTTGAGATGGCCATGAATCTCTGCAGAAATCCGTTTGGAAAGTGGTTCAGAATAGGTAGTTTCATACTCTTGTTGAATAAGGCTACGCTGTTCTGAATTCCTATGAGCTAGGATTTGAATAACGGTTGATGTGTTACACCCAAGACCTATAACAAATAAATTTTAATGAGATCATATATTATTTCAATCTTATCACATTTTATCATAATTTTCATTATGCAATATTCACATAAACTACATATACAAAATGGTTCTAAAAGAACTACATGCATATTTCAATTGTTGGCAAAGTGTAACAAAATCACAATAATGTGATTTTGCTAAAGATTTTATTAAAATCTTATATACATCATGTTTTTATTAAAGTCACCACAAATCCAAACAAGCACTATATTTTGTCACAATGTTGAAAAACATTAAAATATCAAAATATGCATGATTTATATTGTGCATATATAATTAAAACCTTTGAAAGCTTTGTGTAACTTTTTACAATCTTCACGAGGTGATGGTAACACTGGAGGTAGGGTTAAGGTTGCCATTATTTATCTAAATTTCTTCTTTAGATCTAAGTAAGGCTTATAGGAAAACCCAATTGTTCAATTTGCTAATATGAATGTTTTATATGCATTTGCTAATTTTAAGGGCAACAATCCTCTAATAGTAAACTAGAGCAATGGCTGCGACATACACATTCCTCTAGAGTTTCGTATATCCTTTTAATTTTGATTTTTGTATTTGTTGCATAAAATGTATTTTTGTTTTCGTATATAGAATACTTTTTTTAAAACTCTCATTCTTACGTAGTTTGATACTATTGCAACAAATTATTAGTAGTTTGAAACTTTCGTCGTAGTTATTCTAATTTTCAAGCTCACTTGCATGTATTTGATTATGTTTCTCCTCATTTGAAGTGCCTTTAAGTGAAGTATCCTCACTATCAATAATAAAATGCTTCTATGTATCAAGAACTCGGTATTAACTTTTGTCTCATTTTATCTATATATTTTACTCATAAAAACTAAACAATTTTTTATATTAAGAACTTCTTGAAAATCTGTTTGATCTAAACTAGACCAAACGGTACCTAAACATAGCGCAATTTGATATATTAGTTTTTTTTTTTTTTTTTTGACTAAATAAAAGATATTCATTCATTCAAATTGATAAGAGTACATCGATGCAATACAAATTCAAAATCGCTAAAAACAAAAAGGATGAATCTGCGAACAAACTCACAGCATCCGTGTTAATAGCATAAAACGGCACATTGCATAAGCCTACATATTTGACTATATTGAAGTTTCCGGAGTATCCATGCCTCCGGATCTGTAGCGTTGATGGCACAAAAGTCATTGATTCGATCTGCACTGGATCAACCTCAAATAAAAACCTCAAATTTGATATATTAGTTTGAAAATGGCAAGTTTGGTGTTTTTTTATTTAAAAAATGTGGACAATTAAGCAAAATAAAAACCTCAAATATTAACAATTAATACTATAGTAGAATATAAACTGAAGAAAAATAATAGTAAAAATTAAAAGTAGAATTTCGAGTCACTAAACTACTTAATAAAAAAAAGTAATAGTAAAGATTTAAATTGCAATATTTTTTAACCAATGGATCCTTATCTTTTTTTAGTTTATTTGTGGATCCTCACATCTTTGATACTATACAATTTAGGTAGACCATAATTAAATTAATCCCTTACAATAAATTTCATATCGATCGACTATAATTAATTAATCATTTATTTTCCAATTTCTAGAAACATTAGTAAACAATTAAATTGTTTCATACAGTATTATGAAATAAATAAACGATCACAACCTCAAAAAATAAATTAATTAAATCACAATATCTCTAACATATATAATTCAATCATAACAAGCTAGTTAAATGATACTCAATCCATTAATCACTGAATAATAATCAACTTATAACATAATCTATTGCAAATCAACTTCATACATGGTAGTCACCATAGCTAGACTTAGATACTAATGTTTCAAGATAGAAAAATACTCCCTAAATTAGAATTAACTAGTAAATAATTAAGTGGAATTTGGAATGATCCAAATAGGTGGTGGATCCATCTTATTTGCATAAGGAGCTAAAAACTTGATACTTGAATCTTGAAGATTGAAAACACCCCAATCATGTCCACCATATGAATAATCCAAATTCATCTCTTCCCACCTATCATCACTAAAGTAAATTAAATTTCCTTCACATCCTAAATTTTTAGCCACAAATTTAGATTCATTAACACCAACAAATATAACTCCACCATTTAAACACTTGATCTTTTCCCACCTTTTCTTCACAAAGTCAAGTTTATACACACTAAAATGTTTTGTTCTATAAGGACAAACTTCATCACCTTCATTTGATAAGTTGCTTCCTTCATAAACTACTTCACCATCAGAATTAACAAAATTTCCAATAAACCTCTCTATCAAAAAGAAATATCCTTTAGATATCACCAAGTATAATTTACTTGAAAACTTGTCACTTGGAAATTTTGTCTCTTCCTCCTTATCTTTGTCTATGATAGGGTGATTAACATACAAAATCTTGCGCGGAACTTGTTGACGAAAATCCCAACCTTCAATCGAACAATCACCAGTCAAAGTATAGAAATTATTGTTATCGAACACGATGTCACAATAACATCGTTTCGCATCCAAGAGTTCGACCCACGAAGCCCTACGGTTGCTGCAAAAAGCAATCTTACATAATGGGTAAGTACCATACATAATGGCAAGAGTGTATTGTGAAGTAGATGGAAAACACATCAATGCTACTTTGGCTACAAAAAATTTACGAAGGTGCTCAACATAATAAGAATAAGATGGAACACTTGCACGTCGAATGAGTGAGTTAGGAAAAGGTGGAAGGTTAATGCAAGTGTTGGAAGAGGGGTTTAGAAGTAGAGGATAACCATTGTTGTCAAGAAAGACGAGGAAGTTGTGGGACGAGCCGACACACCAAGCCCCGGGATGAGCCTTCAACATGTTGTTCAATTCGTAGCGCTTGTTTTCGAAGAGGACGAATATGCTACGATGAACATCAAATGTGTTGTCGTCGTTCAAGTTTGTTTCTTGGAAGAGTGATGGAAGAATGGCATAAGGAACTGTTGAGAGGGAAGCCATCATTCAGATTATAAAATTTTAGAATTTTTAATAAAAAAATAAGATTCCTTGGTTTGTGTGTTTTTTCCAA
Source organism: Trifolium repens (assembly GCA_030408175.1). Taxonomy (NCBI): domain Eukaryota; kingdom Viridiplantae; phylum Streptophyta; class Magnoliopsida; order Fabales; family Fabaceae; genus Trifolium; species Trifolium repens. The sequence continues at coordinate 10,143,273 of CP125837.1, forward strand.
ATCGTTCCTTATAAAAAGGAACGGAGGGAGTATTACTTAGTTTTATTGGTCAAATTTATCTCTAAGACCAAAAAAAGATAAGAAAAAACACTGGTAGGATCCAGTGCGACACTCATTTGTACCAAAATAGTGGTTAGTTACAAAACGCAGCCCCTTTTTGAAGCGTCTTTTAAACACACGCACGCACGCACGCGTATCTTTCTTCTCTCAGGTCTCAGCTTTCTTCTTTCTGTGTTTCATTCGTGCTGTGTGTCGCGGCAATGTGCATCTCATCACTGCGTTTCGATTCTCGCACACTATGCACTCCTCAACCTCAACACCCATTCACCATCCATAACCCCTATCGTTCACCCATTCCTATTATTTTCCTATTTAGAAACATTTAGTTAATAATTAAATTTGTTTCATTGTATAAAATAAATAAATAAATGGTTATGTTAACTTGTGCCCTAAGGACACATGTTAAAGTATCCAAAAATAGAAATATAGCATTTAATTATATAAAGAATTTAATATTTAGAGAATTGAATACACCATAAGTTCAATAAATTGTTTCTACATTTATCACATGTGCCCTTAACATTCTCCATAAATAAATCATCCCTGCCTCAAAAAAATAAATTAATTAAATCACAATATTTTAAAAAAAACAATCAAATCAAAACATGTTAAACGATAATCAATACATTGCAAATGAATGATCACTGAATAATAATCAACCTATAACATAATCTGTTGCAAATCAACTTAAACATGGTAATCACTATAACTAGACTAGATACTAATGTTCCAAATTATATAGAAAAAGTAGATACTCCCTAAAGTAGGATTAACTAGTAAATGATTAATTGGAATTTGGAACCATCCAAATAGGAGGTGGATCCATCTTATTTGCATAAGGAGCTAAAAACTTGATACTTGAATCTTGAAGATTGAAAACACCCCAATCATGTCCACCATATGAATAATCCAAATTCATCTCTTCCCACCTATCATCACTAAAGTAAATTAAATTTCCTTCACATCCTAAATTTTTAGCCACAAATTTAGATTCATTAACACCAACAAATATAACTCCACCATTTAAACACTTAATCTTTTCCCACCTATTCTTCACAAAGTCAAGTTTATACACACTAAAATGTTTTGTTCGATAAGGACAAACTTCATCACCTTCATTTGATAAGTTGCTTCCTTCATAAACTACTTCACCATCAGAATTAACAAAATTTCCAATAAACCTCTCTATCAAAAAGAAATCTCCTTTAGATATCACCAAGTATAATTTACTTGAAAACTTGTCACTTGGAAATTTTGTCTCTTCCTCCTTATCTTTGTCTATGATAGGGTGATTAACATACAAAATCTTGCGCGGAACTTGTTGACGAAAATCCCAACCTTCAATCGAACAATCACCAGTCAAAGTATAGAAATTATTGTTATCGAACACGATGTCACAATAACATCGTTTCGCATCCAAGAGTTCGACCCACGAAGCCCTACGGTTGCTGCAAAAAGCAATCTTACATAATGGGTAAGTACCATACATAATGGCAAGAGTGTATTGTGAAGTAGATGGAAAACACATCAATGCTGCTTTGGCTACAAAAAATTTACGAAGGTGCTCAACATAATAAGAATAAGATGGAACACTTGCACGTCGAATGAGTGAGTTAGGAAAAGGTGGAAGGTTAATGCAAGTGTTGGAAGAGGGGTTTAGAAGTAGAGGACAACCATTGTTGTCAAGAAAGACGAGGAAGTTGCGGGAAGAGCCGACACACCAAGCGCCGGGATGAGTCTTCAACATGTTGTTCAATTCGTAGCGCTTGTTTTCGAAGAGGACGAATATGCTACGATGAACATCGGATGTGTTGTCTTCGTCGTCGTTCAAGTTTGTTTCTTGGAAGAGTGATGGAAGAATGGCATAAGGAACTGTTGAGAGGGAAGCCATCTTTCAATCAAGTGTTGATGTTTTGAGAGACTTGTGCGGGCAATAAATATTAGGTCTTGTGCGGTATAGATTTTCTTTTTGATGATAAACATATATATAGATTAATTAAAACAAACTTTAATGATAGTTATCTATTAGGATTTTTAAAAGATTTAAATGAGATTTTCATTAAAAAAAATATCGGCTTGAGATAGTTAACGGTTTTGTGAAAGATACATATTACGTTTAGATATTTTAATGAGATTTCTAACGATTTAAATGAGATTATCATAATTGATAAAAAAAAAAGATGAGATTATCATAATGAAACAAAAGATCACGCAAATCTTACTTAATATTGCTCTAGATTTTGTTTTTTTGGTACAAATTGCTCTAGATATTTTATTTATGATAAATGTCAAACGAAAAAATTTGTAAATTATATTAATAAAAAAATTATCATGAAATTTATGGATTTTATATCTTAAAAATGTAAAAAAATTATCTTTTTAATATTAATTTTATTTTCGATTTTTTTATAATATGTTTAATCAGTGCCCTAGCATAGCCCTAGGAGTAGGTGGCATTTAGCATGGGGAACTACACTATTTTCTCACCATGGTTAAATTATATTTTTATCATTGGATCACATGACATTATGGATTTTAACTTGACTATGGTGGGAAAATAGTGTAGTTCCCCATTTAGTGTAACCTTTTTTATTTTAAGCGTAGAACATCTAAAGGCAAAACAAACTTGACTATTATATTTCATTTAGAAAAATTAATGATAATTAATAACACAAAGAGGAACCGGCGATGCCAAAGAAAGCGGCGACTAAGAGGAACCGTGGACGTCCACCAAAAACGGTGTCTCCGGTGACTGTTACTCCCCCATCACCGGTGGTCTCACCAGCGATGGCCTCAGAGCAAAACGACGATGACGATGATGATTTGATTTCGACAAAACGTGATCCTGGCGGCGGCGATTTGAAGGGAGTAAAAAACCTAATTGCCGATTGCACAGAAATTGGGGCAAATCGGAAACTCTGGGTTGATGTGATTCGTGACAACCGCAATCCAACAAACGGTCGAGCTATGGCGTATGTGGCTCCGACGATAGTTAACGGCGAGATTGAAGTTGTTATAGAGGAAGAAGATGTTGTGACTGAATTGAAATTCTGGGAAACAGCGTTGATCCTCTATGTGCTGGGTGGAGATATCAGTATGCATATGCTAAAGAGCTACATGGAGAAGGTATGGAACTTTGTTCAACTTCCTGATATGTACTATCATGATGATGGCTATTTTATCCTTCGCTTCAAATCACATATGGATAAGGATGCTGTCTTGATGAAAGGGCCGTACACAATTAGAAATATGCCGATGATTTTGAAGGAGTGGAAGCCTGACTTCAATCTACAAACAGATTTATTACGCACCCTTCCCATATGGGTGAAGTTACCGAAGCTACCGCTGCATCTATGGGGCGCTACTAGTTTGAATAAAATTGGAAGTGCCATTGGAACTCCCTTGGTTACAGATGAGTGTACATCACATAGATTGCGAGTCTCTTATGCTAGGATTTTGGTGGAAGTTGATATCACACAGAAGCTGTTTGATGAAATTACTATTAGTGACAGTGTAGGGACAAAAAGGAAACAACCAATAGAATATGAATGGAAGCCTATGTTTTGTGAAAAGTGTCAAAAAATTGGCCATCAATGTCAGGAGACGGTTCAACACAAAATTTGGAAGCCAAAGCCTAGCAAGACCGACCCAGAGCACAAGCCTGATCAGAACAAGAGTATTGTTGTAGAAAAGACTCCCTTGAGGGAGCAAGCTCCAAAATTCATTGATGTTGCTGATGGAGGAATCTGGACATTGGTCAATAAAACTTCCAGAGCAAAAGGGGCAGGGGTTGTTAATGCTGAAGCCTCTTCCTCACTACACTGTGTGAATGGTTTTGAGACTTTGGGGGCTTTGAATGGCCCACAAGGCCCCTATGATAGAGGCCCATGATAGTTTCCTGGAATGTGAGGGGGCTGAATAAAGCTGGTAAGCTACGGGAGATTCGCTCCCATTGTTGGAACAAAGTGGGTCTGACATGAACCTCTAATGTTTTTAAGTAGTTTTGATGATAACAAAGTATTAAAATTACAATTGGTATTACTAATGATTATTCTAGTGTGCAGAATTATAAGTCAAAATTCATTCAGAAGCACTATGAATAGTAGCAGAGAAGCCAGTCAAAACAAGTTCTGAAAGCACGACACTGTTCATCAGAAGCTTGAATTTTGAATGCTGAAGAAAGTGACTCTGAGGATAAAACAAGGCTCTGAAGGACTCAGAAGCTAAAAGACCTCAAGAAGCTATGGCAACAGCATCAGAAGCAAAAAGAATTTACGTCACTCAAAAGCTGACCTATACAGAACCAATGATTGAAGAACAATCCACTTCAAGGCTCTGTCACATCCACAGGAAGGAATATTCGTTGGTACAACGTTAACCTTATCCATAAGTGGAGCGCATTTGAGGATTGTACTATCGTACTATTATTACTCAAAATGGATGAGTGATAAATTGAATAGCTAGGTAGTGGAATTGGAATTCCTTACCAAAGAAGGCAATATACAGCTATCAATTGTACGAGTAAATTCCAGCTGGCACCTCTCTCTCTGCAACGGTCATCATCTTCCTCCAAGTATAAATAGAAGACTCAAATGGAAGAAATGACCACTGTTACTACTACTGTTCTATTACTGCGTTCAAAGACTAAGAAGCATTCTGACATCATATTTTAAATCTGTCATTCTAAGTCTTAGAACAATTTGAGTTGTATTTTGTAAACACCTCTGATAGTATATCAAGTGTTCCTTAACATTCATTCTTATTCTTAAGTTTGTTTGAGAAGTCTCTTGTTAAGTTTAACTTGAGCATTTGAGAAGTCTCTTGTTTAGTGAAACTTGAGCACCTGAGAAGTCTCTTGCAAGTGTGCTTGAGCAATTTGTAATCTTTAGTAGATTATAGTGAAAATCTCTTGTTAGTAACAAGGGGACTGGAGTACTCTCGATTTGTGAGGGGAACCAGGATAAATTCTGTGTCTTTCTTTCTCTCTCTCAGCACCCTTTCGTTAATTTGTGTTTTTATCCGCTGCATACTTAGTCGCTATTAGGTAAAAAGTTTTAATTTTTAAAACACAATTCAACCCCCCCCTTCTTGTGTTTTTCCACCTTCAATTGGTATCAGGAGCTGGGCTGTTGCCTAACTCTCACCTATCAGTGAAACAGTTAAGATTCAGGGAGGAAAAACATGTCTGCTGAGAAGAATCTCAATGAAGTTCCATTTGACTATGATTCTAATTCTAAAGACAGAAGGTCTTCTGACAAAATTCCCTTTTTCAATGGAACTGAGACTGGTTATCCATTCTGGAAAACCAAGATGTACAGTCACATCATGGCGATTGATTGTGATCTGTGGGATTTGGTAGAAGATGGAGTGAACTTTGAAAATATGGACCTAGAAGGCGTTGTTAGCTCTAAAGACAGGAAGGCTTTTACACCCACTCAAAAGCTGGAATATAAGAAGCACCACAGTGTAAAAGGGATGATGACAAATGCCATCTCTCACGATGAGTACTTGAAAATTGGAGATAAGAGAACGGCTAAGTCTATCTGGGATTCTCTTAAATCCAAGTACGAAGGAAATAAACAAGTTAAGGAGGCTAAGGCCAACTTGTTAGTACATCAGTATGAATTATTTAAAATGAAGGACGGAGAGGACATTGAGACAATGTTCTCCAGGTTTCAAATTCTTGTTTCTGGACTTCAAGTTTTAGATAAGAGCTATACTGAGGCTGATCATGTAAGGAAAGTACTCAGAAGCTTGCCGCCAAAGTGGAGACCAAAAGTAACAGCGTTTCAGGAATCTAAGGATTTAGATACTGTGTCTCTTGAAAGCTTGGTTAGTTCTCTAAAGAGTCATGAGATGGAACTCATGACTGATGAATCGACTAAGAAGCTAAAAGGGATAGCACTAAGCACCAAGAGTTCCTCTAAGGCTCTGAAGGCGAAGGTTATAGTATCTGATGAAGAAGCTTCTGAAGAAGGTCACGAGATGGACTCTGATGAAGAAGAAGAAATGGTTCTGATGGCTGCAAGAGTATCGCAATGGGCTAAGAGAAGCAAGAAGTATGCTGGTAAGTTTGGAGGTTCTTCCAAGAAGGTTGGCACTTCTAAGGATAAAAAGGAAGAACAAAACAAATGCTTTAAGTGCAACAAACCAGGACACTTCATTGCTGACTGCCCAGAGAACATGAGTAAATCATCCAAGAGAACCTCTAACAAAGAAAGATACAAAAGTAAGCTCAAAAAGGGGTTCCTTGCCACTTGGGATGATTTGGATCAGGAATCAGATTCTGATGGGGAAGAAGAAGCAAACCTAGCCTTGATGGCAACCGCTTCTGACCAAGAGAACTCTGAGCACGAAGATGACTCAGATTCAGAAGATGGAGATGAGGTACTTGCTAAACTTTCTCGTTCTGAATTAATAGATTCCTTAAAAGATGCCTTAAAACTTTTAACCAAAAAGGCAGGTGAGTGTAAGGTCCTTAAAAAGGCCTATAACAACCTGACCGAAAAGGCAAATGAAATAATTGAACAAAATGAGTCTCTAAAATCAAGAAATGAATTTATGGAAACTCATTATGTTCTTGATGATAAGGTTCCTCCAGAACATGAATTTGCTCTTCAGGAATTCCTTATCAATGGAATGAAAAGAAGTAAAATAGCCTCTTTGATTTATCATGTAAGTAGAAATAGAGGAGAAGGTCTTGGATTCTCACGTTTTAAAGATAATCCATTATTTTCAAAGTCCTCTAATATAGATAAATCAAAACCTAAGGTTGTCTTTGTAAAGAGTCAATCAGAAGTTCTAAATGAGTCAGCTTCTAATAGAACATCAAAGCCAGAGGCTCAAAAATCAAAGACTCTGAAGGATAAAACCTCAGAACCTAAGATTGTTAAGCCTCAAGCTAATGTTAAATCTAAAGAAGCTCTGACACATTCAAGAACAAAGCTCAAGAGCTATACTAAACCCAAAAACTTTTCAACAAGGGTAGTTAACTCTAGAAGCTCTGATAGGTCCTTCAAACAAAGACCACCTGGACCTGTAAAGACTAACACAAAAGGACCCATAAAGATATGGGTACCAAAATCTCAAATAATATTTGCTTCAGGTTTGCACACTAAGAAGGCCAAAGCAGCAATGCTGGTACCTGGACAGTGGCTGCTCACGACATATGACGGGAGAAAGGCATATGTTCCAAACCCTGACTCTGAAAGAGGGAGGTACTGTGGGGTTTGGAGGAAACCAAAAAGGGAAGATCATTGGTACAGGTATAGTTGGTAACTCTTCTCTTTCAATTAAAAATGTTTGGTTAGTTGATGGCCTCAAACATAATCTGCTTAGCATTAGTCAATTTTGTGATAGCGGATTTATTGTTAAATTTGATAAAGAGGCATGTACAGTAATCAATGATTCTGACAAGTCCATATTGTTTAAAGGATTAAGAAGAGGTAATGTTTATAAGGTGAATCTGTCAGAACTCACTGAGCAGAAGATAGTTTGTCTTCTATCTCTGAATGATGAAAAGTGGGTCTGGCACCAACGCTTAGGTCATGCTAACTGAAGATTAATCTCTAAGCTTAGCAAACTAAAGTTGGTTAAAGGCCTGCCAAATCTTAAATATCATTCAGATGCTCTGTGTAGTCCTTGTCAGATTGGCAAAATTTCAAAAACTTCTTTTAAACCTAAAAACATTGTCTCTACCTCAAGACCCTTAGAACTACTTCACATTGATTTGTTTGGTCCAGTAAGTACTGCCTCAATCAATGGGAAAAAATATGGATTAGTCATTGTTGATGATTACAGTAGATGGACTTGGGTAAAGTTTCTAAGAGTGAAAGATGATGCATATGATGTGTTCAGCATCTTCTGTACTCAAGTGCAAAATGAGAAAGGTCTCAAAATCTTAAAGGTTAGAAGTGATCATGGTGGTGAATTTGAAAATGAACCATTTGCAACTTTTTGTGAAGATCATGGCATTGTTCATGAGTTCTCTGCTCCTAGAACACCACAACAAAATGGTGTTGTAGAGAGAAAGAACAGGTCTTTACAAGAAATGGCAAGAACCATGATGCATGAGACAAAACTTGCTAAGCACTTCTGGGCAGAAGCTGTAAACACAGCTTGTTACATTCAAAATAGGATCTACATAAGACCTCTATTGAATCTAACAACATATGAACTCTTCAAAGGAAGAAAACCCAACATCTCTTACTTTCATCAGTTTGGATGTACATGTTACATTCTAAACAACAAGGCCTACAAAAGAAAATTTGATGCCAAAGCTTGTAAGGGAATCTTTATAGGTTACTCTGAACGCTCTAAGGCATACAGAGTGTATAATTCTGAAACCAACACAGTGGAAGAATCTATACATGTTAGATTTGATGATAAAGAGCCTGACAGTAAAATGTCAGAGCAAGATAATAGTTATGCAGGTGTTCCATATCAATACATTGATTCAGAACCTGAAAAAGCATCAGAAGCTGTTGAAGCTTCAGAAACTGTATTGGAAGAAGATGCTGAAGAAGCATCTCAATTAGAAGCATCACAAGAACATGATGACACTTCAGAAGAAGACACTCAACCAAGTGCTGATGTTGATGAAGCTCCAAGAAGGAAGTTCAAATATAGATCATCACATCCAGAAGATCTAATCCTTGGAAACAAAGAAAGTCCAAGAAAGACAAGATCAGACTATCAACAGCTTGATTCACTTATGGGACTAATCTCAATGATAGAACCAAAGAATGTTGATGAAGCACTTACTGACGATGGATGGATTGTAGCTATGCAAGATGAGCTAAATCAGTTTCAAAGAAATGATGTATGGGACTTAGTGCCAAGACCAGCACATAAGAACATCATTGGAACTAAGTGGGTATTTAGAAACAAGATGAATGAACAAGGTGAAGTGGTAAGAAATAAAGCTAGACTGGTAGCACAAGGCTACAGTCAGCAAGAAGGTATAGACTTCACTGAAACATTTGCTCCAGTAGCAAGACTGGAAGCAATCAGGTTACTTCTTTCATATGCTGTTAACAATGGAATCACATTGTACCAAATGGATGTTAAGAGCGCCTTTCTTAATGGTGTTATTTCTGAAGAAGTATATGTCAAACAACCCCCAGGTTTTGAGGATTTGAAAAATCCTAATTATGTTTATAAACTTAAGAAATCACTCTATGGTCTCAAACAAGCTCCAAGAGCTTGGTATGAAAGACTGAGTAATTTTCTTTTAGAAAATGGTTTTCAAAAAGGTCAAATTGACAATACATTATTCAGAAAGACATCTAAGAAAGATATCTTAATCATTCAAATTTATGTAGATGATATAATTTTTGGTTCAACTAATGCTTCTCTTTGCAAGAATTTCTCTAAGCTTATGCAGGATGAATTTGAAATGAGTATGATGGGTGAATTGAAGTTCTTCCTTGGAATCCAAATTAATCAAGGAAAAGATGGCACTTACATTCATCAAAGCAAGTATACAAAAGAGCTTCTGAAGAAGTTCAACCTTGATGACTGCAAGATAATGTCTACACCCATGCATCCTACCAGCAGCTTAAGCAAAGAAGAGATAGGAAGCAAAGTAGATCAGAAGCTGTATCGAGGTATGATTGGTTCTTTACTCTACCTTACAGCATCTAGACCTGATATTCTATATAGTGTATGCTTGTGTGCAAGATTCCAGTCAGATCCTAGAGAACCTCACTTAACTGCTGTTAAGAGGATCTTTAGATATCTGAAAGGAACTACTAATCTAGGACTTCTTTATAAAAAATCCCTAGATAGTAAGCTAGTTGGATTCTGTGATGCTGACTATGCTGGTGATAAGATTGAGAGGAAATCCACTAGTGGAAATTGCCAATTCATTGGTGAGAATCTAATATCTTGGGCCAGCAAGAGACAAACAACTATTGCTTTGTCTACAGCAGAAGCAGAATACATCTCAGCTGCTAAATGCTGCACACAGCTTCTCTGGATGAAATATCAGTTGGAAGATTATAACATAGCTGAAAGCAGTATTCCACTATATTGTGACAATACTGCTGCTATTCATTTGTCTAAGAACCCTATTCTACACTCAAGAGCTAAACATATTGAAATAAAACATCATTTTATAAGGGATCATGTTCAGAAGGGTACAATAGATATTCAATTCATTGATACTGAACATCAATGGGCTGACATATTTACTAAACCTTTAGCTATTGAAAGATTTGATTTTATCAAAAAGAATTTGAACATGCACTATATCTCTGAAGAAAATTAGCTCTGAGAAGTAGAATAAAATTAGCATCTGAAGCTCTATCAGAACCTCTTATAATTTAGAGTATCCCTTGGGAAGCTCTGAATAATTTAGGCTCTGAAGAGTAACAGGTTCTGATAAGGTGTCAGATACAAATGAGTGAGGCTCTGAACCTTTTAGAAATGAAACGTTCAGTACGTGTAAGTGTACAACAGTTGTCTATACACGCGTCAGCTATGATTAAACTTTTTCAACACGTGTCTAGATCCTGACGGGCAGAGAACAGTTAATGATGATTATGGCAGTTAAGTATATTATTTAATTTTTAAAACTGCTCGCGCTCCCTCCCAATGTTTACTTTCTCTGTGTATGTGTGCTAGTTACTATTTATAAGTCACTTCACTCACTTTGCACAACTTTTTACACAAAATCACTACCTACACAAACCTAGACCTTACAGAAATTCCCAACCTTCATCTTCTTAATTCTCTGCAACTATGGCTGCTCGTTCATCAAACGAAATCGTTCAAGAACCCTTTAACCCTTCATTACCACCCATCATCGATCTTAATTCAAAAGATAATCTAGTCTACGAACATCATCAAACTGACGCTGGACCAGATGCTTATGATTTCTTCACTGAGAAGTTCGTGGATTTTGAAAGTTTGAAAGCGAATGGGATTGACATTCAATACTTGTTCTACAACCAACAATGGCAAAATTATTTTGAGATGCTTAATGGCTTCGTATACTACGACATAGTGAAGTATTTCTGGCAGAAGGCTAAAGTGTACGATAGAGCAAGTGCTGATAAAGAATACAAGGATATGGTTGAGAAGAACCAGGAATTACGAGGGAAAACAAGAAAGGAACTTGGTCTTAAACCTTATAGAGAAAGGGAAATTAGGTCAAATATTTTGGGAATCAATGTTGTGATAACTCAGGCACACATTGCTAAGATTCTGGGTTTAGACAACAAAGGAGAAGATATAGAAGTGTATGATAAGAAAAGCAAGCATTTGGATTCAATTCATCAGGACCTCTTTAAATCTGGATGCACACAAAAGGATTTTGGAAAAGTAATGCACATGAAGAATTCATTTGAATTTGCTTTCAGAATGTGTTTATCTACTATCTTCACCAGAAAAGGTGGATTGGATACCATCTCCATTCCACACAAACATCTCATCTGGTTCTTATACAAGAGGGTAAAAGTTAATTTGGCTAAGATTCTTTTTGATCACATGTGCCTTACCATCAATGAGGGTAGAACCAAAATACCATCAGTCATTCATCACCCTAGGTTAATCTCAGAACTGATAAGGCAAACCAAACTCACAGACATTGTGAGTGCCAAAGAAAAACTTAGAGTTTTCCAAACTGCTAAGTATGATGCATCAGTTCTGGTCAACATGAAGAGAAAAACCAAGGAAGAAATCATTCAAGTGAAAACACCTCTGCAGCAAGTGTACGAAAAGTACTTCTGGTGTGATGGGTTTCCCACCATATCAGAACATGATAATGAAGAGGTCATCAAGAACTTTCTTGAATCAGTAAGAAGAGATACTGGGGTTAGTGTGCCCAGGAAAATGGTTGTAAGTGTTCCTAATTGGGATATCTTCAAGGGACCAAGAGATATTACAAGGAATAGAAGAAAGCCAAGAACTACTGAGCAAGAAATGATTGATGAAGGCTCTGATGATCAAGGACATGCTAGTACTGATGAGACTGAAGAAGGTGCTGAAAGTATGATGACTGAAGCTGTTCAGAAGGAAAAACGGACAAAGAAAAGGCATGATAGGCCTTCAGCTTCTGAGGAAGATCAGAACCCTGCTAAATCTGCAAAGAGATTAAAGACCAGAGCTTCTAAACCAAAAGGTAAGATCTCTGAATCTAATACTTCTAGCATTCCTGTAGCTCAGGTTATTGGTTCTGAACCTCAACCCTCTATTGCTAAATCATCTATTTCTCAACCTCCATCATCTACAAATCAACCTCAACCCATAGACTTCACTGTACCTATTAGTGTAGTCTTACCTGATCATAAAGCTATATCATCATCATCTTCATCAGATACCAGCACTGCCTCAGATGAGTTAATTGCTACACTCATCAGAGAATCCAACCCAAAACAAAAGAAAACTCTTACACCAAAGAGAACCTCTTTCAAGAAAACCACAAAGAAAACCACCATAAAGCCCATTCATCTCTCTTCTGATGAAGAACCTACTATTAATGTAGACACCACCATTCTCAATCAATCCACAAATCAAGGTTCTGTCATAGAACATCTTGAACAACACATGTGTGGTGTTGCATTTACCAACTCAAATCCAAATTCACCACATCAATTTCCATCCATGAATCTCACAAATGATTCACCCGTCCATAAAACACAAAACACACAGGTCATTCACACACCCCCTCCCTCACTTGATCACATCTCACGAGTAAATCCACCTACATTCACCCCTGTTCAGAATGAGCCAATTGCTCATTCTGAAGAACAACAAAAATCACCTCACTCATCAATCAATGTCATGACTGAACAACAACATCAATCACCACAACCTGTCCCTGACCCACTCAACAGACCTCTAGTTTTAGAAGAGGTTCTTGAGCTTTACCAACACCTAACTAAAGCTGAACATCAAATATTCAAGGATTCCATCAATCTTGATGATGATATCATACCTCCAAATCTCAGCAGAATCAAAATTATTGAACTCAAAAGAAAGAAACCTGAACCAACCATTCCCTTTGACTCATCCTTACCCTTTTTCAATTCTGACTCTGAACCAAATCTTGAGCTGCTAAATAATGCTATAGGTATTAGACTTAAGAGGTTCAAACAAAGAGAGGAAGAAGCTCTTATCTTTCCCTCTGATTTGGATGCTGATGTCAGGGAATTAGAGTACTTATTTGGTGAATCTTTAAGGATTCTCAGTACTCATCTGAAGGATAAGATTAAGGGTAGAGGAGCAAACACTGTACGGGAACTATTTGAGATTGCTGAGAGGACATGTGCTCCAAGGCTCACATTCTTCAACCATGAAGAAGAATGTCAGAGGTTAGCCTTTTTAGCTGCTGTTGATGAAAGTATGAGAAGATCTTTGGATGAAGAGCAGGCTAGGATAGCTGCTGAAATGGAACGTCAGAGGCTTGCTGAACAAGAAGCCTTGAACTTATTGATTGATAGAGCTGTTCACATTGCTGTCATTGAGACTAATAAGATTTTTGAGAATCAAGGAGCTGCAGAAGATACTGTTATGAATGATCAGAACCTTAGTAAACCAGATTCTGATAAAGGAAAAGCTCCCATTGTTGCTTCATCTCCTCCAAGATCTCCACCAGTACTTGTCCAAGGCTCTTCTTCATCTGCTATACCCTCTGTTATGCAAGAAGCTCTGGATGTAATCAAGCATGACATAAGAGAGGAACTAAGAAATGAAATGGATGAATTCAGGGCCGATATAAGAGAAGACATGAACAGATCTGGTGAAGCTACTAACAAGAAGATAGATGCAATGATGGAACTTCTTCTGAAGCTTACTCAACAGCAACCCAAACCTTAACCCTCATGTCTGAGCACTTATTTGTAATCATGTTTATGTAATTTTTGGATAATTTTTCTTTAATTCATATCTATATTATCCATATTTGTGTGTCTGTTATTTGCTTATATGTTTGTTTTATATTTGTTTTTCAAAAATTTAACTTTTCTATATACCATGATATTGTCTGGTACTCTTGAGAATTCTGACTCTAGTGAAAGATGTTGAAGAGCATCTTAGTTTTTAAACTAATAAGCCTAGGATTTTCAAAACCTAAGAGTCCCTCTCATCAGTACTCCTGTTTACTCATGAAATAGCTTCTTAGTATTAAAGCCTGTTTAACAACGAGGCACCAATACCGAATGAGGCGTGTCTGGTAACTGGTTTTCTGACAATAGCAATGAGGTATATATATATATAAGAAACTTGCTCAAAACAAAGGGAATTAATAGCATAAACTTCTTTATTAATATTATTGAAGAATTTCTATTACATAGAATGATAAGACTCTACTTAGAGCTAGGCTTAACTTCAGAAGACTCTGCATCTAGCTTCTTATGTTTCTCCTTAATATAAGCAAGCAAGTTGGCAGTGGCTTTTTGCACTAGTTCTTCAGTGTCCTTCTGAACAGCGGCCTCGTACTCTTCGTATGGAGTATCATCATTGTATGTCCATAAAAATTCTTCCAGATCAGAGCCCAATTCCTCTTCCTCTGACTCTGTCAAAATCAGTTCTTGCTTGTTCCTTTCGTAGCGAAGCTTGTTTTCTTCGCAGCGCCAGGGCTCTGCTCCCTTCTTGCTCTCCTCTTTTGAGCCTGAAGCATCCTTGGTAACCTGCCTTTTCATTGTATGTTTTTCTTTTGATGTTACTTGATTACTCTGGATGAGTAAAATGAGAGGAATCATCCCTTTTTATAGTGTCATCAAGCTCTCTTGTCAGGACGGTTTTCAACACAATTCATTAAATGAATTTAGTTGTCATCACTTTTTGACTTGACTGTCTTGCTATGACGCGTTTGACTGCTTGGTTTTCTGTGTCTTTTTGACTGATGCCAAAAGGGGGAGTAAGAGTAGCGTTAAAATTAATGTTGATTCATTCATATACTGCTCAATCTGAAACTGTTATGTTAAATACATTATGAATCAATATTTATCTCTTATGATTCTTTCTCATTCTGTACGATTATTGAAAGGGGAGAAAATTTAAGAACCTAAAATAAAATTCATAGACAATGTCAGAAGAGCTTGCAAACCGCTTCTGAGCATTATCAAACTCTAAGAAGCAAAGCTTGCAAAACTATGCTTCTGAGAGTTAAATATGAAAATTTATTTTAGGTTAATAAATCAACTCTTAAACTGTTTTAATTAATTATGGATAAAATTTAGGGGGAGCTTACAAACCTACCCTTATGGATTATCAGACTCAGGGGGAGATTGCAAACCTTTGAAACCTGAAGTCATCATAATTAAATTAAATCAACAACAATTGAATTTTAATGCTTTGGTTTGTCATCATCAAAAAGGGGGAGATTGTTGGAACAAAGTGGGTCTGACATGAACCTCTAATGTTTTTAAGTAGTTTTGATGATAACAAAGTATTAAAATTACAATTGGTATTACTAATGATTATTCTAGTGTGCAGAATTATAAGTCAAAATTCATTCAGAAGCACTATGAATAGTAGCAGAGAAGCCAGTCAAAACAAGTTCTGAAAGCACGACACTGTTCATCAGAAGCTTGAATTTTGAATGCTGAAGAAAGTGACTCTGAGGATAAAACAAGGCTCTGAAGGACTCAGAAGCTAAAAGACCTCAAGAAGCTATGGCAACAGCATCAGAAGCAAAAAGAATTTACGTCACTCAAAAGCTGACCTATACAGAACCAATGATTGAAGAACAATCCACTTCAAGGCTCTGTCACATCCACAGGAAGGAATATTCGTTGGTACAACGTTAACCTTATCCATAAGTGGAGCGCATTTGAGGATTGTACTATCGTACTATTATTACTCAAAATGGATGAGTGATAAATTGAATAGCTAGGTAGTGGAATTGGAATTCCTTACCAAAGAAGGCAATATACAGCTATCAATTGTACGAGTAAATTCCAGCTGGCACCTCTCTCTCTGCAACGGTCATCATCTTCCTCCAAGTATAAATAGAAGACTCAAATGGAAGAAATGACCACTGTTACTACTACTGTTCTATTACTGCGTTCAAAGACTAAGAAGCATTCTGACATCATATTTTAAATCTGTCATTCTAAGTCTTAGAACAATTTGAGTTGTATTTTGTAAACACCTCTGATAGTATATCAAGTGTTCCTTAACATTCATTCTTATTCTTAAGTTTGTTTGAGAAGTCTCTTGTTAAGTTTAACTTGAGCATTTGAGAAGTCTCTTGTTTAGTGAAACTTGAGCACCTGAGAAGTCTCTTGCAAGTGTGCTTGAGCAATTTGTAATCTTTAGTAGATTATAGTGAAAATCTCTTGTTAGTAACAAGGGGACTGGAGTACTCTCGATTTGTGAGGGGAACCAGGATAAATTCTGTGTCTTTCTTTCTCTCTCTCAGCACCCTTTCGTTAATTTGTGTTTTTATCCGCTGCATACTTAGTCGCTATTAGGTAAAAAGTTTTAATTTTTAAAACACAATTCAACCCCCCCCTTCTTGTGTTTTTCCACCTTCACCCATCTCCTTAAGCTTCAGCCTACTATTGTTATTTTGATAGAAACAAGAGTTAAAGAGAATAAAGCGCAATCCATTAGAGATAAGCTCTGCCTTAAAGGTCAATTCCTAGATAACTATAATTATCATGGTAATGGTAGGTTGTGGATTGAATGGGATGATGCTAAGGTAGATATAAAGCATATTAGAAGTAGCTGTCAGTACATTCATTGTGGAGTCCATGATAAGGCTGGCCATTTTAAATTCTGGTTGACAGCAATTTATGCTCATAATCAACTTCATATGAGGAGAAAGCTTTGGAAGGATCTAGAGGATATCCATAATACGCAGCAAGGTCCCTGGTGTGCCATTGGTGACTATAATAATGTAGCAAAGAGCCAGGATAGGATTGGAGGTAATATGGTTACAGAGGCTGAATATGAGGACATGCAGGCTATGATGGATTTTGCTGGTATGAGTGAGATGGATAGCTCAGGTGAATTTTTTACTTGGACTAACAAACAGGTCGGTAACCCCATTTATTCTCGTATAGATAGAGTTTTGGCTAATATTGACTGTTTCCAAAAGCATAGTGATATTACCTTGACTGTCCTACCCCCACATGTATCTGACCATGGGATTCTCTATCTGTCAGCCCCTATTGCTACTGCTAAAAGTAAACAGTTCAGGTTTAATAATTGTTGGGTGGATGCTATAGGTTATCAGGAGGTTGTTGAAGCTAGTTGGTGTCAACCTGCCAGAGGCACCCCTATGCAGAGACTGTGGTATAAGCTGCATCGGCTTAGACCCAAATTACCGCAGCTGAATAAACTAACCAATGATGTCCAGCTTAAGAAAACTGAAGCTAGGCAAAAGCTGGACCAGGCCTACCAGGATCTTAACTCCAACAGGATGAATGTTGCTCTGATTGAGACTGTAAAAAATTTAACTGAGGAAGTCATCCATTGGAATGAGATGGAGGAAAAAATGATGATGCAGAGAACTAAAGTTGACTGGATCAGATTAGGTGATGGAAATAATGCCTACTTCCATGCCTACTTAAAATCTAGACTTAACACAAAGAGGATTAGTGTGATCCAGAGAGGGGATGGTACTATTTTGACTGATCAGAAGGATATTGCTCAAGAGGTAATTCATTTTTATGGCCAGCTTATGGGGCATGAAAGTGATAGCCTACAACACGTTGATATAGAGGCCCTTAGAAATGGGAGTCAGCTTACCTTATCCCAAAGAGAGGAACTGGTGAGACCTATAGCAGTGAAAGAGATAGAAGAAGCCTTATATGGGATTGGTGATTTGAAATCCCCTGGTGTTGATGGCTATAGCTCCAAATTTTTCAAATCTTGTTGGAGAATAGTAAAAGATGATGTTGTGAAAGCTGCTCAGGAATTCTTTGAACAGATGATGCTGTTTACTCCTTTCAATCAGACTGTGGTTACTCTGGTTCCCAAATATGAGGGTGCAAAATCTGTCAAAGACTTCAGACCTATAGCAGGCTGCTCTACTTTTACAAGATTTTGTCTAAGGTTCTCACTGCTAGATTGGGCAAAGTGCTCCCAAGTGTCATTAATCTCTCCCAGGCTGCTTTTGTTCCAGGTCAGATAATCCATAATCACAAAATGTTAGCATATGAATTACTTAAGGGTTACACCAGAAAAGGGGGACCCCCTAGAACTATGATCCAACTTGATCTTCAAAAGGCCTATGATATGGTGGACTGGTTTGCCCTTGAGACTGTTCTTAGAGAGCTTGGTATACCTAGTGTCATACCCTAATTTTGCCCCACTTCATTTTCACATTTTTTTCCATCTAGCCATTATTTTGCATTTTTTAGAAAAGTCAACTTTTGCATAAAAACTTATAAAAACATTTTTCTTTGCATAATTTGCATGACATGATTTATTTACCCTTTTGCCCTTATCTCTTTTAATTAATTACTTTTTTTTTTCATTTATTTTGATTTTGTTACTTGTAATCCAAGAAACCTCATTATCAAATGCACTCCATTTTTCAATTCAAATCCAATTCAATTTCATTCTCATTTCTTTTTAAAGTCATTGCATCATTTAAAATTCAAAATTGCATTGTTGCATCATGGTTAATTAATTATTTTTTGGTCCAAACACTTTTTTTGTTAGCCCAAATCCAAACAACAAAAATCATCCAAAAATGACACCACATCATCACCTCACTAGAAGCTTCTATTCTCCTCCACCTCACCACAAAAAAATGCTAACCAAAGCACAATCAAAAACCACATAAAAATATCCCAAATCAATTTCTCTAAAATGCCCTTTCTTCTTCACCAATCCATGATCCACCTTACCCTAATTCCCATCTATAAATAAAGCCTCACATCAGAGTAAAAGAGGCATCAATCAGAGTAAAGAAACTCTGCCCAAATCACTACTCAAATACCCATTTTCTTCCATATTCACCAAAATTCGAAATCACCATAAACATCCCTCAAACTTCAATCAAACCATCAATTATGTTTCTAACCACTTCCAGAAGACTAATCTAACACCAGACCGAAGCTCAAACCTTCCAAATCACCATAGCCAAACCTTGGAAAACCGTTAGATTGAAGGTAATGGTTTGAGAGTTACAGAGCTCCATTTCAGTTTATTTCTGTTGGATTGTGATCTTTTAAACGTATTGAAGCTTTTATGTTAATTAATTTTACATTTCTGTGTTTATTTTGAGTTTTTGAGTTCGAAATTGTCGTTCAATTTTCTCTCCGTATGAGAATCCACTGAGAAATCTAATTGTATATTCATGATCAGTGCCAGAAAACGAACAAAATCGTATACTCATTTGCAAAAATCGAGGCCCGTTTGGACCTCCGGTGGTTGAACCACCATGACCGTGTTTCTCACGTCGAGAGGTTGAAGATGAAGTCAATTGTTGACTTCTCTCCCTCCATGACACGTGGCAGAATCTGGTTGGTCTGGGATTTTTAAATCCTAGCCACCGGATGGATCTGAAGGATCTGGATGTTTAAGTGATTATCGTGCACCCTCTTTCGTAACCACACAGGATGTTTTTTGGTTTGACTCTATTTTTGGTTGACTCTTGCACACAGACTGGGCTTTTCAGCCCAGATCTACTTTCTGCACCCCCTTTATATTCTGCACCCCCTCTGCTTAAATTAATTTTAATTGATTCTTAGCTTATTTCCAAAAGCACTTAAGTGGTTAATAGCTTATTTAAGCTATTTTAATCACTTTTTTTTATGCTTAAATTTAGTCTTTTATTATTTTAGCATTATGTTAGCTTTTTAGCTTATTTTCTAGCTTTTTAGCTTACTTAATCACTTTTTAGCTTATTTTCATAAGCACTTATTTGGTGCTTAAGCTTTTTAGCTTACTGAACCAT
This sequence comes from Trifolium repens, assembly GCA_030408175.1. NCBI lineage: Eukaryota > Viridiplantae > Streptophyta > Magnoliopsida > Fabales > Fabaceae > Trifolium > Trifolium repens. The sequence continues at coordinate 10,163,194 of CP125837.1, forward strand.
TTTGTTATGCTTAGATCATGTTTGATCTCTGATTGTCTCATTTGAGCTTTTATTTTTGTTTTCTAGCATTTATTTTAGCTATATAGCTTATTTAATCACTTTTTAGCTTATTTTCATAAGCACTTATTTGGTGTTTAAGCTTTTTAGCTTACTGGACCATTTTGCTTTGCTTAAATGATGTTTGATTTTAGATCTTGCTCTTGCTTTTCTTAGCTTATTGTTTAATCACTTTTTCTAGCATATAGCTTATTTACTTAAGTGCTTAATTATAATTAATTGCTTATTTCTATTTTTATTCATCCATTTTTATGCTTGTCCTCAGCTCTTTAGCTTCACCCCAATTCATTCTAACTCATCTCATTTACTTTGATTTAATTTTGCATTGTTATGTTTAATTAATTCGTTGTACGCTACTTTTAGCTTATGCATTTTTATTCAATTATGCATCATATATATTCATCATTATTGCATTCATATATATAAATATTCATATCTCATTATTGTTCATGCATTTGTGTTCATTATTTAATGTTCATGCATTTGCATTCATTTTAATGTTATATACATTTGGTCATTATTAATTGATTATTATCATTGTAGTATCTCTGCCTTCTCCCACTTCTTCTATCCTATTTTGTCTAATGCTTGGACTTTTGACTTCTTTTCTTAATCAAAACTAAAAGATTTTTGCAATAAACAAAGGATGAAAAAGGGAGAATCTGACAGTTGTTTCTTTCTTCCCTGAGTTGTCTTCGTAGCCGGTCAGTTGACTAGTTTACTCGAGCTACTCTCATTCTAAAATAAGCATTAAAATTGACCAACACTCGTCTTTTCATTCGGACACCATTTCTTAATAAACTTAATTAAAGATTTTCATAATAATTAAAGAATGAAAAAGGGAGAATCTGACAGTTGTTTCTTTCTTCCCTGAGTTGTCTAGGTAGCCGGTCAGTTGACTAGTTTACTCGAGCTGCTCTCATTCTAAAACAAGCGTTAAAATTAACCTCACACACTCAAACTTCTTTTCAGAAAACATGGATATACGCTTTATCCATTCCTCTGACACATACGAGCTTAAGCCTCTCTTTAGAGCATACAAGCATCGTTGTATCAGCGGAATGCGAAATAAACAACATCCGCTATTCAACTCTTTTTACAATGGATACACGTTTTATCTACTCCTCTGGCACATACACAGCTTAAGTTTCGTTTTAGAACACACAAGCAATGTTGTGTCAGCGGAATACGAAATAAACATTACTCGTTAAAATCAACCAACCAAATAAACATTTTTTATCAGAACTACGTGAGTTTTGAATTTCCCATTGCACCGGGGAATACGTAGGAGCGGGCTCCTACAACCGTCAAACTCAAATAATAAAAACCTTTTTTTTGTTTATAATTGGAAACGAAGTAGAAACTAGCCAGCGATAGAGCAATTTAATTTGAACCTGCGCAGACAACCTTAAACCACCTAAATGGTTCCCATCGAGTACGATGGATGCGAGGGGTGCTAATACCTTCCCCTCGTGTAACCAACTCCCGAACCCGTCATGGTTCTTCAACCATGTCAACCTCAAGGTTTTTTCGATATTTTCCTTTCCCTCTCTTTGGGATAAATAAAAATCGGTGACGACTTCATTGTTATATTATGGAATTTTCCAGCCCGCTACAGCTGGCGACTTCACTGGGGACTCTTGAGAGTTAAGCCTAGTTTAGGCGGTTTTATTTGTTTGCTATTTCCAGGTTTGCAGTATCTTGCTCTATCTTTTATTTTCTGTCATTATATGCTGGCTGTTTGGTTCTCTACTTCTACTCCTTCTTCTTTTTTTTCTTTTTGCCTTTATGGCGTGGTTACTTTGAGAAGCTCTACACCCGAGCTTGAGAAAAGCTTAGGCTAACCTAGGGGTCTTTATGTTGGGTCACCGGACAGTTGACTAGTGACTCCGACATAATCACCTCGCCTAGAGTAGATCCTCTTGGAGATGTCGGGACACCGGACAGTTGACTAGTGTCTCCGATGTTTTCTCGTTGGGTCCATGACTCTAGGGACCTTTTATTGACCGGTCTAGAACCTAAACCTGTTACTAGGGACCTCCGTTTAGAACCCGTGTCAAGGTTATGCAATGACCTTACCTAGAGGAGATTTCCTTTTGGACGCGTTTGTCGTGAGCTTTCGCAATAATGACATCGTTTCCAAAGGGGTGATCCATGATTCTAGAAACCATATCAAACTTAGAACAACATGTGAGAGGGATGGGTTGCAGGTAACTTTGAGCCTTTTGACCTCAGAAATAATAATTGAACCTCTGCTTCACCGTGACAGAATCTGCTACAAAATTGCATTCATGCATCCATGCACTCATGCATTCATTCATACAAAAATATTTTTTCATAACATTTCAAAAAAGAAAAAGTGATAAAGCATAAAAAACTTTTACATGCATTTGCATTCATACAAAAGACCATTATCTCATCTTCATCTGTCCACTTCAACAGTCATATCCCCGACACTGATACCGGACTAAAAGCATTTCAAGGAAATCATGGAGAGCATGCAGAAGCAGATTGATGCCTTAAGAGGTGACGTGGACCAAGTGACTGACAAGTTGGACCGTGTTTTGGAAATACTAGCTAGTCTTAGTCTACCTTCAAGAGTGGACGTTGCAGCAGTAGGGGCAAATCCTCTAATTGGTTCCCCGTTGTCAAAAGTGGTGTGGCCTTCATTCGGTTCATCATCCGAATATACTTCTGCAGTTGCTCAAGTCACCCAAGAGCCAATGGACACCGACACTGAATTTCTGATTGGCCGGCCAAGAACTCATCAGGTCCAACCCAGTTTTGCTATGCCTCAAACTCTAGAGGACCACAAGAATGCCCACCAGGGTGATGGCTCTAAGGGAAAATTTGTTGTGTCCCCGAGTGAGAAGACTCATCAAAAGTTCAAGGCAATAGAGGATAAGTTAAGGATGATGGAATCGTTCATGCCCAGCAATGTATGTCCTCCTCATTCATTAGTACCTACTTGCGATCCATACCTCAAGCATCAGTATCCGGTAACTGTTCGACACCAACAACCCAAGAGGTTTCCAAATCAGGCAATGCATATGCCTTTCCATCACCTCCGGTCAGGACAGTTTGCACATAACAAAGGACAACAGCAGAATCAGCCAAAGACCAGTAAAAAGAGAAAGGTCTTTGATTCCATCCCAATACCATATAGTAATCTTTTTCCACATTTGGTGCACATTAGGATGGTAATCCCAAGAGCTTTAAAGCCGATGACTGCGCCATTCCCTGCTTGGTATGATCTCAAAGCCAAATGTGAGTTTCACTCTGGTGCAGAAGGACACACCATTGAGAACTGCAAGGCCTTCAAACACAAGGTTCAAGCGCTCATTGATCAGAAACTGTTGACCTTCAAAGAGGGAGAGCCCAACCGTGAAGGATAATCCATTGCCCGGTCATGCAGACCCATCTGTGGATGCTAGTTGAAGAATTTAAGGATTGAGTCAAGCTAAAAATTATCATTTAGGATGTTTCCTTCTTGTATTTTCCATGTTTGCTAAGTATTTACTTACAATTAAACTTTGTTTGTTTGAAATGTTAATCTTAATGAAATAATAATGCATGTTTTGAATCCATTCTTTCATGTCCATTCACTTTTCTCCCTTCTACTTCACAAAAGCAAAAAATAATGTATCAATACTTCTCATTTCATTTCTTCCATTATCAATTCCGTTTGAACAAAGATCGGAGAGAGGATGATGAAAAACGAAATAACCAAGTTGCTACAGTATGCTTTCGGATAAAACTTTACTGATGATGTAAGGCATTGTTTCAAATCCCCAAACACCGGAGAAATAAGGAAGATAATCTGTAGTCACCCCCTTTGAGCCTAGAAGTTGGTGTCTCTTTCTATACGAAAAAATCTGCAATCTTAAACCGGGGCAGGGTAGTGTTCAATTAATTCGACCATGCGTTCGAGTTTCAAGAGAAAAGAAAAATCAACAAGGTGTTCCTCATCACCCATTGCCAAGGCAGTCACAATTCGCCAAACAAAATAAATAAAAAAGAGAGAAAAAGCCCGCTAAGTCCAAATCTCAAAATGGCTTAAGCAAAAATTAGGGTATCCCGCTAGACAAAAAATGCAAAAGAATAGTCTGGGCAAAAGTTAGGGATTGAAAAAAAATGAAAAAAAATGCAAAAAGTGAATGTCACCAAGATTCACGACAAAACAAAATCATGTGACCAAAACAAAAAGGCAATGTGACTGCCATACCAAAAGGGACACACATCCTTGGTTCCCGAGCCATCATAACCTCACCATCAAAATTCCAAAAAATCTCTTGGGACTTGAATACATGAGTATAGTTAATTGAATGTAGGGCTGAAGATCATCACGAAGAATGGGATGGGTTAAAATTAAACTTTGAGCCTTATATCCTTTTATTCAGAAACCGTGAACCAGGCCACGTTACAACCCTCAAAAGACCTAATTGAAGCAGGGTTTATTCTGAAAGCATACGGTAGCAAGGTTGCGTTAACCTGACTCCCAAAAATCTTTTGTTAATATCATACTCTCACACCGTCTTCCACGATATACATCCATATGTACATAAATACCATCTCAATTTCAATTTCAAAACTTGCATTAAAATGGTATTAGAATTACTATTTCAAGCAAACAGGTTTATCTGCAAGTCATTACTTGACAATAAGGAAGTTCCAACTCTGAGCTGTTACCGAGCAATCAAGAAAAACCTTGGACTAACCTGGGGCAATTATCTCAGGACTTCATTTAACCATGGGGCACATTCCCTAGAAAAGCTATTCAGCACGAATAAAGCACCCCAAGATCAGATCATGTCAAAGGGTATCAAAATCAAGGACCTAACAAATCAGTTCAAGACGCTCCTAATCAAGGGCAGATCACCTGAAGATCCTGTTGGCCCAGCCAAACATGTTTCAAGAATGGGTCGATCTAGGGGCAAACCTCTTAGAGAGGGAGAACCAATATCAGTAAGTTGACCAAAAGTCAAGGAAAAGAGGCAAAACGCTTCAAATGCCCAACAAACCGGGGCAAGGCAATATACACGGGGGCAGGTTCTCCCTATACCTTCAAGCTACTCAAGCAAAGTCTGGCGAATATCTGCAACCTCTGGGTCCGGAATTTGCGTCGGGAATTAACTTCAAGCCACCGTTCCACAAAAAGCCTTGATACCAGAAACACTCACCACCCACCACAGGGGCATCAATCATCGTCATACATTAGTCATGTCATTACGCATGTTATTTCATCCTAGTAAATCATCATCATGCATTAATCATGTCATTTCATTCTAGCAAATTACCATCATGCATTAATCATGTCATTGCATTTCAGCATCTGGTATGCCCCATACCACAAATAACCAAGTAGCCAAATCAAACATCCGCAATCAAGAACCTAACCTTGTATTGACAATCCTTCAAAGTCCAATCATTATTGGCACACCATTAAAGTCCAATCATTATTGACACACCCTCAAAGACCAATCATTATTGGCACCCACTTAAAATCCAATATTCAATGGAACCCAAATAAAACCAGTGTTCATTAACACCCATGTTGAAACCCGACTTCCAATAGCACACAGTCATTTCATGTCATCATATACATTAATCATGCATTTCATTTCATGCATAAATAATCATGGTAAACATGCATTCATAAAGCAGGTTTAAAGGTAACTCCTCGCATAATACAACTTTTGGCCACTTAATCATAAGAAAGCCAGTTGGCCCTTTCACCCAGAAAGTCGGTTGGTAAAACCGTCTCCTCAGCAAAATTGGTTAATCAACCGTGTTCACAGCAAACTTGTCAGTAAAAGACAGGGCATCCGCTTCCTTCCCCAGTGAATTGTAAATGCTTGGCAAAGTCCTTCTACAAATGATCAGAATGGCTTATATAAGCACATCATCATCAACTTCAGATTGATCTTCAGTGCAAGCGGCTGGATAAAGTCTACTCAACCTCAGATTGATCTTCAGTGCAAGCGGCTGGATAAAGTCTACTCAACTACAGATTGATCTTCAGTGCAAGCGGCTGGATAAAGTCTACTCAACTTCAGATTGATCTTCAGTGCAAGCGGCTGGATAAAGTCTACTCAACTTCAGATTGATCTTCAGTGCAAGCGGCTGGATAAAGTCTACTCAACTTCAGATTAATCTTCAGTGCAAGCGGCTGGATAAAGTCTACTCAACCTCAGATTGATCTTCAGTGCAAGCGGCTGGATAAAGTCTACTCAACTTCAGATTGATCTTCAGTGCAAGCGGCTGGATAAAGTCTACTCAACTTCAGATTGATCTTCAGTGCAAGCGGCTGGATAAAGTCTACTCAACCTCATATTGATCTTCGGTGCAAGCGGTTGGATAAAGTCTACTCAACTTCAGATTGATTTTCAGTGCAAGCGGCTGGAAAAAGTCTACTCAATATCAGATCGATTTTCGGTGCAAGCGGCTGGATAAGGTCTACTCATCTTCAGATTGCTCTTCAGTGCAAGCGGCTGGATAAGGTCTACTTAATTTCACCAAGTGATTTTCAGTATAAACGACTGGATAAGGTTGGTTTCATTCATCTTACTTTCAAGTTTGTCCGGTTCCCCCCAATAGGAATGGCAACAGGTACACTCGTTCCTCTCATCATTATCATTCATGCTTCTGCAAAATTAGGGCATTCTATATTTAATTATCTTTTACCAAAAGAATACGAATACCCAGGTTATTTGCATTCTTAAGGTCTAAGCTAATTAAATAGGGGCAGCTGTCATACCCTAATTTTGCCCCACTTCATTTTCACATTTTTTTCCATCTAGCCATTATTTTGCATTTTTTAGAAAAGTCAACTTTTGCATAAAAACTTATAAAAACATTTTTCTTTGCATAATTTGCATGACATGATTTATTTACCCTTTTGCCCTTATCTCTTTTAATTAATTACTTTTTTTTTTCATTTATTTTGATTTTGTTACTTGTAATCCAAGAAACCTCATTATCAAATGCACTCCATTTTTCAATTCAAATCCAATTCAATTTCATTCTCATTTCTTTTTAAAGTCATTGCATCATTTAAAATTCAAAATTGCATTGTTGCATCATGGTTAATTAATTATTTTTTGGTCCAAACACTTTTTTTGTTAGCCCAAATCCAAACAACAAAAATCATCCAAAAATGACACCACATCATCACCTCACTAGAAGCTTCTATTCTCCTCCACCTCACCACAAAAAAATGCTAACCAAAGCACAATCAAAAACCACATAAAAATATCCCAAATCAATTTCTCTAAAATGCCCTTTCTTCTTCACCAATCCATGATCCACCTTACCCTAATTCCCATCTATAAATAAAGCCTCACATCAGAGTAAAAGAGGCATCAATCAGAGTAAAGAAACTCTGCCCAAATCACTACTCAAATACCCATTTTCTTCCATATTCACCAAAATTCGAAATCACCATAAACATCCCTCAAACTTCAATCAAACCATCAATTAAGTTTCTAACCACTTCCAGAAGACTAATCTAACACCAGACCGAAGCTCAAACCTTCCAAATCACCATAGCCAAACCTTGGAAAACCGTTAGATTGAAGGTAATGGTTTGAGAGTTACAGAGCTCCATTTCAGTTTATTTCTGTTGGATTGTGATCTTTTAAACGTATTGAAGCTTTTATGTTAATTAATTTTACATTTCTGTGTTTATTTTGAGTTTTTGAGTTCGAAATTGTCGTTCAATTTTCTCTCCGTATGAGAATCCACTGAGAAATCTAATTGTATATTCATGATCAGTGCCAGAAAACGAACAAAATCGTATACTCATTTGCAAAAATCGAGGCCCGTTTGGACCTCCGGTGGTTGAACCACCATGACCGTGTTTCTCACGTCGAGAGGTTGAAGATGAAGTCAATTGTTGACTTCTCTCCCTCCATGACACGTGCAGAATCTGGTTGGTCTGGGATTTTTAAATCCTGGCCACCGGATGGATCTGAAGGATCTGGATGTTTAAGTGATTATCGTGCACCCTCTTTCGTAACCACACAGGATGTTTTTTGGTTTGACTCTATTTTTGGTTGACTCTTGCACACAGACTGGGCTTTTCAGCCCAGATCTACTTTCTGCACCCCCTTTATGTTCTGCACCCCCTCTGCTTAAATTAATTTTAATTGATTCTTAGCTTATTTCCAAAAACACTTAAGTGGATAATAGCTTATTTAAGATATTTTAATCACTTTTTTTTATGCTTAAATTTAGTCTTTTATTATTTTAGCATTATGTTAGCTTTTTAGCTTATTTTCTAGCTTTTTAGCTTACTTAATCACTTTTTAGCTTATTTTCATAAGCACTTATTTGGTGCTTAAGATTTTTAGCTTACTGAACCATTTTGTTATGCTTAGATCATGTTTGATCTCTGATTGTCTCATTTGAGCTTTTATTTTTGCTTTCTAGCATTTATTTTAGCTTTTTAGCTTATTTAATCACTTTTTAGCTTATTTTCATAAGCACTTATTTGGTGTTTAAGCTTTTTAGCTTAGTGGACCATTTTGCTTTGCTTAAATTATGTTTGATTTTAGATCTTGCTCTTGCTTCTCTTAGCTTATTGTTTAATCACTTTTTCTAGCATATAGCTTATTTACTTAAGTGCTTAATTATAATTAATTGCTTATTTCTATTTTTATTCATCCATTTTTATGCTTGTCCTCAGCTCTTTAGCTTCACCCCAATTCATTCTAACTCATCTCATTTACTTTGATTTAATTTTGCATTGTTATGTTTAATTAATTCGTTGTACGCTACTTTTAGCTTTTGCATTTTTATTCAATTATGCATCATATCTATTCATCATTATTGCATTCGTATATATAAATATTCATATCTCATTATTGTTCATGCATTTGTGTTCATTATTTAATGTTCATGCATTTGCATTCATTTTAATGTTATATACATTTGGTCATTATTAATTGATTATTATCATTGTAGTATCTCTGCCTTCTCCCACTTCTTCTATCCTATTTTGTCTGATGCTTGGACTTTTGACTTCTTTTCTTAATCAAAACTAAAAGATTTTTGCAATAAACAAAGGATGAAAAAGGGAGAATCTGACAGTTGTTTCTTTCTTCCCTGAGTTGTCTTGGTAGCCGGTCAGTTGACTAATTTACTCGAGCTACTCTCATTCTAAAATAAGCATTAAAATTGACCAACACTCGTCTTTTCTTTCGGACACCATTTCTTAATAAACTTAATTAAAGATTTTCATAATAATTAAAGAATGAAAAAGGGAGAATCTGACAGTTGTTTCTTTCTTCCCTGAGTTGTCTTGGTAGCCGGTCAGTTGACTAGTTTACTCGAGCTGCTCTCATTCTAAAACAAGCGTTAAAATTAACCTCACACACTCAAACTTCTTTTCAGAAAACATGGATATACGCTTTATCCATTCCTCTGACACATACGAGCTTAAGCCTCTCTTTAGAGCATACAAGCATCGTTGTATCAGCGGAATGCGAAATAAACAACATCCGCTATTCAACTCTTTTTACAATGGATACACGTTTTATCTACTCCTCTGGCACATACACAGCTTAAGTTTCTTTTTAGAACACACAAACAATGTTGTGTCAGCGAAATACGAAATAAACATTACCCGTTAAAATCAACCAACCAAATAAACATTTTTTATCAGAACTACGTGAGTTTTGAATTTTCCATTGCACCGGGGAATACGTAGGAGCGGGCTCCTACAACCGTCAAACTCAAATAATAAAAACCTTTTTTTTGTTTATAATTGGAAACGAAGTAGAAACTAGCCAGCGATAGAGCAATTTAATTTGAACCTGCGCAGACAACCTTAAACCACCTAAATGGTTCCCATCGAGTACGATGGATGCGAGGGGTGCTAATACCTTCCCCTCGTGTAACCAACTCCCGAACCCGTCATGGTTCTTCAACCATGTCAACCTCAAGGTTTTTTCGATATTTTCCTTTCCCTCTCTTTGGGATAAATAAAAATCGGTGGCGACTTCATTGTTATATTATGGAATTTTCCAGCCCGCTACACCTAGCAAATTCATTCAATGGATCCTAATTATGGTTAAAACTGTCACTTACACTTTCAATATTAATGGAGAACCCTCTGAAGTGATGAAAGCTAAGAGAGGTGTTAGACAAGGTGATCCTATCTCTCTCTTGCTCTTTGTGGTGATGATGGAATACCTCAGTAGGAAGCTTGTCAAAATGCAGCTAGATCCCACTTTCCAGCATCATTCTCAGTGTAAAAAGCTGGGGATTACTCACTTGACTTTTGCAGATGATGTTCTTTTGTTTTGTAGAGGTGATGTCAAGTCTGTGGAAAAGATGCTCCATGTGATAGCTGAATTCTCTGCCACTACAGGCCTTGTGGTTAATCCTAGCAAATGTAAGATCTATTTTGGAGGAGTGGATACTAATACTAAAAGTAAGATTCAACATATATCTTCCTATGATGAGGGTCAGCTTCCTGTGCGATATCTTGGAGTCCCCCTTACAAGTAAGAAATTGAATGTGAAGCACTACCTACCCTTGATTGACAAAATTATGGCTAGAATTAGGCACTGGACATCTAAACTCCTTAGTATGGCAGGGAGGGTTCAGATGGTAAATTGCACTGTCACTGCTATTACTCAATTCTGGATGCATTGTTTACCCATTCCTAAAAGTGTGATTACCAAGATTGATAGTATGTGTAGAAGTTTTGTTTGGTCTGGTAGTACTGAAGTCACTAGGAAAAGCCCTGTTGCCTGGCATTCTGTGTGTAAGCCTAAAGCTCAAGGGGGCTTGAACATTATCAACCTGCTGACCTGGAATATTGTTACTATGCTCAAGTGTTTATGGAATTTGTGCAATAAGGCCGACAACCTTTGGGTGAAGTGGATCCATACCTACTATATGAAAGGTGAGTCAGTTATGGAGATTGAGATGAAAATGAGCTACTCTTGGGTGATGAAAAATGTGCTAACTCAGAGAGTGCTTGCCACTAGATTACAGCCTACGTGGAATGATATGCTAAGTAGTACTAAATTTGGCATGAAAAAGATTTATGATAAGTTGATGGAAGCTGATAGAGTTCCTTGGAGCAATTTGCTCAGGAATAATTGTGCTAGACCGAGGGCAATTCTTATCACTTGGCTTGCTTGTCATGGTAGATTGGGGACCAAGGACAGATTGGTTCGTTTTGGGATGATTACTGACAAGATCTGTAGCTTCTGCAATGAGACTGAGGAAACTCTGGACCATCTTCTATTTGAGTGTAGAACCTCTCATGCTATTTGGAAAGAGGTTTTGCATTGGATTGGTGTAATTCATGAACCACAGAAGTGGGCGATGGAACTTGATTGGGTTCTGAGAATGATTGGTAGAAAAGGTTGGAGAGCTTATCTCCTTAAGATGGCAGTTACAGAAACCATTTACAATATTTGGGCTCATAGAAATGGCAAGATTTTTGGGGGCAACACTTATAGGAGTACTAGTAAAGATATTACTGATAGTATTATAGAAACTATAGTGTATAGAGGGTGGGGATCAAAGAAGCTGAGAAAACATATTGCTGCTTTAATGTTATAGTTTTTCCTTTGTCTTTCTGGTTGGTTGGATCTACATGATCACCTTGTATTCCTTTGGTTTTTGAATTAATATATTTCTTTGATTCAAAAAAAAAAACTTGACTATTATCCTTTGCCTATATACTATTATTTATTTGAATTTGTGCAATCACTTTTATTGTTTGTTACACAAGTAAACCTGGCCACCCCACAAACAGGAACATCTTACTCTATGAGGTTGAGCTTCCAATTTTTGTGGATCTCAAAAAAATAAAATAGAAAACGCAAAAGAGTTTTTTCTTCATATCATGATAATTAAGGAATAAAAAAACCTCAAAATTAACGGTTAACATTATAGTATAATTGATGAATGATTTAAATTAGTGGAAAATATATAATCGACGAAAAATAATAGAGGATTTGGATTATCGCAATATATTGTGTTTTCAACCGTGGATCCTTATCTTTTTTTGATATTAGTGAATCCTTATCTTTGATAATATACAATTAGGCAGACGATATAATTAAATTAATATCTTCAAATTAATGTCACACCGACTATAATTAGTCATTTCTATTATGTTTTTCAGTGATCTATTGTAATGGCTATAAATTTACGTTTAAATGTGAATAAATCGAAGATCCTGAATTTAAATCCCAGTTCTGCATGGAAATATCTCTAGAAGATAGATTTTTGAGTGCATCCTCGTCTTTTTTGCATTGCGGTGTGGAATCTATTCCATTTAGATTTCTAGGAATTAATACCAGTAGGTGCTAATCTGAGAAAAAGGATCACTTGGTTACCTATAATTGAATCCATGAGAAAAAGACTATGTGCTTGGAATGACCGTCATTTATCTATAGGTGGTAGAGTTACTCTGATCAATTCTATTCTTTCTAGTTTACCTCTCTATTTCTTTTCATTCTTTAAGGCACTGATGTGTGTGATAAAGGAATTAGTGAGTATTCAAAGAAGTGTTTTATGGGGAGGAGGGGTGGATAGAATCAAGATGTGTTGGGTTAGTTGAGATCGTGTTTGTCAACCAAAGGAAAAAGGAGGTTTAGGTATAAAAAATCTGGAGCTTTTTAATAATGCACTTTTGTGTAAATGGAAATGGAGATGCTTGTATGATACCTTTGTCCCTTGGCACAATCTTCTGCATTTTCGTTATGGTTTTGCAGCTATTTTTTGTAGGGGAAAGGAGAAAGGGCCTCAAACATGCTTTGTTATGGTGGCGCGATATTTGGCGTTTGGGTAATGCGGAGGAAGGTGGCTGGTTCGGAAATCCATCATACTTTTTCAACTGTAGTATCATTATGTAGGTTTGGAAGAACATCTTTCATTGGCTGAATTCAAATTTCATTCATTTTGTGACAATTCCACAACATTTATCAGGGTTTGGAGCTATAGCAAAAGGCAACAAAAAAAGCAAGCAATTCCATCATATCATATGGTTGTTGACTACGTGGAGTATTTGTCGCACGCGTAATAATATTTTATTTAGAGGAGAATGTGTCAATGTTTCTTCTCTAGTGAACCAAATTTATTATATCTCTTGGTTTTGGTTAATAGGCCGAATATGGTGCAATGTTAATTTATCTTTTTCTAATTGGTGTAATAATGGTTTAACTTGCTTCCAATGTATCTAAGATGTTTACCTTTGAATAGTAAGAGTTGAGTATCCCTTGTGCTCTCTATAATTCAAATATTTACTTATAAAAAAAAATACAATATCTCTATAGAAAGTTATATTCGCAAGACAAGAAACCTATTATTTTCCTATTACTAGAAACATTTAGTTAACAATTAAATCTGTTTCATTGTATAAAATAAATAAATAAATAAATAAATCATCCCTGCCTCAAAAAATAAATTAATTAAATCACAATATTTTTTAAAAAAACAATCAAATCAAAACATGTTAAACGATAATCAATACATTGCAAATGAATGATCACTGAATAATAATCAACCTATAACATAATCTGTTGCAAATCAACTTAAACATGGTAATCACCATAGCTAGACTAGGTACTAATGTTCCAAAATATATAGAAAAAGTAGATACTCCATCCGGCCACAATTATAAACAAAATTGTACTTTTTAGATTCATTGAATAATTGATGTATCTAGACTATAACACAGATCACATATATCCGTTATTCAATGAATCTAAAAAATGCACTTTTGCTTATATTTATGGTCAGAGGAAGTACTCCCTAAAGTAGGATTAACTAGTAAATGATTAATTGGAATTTGGAACCATCCAAATAGGAGGTGGATCCATCTTATTTGCATAAGGAGCTAAAAACTTGATACTTGAATCTTGAAGATCGAAAACACCCCAATCATGTCCACCATATGAATAATCCAAATTCATCTCTTCCCACCTATCATCACTAAAGTAAATTAAATTTTCTTCACATCCTGAATTTGTAGACACAAACTTAGACTCATTAACACCAACAAATATAACTCCACCATTTAAACACTTAATCTTTTCCCAACTTTTCTTCACAAAGTCAAGTTACACTAAAATGTTTTGTTCTATAAGGACAAACTTCATCACTTTCATATGATAAATTGTATCCTTCATAAACTACTTCACCATAAGCATTGACAAAATTTGCAATAAACCTCTCTATCAAAAAAAATTTTCCTTTAGATATCACCAAGTAAAATTGACTTGAAAACTTATCACTCGGAAATTTTGTCTCTTCTTCCTCATCTTTCCCCGTGATAGGGTAATTAACATACAAAATCTTGCGCGGAACTTGTTGACGAAAATCCCATCCTTCAATAGAACAATCATTAGACAAAGTATAGAGAATATTATTATCGAATACAATGTCACAATAACATTGTTTCTCATCAAATTCAACCCACGTAGCCTTAAGGTTGCTGCAAAAAGCAATATTGCACGATGGATAAGTACCATACATAATGGCCAGAGTGTATTGTGAAGGAGATGGAAAACACATTAATGCTGCTTTGGCTACAAAACATTTACGAAAGTGTTCAACATAATAAGAATGAGATGGAACACTTGCACGTTGTAAGAGTAAGTCAGGAAAAGGTGGAAGGTTAATGCAAGTGTTGGAAGATGGGTTTAGAAGTAAAGGACAACCATTGTTGTCAAGAAATACGAGGAAGTTGTAGGAAGAGCCGACACACCAAGCGCCGGGATGAACTTTGTTCAATTCGTAGCGCTTGTTTTCGAAGATGATGTAGATGCTACGATGAACATCCGATGTGTTGTCTTCGTCATCGTCCAAATTGGTTTCTTGGAAGAGCGAAGGAAGGATGGCATAAGGAACTGTTGAGAAGGAAACCATGTTCAATGAAGTGTTGATGTTTTAAGAGACTCACAAACCTAAATAAATAGGGCAAAAAAAAAAAAGTAGGTCATATGTGGTATAGGTTAGCTAAAACTAACTTTAATTATCGCTATTTATTTGGAATTTTAAAAGATTTAAATGAGATTTTCATTAAAAAAAACAGAATTTCCTTTTCTTTTTTTTTTGACTCATAATTTCCTTTTATCAAAAAAATATAATAAAATCCGTTATGAAAAAAATAGTTAATGCCTAATCTTTTTTTTTTTTCATATCAATGCCTAATCGTTTGGTTAAAGATATATATTGCGTCTAGATATTTAATGAGATCTCACAGATTTCAAAGATTTAATTATAAAAAAAAAAGATTTCAAAAGATTTAAATGATATTTTCATTAAATAAAAAGATGGTGTAAAAAATACTAGTACTATATTAAAAGTAACTACTACCAAGTCATGTCATTTATCGTTGTCAATTTTAATAATATTTAAATAATGTTCTACAATTATATGTAATTTTACAAAAAAATTGCAAAAAAAATCTACACAATAAAAAAGAGCATCAAAGAAGAATAATAGGATAAAAATATGAACAAAAAACAATAAAATATTATGCAAATAAAATTATTAAGAATATTTTTTAAAAAATATCGGGTTAAATATGCAAAAGGTCTTTGCACTTAGTCCTTACATTTAAAAAAACTTTCATTTTGCCACTGCATTTTTGGTCAACTTTAAAAAAGGTCTCTGACTTGACTTTTTTGCTGTTGTGCCATAAATTTAGACAGATAGCACCGGAGGATGTTGTCTCACTAAAAAAAGTTTTGGAAGGATAAAATTGTCCTTAATTCAACAATCCAATTAGTGATGTTCAAAAATTCAGTTAACTGAACCAAACCGTAAACCAACCTGCATTGAACCATACTTTAAACTGAACCACTTTTAAAAAATAGTTACAATTCAATTTATAACCGGTTCAGAACCAGTTTAAATTTATGAATTGGTTTTTATAAAAAAAAATTAATTTTTTTTTATATCAATATTTTCACTTTTTAGAACTATTTTAATATTTTCTTTTTTCACCTCTTTCTCTCTGTATCCAAAAAATTAACTTATTCTTCCACCGCCGTGGATGAAAATTGCACCGCACCGACCACCACCACCGGTTCTCATTCTTCTTCCACCACCGACGACCTCGAATTTAGCTTTCTCAAAAGTAAAATTCTTCATTTGAGCATGTACAATTTTGAAGTGAAATTCTGAGACAAGGGTATAATGAGATCTTGCAAATTTGTACTAACAATTTGGTTCTGATGCTTCCTGTGCATTGTGAAAATGAAACCATTGCTCTGTTTCTCTCTGCTTTTTGAGTGTTTATGATGACCATTTCGTAGAATATTATGTGTTTATGAAACCATTTCGTAGAATATTATGTGGACCAGTGGAAAGTTTATGGAACTTGGAGAAGTTGAATATCATGAGCCAAATCTTTTTCTCTATTTTATTTTGTAAATTCTATATGATTAGTTCACAGTTTGAGTTTATGGTTGTTTAATGGATTTTTTGAGATGGGTCAAATTAATTGTAGGAATTTATAAGAAAATGGAGATTATGATTTAATTGAGTTATTGTAGGAATTTATCATTATTATTATTGTAAGAAAATGGAGATTATGATTTAATTTAATTCTTGTAGAAATTTATTCGGATTAATAGTAAGAATTTGAAATATTATGAGATAATGATCTATTTAAAAATAAAATAAAATTGAAAACTAGTTTGAAATCCAATTCATGTTTAAAAAGCAATAAAACTGGTTTTTTAAAAGACACAGAAAACTGGTTTAAAACAATTTTATTTTTAAGAAGAAAAAAAACAGAAAAATGGTTTAAAACTAAGTTTTTCAAAAATAAACTCATTTTATTAAAAAACCGGTTTAAAACCAGTAATCTGAAACTAAATCGGTTCAAAGATATAAAGTGGTTCTAAACCGGTTCTGAACCAAACTAAAACTAATTTGAAAAATAAACTGATTTTTACTAAAGTGGTTTTTATTAACCGAACTGAACCTGCAGTTCATGAACCATAAACACCCATAAACCCAACTCCACCTACATTCTCTCTTGGAAAAAACTATTCAACTCCACCTCTTCTTCAACAACCCAACTCCACCCATTCCCTCTTCTTGGAAAAAGTCAACAACATACTTCCACTCCCTCTACGAATCCAACCTCAACCATTCCACTTCTCTTCAAAAAATATTCTTTCAAATGCGGCAATAACAACATACTCTCTATAACTCTTCATGTTTGCCCTTCTTCTCTATAAACAGAAACAATACAAAATGGGAAAGTTTCTTCAATCTT
This sequence comes from Trifolium repens, assembly GCA_030408175.1. NCBI lineage: Eukaryota > Viridiplantae > Streptophyta > Magnoliopsida > Fabales > Fabaceae > Trifolium > Trifolium repens. The sequence continues at coordinate 10,180,511 of CP125837.1, forward strand.
CATAGTCATGTTTTTGTCCTCAACTCAACAAAATAGGTCTTGGCGAAAATAGGTCATATCGAAAATGAAGAAAACCAGGTTCTCTAGTTCAAATCGAAACTTTCATCCAACTTTCTAGATTTTGATTTTGTTTTGAAGGCGAAAAAATTCATTAGTTGAAGGTGGGGTTTTTATTTTAGATCCTAGTAGTTGATATGAGAAAGCAGACCGTGACTGTAGATCTAACGAGAAAAAAAGGTTAGAGATAGAGGAAGAAAATGTGTTATGAATTTTTCTCTGCGCTATTTAGGATTAAAGAATGGGGATGAAGGTGGTTTAGTGTTTGCTTGGTGTTTATAGTTACTAGTTGCCAACATTAAGGGCATTTTTGTTTATCCACTAAGTTTGTTTATGAGTCAACATGTTGGAAGTCTAATAATTTTTGCCACACGTATAAAAACATGACACATCACTAAAAAGTCAAGTCAGGGACCTTTATTTAAGTTGACTAAAAGTGGAGTGGCAAAACAATTTTTTTTTGAAATGCAGGGATTAAAACTCAAACGAGGTGTATGTGCAGGGATCTTTTGCATATTTAAGCCAAAAATAGCATAAAAAGGTAAAAAAACCAATGTGCAAGTGATTCAAAAGGTTGTTCATCGGATGCTGCCACACAATGTGGATTGGGTATGTTCTAAGGAGCACCGTGAGATATGCCGTATTTTATTGATTAGCTTGTACTTCAGCTGATTCAGATGTGAGCGATCAGGGTTCGATACCTACTAAAGAAGGTCATGTGCCAATTTGGTTATGTCCAGACCATTCTATGTCACCCACATCGTTCTACTCCTACGGGCACCAGTCCAAGGCCGATTGACCCAAAGTACCCCCAATTGTTGGATCAAGTCTTAACTCTTCGATCCGATGTTAGGCAACCGTGCTCTCTATTTATGGCTCGCCGCTTCTACTTACATGACATGGTATATGAAAATATCATATTCATATATCATTGTATTGTCACAAGGAAATCCTCCTAAGAAGCTGAGTTGCATTGCCACGATATCTGTCAACTCGGACATGCACATATGCCTAACGACATCCCACAGGACTCTCATCGTTACCTTACTTAGAGCGGATAGAAAGGCAGACCATGAGGTCTTACTTTTATCGGAGGAGGCCGTCTACGTAGTGATGTTTTTTGCTTGAGATAGTTTCTAGATGAATTTTTTATGTATAGATAATATTAAGGTGTTGTGAGGATAATTTATATGGTTTATGTATGGTTAATTTATTTAAAGTTGCGTTTATATATGTTGTTTTAAGCATTTTTATTTGTTTGCATGATTATATATTTTAATTTATCAAAATAGGTTCAATAACACGTGAAATAGAACATGTCCACTTCTGGCATCTGTACAATTTGCACTTACCCCTAGTTCGTAAGTTAAGTTGCTAACCCTGATAGTAAATAAATATGTGGTCTATAACAACCTAGACGGGTTGTGTGGTCCAAAAGGCACAAGAACATATATAAATAAATGTGTGTAGTTCATTTTTCTTTTATAACTCAAACAAGTGAAGATTTTTTCATTCCAAGAAAACACTCACCTAGCTGCAGTCTACTACAATAAGGGAAACACAAATTTGATTAGGATCCACATCCATGTTACATTGTGCGATATGAAGCACCAACTGGACTAACTCTATTGTCGTCTCAAATGCCGCAATGCAAGAGGGGTGGCCAATATCGAGTATCATCGCCCAGACAAACGTTTTACATACACCAACATGAAACTTCATAACGACAATGATGTGAGAATCATGTTCTCTATTTTCTCTCAAAACAATACAAAGGGACCAATCAAGACGTCGTGACATTGGTTAGATTTGTTTAAGCTTGATCTGGCGTGCATGGTTGAACTTGAGGGCGATGAAGATGAAGTAGTTAATTTGTCATTTGTGTTTAATTTATTGTTTTTAATTTTAATTTTAATGTACTATGTTGTTGTTGATATTGAAAAGTTCATTTTTTATTAATTCTGGTCTGGGAGGATGCACGGGAATAGAAACAATACAGAAGCAGAAACAATAAAGAGAAATAGTAAACAAATTGAATATAAAGCTGTTTATTAAAAGTTTATATAGAAAAATAACATTAAAAACATGTTTATTACTCCCTCAGTACTAAAATATAAGTCATTTTGAGAAAAAAATATGTACTAAATTATAGGTCGTTTTACATTACTAATGAAACATTTATAGCTCATTTTCCTATTATACCCTTAACTATTTATTTCTCTTTCTTTTTTCAATTCTTCAATTTATCTTTCTCATACAATTAATGAAGGACAATTTTGTAAAGTAACTTACAATTTCTCTTTTGCATACAACACTAATTACATTTATTAATTTGTGTAATATGGTCAAAACGATTTATATTTTGGTATGGATGGAGTTCAACTTAAACTTCTCATAACATAAAACATTAGATACAAAAATTACGTCGAATTTAATATAACAGTAGGGACCTAAATGGATTCTCCTTCCAAGGGATAAAAGAGGAGCAGTTCCTCTTGTCCATGTTAGTCCCCATCAAGTACCTCAACTTCTAGGCGAATAACACTAGCGGATCACACTTCTATTTTCGATCCTACAAGCGGTCACTTAGTTGATCTCACCTTCAAGTTTGATAGTATGGAACGGTCCCATTAGTGTATTGGAAAGCCCCATTTGGTTATAATTCATTTTGGTTAGTCATAACATTTTCAATTTGGCCACAAAAAGTCTTTTTTCGATTATCATAACATTTCAAACCATGATCATTAAAGAACACTAATAGGAACATTATGAATAAACGACGGAGGACTATTCGGCTGTTTACAAATGAAAAAGATAAAAATAACAAAAGATAAAAATTGAAAGAATGTGAGAATGAGAGAGTGCAAGAATGTGAAAAAAATTAACACAAAGGGGTTAATTAATTTATAAAATTCACCAAGGTTTATGATTGATGGGTGCTATGTCATTGCCATATATATATAGGTGACTAATCAAAATTTGGCCACCTATCAATACAGTTTTACTGCAGTAAAACGTTATTTTTACTGTCGACAGTTCATAATTTAAAATGCAAACTCCGTTCGCAAAGTAATTAGCAAACTGTTTTTTCTCATGTTTTGCGTTTTTACAAACTCGTTACTTAATTTGCGAGGGGGTAAATATGAAAGCCCACTTGTCGCACGAGAAGCACAAGGGCGCAAAAAGAAAATGGCTAACAAAAAAAAAATCAAATAATAAATTTATTATTCATATTTATTTTGGGGTAAAATAAATTGTGAAAAAAAAATTTGTTATAAAATAAATTGAAAGACAATTGCTTTTGGGTTTGAGAATAATAATTTTTAATGTGTATCACTCTCAAATTATTCTTTTTCAACTTTACAATTATGATATTTCTTTCATTTATATCTTCTGTATAATACATGAAATCACCGATTATAATATTTTTTGTAAACCAGAGAGTGTAATAATCAATATATAATAAAAATAGAGTTTGAACTTGTCCAAATATCATTTGTGGTGGATGAACCTGTTTATTTGTTTGAATATTGACTAAGGTCACATTTGGATTAACTTATTTTTAAACTTATGCAGCTTATGCAAATAAAAAATGTTTTATACTAGTTTATAAGTTTTTCACTAATGAAAATTGTATTTTTATAAGCTATTTTTCATAAATTATCTTGATAAACTTATAATAATGCATAAAAACTTATTTATTTCCATAAACTGTTTTACATAATTTCAAAAATTAGCTAATACAAATCTGCATGATTTTTGTGTGTTTTCAAGATTTTTGTGTAAACTCTCGCAGTCTATCTCAGTACACCTTGTACTAAAAAAACTACTCGATTGATTTTATTATATACTAGCCGCCACCGTGCCCGTTTGTGTGATTGACATTCTTTTTTTTTTTGTTTGTTGTGATCGAAATTCTCTATTGTTTAAAAATAACTAACTACTTAATCTCTTTTTTTATTGGACTTAGTTAATTGATAACTACTTAACCTCATTTTTTGTTGTGGCCAGTTATTAAGAAGAAAAAAATATTTTTTTTTTACTATAAAAAAACCAAAAACCTACTTTTATGTAAAAGTTGTGCTTAGTTATTAAGAAAAAACAAATTTATTTACTAAAAAAAAACTGAAAATCTATTTTTATGTGGAATTTATTTTTCAACATATACAAATATTTAGTTTTTTTAAGGGTAAAATAGGAATAATAAAAAAAACCATCCAAAAATTTGTATCCTTTTTATATATAGTAATAGATTTCATTTTTATCTCTTAAAAAAATACATAATGAAAATACTTTTTCATGTTGTTACAAAATAATCAAGGGGCATGACATATTTTATACGAAATCTTTGACTTTCTAACCACACAATCACTTCAAAATATTAAAATAATTGATAACTTTCTTTAAAAAATATTATCCAAATTTAAAATATCTCGATAAAGATTTATAAATGTAGATTTTGAACAATAATCCATTCGTTTCAAAAAGACCATCATTTTAGCAAAAAAAATAATTCAAAACCAAAGATTATTTACCTTCTTTAATGTAAAATTTTATTTTTTTCCTTTAAAATATTATATTCGACTTTGATCAATATTTTTTTTGAATGTTGACCAATACTTATTAACATTAATTTAATAAAAGCATTATTTCCTTTTATTTTGAATATAAAATAAAGTTTTTGAATTCATTGAATATATTATGAATATACGCAATGAATCTAAAAAACTTTTTTTTTATTAAATTTAAAACAGGAAATAATATATCTTTTGACCAAATTATTATTAAATTTCCTAATCTGTCTGTATTAATGTTGAACAAAATTCATTATAAATAGAGGGACTAAACATGAGCAAAACATTGAAAAAAATACTCCCTGTCCCAAAATAAATGACCTGTTTGACCATTGACACGTTTGTCAATGCACAACTTTAATCGTTAATATATCTAATTATATATTATTAAAAATTATAAAAATGATATATTTTGAAAGTACTCGTCGAGACAAATCAAACAACATCTCATATGCTAATATTTGCATGTATATATTAGTAGAAAAATAAGGTCAAAGCAGGTCAAATGAATAGTATACTAAGTCAAAAAGAGGTCATTTAAAATGAGACGGAGGGAGTAAGAAAAAAAAGAGCAAAACAAGACAGAGAAACTAGAGAGAGACATGTCAGTAAGAACAGTCCACTATATATAAACACAAAACACAACATTTTTTGACTCTTTGTGTTTATGCAACAGTCCTCACACCAACTCAATGAACCAAGTAGCGACTACAAACATTGAAGCATTACAGAAGATGGATAAAGGTAATCATTTAACAATTTCATTACACCCCTTTTACAATTTTATGATTCATGATACCAATTTTATTATTAATTTTAATTTTGATTGAATAAAAATGAAAAAAAAACACTTGTTGAAAAAATGAAAAAAAAAAATTCAATCTTTATGTTTCTGTCTCATAGTCTAAATATTGCTTTTGGTTTATTCCTGAATTTCTCTCTCTTGATGTTGTATTTATCTGTCAGATATTAATGGGTTCCTGCAGATTCCTGTGGTTTTTGCAACTTGGGTTGTGGCTTTTTCAACCACAACTTGTCCTATTTGTAGCAAAGCTGTTGTTGGGATGGGACCAAATTGACCCATCTGCACATCTTTGTGTGTTTTCAAGATAACCCATCAATGTCATTTATGATTTTTTTTTTTTTTTTTTTGGGTTCAATTTTACCATCCCTATAATTGAATTTTCACACTTAATTTTAGGGTTTTTTCATAATAGCCCTTTTTCAGATTAATTAAAGTTTGGATTTTTAATTAGGGTTGTATCAAGTTAGGTTTTTGAAATGTAATTTTATGACATATTTTGTGGTTTTATTTTTGAAATTGAAAAAATAATGTTGGTGGGTGAAATTGTCTTTTACTTTGTCACACTAACACACACTAAGACTTAGGTTTTACTTGACTGTGATTCTGTGAATGTGTAATTTGTTTGGTGGAGTGAAAAAAAAAAAAACTTTTTTTTGTTTTGATATGATGGTTGGTTAATGTGTCAGAAACTTGACAGTTCCTGTGACATTTTGCATCCAATGTTATTAACTTTTCATCATTTTGATTTAATCTTTTCATCCAAAGTGTTTTTTAGTGGAGATTATTTGCTAATTAATTTCACCTCTTATGACACACCATTTTCTTACAGCTTCTGAATGAAATTTACATTTGATGAGCAGCTCCATTGCAATTTGAAGAGGTTAGTTTTCATGTTGAGATTTGATTATTTCTTAATCACTTATATTTTTTTCACATCCTATTTATTTTTTTGAGATTTTAACCTTAGGAGTTTATTTTCCTTGTCTTGTTGGATTATGAATTTGTTATCTCTTATGTGTATGTTTGGATTGACAGTAAATTTGGCAGAAACACTATGTGGTAGACATCGTAATTTTGACAAAAGTTACAATTTTGACTTTTTAGCAAAACCACGTTGTCATCGTGGTTCTGTCAAACTCGTCGTGAATCCAAACATGCATTATGTATAATACTGATTTTGTCTGGTAAAAATGAGCTTTAAAGTAGTTACTCTTGTGAGTGAAAAAGTTCAGTGGGCCTGTGCTGTGAAAAGTGTTGCTATCAGCACTACTATGGTAAACTAAAGTTTATGTTTTTATTGAATTGAATGAGAAATAGCAATTTGAATGCAATCTTTATCCATTACAATCATAATGGTTTTTCCTACTTTGTTTGTTTATGAAATGTCACTTTCTTATATTACAAATCATAGCTTAGTAATAACAATTTCATTGACAGTGAACTTGACACAATAATTTCTAAAATTTTCACTTCTCTTTAAAGTGTCATCAACTATTGAATCTAAGATTTATTGTTTTTTTTGTCAGAGTCTGGATATTTCTCATGTTCTAACTGAAACTTTATTGCCTTTTCATTCATCAGTAGGTCAGGAATTCACAAGTGTCCATCTTTTTTGATTTCTGAAGCAAACCCACCTTTCAAAATTTCTCATACCTCAGAGATTTCTTTGTTTTCATTGGTATTAAACTCTGTTCATCTCAGAGATTTCTGTTTAGTCTGAACCTTATAGTACAAAAGATCTTCTCCTTCTCCTCTCATACAGTTTCTCATACCACCAAAGTTAATACTAGTGGCAATCAACACCAAAGAAAGAAGCTAGATCTCAGAGTTTGTGTTGTGGTGTGGTGTTTAAGATGTCCTTAACCTAGATTTAGAGCAATTAGGTTGAAACTTGAAAGTTGAAACATTTTCGCTTCTTCAACAAGACTATGGCTATGGATGAAGTGGATAGTAGCTCTGAGTGGAGCAGGGAGCAAGACATAGCATTTGAGAATGCCTTGGCGACTTATCCTGAGGATGCTTCGGATCGATGGGAGAAGATTGCAGCTGATGTACCGGGGAAGACTGTGGAAGAAATTAAAGAGCATTATGAGCTCTTGGTTGATGATGTTAGCCAGATTGAAGCTGGTTGTGTGCCTCTACCGTCATATAATTCTTCTTCGGAGGGTTCAACAGGTCAAGCTAGTGATGAAGGAGTTGGGGGGAAAAAGAATGGGCACAATAACGAGTCTAACCATGGAACTAAGGCTTCAAGATCCGATCAAGAACGACGGAAGGGTATTGCTTGGACTGAAGAAGAGCACAGGCAAGTTTTATCTTTGCTTATATGTTTTTGATAAAATCTTTATGCTGATTTTTTCTTTTCAAGTGAATTATGTTTGAACTTATAGTTTAGTTAGTTGTGTTCAATTGTTGACTCTATATCCTACCATATGAAATCTGAACATCATCTTAACATCTCGAAATGTGTCTGTTGTGTTTGTGTTTGTAATATGTTGTCAAATATCAGCTATAGGTGCTATAGCGCTATAACATAGCATAATTTAAACAAACTGCTATTGTTTTATGATATAGGATTTAGTACAAGTGTTGTCAAATAGCGGCGTTCTGGCTGTAGCATAGCGGAATTTGAACAAACCATTGTTTTTTGAGATCCGCAATTGTGTTATGTCATTGCATATGTAATATAATAGTATGGTCAATATGATTTCCCCTTTAAATTAAGTTCATTTTCAGAGAAATGATCTGAGAATGTAAGAGTCTGGGTTAGAATTAGTCAAATTGATCGGGGGTACTGCTGTACTTTTAGGGTTAACATCAATATACCATTCTTTGGTTTAGTAAATATTGTTGTCAATGGAAATGAGATCTAGGTAGTCGGAGTTGAGATGATTTAGGAGGGTTCACAAGATCGTGAATCGGGGTTCATAAGATCCTACCAATTTCACAAACTGGTATATTGCATATAGAATCATATATATATTCATATAAACAAACATAATCTAGTAAAAGAAACTTCAATTAATATGGGTGTACTGGGAAGATTTCCACAATTTAATGCTTAGCGGGTGTATAGGGAAGATTTCCAGAAATTTATTGGCATAATGGGTGAGATACTAACTTCAATACTAACTGTCGCACCCGACAGCTAAGCAAAAATGTGATATTTTAGGGGCTTTGAAGGTTAATGGCCGTTTTAAGTAACTGTCACGAACCCGACCTGCGAACCGAGATTTGCGAGGAAGACGAACGGGATCTGAAGGATTGCACGATTCCACCTTTCTTACGTCTTTGCACGGCTATCTCAGCTGCTCCAACCAATTTATGTTTCTGGCCATACACAAACACGACAAGGGGTCTTTGCACGGCGATCTCAGCCGCTCCCACCAATATACGTTTCTGGCCATACACAAACACGGCAAGGGGTAGTGAGACTGTAGAAGTGTGCGATCGTAAGTTCAAGATCGCCATCTTGACTACCATAAATTGCTGTTGTGATTAAGTCCTTTGCAATCAAATATGACAATTGCAGCTACTGCAATGTAATGAAATCCTTCTGAAGTGGATTGTTTTATAGCTGCACGAGTGTAACCCTTTCTTAGCCACACCCCAAAGTCCTACATCCCCTGTCCCTCCTCTCCCAAATCCCACCCTCCTTCAGCACCTATTGGCCACTTCGAAAATCCTTTAGGGCACTTGTAGTCTTATGAAGTCATTGCACCTATTACATTTCAACCGTTGTGTTACATTGTAAATTTTCCTATAACTTTAAAACACATTGCAATTGTGGAAAATAGCGTCGTGTTCAAATTCTGGTATGTTACACTAATGCTGTAGCCGCTACTATACGACAACACTTTATACTATTTAGCATTTGAATTGTGTTGATATTATATGGTTTGTCCTAAATTAAATAAGGAAACAAATCCTGAAAAAATAATTCTTAGAGATTTTTACATATATTCTTACAAATAGAGTATCCTTCATCCAATTGCAAATTGTTAGGTCCATTAGGTTTGGTAGGCCCGTTAGAGTTTCAACGGTATGCCTACCTCGTAATTCCGAAAGGCCCTACTTATAAATAGCAAGATAGACATTCTCTAAGATGCTTCTCTTATCTATAGGCAACATGCCTGAGTTAGGTCTTGTTTGCGGCTCCATTCCATTGATATTTCCTTTTTTCTGTAACTTCTGTTTTAGATAGTAACAAAAGAAAATATCCTCCGGTCCTTACTTTCCCTCTGCAAGGTGAATCTTTCGGATGTCTGCCAATCAATTGGTTGCCTCTCTCTGAATCTTGCAAGACATTTGTCTGAGAATTAGGAGGACTATAATTGTAAGAACAAAATATCACAGAGTTGTGAGTTTGCTCACTCTCTCTGTGATACTCTTCTCTGCACATTGGCTAGTTTGACCTTATTCATGATGCATTTTTTTATTTGCAGATAGGTAAGTTGGAAATTCACGCCAACTTGCCTATCTCCAAAGAAATAAATGTATCATAAAGAAGGTCAAACTTGTCTGTGCAAAGAAGGGTATCAGAAAGAAAGTGAGTGAACTCGCAACGCTTTGTGGTATTTTGTCCTCTAATACAATTTGCTGTCCTTCTAACTCTCAAACAAATGTCTTGCCCAGATATAGAGAGAGACAGCCAATTGATAGAGAGGCATCCGAAAAATTCACCATGCAGAGGATTGTTGAAGGTAAGGACCAGAGGATATATTCTTATGTTACAATTTAAAACAGAAGATACAGTAAATATCAATGGAATGGACGCACTTTACAATTTGATAATAGAGATTGTTCTTGCATAAATTGTAATATCTATGACAGTCCAGAGATTAAGAAGAAAAGTAAACGATAAACTTCCTTACTCAGACTAACTAACCAAATATTCAACAGAATTCCCACAAATGTATTATGCTGACATTTTGCTTGATTTTGTTTACCCTTGCTTTGTGTTTCCTCAGTTTACTTTGTTGCTAATGGTTTTGAAATGTATACTTCATTTGCAGCATTTTGTGAACTTTGCAGTTTTATGGCTACTGTTTCTAACGAAATGATTCTCAAAATTTTAAATTGGTTTAACAGGTTATTTCTTCTTGGCCTGGACAAGTACGGAAAAGGTGATTGGCGAAGTATATCACGGAACTTTGTGGTGACCCGAACACCGACACAAGTAGCAAGCCATGCCCAAAAATACTTCATTCGATTGAACTCAATGAACAAAGACCGAAGGCGATCAAGCATACATGATATTACAAGTGTTAACAACGGAGATATCTCAACACCTCAAGGACCGATCACCGGTCAAACCAACGGTTCCGCTGGAAATTCTGCAAGCAAATCAGTCAAACAAGTTTCTCCTTCCACAACCGGGATACCAGGAGCAGGAATATATGCCGCCCCTACCATCGGACAACCTGTCGGAGGACCTTTAGTATCTGCTGTTGGCACCCCCGTGAATCTTTCTGCACCTCCACACATGGCGTATGGTATTCGAGCACCGGTTCCTGGCACCGTCGTACCTGGCGCACCAATGAACATGGTCCCTATGACATACCCTATGCCTCATACTTCTGGTCCTCACAGGTGAAGTGCTTTTAGTGGCCTTAATGTACAAAAAATAGAAGACTTAGATTGTGGCTTATGCAGTTGGTGTAATTCTTTTTCTAGACAAAATTGCTTTTTTATTTGTTTGCATGCATGCATGAATTTTATTCTTGTTCAGTCATTTCAAAAATAAACTATACCAGAAAGAGATTGAATGTATGTTTCAGTGTTGGCTGTTATGAAATATGACAGCCTTGTGACATAGGAAGCTTATGAGTAATGTTGTTTTGTAGACATTGAATTGTTGTTTTGTTAAACATTGTTGCAACTTGCAAAGGAAGGTTCTATGGATTTATTGAAGTGTAGATTATTGTTGCATAATCCCGGTTTTTATAAGGAATACATTATTGTATTTACCGTTGTACCTGGCGTACCGATGACCTGGCGTACCGATGAACATGGTCCGTGAGGTTTCAAGGGTCCGACCTTGTAATTTCAAGGGACGATGTTCAAATTCCTAGGGAAATAGTTGTAAAATGACAAATAGGGGGGATGTATTATTGACAAAAGGACTAAGGCCCATTAAGGCCCAAGTCTAAAGGATACACACAGCCTGTGTTATACACAGGAATAAAAAAGGGTGGTGTTTCTTCTAACTACACCCTGTTCTGAACTAGAAATTGCATGAGTGTTATGATTATTCCCCTATATCATATGATATAAAGTTAAAATTAAAAGGAAGAAGATTATAGGAAATAGTATTTAGATCATCTCCTGCCATTCTTCTCTAGTTTTGTGCCCTATGCTGACATAAACCGTCCATCAATTATACTATGGTGTTGACAGCTAACATTTAGATCGAGCATTACTATTTAAGTGGGCGGAGAGGATCCACACCCTAGAAAATATCCCAACTAGTTTTTGATAAAAATGTTTAAGTATGAGTTTTTTTATTTATTTATTTATTTATAAGAAAGTAGTTTTATATAAGCTATATTATACTATTAAGGTTTATTCTTAATTCTATTGGAATTGCCTTAATAAAGTTAAAAAAGATTAACACACATACTTATTGATGAAAAATTATATTCCTTTAAGTTTTTTGTTCAATATTAACTGTTATCACATTAAATTGTTGGTGTAAATATCTGTTACCGTGTTGGCAGTCAGGTTTATTCACCATATAAAAAAAATGGGGGTCCGATCACACTCCTCATCATTTTGCAATTTGGTTTCGAGTCCTTGTGCATACTTGCTGGGTTGTGCCAGTGGTTTGTGATTGTTCTCTCCGAACTGGGATTTGTAGCTTGTATTTGTATTACTCATTTGGGTCATTTGTTTTATTTTATTTTACTGAGTCTGGTTTTATATCCTCCCAATTTTTTGTACTCTTTGTTTATTTTACTTAGGGTGTTGGAGATCCATCTCGAGCTCATTTGCTTATAAAATAAAAAAAATTACACAAGATTTTTTTTTAAAATAATTGATTTTTTTCTCAAAGGTCTTTCCTATCTTACATCATCTCCTTACCCCATTTTTCTACTAAAATAAGGATGATTAATATTTTTTTAATATAATACTTTTTTTTAGCTTTTATATGGATTGTAACCTAAGCTTCCCTCAATTCTTTAACTACTCACATCAACAGCATGAAACTAAATGGCTTGAATAAGAGTATCTAAAGTGGAATGAAACTATGAATGTGTGTTATGTATCACCGATGTCTGTAGTATAGAAAGTCGAATTTTTTTAAAATATTTATATATTGAGAGAAAAATATGGTCAAAACAAGATATATATGAATAGTGCATATATTTCAAATGAGTCATTTTTTTTGGGGCAGAGAGAGTAATATAGCATTGAAGTATGTGCAATCAATTCATCAAAAATTTAAAAAATATTATATTTAATTAAAAACTTTTTTTTTCCCCTTAATCAGTGCCTTAAGGACACCGCATGACCCATATTCTTATTATATATCTACATGCGGTGTGATTGTAGTCTCAAAAATCGACATTCTCATTTCTCAACTCCAATTGTTGCAATTCAAATACTAATTGCTTTCAAACCAAATACTAATTACTAATAATAGTTACTCGAAAATTAAGAATGACAAAACTATATACAGTATATGGTGATCATTTTAGTTTGTAATACATTTTGCTTGATTGGTCAAAGATAAGAATGAATTAAATGTCAACAAAAGAATTGAATATTTTTTGTTCCTATATCTTCCTCAACTCGCCTATAAATACACAACATTCGGCCACTTCATTTTCATCAATTGATACTTGATGCTTGTATACATATATTAAGGCCCTGTTTGGCCCAGCTTATTTTTTACTTTTTATTTCAGCTTAAGCGAAATAGAGAAGTATAAAATTATATTTGACACTATTTCTCCTTAAAAGTATTAGAGAAATAAAGTAAAGAAGTAAAAAATAAAGAAAAATGAAGTCAAACACAATTTTTTCCTTCTTTACTATTTTTAAGGAGAAGAAAAAAAAGAGGAAAATAAGCCGGGCCAAACGGGGCCTTATATTTATTCTATAATTTCAAAGTGACTTAATTAGGAAAAATGAATTCCAAAGTGTTGCTTTTTCTAACTATGTTGTTGGCCACCATCCTTCTCATATCTGCTGAGGTTGCATCCAAAGATAATGACGAGAAATTCAACAAAAATTATGGTAATTATGTTCATAACAGTTTATATGTTTTTATTAAAGATTGTTAATTTTAATAGTTTCAATAATATATTAAACGATTTTAGATTTATGTAAAGTTTTACATGGATGATCTATATGATATAAATTTTTCAACAGTTGATTTTTTAATAATTGATCCCCACACTTATTTATTCAATCTCTTTATTAATGTGTTATTATAAAATAAGATAATATTATAAATGACTAAAATCTAGTTGATAATATAACATTAAGGTTTTAAAATGACAAATAAATAAAAATTAAAATTTCCTAAACAACTCTCAGTAACAAAGAAATGGATGAAGTATATTTTTAGTTGCAAAGTGTGTAACATTTTGTATGTGTGTCATTTCTTCATATGTTACATCTTATATATTTTCTTTTCTCATCAATTTTGGTTATGTTGATATATAACTTGCAATATAATATTGCACATGTTAGACAAACCCAAAGTATAAACATTTAATTTAGGTAACTAATTTTTTTTCATCTTTGTAGATAACATGGAAACAAATGGTGTAGCGGATGAAAGTAAATATGGCTATGGATGGGGTTGGGGTTATGGTGGCCCATGGCGTGGTGGTTACGGCGGTCCATGGCATCATCATCATGGGCGACATGGTCATCATCACAGTGGTTGGCGCAGAGGACATGGAAGAGGATATTATTGTCTTCATGGTTGCTGCAGTTGTTGGAGCTACTATGGAGGTTGTAGGTGTTGCTTTCCTGGGGAACACCAAAAGGTTAATACTAATGTTGAACTTCACAATTAAGCACAACACTATGTGCTAAAATTGTGTTATTGTACTTACAAGGAATAAAACTTCATGAGAAGTGTAGTTATTATGAATATATGTAATAATAAGTGATTTCGAAGATGAAAAAGTGAAAATCTTAATATTTATTTATTTGGTTAAATAATCTAGCGCTTTTTTTTAAAAAATAAATTATTATGAAATATGTTCAAAATTTTGTAGAGATTCACAAAATTTTAGAAGAAAAAAGTATGATAATCTAAAGTTCAACAACAAAATAAGTAAAATTCGATTAATAATTATTCTCACTAAAAATCGACCTCAAATTTTTTAGAATATAATTCATTATACGAAAAATTCATTAATCACTTGAATCTTAATCTAATACGAGTATTTAGATTCTCTAAAATTACTTTTTCCTACATTTCCAGTATGATAGGCAAAACTTCAGTAAGGCTTGATCGTTCAAATGAGACAGCCCACATTCAAACATTAAAATTGCACCCTACTTGGGGAAGTTACGCTCAGGCATGATTTTAATTGTAGTTTGCAATTCGTAATTGCGGTCATAGATTATTGCAATTGCATCACACTGTAATTACTGTGTGATTTTCAACCACATGTACGGTCAATTCGAATAAGACGAATTTGGCCATATTTGTTCAAATTTTTTCACAAAAAATTAATATTTATGAACTCTAAATCTTAATTTACACCAAATGTAATGAATTATTTTATTTTTAATAGCCTTTCAACCATGTATTTTAAAAATCTTTCAATAAATATGTACGGAATAAAATTATACTCTACTGTAGTGAGTAAATAGTGTAGTGAGATAATAATACCTCTTGATAGAATCTCTGATGAAATTTAAAATTATTTCACACCACAATGCGTTTCACAACAATATCAATAACCGCATTCGCAATAAACTCACCTAATTTCACATTTTTAAGGTAGACCCTAGTCATGATTATCAGCTGTTAAGGTAGGTCTTAATCATTGTTAAAATTTCTTGCAAAATTAAATTCATAAACTATTATGTGATTAGTGTATTGCAAATTTTTTTTGCCATGTCTACACGCTCCAATAGTTCAAGTGTATGTGATACAACATAAGGGGTATTATATGTTTGATCCGCAAAATATAGGTACTAGATATGATAGTACAAGACAGAACAACACAAAAAAAAGTTTAAGGTAATGAACAAATTTTATTTTGTACGATATTTGGTGGACAAAAGGTTATTTTGGTATTTTATACAATTTGTGTAGAGGACAAAAAATTGTCCCATGGTTCAGTGGGAGACAAAAACTAAGTTTTTGTTTTGTCCTTTGACCTCCAGTTTGCCCAGTCTTATGAACAGTTTTGAAATCAAACACAGTACATTTGAAGTTGTAATGTCTAGTATTTTTTTTAGCAGATCAAACGAACCCAAGATATATGAAATCGCACTTTCATTTCCACTTAGTATTATAATGCAGAAAATATCAATCAAGATACCAATGCAACTTTAAATATCGTATACAAAGAAGTATTTTAAAATGTTGAATACTTAACTATATTTTTATTTGCTTAAACGAATGAAATCTTCAAATGTTTTTTATATAATTTTTGTGTTGTAACCAACTATTTTTTATGATTTCTCATACAAAAATAATATTAAAATCTCTGATACTATAAGACTTGTATGATAGTACGGGTCAAACGTTTAGTGTAGAAAGTATTAGACACTTCCCCAACATGTATACCTGTATTACAAACATGTATGATATTTTTTTTATTAAGAAAATACAATTTTATCTCCAAATATTTTTCCAATATATATCATAAAGTATCAGACACGTATCAATGTCCGATACAATATTTGACACTATCCTTTAACAATTTTAGAGACTCCTTGTTTTGCTTATTTTACTCCATCCCCTGACTTTATCTTTGACTTGGGGTGCTTACTATAGTGTTCACATATTTTTGTTATTTGTTCAATAGTTTATTTGTTATTTGTATGTTGTGACTTGTGAGGCTGTTAATAAAGTAAAAGTATAAAACATAGGAGTATATGTTATGTGAAACAGAGGAAACATGACAATTACAAGGAAAGATTTCCAACTTTATTATATATATCTTTAACAAAACTTCATATTCTCATGAAGTTTTATTCATAGTTATTATTGTTATTACAAGAACACACTTTTAGTGCTAAAAGCTTCTGTTCTGGTCTTCTTCTTAGTTGTGAGGTTCAGCATCCATACCAACATCAAGATGTTCACCAGGATAATAACAGCATCTTCTACAGCCTCCATGATAGCCATAATCACAACAACCGTGATAACAATGGTAACCACCCCCACCATGCCATGGCCCGTCGCCATATTTGCTCTCATCTATCCCATTTGTTTCAATCTTATCTACAAATATTAAAAAAATATAACGCATCATTTGTGGTTCAAATGTAATGTTTATATTTAATTGTTTGTAGTAATGTTAATTTTAGTATAAAATAAAATAAAAATAATCAAGTAACAATCTCTAAATTTCTATTGCTTTTTAGAAAATAATTCTAGTAGCCAATGATTAATGATATTATCATGAGTTATTACAGCTAACAATTATTATAAAGCTTAAACATTATTTTCGTCCCGGTAAGTTCATAATTTTTTGGTATCTTTTTTTGTTGTAAATTAATCCTTGCATGTGTAAATCATTTTGATTTTAGTTCTTAAAGCTAAAATCCGCCGAAAAATCTGCAGGAAAATTCACTGATTTTCTATGGATTTTCCTGTGAATTTTAGTTTTAAGGGCTAAAATTAATTTTCAACAAAAAAAAAATACAGGAACTAAAACAAAAAAAAACACGAACTTACGGGGACGAAAATGATGTTTAAGCCTTATTATAATGATATTATTTATCAAAATAAATTTGTTATATTAATGGTTTATGAACACATGAATAGAAATACCATTTTTGTTGTCCAAGTCTTTGCGAGCAGCCTCAGTTGAAATGAGAAGGGTGGAAGCCACCAACATAGCAAGAAAAAGTAAAGCCTTGGAATTCATTTTTACTAACACAATATAAAACTTGTTACTATATGTATGGATGAAAATGAAGTGGCTTAATGTTGTTGTATTTATAGGCAAGAGAAGGATGAAAAAGAATAAACTAGAGCTTTCAATATTTGACTTTTATTTAACTCAATCTTATCTTTAACTAAAATATTGCTTGAAAAAAATATTTAACAAAAATAGATGCAACTAAGTTATTGTGCTTAAGTAGTTAATAAACTTTACTAAATGATGAGTTGGGAAAACTAAGATTCAATTTCTAAATAGAATATTTTTTTTACAGATTTTACTTACTTTATAGCAGAACTCTCAATTATTGACTCTCTCTTTTTCCTAAAAACCAGAGAACTAAAATATATACTTCCTCTGGTCTCATATATAAGTAAAAATTGTTTTCTTAGATTCATTAAAAAAATTATGTATTTAGTTCATATTATAGACCACATATATCACCTTTTTAATAAATCTAAAAAAACAATTTTTGTGTATATATGAGACCGGAGAAAGTATATATATATATATATATATATATATATATATATATATATATATATATATATATATATATATACTCCCTTCGGTCCTATATATAAGAGAAGTTTTACTTTTTAGGTTCATTGTAACATGAATGTATCTAGACAATATTATAGTCTAGATACATTCATTTCACAATGAATCTAAAAAGTAAAACTTCTCTTATATATAGGACCGGAGGGAGTATGTATATATATCCACACAGCACATGTCACTCTGCCCTCTAGTATTTTCTTATGCGTTCATTCCCGAGTTGTAGTCAAACTTTGAGAGCAATTACGGATAACAAGGTTACATACATGATCATGATCCTCTAAATGCAAGCGTTGGGGTTAAGTGCATATATTTGTATTCATACGACACAAATATGTCACTGTGATTTTTGAAAAAGTTATAATTTGATGCTTTAATAATTAAAGCTCATTTTTTAAGTTTTCATATACAAGGTGGTTTCTTATCTACAAACTATATATTTTTGCCAAGAAAATTTCTAATGGCTTGAATTTCATATTACATTGTTGCTATATCTACGATTAATAAATTCGAGATTTTAGTTCTTTTCTAAATTAAGGATACTTTTTGATGTATATAGAAAGAATCCATTTTATATCTTACCTCTAGACAATATTTTTTTTTAATATTTATTGTTCTTAGGAGAAGAGAGTATGATAATATAAAGTTTAATCGCGACATAAGTAAAATCTGATTAATAATTATTTTCAATAAAAATGGAACTCGAATAATTTTTAGAACAATTCATCCTACAAAAAACTCATTAATCACTTGAATCTTGCATCTAATCAACATATACTCTTCGTCTTAAAATATAAGAGAAAAAATATTCAATTTTCTTGTTCCAAATTAAAGAAAATAAACATTTATCCTTTTCAAGATACTTTTTCTTCCAAATCTTATGAAATTAAATGCAAATTACATTTAATTTACTCTCTCTTATCTTATATTATAATCAATAAAAATTGTTTTTACATCTTTGCATTAAATTTCAAAGAAAATGCATAAAAATATACTACTTCAAATTACAAATTCTCTTAATAGATATAAGATTTTTTACTTTTTTCTTTATAATTTGGGACGGATACGACGAAGTATATTTATGAGTTTAATAGAAATGCATTGACTGTGTAAAATAATTTTTACACAATCATCCAATAAAAAATTATTAATTTATCATATCATATCAAAAAATAAAACGACGTGAAGAAAATCATAATTAATATTAATTAACATATAAAATTATTTTACACTATTAATTTACACTAGAGTACATATTTTTTTTTCTCTATATTTAAAGAGATTAAAGATGGTAGGCAGATAATGTAAAAGATGTTTACACGGACAATCAATAAGAAATCATCATTCTTCCATGTCATCCAGGTAATTTCAAAATAACCATATATGAGTGGGGTGATGTGGCAAATTAGTGAATTTTTATTGGATGTCTGTGTGAAAATATTTTACACTGATTATGCATATCTATTAAATTCATATTTAAAGTGTACTTTACAAACTCGAATGGTCTTTAGGAATTGAAACTATGCATTCAATCCAACACATTCTCGTAATTTGGATTGTTAAATCAAGTATGGAACGACACATTTCTTGACTTTTGTAAGTCGGTTAAGTTTTAAAATACATTTTCAAACATTGTCTTTTTGTATAGAGCGCACATCATCACATTCAAACAGGAAAACTGCTCCCTACTTGGGGGTTGCTCTCTAAGTTACCCTTAAGTCACACCCGTTTTAAAAGAAGAAAAATAAGTGTAATTAGGGGTATGTTTGATTCTGCGGTAGGAAATATTAATTGAAATTTACACGGTTACTCCCTCCGTCCCTTTTTATAAGAGCTAGTTTGATAAAAAATTTGTCCCTTTTTATAAGACCCTTTTACAATTATCAATGACATTAATTATTCTTTTTTCAAATTTACCCTTATTTAATTTGCATAGTTTTTTTAATAGCATTAAATTCCCTTTTGTTTGATACAAAACACTACAATTAATGGTAAGGGTAAACATGTAAAATTAATATAATTTTTCAATCAATTTAATACTAAAATCCACTTTCTTAATACCCGTGTTTTGTCAAACTAGCTCTTATAAATAGGGACGGGGGGAGTAATAAATTATAA
Organism: Trifolium repens; assembly: GCA_030408175.1. NCBI lineage: Eukaryota > Viridiplantae > Streptophyta > Magnoliopsida > Fabales > Fabaceae > Trifolium > Trifolium repens. Next base: position 10,200,711 of record CP125837.1, read on the forward strand.
TAATATTTATTGTCATATCATATCATCTCATTTAATTTTACTTTCTTTTATAACATAGAGACTAATGTATTCTTGTTTGTTATTAGTGTAAAGTTAATTTACACTGTCTTATATGACATAGAAAGCTGATGCATTCTTGTTTGCTATTAGTGTAAGTCAATTTATCCTGACAATGTATGTCTTTTAAATGCGTAATTTTGAGTGAATTATGTAAATATTACCACCCAAATAAAAAAATGTAAATATTTGATTGATTGCACTTAATTTGGGAGTATTCATCTAATTTGGAGTACCCATGATTAACATTTAACCAATTATTACTTCACATGTATTTAGTTTGTTCTCTTTAATTATTATTTTTTGAACAACAATAAGGATGTATTTTATATATATGAATAAAAAGGATAGAAACAAAGTACAAGTAGTATTCAAACCACTATAGTCGGATAAGTACGAAATAGTGCTCCACATATCTCAAATACCACCAAAAGTTCCACCCCGCTAGATAAACTAAATCCCAATATACTTAACATCTATACAGTATAAAGGATTCATGCAACATTCATAATACAAGCACAGAGAGCACGATTTCTTAGCCAATACTCATTCCCAAGATATATACGTTTGATCTTCTCGACCGCCTCAATGACCGAATGAGATTTCTGGACAAAAATAACATCGTTTCTTACTCTCCAAATCAGCCAGATCACTGCCTGCCAAAGCATCACAATCCCCTTATGACGTTTTTTGGCCACCTTGAATGCCCCGAAAAAGGAGAGGAACATCGCCCCAACCGTATCGGGCAAAACCTCCACCAAACCAAACCACTTATAAATCTCCAACCAAAATAACATTGTTCTCTTTAGTTATTGGATAAAGAAAAAAAAAATCATCAAGAAGTAGTGTAAAAAAATCTAATTTTAATAATAAAACACTTTTGCATATACTGAAACTTTTCACCTAGAAATTAGAACTTTCGTATTTGGAAATATAGATCCGGTAAAAACATTTGAATTTCTTTTTGATATTTAGTGATGAATTTTGTCTGATAGTCTTTTTTTTTTTCTTTCAGATCGTTAAAATAAATATAAAAGTATTAGATATTTTAAAGAGCTTTATTCAAGAAAATAAAGAAAAATAGATTTAAAGAAAATAAACAAAAATAGATATATTTGATGTATAAATGTTATTACACTTGAATGGATTATATGAATGAAATTTAGTCATTTATAATTATATTATTTGTTGATTTTAAGTATTTCTTAATAGTTTTCATTTGAATTTAAGATTAATTTTTACTTAATAAGCTACCATAATTAAAGAAAAATGTAAAAATAAAAAATAACCAAAAAAATAAAAATAAATGTTAGCGACGGTTTTGACCGTCACAAAAAGTTTATTAGGGCAGTTTTAGCCTTCACAATGACGCAATACATATTTCAAAACAAACAAATTATGCTTAAAAAACATATAAGCCTAGTGCAAAAATGTCGCAATACCCTTTGCGATCTGACGATTATTTGAACTGTCGCAAAGTGGTCTTGAGATACAAATCATTGATGGTTATGAAACCGTCGCAAATATTATTTTTAAAAGTCGCAAAGAGCACTTTTTTTTCCTTGTAGCGGACCATTGGAAAACAGAGGCGAAGAAGTGGTGGCTTCCGAGGAGGGCGTATAGGACAAAAAGGTGAAGTGGTTGTGGTACGTGGTGTTGATAATTTGTCTTAACGTGTGAAGAAGAACATGATTTAATTTTTGAGTTGACCATATAACATGATTTGCGAGTTGAGCATATAGAGACTGAGATACAAACTAGGATTAACTAGAAACTCCTAAGAGTCGTCCTAACCAAACGAAAAGATATAGGGCCTATTTGTTTTGTTTTTTTTAAATATCGAAATTGTTAGTGTTAGATATCATAATCGGAGTTCGAATCACAATCCCTCTACTTTGTATGTATGAGTTTCTAATAGCTTATCATTTCGTCTATCTATAAAAAAAGTACTTATTTATCTTATTATCATATATTGATTGGTGATTTATTTTTTATCTAAATAACCACATGAAATTTTTTGTGTATACTCATTGTTATCGATCGTGTAAAAAATAAATCACTAGCAAAAACAGCTCCATATCCATTTAGCAAGATGTCTTTTTCTTTTTAAAGAAAAAACATTGAGTAAAATTGAACAAAATTTCAACATAATTTTAAGACTTATATACATATATGCCTTGCAAAAGTTGATAATTTATTTTTAATCGGTTAAATTTTATTAATGGACAATTTCTTAAATAAAAAGTAAAAGGAATTGTTGGATCATACAACGAGAAACAAAGTGATGAAAACACTTTAAAGTTTAACCGATCAAAAAGTATATCAAAACATCACTCCAATCCACCCCTTACAATACATCAATTAAATAAATTCATTGAATTTCTTGTCATGTCATCATATGTACATAAAAAAACTTGCATTTCACAGCTATAATATAATTGTATTAATATAATGACCAATGGACATCATCATCGTTCTCAATTAGAATGCTATACCATCTGAATGTGGTAGATCCACTTACTAATAATAGAAACTCAAATTAAAAAAAAAAGAGAGAGATAAGAATAAACTAAATGATGAATGTCACTAAAATTTAATGCTCGAGCTTATTCTATTTGTTTCACATTTGCCTATAAATACCAAACACTCAAGCGCTTCATTTTCATCGATTAATACACATCTTATAAACACATAAGTTTCAAAGTGAGTGAGTACTTAGAAAAAATGAATTCCAAGGCGTTACTTTTTCTAGCCATGTTATTGGCTTCCATCATTCTCATCTTTGCAGAATCTGCACCCAAAGACTTGGACAACAACGATGGTAATCATTGATATTATATTTATATGTTTAAATCTGAATTATATGTATAGTTAGGCTTTATACGTGGTATAGTAATTTTATATAAGTCTATCAAGTTAAGAGAAATAATATCATGAAATTAGACTCAAATAATTAATGAACAATATCGTTTGGGAGAATTCGAGTTTGATAGAAACAATTTTTGATCAGATTTTATTTATCTTGCGGGCGAATTGTAAATCTTCAAAATATACATTTTCTGAGAATTAAAGAGTTAATACAAAAAAATTTAAGAGAGAAATAATAATTTCTTAATTTAGTGGTCTATAGTCAATTGCAGCATAAAACTTTTTCCAAATTTAATGTAACTTCTATTATTTTTACATTGTATGAAAATAAGTTATAGCTTTTTGGATATTGTGATGTTCACTAAAACCTGATTATATTTTATGTGTGATTAATTTGTAGATAAAATAGACACTCAAGGATATTATGGTGGTGGAGGTTATGGTGGTCCATGGGGTGGTGGACACGGTGGTTGGGGTGGTGGTCACGGTGGTTGGGGCGGTGGTGGACGTGGTGGTGGTTGGGGTGGTGGACGTGGTGGTGGTTGGGGAGGTGGTGGACGCGGTGGTGGTTGGGGCGGTGGTGGACGTGGTGGTTGGGGCGGTGGTGGACGCGGTGGTGGATGGCCTGCCGAAAACCATGCTGCTTATACTGACGCCGAACCTGAGAACTAAGCAGGAACTAGAGATATCAGGAGTGGGTTCTTATTAATTACTACTACAATAAATAAATAAATAAATAAATAAATAAATAAAACTTCATGTGAAGTGAACTTATGTAGAAAATAAATAAATATATATAATAATAGACATAGGATCTTATGTTGTACTTTTGCTAAATGAATAATATACTTATAAACTTTACATACATATCCTTTTCTACTTCTTTCACTTACATGCATGTCTTTGAGTTCAAATTTTGATGATCCTTCACTAAAACACACGATGCAGCAGCTGTACAATCCGTTAGATCAAAGTTACATTTTATTTCTTTGATTTAATGGCTTGTATAACACTGCATTCTAGAATTCAATCACCTTATGTCAAGGGCGAAACTATACGGCTTGCAATAATATAGCCAAAGCTACCCCAAAATATATTTTTTAATTGAATAAGTTGGTATATTTTATAATTAGAGGAGATAGACAATGTAAAAAAATATTTGCCCAGTAAATCTTGTGTTCTCTAATTAACTAGTTATGGTTAATATTTGATCGATGGAAAAAGCTACATAGTGCAAATACTCATTTCGTGAAATTCAGTGGCGTCGCCACATACAAGTGAGGGGGTTCAACTGAACCCCTTGGACTTAAAAAAAATACAGATATATTCCTATGTAATTTATATATTGAACCCCCTCATTTTTTTTATATTGCATCACTGACCCAACTAAACTCAAACCAATTTTTACTTATTCATTTTCAAATTTTATTCTCTCTTTATTAAGGTTGGCAATGAACCGAAGCAATTCGAATAAAGTTCGAGATCGGTTCGACAATTAATTCGTTTAACTTGGTTCATGAACCAAATCAGTCGAACTTCAGCTAAATATTAAGTTCGTTAATTAAAAGAGCTGAACTTGAGCTATATATAGTTCAGCTTGTTTGGTTTTGAACTTGGTTCATGAACCAAATGAGTCAAACTTAAGCTAAATATTAAGTTCGTTAATTAAATGAGTTGAATTTGAGCTATATATAGTTCGGCTTGTTTGGTTTTGAACTTGGTTCATGAACCAAATGAATCGAACTTAAGCTAAATATTAAATTCGTTAATTAAATGAGCTGAACTTGAGGTATATATAGTTCAGCTTATTTGGTTCACGAGCTGCCTCGATTATATATATAACACTTCAAAATATATTTTTAAATAACACTTAAAAAATAATTTAAAATTATATATTTGATTTTATACATTTATATTTATATAATTGATTTTATACATTTAGATAATTAATAATATATATAATACTTTAAAGAAACTAAGACAAACACTTAACAATAATAAAATAAAAATGAGTAATATTAAAATTGATAAACAACATCCTGCACAATGATGTGTTTTTACGAATTTAAAAAATAAATAGTATCAAATCAGAGTGTATATAAAAAATGGACAATAAATATAAAGAAAAAAAAATTCATATCGAATTCTTGATTTTAGTTTCAAGTTGAAAATGAATTGAACCTAATGAGCCGAACCGAACTGCTTGCAAACTCTAAACGAAGGAGAAAGAAAAGAAATATTTCTTTGTAAACTATTTTTTAAGCGGTTTTAAAAAGTATTTTCTATTTTTTTTTAAACTATTTGTTAATTTTAAGCGGTTTTCAATAAAATTTCTCACCCTCTCCTTCCATCTCTCTGTCAAAGATACAAAGTGTAAAAAGAGAAAGAAAAAAAATATTTATTTGTAAACTATTTTTTAAGCGGTTTTAAAAAGTATTTTCTATTTTTTTTGTAAACTATTTGTTAATTTTAAGCGGTTTTCAATAAAATTTCTCCATTTAGAAAAATAATTGCTAACTAGAATATAAAAAACATTTAGAAGTAAATTTTTTCTTAAAGTAAAATAATCTGAACCCCCTGCTCCAGGTTCCTGGAGACGCCACTGGTGAAATTCAATAAACTATTCTGACCCTTGGATTTTGATCATGTTGGTTTTTATTTACTTTAGCTTTATTATTTATTTATTGTAAACATACAAATAGCAGTTAACATGTTTTGTTATGCATTCGAGTGTCCAAGAGGCGAAGAATGTGGTCTTATCATGTGGCCCGGTATCGATATGAGCTTATCCATTAGGAATGGCGAGCCTGATCTTGCAATTGGGCCACCTTGCCTCATGTTGGGAAATTTTTTTTTCTACCCCTACAATTATCACTTTACCCCAACATTTATATGTGAAATGACTAAAATGCCCTCATATATAATGTAAAAGAGTAAAAAAAAATTCATTTTCACTCATTGGGTAAAAGAAGTGTACCGGTGTGTAGAGAGAAAAGCGAAAAAGTAAGTTTACCGGTCCACTTTCGTCGAAGCACACCGGTTTGAAATATAGGTACCGGTACACTTTTTATACCGGTACACTTGTTCAAAAGTGTACCGGTATGAATATTGATACCGGTACACTTGTTCAAAAGTGTACCGGTTCAATATTCATACCGGTACACTTTTGAACAAGTGTACCGGTACAGTTCGTAGCAATTTTCCGTAGCAATTTTTTTTTCCTAGCTAAAATGTTCTTTTTTTTAGTAGATTTTTTTTATAGGTAATTAATAATTAACTTTATTTTTTCAGTGGTGCGTACCAGAGGACGAGATGGTAGAGCTATTTACCGGCAGCCCAACCGTGAAGATCATCGTGAACGTCAGGAGCAGCAGCCTGTGGGATGGCCTGGTGGACCGATTGATGTTAGTCTGCTGACACGATACGAACATCACGTGTCGCGTTATATATGGCTTGGTCAGGTAACCAATTGTCTGTTTTGTTGTTATTTATTAAGTTATATCGTTGAGCTATCATATATACCTCTATATAAATTAGATGATTTCTATTGCATTTGAACAATTTTAGTGTTGACATATTATTGATAATGTTTTCTTTTAAATATATGTAGGAACGTCTTGACAGAGATAAACCAGGATTAAGGATAGTATCTTTAGGAGAGAAGGTGAAAAACTGGGTTCCTGATGAACATCCAGTTATTATTCAGAGGTGGTTGAATAATACTGGATTGTGCTGGCTTGAGCGGACTAGTTTGAAAAAGTGTGATCCCTCGCTTTTGTCAGCATTTGTGGAGAGGTGGTACCCTGAGACATCGTCATTTCACATGTCGTTTGGTGAAATGACGATTACACTGGACGATGTGGCATGTCTGTTGCATCTGCCCGTTAGAGGTCGTTTATTTACTCCTAGATCATTTACGATGGAAGAAGCTGCAGCACTTGCAGCTGAGTTGTTGGGGGTCACTTATGAGTCTGCATTGGAGGAGACTGCACAACAGAGAGGTGGATATTTTAGTCAACAATGGTTGTATCACTGTTACCAGAGGAATGTTAATATCTACCGGAGATTTGATTGTGCTGCCAGGGCATATATGTTGATGTTAGTTGGATGCACTATTTTTGCAGACAAGAGCTACATGCGCGTGGATGCAAAATGGTTACCCATGTTTAGAGATTTGGGTACATTGCATACATTTTCTTGGGCCAGCGCTGCTTTGGTTTGTTTGTACGATAATTTGAATGATGCTTCCATGTTTTCTACAAAGGCTCTGGCAGGATATGCGACACTTTTACAGGTAACATTTGTTTTTCGGTACTGTATATGTTATTTAAATATGAATATTTTTAGGAGGGAACGTACATGTTTAGAATGTAATTATTATGTTTTTCTTTTATAATATTAAAGTTTTAAATTTATTTATTTTCGTTGTGTTGACATATTTTTAACGACTTTTTTTTTGTAACAGTGTTGGATTCACGAGTATTTTCCTAGCCTTGGTAGGCGGGCAGATGCGCGTAGCGGACTTAATTGTGATGAACCTGGTTACCCTTATGCTATGCGTTGGATATATAAGCAGGGGAAGATGAAGCTACCGGACTATCGACCCATCATGGATGCACTCACGCCTTCTGATGTGATTTGGCGCCCGTTTGAAAGTCATAGAGGTAGCATCCCGTTTGATCTACACACTATGTATAGTGGCTATCTGCGTGGGTGCGCAGTAGTTCCTTACTTGCCTGAGAGATGTTTTAGGCAGTTTGGATACTTACAGTGTATACCACCACCACCACCTGGAGCTCCTGCCATTGCTGATATTGATAGTGACTGGATCAGTTATGACGTTTCTGTTGATCGCATACTTCTGTTGACACGTCCAGTGACATATGATGGTGAGGCTACAGATGATTACCTGCCGTGGTTCTATACCGTATCACATCCTAGAGTCCGTCGCCCTGTTGATGGACCACATGGAGCACCACCAGCTCCACAGTATGCAGCACCAGCTCCACACCATGCACCACAACAAGATGATCCGGTAGCAGCAGAGGCACAACAAGGCGATCAGGGACGGCAATCTGACATAAAAGTAATAAATTTAAATGTTTAACGTTAAAAATTAATCATCATGAACATTAACAGGATCAACAGGAGGTATCACTGGAGGATTTAAAAGTTGCCAGTATTGTAGGCGTCCATTTAAGTTTGAAATCCAAGATGATGCTTCAGATGAACAATATTTATTCCATTCAGGCATCACCTCGGGCAACGGAAACCCTTGTTTCATGTTTACCTGGATATCACAAAATAATAGGTTTAAGTTTGTATAGAATAAAAATAACCACAGATTCTAAAGATAAAATATTTTTAGTTTTAATTCATATTTACCTGAACCCAATGATTTCCACCTACATAACCGATGCAAAAAAACCTTGCTGAAGCGGAATATGAAGTCATCATAGGAAAGAAAGTCTTGCTAGGTTTACCCAACGTGACCAAAATGACATTATACCTATTTGCTACCAGGTAACCCATGGCAGGTATGGTGAACCATTTATCTTTTAACTGGTCGCCTAATCCAGATATCTGCAACGAATCTCTCACGTGTTGTATATTTTGACCGAATAACTTCTCATACAAACTGATATTACTTCTTAGCTCATTATCTAACTCTCGGCGTACCATGGGCCAACCATCCTCTGTGTAACCAAGTAAAGATGCAATAGCTCTGAAACCACAATTTCCATCTCCAACGATTTCAATAACATCAATAATATGTGGAATAATATGTTTTGGAAATTGCACCAAATACTTCTGAGATATCAACTTTTTAGATGTCTGATATTGTTGCTTTTTAGATGGCTGAGATAGTTGCTTCTGAGATGATTGAGATTGTTGATTCTGAGATGACATTCGTTGTTGCTTCTGAGATGACTGAGATGGTTGTGTACACACCTTCTTCGATGAACCCTGTGAATCAGTAGTTTCTCTTTCTACATGCTCAAAGTACGACGGTTCACGATACACATCATAACCCTTTGGTGCTTTGCCTCTATCGTTTTTCTTCACTCCTCCTCTTGTTTTTATTTGTTCAGGTGGTGGACACAACGAACTTGTAGTTGGATAAGCAAGTTCAAACACTTTACCCTTTAGCACTCTTTTACCAACAATATCTAGTGACCGAAATCGACTCCATAAAGCATCAATTGCATGACTCATGTCTAACTCATATCCATCCTCTGTGTCATCCTCTAGTGGTCCTTCCATAGTTAATATCTTCCAATGACCATGAACTGAATCTAATGGTATCGGAACACCGCTCAATGTATACCTACCCAATTCACATGCACAAGGCAACCCACATGTTGACCTAAGTGTACAGCCACAAATGTTCTTATCGGTTCCAACAATGCCAACTTTCTCAAACTCTTTAGAAATTAGTGTCATAGCCTCCCTAGAGACAAAACTTCTTAAATTGCTAAAAAATGGACTGCTGTGTAGGTGCTCGGTGTAGTAAAAACTTTTTTGAAATGATGCCTTAATTGAACCAATTTGTAGAATTATATTGTGATTCATGGATGTCAAACACTTGTATAAGTCACCTTTGCTGTTTTCCAACATCTGCTTCAGTTTCCAATGTGCAGACTCAACTCTTAATATTACATTTCACAAAAAAGTCATTTAAACGCAAAAAAAAAAAAAAAAAATTACACTATATAGAAATATACATAATCATACCTATTAGTCGTTGTGTTTCCTAAATGCATTACTTTATTGGTTCATGCATGCACAAATCTTTCTTTGTGAGGTGTCAACCAGATGTTATTGATGTAGTCAACAAACTTGCTTGAATTAACACAAGCTTGGTCAAGTTCATTCAACCGCTGCTGAAACTCCACCTCATTTTGACTGGATACAACATTATACCACAAATTTTGCAGTAACTCTCGCATATCCTTAGGTACATGTACAGCCATTCTCGCATTGACATTTTTATTTATGTGCCACGTACAAAGCATGTTAACAGAATGTGGAAATACAATTTCAATTGCATTCATCAAAGCAAGCTCCCTGTCAGTCAAAATTACTTGCGGAAATATATCTTGCTTACTAAACAATTCTTTCAGCTTATCTAATGCCCAACGATAATTGTCCGTTTTCTCGGATTCCATATAAGAAAATCCAACAGCAAATGTCAAATCAGTTGACATTATACCAATAATTTGAAGTAATGGTTGTCTGTATTTATTCGTTTTGTATGTGCAGTCCATAACCAAAACAATAGGAAACAAGTTCAGCAACTTGATTGATTCTGGATGTGCCCAAAAAATATCACTCAAAACATCAGACCCATCATCTTTTCTTCTATTCCAGGTGACATATTTTGCATCATCTAACCATTGTAGCAAGTGTTGCATCTCTGTACTATGACCTCTTTCTTGTTTTTGTAACATGTTTCTTTTCCTATATATTATTTTAGCATCAACAACAGATTCTGGATTTTGTCTCTTCAAATCTAAAACAATATTCCTTGGTGCCACTTTACACTTTGTCAAATCTTCAACACGCTTAGTTTCATCTGCGGTTAAACGCGCCTTTCGAGGATGGCCTGCATACTGATCAGGTAGCCCGTGGTTGTGAACTCCAACATTGAACATGAACTTTCCATCCTGAACCATCTGTTGAAGGTGTGGCTCTAATTTTGAATGGACAATTACACTTTTTTGATGCACTTGTTGTTGAACTTCCTGAAGAGTCATATTTTCCACCTTTATCACAACCCAAAATCAACTTGTCATTTCGTCCTCTTTCCCCGTTCTTTGTATCTGACCTTGTAATAATAATACTGACTTTATTGGCATCTCCAACCTTTCGAGCCCATTCGAGAACGGCATCTCGTGTATTAAATTTTTCATCTGTTGTAAAAATATCTGTAGTATCTACCAACATTTGATCTGCATTGCCGGTTTGAGCCATATCTGTTTAAAAATAAAAGAAAAAAATGAAATTATCAAAACTGTCATTACAAACCGGTACACTTTAATACAATACCGGTACACTCTATATTTTTTCTGAAACCGGTACACTTTTTAAAAGTGTACCGGTATGGCTGGAAATATTTTTCTATACCGGTCCACTTCAAACAAGTGTACCGGTAAAATATAAATTTTTTTCCCCAGGAAAAACATACCGGTACACTTTTAAACAAGTGTACCGGTAACGTATAAAATTTTTTCCGCGAAAATACATACCGGTACACTTGGGAAAAGTGTACCGGTGGAAATTAAATACCGGGATACTTGTGTACTTACCGGAACAGTTTTTCGGTGGGTGAACAGTGTACCGGAGCAGTTATAATAAGACAAAATAAAAACTAATAAAATATATTAAAATTAAACAAGGGTAAAATAGGAATATTTAAAATAATGTTGGGGTAAAGTGATAATTGTAGGGGTAGAAAAAAAAAATTCCCTCATGTTGATGACGGGCCAATTATCCTTGGGGAGCTCGCCCAGTCCACCGGCGGCTATAAATTGGAACCTAAACCTAAAATTTATCCAATCTAAAATCAACAACACTATCATATCTAAAATAAAAAACACTACCATGTAAAATCATTCGAGAAAGTTCTCTCCCGTAAGAGCACAAAAGCTTCTCCTTTAAAACCTAACCTGCCGCCACCTCTGTGGAGAAGCTCCGGCCACTACGATACTCATCGTGAAACTAACCAATCTCATCACGGAACTCACCGATCTCATCGTGAAACTCACCGATCTTACCATGAAACTCATAGATATCACCGGGAAACTTAGTGATCTCACTGTGATACTCTCAGATCTTATAGCGAAACTCATCGATTTCACAGATCTGGACCGTCGTCAGTATCAACTTCTCTAATTCGTTCTCCAATGCGGCCTCTTGTTCTCCCGTGGTGATACATTTCCAATCTCGGTTCGAATAAGCTGTTTTCTATTGCATGTTTCGTCGGTAAGAACCCTGGTCTTTTTACTGTCACTTGCTTTCACCAATCGCTCCTCAATCATTATACAATCAAAGTCATTCACTCTCAAATCCTTTTGGATCTTCTTCATAGACCAAATCAAGCAGGGCCGGCCCAATAGATTGCGTGGCTTAAAGCAAACATTAATATGAGGCCTTTTACTTTTTAAAATATAAAATAAAAATTTTATTCAAAAAATAAATAAATTAACATATTTTTTTTTGACAAAATGTATGCTATTTATTTTATGTATTCAAATAAATTATATTATTTTTTATATATAAATTTTAGATGATAAAAATATTACTAGAATATGAATTTACAAATGGACAAACATAATTGCATGTTATTTTATATATGTTAAATAGGACAAAAAGAAGAAAAAAAATTATATATTTATAGGCCTCCGCAACATATAAAAAGGAAAAATAGGGTAAAAAATTAACCAAATATGCTGGGTATAGGTATTGAACACGGGACCTCTGCATCAATAACACGCATGCACACCAGTTCAGCTACTTCGCAATTCCATTAAATTTCGGATATGAGGCCTATATATATCAAACTTAAAATTATTTTGAGGCCTAATGGACTTTCAAAAATTATTTTTTTTGTGAGGCCTAAAGCTAGGGCTTGGGCTGCCTTACCCTTGGGCTGGCCCTGAAATCAAGCATTGTCACTGGCATCTTTTTCAATGGACCAAATCAAAACCAACACCAATTTATCCTTTTGGATTTGATATTCTTTCGTTATCTGGTATTTGATTGATTTCGGTGTTTGGATTTTTTGGATTCTAAACTATTTTTATTTCAATTTTTAATTCATTTCGGTATTTATATTAATAGCAATTCGGTATTTATATCATGAAATTTCTAGTCGATTGATTTTTTACAATTAGTGGTCTTGTGGAAATTTTAGGTGATAATAAATTATATTTTTAGATAAATTTACTATAATTTTCTTATAATGTTTTACTTAAAATCCTTCTAAGAATTTTTAGGATACTGAAGATAAGAATGAAAATGATAATCTTGAATCGGGGGGAAAAAAGGAAGAGAAAAAAATGGAGAAAATAAGATCCAACTTTTATATAATGATAATATGTTGTTTCATTGAAATTTTATTGTCCATTATATTTTTTTTAAGCAACAATCTTGACTAGATATTTTATTTTTAATTAATTTATTTATTTCTAGGTTAAAGAAGACTCAAGAAAAAGATAGAATAGTTTTTTTCTTGGTTCTTTTTCTTCTTCTCAAAAGACTGAGGAGATGTCAATAATCTTAAAAGAAGTCTCAGCTGAATCATCAGAAGGACAAAGTGTCATTCCTTCTGTGTATGGAAGATTGGATGGCATGTTAAACAACTATGCTAACAATGATGAATCCACAGTAGCCGTAGCTGAGGACGAAAAAATGGATGAAGGTTTGGATGAAATTATGAAGGTTCAGGAAATTCTTCTATAATTTCATCTAAATCTTCACCCACTTTTTCCCCCTCGGCTACGGCTATTGTGGATTCATCATTATTAGCAGAGTTGTTTAACATGTCATCCAATCTTCCATCATTAGAAGGAATGATGATTTGGGTTTCTAATAATTTAGCTGAAACTTCTTTTAGGATTACTGACTTCTTCTCGGTCTTTTGAGAAGAAAAAGAAGAACCAAGAAAAAAATCATTCTTTCTTTTTCTTGAGACTTCTTTAACCTAGAAATAAAAAAAAAATTAAAAAATTTATTAAGTCAAGATTGTTGCTTAAAAAAAATAATGTTTAATAAAATTTTCAATGAAACAATGTATCATCATTGATATTTATCATTATATAGAAGTTGGATACATCACTTTATTTTCTCCTCTTTTTTTTGGGTGTGGTTATTGTCCATAAGTGAGGGAAAATTTCTCACGCACCCCCAAATAACTCGCGCGCCCCCCGATTTCTCGCGCGCCCCCCAAATGTCGTGCGCCCCCCAAATTTTTTTTTTTGTTTCTTCTTCCCCAAATTTCTAGCCAAAACCATTTTGTTGTTGGAATGGTTTCCAGGAGTTGTACTCCAAAACCATTAAGTGCATAAAATGGTTTTGGAGTACAACGCTATAATTATGCACTTAAATTTTTTTTCCCTGCCCCCAAATTTCTCATGCACCCCCCAAATTTCTCGCGCATCCCCCAGTAGCGCGCGCCCCCCAAATCATGCTAAAACCATTTTGCATTGGGAATGGTTTCAGATATTTGCACTCTAAAACCATTAAGCGCATAAAATGGTTTTGGAGTACAATGCTATAATTATGCACTTAACATTTTTTTTCCCTCCCCACAGATTTCTAGCCAAAACCATTTTATGCACTTAACACTTACAATACTAGCCTTGACCCCTTCCAATAATTTTCAACATGACAAAATTATGAAAGTAGTTATAATTTATGAGTTGAGTTATGACCCAATCATAGAAGACAATCAACAATCCTTATCCAATGCACTTAATGGTTTTGGCTAGAAATCTGGGGGGAGGGAAAAAAAATTTAAGTGCATAATTATAGCGTTGTACTCCAAAACCATTTTATGCACTTAATGATTTTGGAGTACAACTCCTGGAAACCATTCCGACAACAAAATGGTTTTGGCTAGAAATTTGGGGAGGAAGGAACAAAAAAAAATAAAAATTGGGGGGTGCACGACATTTGGGGGGCGCGCGAGAAGTTTGGGGGGTGCACGAGAAATATGGGGGGTGCGCTAGTCAGTTGGGGGCGCGCGAGAAATTTTAGGGGTGTGTGAGTAATATGGGGGGCGCGCGAGTAAAATGGAGGGCGCGTGAGTAAAGTTGTTGTGTTTTGATTGGCTTATGGACCATCCATAAGAATTGTCCTTATGGACAATAACTTCTGCCTTGTTTTTTCTCTTCCTTTTTTCCTTCGATTCAAGATTACTATTTTCCTTCTTATCTTCATTGTCCTAAAAATTATTAGAAGGATTTTAAGTAAAAGAGTATAAGAAAATTATAGTAAAATTATCTAAAAATATAAGTCATCATCATCATCACCTAAAACTTCCATAAGAGAACTAATAATGGTAAAAAAAACAAATCGACTAGAAATTCCATGATAGAAATACCTAATTACTATTAATATAAATATCGAAATCAATCAAATTGAAATAAATTACACCACCAATTTATCCTTTTTGAACGAAACAAACCTTGAAAAGGTATAGCATAATCATTTCTTATTGTCTTATTTTCAATTCCATTATTTTCCTTGTGGTGCTTAGTTAAGTCGACACTTTATTCACCACTTACATTTATGAATTCAATTATTTATGTTGCTGGTTTTTGTAGTTACTCTGGGCCAACGGGAAATGCAGCTAGTGTCTTTGAAACTTGATTGAAGCTCTTGAGGAAGCAACAACTGCTTATACAAAAGCTGAGCAGATAAGATAAAGAATCTATTAATTTTTTTTAAAGTAAGGAAATTAAATGTCGGAACTTCCTTTTTTTAAAATCTCTAAAAAATATCTCTAATTTTTTTTAAAAAAAAATTATTTTTTTAAAGCTTAAAGAAACGCATCCTAATTCCAATTAAGCATTATTGATTTGGTTTGTTGCCACATGATGTAACGTAGATAAGCAAACTGAATTTTAAAAGACAAAGCTTTGAAGCCTGAAAATATTTTTCCTTTTGAAGTGGAAATAACATCCTTCTATTGAAGCACAAAAACATTACTCAACTGCTTGGAATTTACTCAAAGCCGATCTCAATGGCAGCCAATCACGAAAAAGCCACCAAGAAAAAACATGAACATAGAGAGAGAAAAAACATTATTTTCATTTGTCAACCATTAGATTAACAATTGGAGAGAAAACATGAAAGAATAATTGGAGAGGATCCAAATCCTAAAGCCTCTAAGACATCATCATTTTGAAACAATTTTAGTGGAAATACCGACTAAGACATCACGCTTCCAAAATTATGTATCAAGTATCGATCTTGTTTTGGGCTGGGTTTAAGGCTGGTTCAGCGCCAACCACAACCCAATTTGCTAGGATGTCAAGGGTGTAACACCCCAAATCTTATATTTTATTATATTTGATTAATTGATGTTATTTAATTAATTGTGTATGATAATTGATATGTTTTATATGTATTAATTAGTTGTTACATTTATGTTTGTTAATAATGGGCTTTTATGAGTATTAGGCTTAATTAGAATGAATAAGAGTTTGTGGTAGAATTAAGGGTAATATAGTAATCTAGTGTGAGTTAGTGTATTATGTAGAGATAATAGTGACATTTTGGTTATTATCTTAAAGGATAGAGTATCTTGGAGAGGAAGTAGTGGCAATTGTGTAAATAGTACGAGAATTGATGGTAAGAGTAAAGTTGAGATTGTGAGTGGAATTTGTAGTGTAATTAAGGGTAGAGTGGGAATTTAATATAATCTAAGTTGAGAGATATATATAAAGGAGTGGTTTTTATGAGAGTAGTGTTGTTGTTGTTTGTCATAAAATTGAGAGAAAGAGAGATTGAGAGAAAGAGAGATAGAGAGAAGAGAAAAAGGGTTTGAGAAAGAAGCTTAGAAAGATGAAGAGGGAAAGAGAAGAAAAGTCATAGATAGAAATGAAGATTGAGGATTCTAGAAGTGTAGAGCTTAAGGATTGGAGCTAGGAGTGGAGGAGTAAAGAATCTAACTAATCCAAGGTAAGAGGCTTAGATAATATAATTTTGAGTGATCAAAGAGAGGGAAGTTTGTCTATGACTCCACACTCAAACTCTCTTCACTCTTTTTGGGTTTTTGGGAAGAAATGGATTTTGGGAATGTGTTTATAATTGAAGCTTGATAATGATTCATGTATGATATGCTTCTATTTATGATTGTTGTGTAAAATCCATGATAAAGTTGATTACTTGAACTTTGATTTTAGTTGATTATGTGATAAATGAGTTTTATGAGTTAATACATGAAAATCATTACTTTTGGCTTGAAATGATGTTTGATGATGTTAAAGTTTGTACTTCTAAGCTTGTATATATTTAGTATGCTTAAAGGTGATAGCTTTAGGAGTTTATAACTTGAAAAATGTGATTTGTGTGCAATTTCGTGTGAAACCCGAGAGCAGAGCATCAGTTTCTGGGCATGGTCGCTGGAGCAAGCGATTCCTCGCCGGGCGAGCATTCATGCTCTTGCCCAGCTACCCAGAAATTTGATGGCTCGCCCGGCGAGTGGTAGCGAGTGCCGGCGAATGATCTGTCGCCAGTTCCCGCTGGGAGCGAGGAGGCTCCTGCAACTCTTCGCTACCCGTCGCTGGAGGTTGCTCAGCGAGCGTGCCTTGATTTGGATATTTTTTTAAGGCTTGTATAATGAGTATAAGGTTATAACATGATTAGATTTAATCTTGTAATATGCTATAGGCTTGAATTGATTGGATCTTGAGATTATATGAGAATGATATACTTATATATATGTATAGTGGATTGGAATTGAAGATGATGACTTATGATTAACTTAGATGTTAATTATTATTGTACATGCTAATTAACTATGATTTATGAGTATGTTGAGATGAGATTATGTTAATGATGATGATAGATAATTAGTAATGATGTGTGATGATTAATGATGTATGAGGATTAGTTAATAATGTATGTTGATTAGCTAATGATGTGTGATGATTAGAAGTTAATTAATGATGATGAATTATGATGTTCATGTTTTATGATGATGAGTGTGTTGTTTGATGATGTGAATTGATGCGAATTGAGAAGGAATAATAGGGATGAGTGACCTATTATTCATGAGTAGATGTGTAGTGTTATCATCAATATGTGGTATGTGTACATTCATGCATTCATGAATCATGAGTCAACTTGAGAAGAGTCCCCCATGACTTAAAACTGACTTGAGCGATGGATATATATATATATATATATATATATATATATATATATATATATATATATATATATATATATATATATATATATATATATATATATATATATATATATCCAGAACATTGAGACTCCAAGGGTTGCGGTTACTTGGAGGGTGTTCATTTTGAGCGATGGATATTATTCAGAACATTGAGACTCCAAGGGCTGTGGTTACTTGGGGGTGTTCAGAACATTGAGACTCCAAGGGTTGCGGTTACTTGATGGGTGTTCATTGTTTTGATGCGAGTACCACATGCATTTAGTAATGTCTAGGGTGACATGACATGAGATTTGTGACATTAGTTTGCATTAGGGTAATTGTGCACTCTAATTGGTATTTGGTAATTGTCATTATTTTACATTATGATTGTGAATGGTTGAATAATGTGATACTTATGATTGAGCGTATTATGAGATGTGTGATAATGATTGATAATTGATGATGATGTGCATACTTGTCAATTGATTGAGGATGTGATATTATTATGATGCATTATATTTTATGATTATGAAATATGAATGATATGAGATTGATATTTGTTTATGGAATGAATTGTGAGACATGAACATGCTATGTCCTAAGTATTAAGTGTGTTCTTATACTTAGTTTCTTTTATGGTTATATTATCTAACCCTCCGTTTTGTGTATGTGCCGAACCTTTGGGGGTTCAGGTTCTCAGGTTAGGTTGTGACCGAGTTGTCAGTGAAGCTCCGCTCTGATGTGACACGGGGATGAGATTATTTCTATAATGTATATTTAGAGTCTTGCTTCTTATTTCCAATGTATTGAAATATGTATTTTTTATTTCTTATAAACTTATTTGTACAATAATTGTTTTACTAATTAAGTTATTGGTAAGCTTTTATGTGTACGATGTAATACTTGAACCATTCATTTTATAAACCCAACTTTTATTTTCCGCTGTGTATTATGAGAAGTATTTTATTAAGGTAATATTTTATTAAATACGGGTTTGGGTGTTACAAAGGCGGCCCAAAAAAGTCCAACTCTATCTATTTGGGTATAGTAAAGCGCACATTTACGACGTTCTCCTCAGCTGAGATCACATCACTATCCAAACCAATCGCCGATTCCTGATCTATCGAACAATTTAGCCTAAGACGATGAGCACGAACAACTCATCCCTACTTCCGCGTAGAAATCCTAGCAGTCATCCATTATGGGAAGAAAAATTCGGCCCATAATAGAGACCTTTGGCCCATACACAAGGATGGATCTATATATTGCATATTAGTGTGGCTAAATATGAGAGAAACTATGAACTAAACTATACTAAAATAAGAAATAATATTGTTGAATGCAATACATTCATAATTGCTCGATTTTAGCCCATCAATTTTCATTGTTCGATTTTGGCCCCCAAGTTTACCCTCTTTGCATTTGCTAGCCCTTGTTGACCTTTTTGACTAAAAATGTTATGAGACATTTTAAAATTGAAAATTTGTTTTTAAAATAAATAAAAAATGTTTTTTAAATATGTTTGAAAGTTTCAAAAACGATTATAAAATCTAAGTATTTGTTTTTAAAAAAATGTATTAAAAATTGTTTTAATAAAAGGTTTAATATTTTTTTTTTGATAAAAAAGTTTTTATAATGTAAATAATAATTTAAAAAAATTGTTCATAATAAAATTTGTAAACTTTTTATAACAAAATTATTTTAGAAACTACATATAACAATTTGCCATTTATTATTATTTTTTATTTTAAAACATCCTTTGAATTTAATTTTTTATATATTTTAAATTGCCACCTAAGTAATTTTTAGCCATAAAAGTCAACAAGAGCTAGCAAATGCAAAATGGAGTAAATTTGAAAGAATAAAATCGTTCAATTGAAACTGAAGGCTAAAACCGAGCAATTAGGAAACTAAGGTAATTAAAAACAAGCAATTGAAAATTAGGGAGCCAAAATCGTACAATTATAAAACTTGAAAGGTCAAAATTGCATTTAAACCTATTTAGAGAATGGAATCTTTGCGGAGATGGGGATAAATCTAATCCCTATCTTCAAACCTCCTCGATGGGATTTTTTTCTCCACACTCATACCCACAAAAAAAATTATTTGTCTTTATATCCTCAAATGGAACAATCTCCATAAAAATCTGTATGTACATATCAAATTAACATCCCTTATCTAACCACTAGGAAATGACAATAATTATTTTGTCATATTATATATTTAGAATCAAATTAAATTTAAAACTTATTTTATCTAAACTTTTGAGATCTAAAATACTAACTTGGATCGATCGGTCCTTTGGTCGACCTTATAATTTAGGAAAATGCTAAACAGTATCTCTGGAGGACTAGTTAAGCTTATTAATATAGAAATTTTGTCTTGGAATATGTGCATTTAATGTCTTGAAAATATAAAAAATTATTTTATCACTATTACTTGTATCTTTTATTTCCTATTTTGACATGTTTAACAAATACCCCGAAAACACTGTTTAGTACTCCCTCCGTCCAAAAATGTAAGCAAAAAAAAATTCACACTTATTAAGAAAAATAAAATGTGATAATTTGAAGTATGACTTTTTGTGTTTTTCTTGAAATAAGTTTCATGGAAAGATGTAAAAAGAATTTTTATTAGTTATTGAGTATGAGGAAAAGAAGAAATAAAGTTAATTAAATACAATTTGCATTTAATTTTATGAGAATAAGTAAAATTAAATATTGAAAATGATTAAAGATTTTTACTTATAATTTTGGACAAGAAATTTTTTTTAATTATATTTTTGAACGGAGGGAGTATGAGTACGTAATTTATAAACTTGTTAATTTGATCTTACGTACGGAATTATATTTTCCATGTCCTGTGTTTCATGCAAGCACGCGTGCACCGAAACTAAAATTAATTAATTGAAATAATTGTCATCATATTACTTGAAATTTGAAAACTTATACCTTAGAGATTGACATTATCATTTTCATTTCTAACGCTACCAATCAAGATCATGTTTATATGACTTTTTAACTTATTGCAAACAATTCATGTAATCTTAATAACAATAATTGGTGCACTTACTAATAATAGTAACTCGAGAATGAACATGTACGGTCAAACAGAAAGGGAAAGATAAGAATGATTTTTCTTTCTTTTTGTTTAATGTCAACGAAAGAATTTAATACTTTTTGTTTTATTCTTCCTCTTCTTGCCTATAAATACACAACTTTCAGTCACTTCATTTTCATCGATCAAAACTATATAAAATACAATATAGTTTCACAATGAGCTATAAGAAAATGAATTCCAAGGGGTTTCTTTTTCTAGCTATGTTGTTGGCTTCCATCATTCTCATTTCTGCTGAGAAATCTGACAAAAAAGATGGTACGTAGTAAATCTTTGCACGATTTTTCCACAATTTATTTTTGTTATTTGTTAATGATTATTTTTATATTTTTAATATAAGTTATTGTTGCTAAAAAAAAGGTTTTATTGTGTAAATTACAATTAGCTCAATTGGATGTTTAATTTAATTTATGAATACCAATTTATGTTACAGTAAAAATTTCCATCTTTAATCATGCCCTTATATAGGTTAATTCCCTAAAATGAAAAATTGATTCTTTCAGTATTTCAAGAATATATTTACGTTTTATTATTAACAAGTCTGTTAGCTTGTTTTTTATTATTTATTTTACTTTTTACTTGGCAATATTTTCTTTAATAATAGTCTCTCTCTCTCTATATATATATATATGTAATATCGGCAAATTATATATTATATATATCCTTTTATTCTTCTTGGTTTGTAGATAAAGCAAATGGGGTAGATGAAAGCAAGTATGGCTATTACGGAGGTTGGGGTTATGGCGGTCCATGGGGAGGAGGATACGGCGGTCCATGGCGTGGAGGTTGGGGATACGGTGGTCCATGGCGTGGCGGTTATGGATGGGGAGGTCCATGGCGTGGTGGTGGTTGGGGCGGTGGATGGGGTGGTGGTTGGCCAAAGGAACACAATGATGCTAATGTTAATGCTGAACCTCGTAATTAAGCAAAATACACAATAAATAAAACATCATGATGTGAGGTGTTGTGTAGTTAGAAATATAAGAAAAGGAAGAATAATCATGTGTTTGTATTATACTTTGATGAATAATAATACACATGAGCTTACATATATATTTCCTTTTAACATATATACGGATATACGGATAAGCCATTAAGCTTAATGAATATTACATCTTTAGAATTGTTTCATATATAGAGAGCGTATATATAAGTGATGACAAAAAAAGTGTAAAATAGAACAATGCATGTTGATTTGGAGAAACAATTGACAATTAATAACTAGTAATGGATTGTGATTCGAACCATAATTTTTGTGAATTGAGAAAATCCGATTTGTCACTACTAAATGGTGCAAGAAATTTCGTGCATATAATTTTGTTTTACTAAAAAATCACCAAATTGTATAAATAAAACCATTTTTTATTAGGCCGAAAGGCATGACCTCATAGTAGTAGTTGCAAGCGTTTGTCATGAAGTCGGTCAACGAGGCCTCCACCGGGTTCATTCTGATTTGGTTGTACCCGGAGTATGCGTCGATCAAGCTTAGCATTTTGCAACCGGAAGCTCCGTCGATGAGTTTGTCGATGCTTTGAAGCCTGAAAATATTTTGCCTTTGAAGTGGAAATAATATCCTTATTGAAACACAAAAACATTACTCAACCGTTTGGAATTTACGAAGGACAAAACTTTGAAGCTTGTTAGACATGGAGATATCAAGTCTTCATGTGCTAACATTTTAGGATTTATTGGCAACTGGGGACATTATACAATTAGTGAATGCTTAATTGGCAGCAAGAAATATAGTCATATACTCTTGACCACTACTACATGTTAAGACCTTATTGACCACTATACTATATCAATACACAATTTTAATCATCAATATCTTTAATTGTAGTTTGTACTTTTTGTGTATATTTTATGTTTGTAAACTATATGAACTTCGAATGATTGTACTCAATAAAATAAAAAATACTTTGATTTATTATAAATTTTAATTATTTCTATATGAATTTTTTGTTAATGAAATAAAATAAAGAAATTTATGCATTTTTGTACACATTTCCTGCAGATTTATCTGCGGAAACACGTTTCCCGCAGAAAGTTTATTGCGGATTTGTTGTCGTTTTCAAGTTTCAACAGAAAATTCTGCAGGAAAACAACAAATTTCTAGTAGTGCAAGGGGCGAAATTAACTAAAGCCTCAAGGGAAAAAATGATATTTTTTTTGTCATCCTACCTACTTCTCACGCGCCATACACGTTTTCATTTTTACTTTTCTGCTACTTAAGTAGAATATGCTATAAAATTGAAATTATTTTGTAAATGTCGTCCGCTACTTAAGTAGCAAATTTTATAAAAATAAAATCTGGTACGGTGTTTTTGAGTTGTATCCGCTATCTAAGTAGCAGACATTGGTATTTTGTTAAATTCGTATGACACGTGAGAAAATGGGATGGGTGGCAAAAGAAAATAATCTAAAAAAAATTGCATGTTATCACATAAAATTGAGTGACTCTTAGTATTATATTTTTTTCACCACCAGTTTTCGGTCTGACTGCCTAATCTAGTTCGGGGTCAGTTCTGACTTCAAATTGTCCCAGCCTCCTCCTAATTGCAATGTCAATCACCATTCAAAAAAAAATTGTAGGGCGCGCAAGATAAGGGGTAGAGTGGCAAAGAGAATTATGAATTTTTTTTTTCCATTCGCTACTTAAGTAACATATTGAGTGTCCGTTTGGCCTAGCTTATTTTTGAGCTTATGCATACAGCTTATGCAATTTTTATGTATTATTATAAGTTTTTCAAGGTAGTTTATGATAAAATAGCTTATAAAAATTTAATTTTCACTAGTTTGAACTTATAAAATAGAATAAAACCTAATTTATATTGCATAAGCCGTTTTCACAAGCTCAAAAATAAGTTAGGTCAAACGGACCCCTAAATAACAGATTATAATATTTTAATAAATTTGTAGGACGTGCAAGATAAGGGGTAGAATAACAAAAAAACATTTCTTTTTTATGTAGCATCGTCATAAAATTTTGTTTGATTTCTCTAGTGACTTGCATTAAGTAACAACTGGTAAAAAAAAACATGACTTACATTATCTTATCTTATTAAAATAACCGATTTTGTGATTTGTTATACATGAAATTAGGTAATTTTGAAAACAAACTTGATCTTGTAATAAACCACTAAATCGGGCTGCTTCTTTTCTTCTTTTAAACTGTAATCATTCAAGTGATTTGAAATTTCACTTATCCGTTCCTGTTATATAGGGTTTATTTTTTTTGGTTTTGTTGCTTTGTGTACGTAAAAGTGTAAAACAATAATATTGAAACAAACAAAACTAGACTACAACAAAAAGTGTAATTAGTTGTTAATTGATCAGTGATGATTAACGCTGAACTTGATAGGATGGATCACAGTTTGAACCCCTCAATTGTGATTAAAAGAAAACTTGACCATTTTTTTTTTGTTTTGAGCAGCAAAAGGTGAAATATATCTTTCTATTATACTAAAAGTAAGACTGCTTTTTCAAATTGCAAACCCTAAACCCTAATCGATTATGTCATACGTGATGCATATGTGATGTCATTGTGTTACATGGACCAATTGCATGCAAGCATGTGTTTAATTAGGGTTTTCATGTTCCATGTGGATTCCACTTAAGCCCTATTTCATATTTGGCTAATGTTTAAGCCACATGTAACTAATTTGGAATCCACATCAATTCCCAACCAACCCACATGTAACCCTAAACTCTATTCACAACTTTCTAACATTTCCAACGTCACATGCAACTTTCTTTCCAAAGTCACATGATGCTATAATTGCTTCTCTATCATGATTATCCCTATTACTAGCTTTTCTTATCATGATTACCTCTACTACTACTATTACTAGCTATTATTCCTTGGTCACATTTTACCATGTAAGGAGATATATAGTTCCACATGGATCATGCTACTATTGTGACATCACACAATACTAAAAAAATAAAACGGCCCATGCATGTCATACAAATATCCATTCTCATTTTATTCTTTGTCTCCTTCAATGGCACTATATAAACATTTTTTCATCAAACATCAGAGCACCATATTTTTTCCATGGCTTCAAACCAACTCTCTCTCTCTCTCTCTCTCTCTCACACACACACACACACACACACACACATCAATTTGCCTCTCTCTCTCTCTTTCACAACCAATTTCATCTTAAATCTTCATCTGCTCAATTTATTTTACATTTAATAGTTATATAATATGATTAACAAATATTATATTTTTTTGCAGGATTTATAAGTGAGAAGATTTGTATTTCATCAATTTGCAGGTGAGGATGACTGAAGAAAGAAAAAGATGGATTAGATTTGGAGTTATTGTTGTTTAGTCTGGTTTTTTTATTTTTGGCTTAGGCCCCATTTGTATAAAAAAATGTATATAATAATCGATCTAGAAACGAAAAAAATCAGATCTTGAATATTGCTAATTAGTTTGATTTTTTGTTTTTGGCTTATGAACCATTTATATATAAAAAAAATGTATAAAATAATAGATCTAGAAAGGAGAAAAATTAACTTTGGAAACAAAGATTTTATCTAGAAAATATTTATATAAAGAAAAGAAAGTAATTACTTTTTCTTTCAATCCCAAAATGTAACAAACCATTCAAGAAAAATATAATAAACATTTGAAATCATGTTTTGTACTTTTTCATTTTACTCATCTTGAATAAATTACTAGAAGATGAGATGAAATGAATTAAATTAAATTAGACCAAAAAGTTGTCCTCCTAATTCAGATTAAAAATAAAAATAAAATGAACAAAAATAATAAATTATTAGACTAAGAAAACTAGAACCAAAATAAACATGCAGGTAAGGATAAAGTCTCTTCTACAATCCAAAAGCCAAACTTATTTTACGACTAATTAATAAATTTAAAAAATTAAGCAAACACAAATAAGAATATCAACTAGATAATTGCAGGGAGCTAACAAATGAAATTCCAATTTATCTCTTCTCCTAGATCTCCAATTTCCACATGTTTTCTATTTTAATATTTAAATGAATGGTTATACCTCTTAACTCTCTATCCAATCCACGTTTTACATTGCTTAGGGGATTTGTTCCACATTATTTTCCTTTAAATTCTTCTTTAAATTACCACACATCCATTTCAATATTTAATATTAGTAACTATCCAATTCAATTTGATAAGGCAAGAAATTAACACCACTACCGTTTCCTTTTTAGTTAGAGAAATGTTAGCCTAAAAATAAAATTAATAAAATCAAAATATATAAGATTAAAAAATAAAATCGCAAATCATAGTAGTCCAGTAAATATATAATAAATAAAAATAATATCAAATAGAAATTATACAAAATTTTAGATCTAGAAAAAAAAAACTTCAGTCAAAAAACGAAAAAAAAAATAAAAAAAATACACAGACTGATTTAAAATTAAAGGAGGATTTTACATCATTGTTTTAAAGAAAAAAAAAATCAAGGAAAAAAAAAGCCTGGAATACAAATAATACAGTAGAACATAAATCCTAAATTACTTCTCTATTCCTCCGAATCAGAAATAGTGCTTGCATCAAAGAAAGAAGAAACAGTCAGAAAAAGGTATCAAACTATAAACAATAACAAATCCAAAATAAATGGATTATTTCTTCAACCTAATTTTTTAAAACTAAAAAAAATAAAAAAATATTGAACCAACATCATTACACTGTGTACCGTTAATTTCTAGATGATGCTGAAATTTCTGGAGGAGTGATTTCCGGCGCGGTGGTCTCTGGTACGGAGGTCTCCGGCGAAGTTATTTTGATCTTCATTTTTTGTGTGTTTTGTAGAGAAGTTGGAGGAGAGTTATTTTATTGTGATGATTTTTCAAAAGGTGAACTATAGTGGTTGAGATCTAATGTAGAAGGTGGAAACTGTGATATTCAAAAAACTCTTTGATTTGAAAAT
Organism: Trifolium repens; assembly: GCA_030408175.1. Classification (NCBI taxonomy): domain Eukaryota; kingdom Viridiplantae; phylum Streptophyta; class Magnoliopsida; order Fabales; family Fabaceae; genus Trifolium; species Trifolium repens. The sequence goes on from CP125837.1 coordinate 10,227,582, forward strand.
ATCTTTGATTAATACAAAGATAGAGGATGAAGATGGTGTTCATAGTTTATAGAAAAATAGTTGGAAGTGACTGAAACTCCATTAAAAAATTTACCTTTTTTCAAATTTCTCCTTTTGTAAATATATTTTGATGGAAAGTTACGATTGTTAGGGTTAGTGTTAAGGTATTAGGGTTAGGGTTAAGGTTAGGGTTATGGTTAAGAGTTGAAAGGTTAGGGTTAAAATTAAAGTTATGTGTTAGGGTTAAAATTAAAATTAGGGTTAAGGGTTAGGTTAAAATTAGAGTTAGGGTTGAAATTAAAATTAGGGTTCAGTTAGGGGTTAGGGTTAAGGGTTAAAATTAGGGTTTAGGGTTAGGGTTAAAAATAGGGTTCAGTTTTAGGGTTAAAATTAGGGTTAAGGGTTAAAATTAGGGTTTAGGGTTAGGGTTAAATTAGGGTTTAGGGTTAGGGTTAAAACTAGGGTTTAGGGTTAGGGTTAAGGTTAAAATTAGGGTTAAGGGTTAGGGTTAAAATTAGGGTTTAGGGTTAGGGTTAAAATTAGGGTTTAGAGTTAGGATTAAAATTAGGGTTAAGTGTTAGGGTTAAAATTAGGGTTAAGGGTTAGGGTTAAAATTAGGGTTTAGGGTTAGGAATATAAGGGTTAGGGTTTAAGGTTAGGGTTAAGGGTTAAAATTAGTGTTTGAGGTTAGGGTTAAGGGTTAGGGTTAAAATTAGGGTTAAGGGATAGAGTTAAAATTAGGGTTTAGGGTTAGGGTTAAAATTAGGGTTTAGGGTTAAAGTTAAGGGTTAGGGTTAAAATTAGGGTTTAGGGCTAGGGTTAAGGGTTAAAATTAGGGTTTAAGGTTAGGGTTAAGGGTTAGGGTTAAAATTAGGGTTTAGGGTTAGGGATTAGGGTAAGGGTTAAATTAGGGTTAAGATTAGTGTTAAGGGTTAGGGTTAAAATTAGGGTTTAGGGTTAAGGTTAAAATTAGGGTTAAGGGTTAGGGTTAAAATTAGGGTTTAGGGTTAGGGTTAAAATTAGGGTTTAGGATTAGTGTCAAAATTAGGGTTAGGAATATAATGGTTAGGGTTTAAGGTTAGGGTTAAGGGTTAAAATTAGGGTTTAAGTGTTAGGGTTAAAATTAGGGTTAGGGTTAAAATTAGGGTTTAGGGTTAAAATTAGTGTTAAGGGTAAGGGTTAAAATTAGGGTTAAGGGTTAGGGTTAAAATTAGGGTTAAGGGTTAGGGTTAAAATTTGGCTTAATGGTTAGGTTTAAGGGTTTAAATTAGGGTTAACGGTTAGGGTTAAAATTAGGGTTAAGGGTTAGGATTAAGGTTAAAATTAGGGTTAAGGGTTAGGGTTAAAATTAGGGTTTAGGATTAGGGTTAAAATTAGGGTTTAGGGTTAGGGTTAAAATTAGGGTTAACGGTTAGGGTTAAAATTAGGGTTTAGGGTTAGGGTTAAAATTAGGGTTAAGGGTTAGGGTTAAAATTAGGGTTTAGGGTTAAAATTAGGGTTTAGGGTTAGAGATTAGGGTAAGGGTTAAATTAGGGTTAAGATTAGTGTTAATGGTTAGGGTTAAAATTAGGGTTTAAGGTTAGGGTTAATGTTAAAATTAGGGTTAAGGGTTAGGGTTAAAATTAGGGTTTAGGGTTAGGGTTAAAGTTAGGGTTTAGAGTTAGGGTTAAAATTAGGGTTAAGTGTTAGGGTTAAAATTAGGGTTAAGCGTTAGGGTTAAAATTAGGGTTTATGGTTAGGAATATAAGGGTTATGGTTTAAGGTTAGGGTTAAGCGTTAAAATTAGGGTTTAAGGGTTAGGGTTAAAATTAGGGTTAAGGGTTAGGGTTAATGGTTAAAATTAGGGTTTAGGGTTAGGGTTAAAATTAGGGTTAAGGGTTAGGGTGAAGGTTTGAAATTAGGGTTAGGGTTAAAATTAGGGTTTAGGGTTAGGGTTAAAAATAGGGTTTAGGGTTAAAATTAGGGTTAAGGGTAAGGGTTAAAATTAGGGTTAAGGGTTAGGGTTAAGATTAGGGTTAAGGGTTAGGGTTAAAATTAGGGTTTAGGATTAAAATTAGGGTTTAGGGTTAGGGTTAAAATTAGGGTTAAGGGTTAGGGTTAAAATTTGGCTTAATGGTTAGGTTTTAGGGTTTAAATTAGGGGTAAGGGTTAGGGTTAAAATTAGGGTTAGGGGTTAGGGTTAGGGTTAAAATTAGGGTTTAGGGTTAGGGTTAAAGTTAGGGTTTAGGGTTAGGGTTAAAATTGGGGTTAAGGGTTAGGGTTAAAATTAGGGTTTAGGGTTAGGGTTAAAATTAGGGTTTAGGGTTAAAATTAGGGTTTAGGGTTAAAATTAAGGGTTAAGCGTTCGGGCTAAGGGTTAGGGTTAAAATTAGGGTTAAGGTTAGGGTTAAAATTAGGGTTTAGGGTTAAGGGTTAAGGGTTAAAATTAGGGTTAAGGGTTAGGGTTAAAATTAGGGTTTACCTAACCTTTAACCCTAAACCCTAATGTTAACCCTAACCCTAAACCCTAATTTTAACCCGTAACCCTAATTTTAACCCTAACTCTAATTTTATCCATTAACCCTAACCTTAAACCCTAATTTTAACCCTAACCATTAACCTTAACCCTAAACCCTAATTTTAACCCTAACCCGTAACCCTAATTTTAACCCTAACCCTTAACCCTAACCCTAAACCCTAATTTTAACCCTAACCCTTAACCCTAATTTTAACCCTAAACCCTTAACCCTAATTTTCACCCCAACTCTAAACCCTAATTTTAACCCTAACCCTAACCCTAAACCCTAATTTTAACCCTAACCCTAAACCCTAATTTTAACCCTAACCCTTAACACTAATTTTAACCCTAATCCTAAACCCTAATTTTAAACCTTAACCCTAACCCTTAACTCTAATTTTAACTCTAACCCTAAATCCTAATTTTAACCCTTAACCCCAACCCTTAACTCTAATATTAACCCTAACCATAAACCCTAATTTTAACCCTTAATCATAATTTTAACCCTTAACCCTAATTTTAACCCTAAAACTAAACCCTAATTTTAACCCTAACCCCTAACCGTAATTTTAATTTCAACCCTAACTCTAATTTTAACCTAACCCTTAACCCTAATTTTAATTTTAACCCTAACACATAACTTTAATTTTAACCCTAACCTTTCAACTCTTTTAACCATAACCCCGTTAACCCTAATACCTTAACACTAACCCTAACAATCGTAACAAAAGGCACTTAAACCTAACCCTAAACTTAAACCCCTAACCTTAACGAATATAACTAAAGGCATTTAACCCTAACTCTCTCCCTAATTCTAATCATAACCCTAACCTTTAACCCTTAACCATAACTCTAACCCTAATTTTAACCATAACCCTAATCCTAACAATTGTAACTAAAGACATTTAACCCTAACCCTAATTTTAACTCGAACCCCTAACACTAATTTAAACCCTAGCCTTAATGAAATGTAACTAAAGGCACTTAACCCTAAGCCTAATTTTAACTCTAACACTACTTTTAACCTTAACTTTAACCGAATTTTAACCCTAAACCTAACTTTTAACCCTAACCTCAACTTTTAACCCTAACCCTAATTTTAACCCTAACCCACATAAATGTAACTAAAGGCTCACCCTGACCCTAATTTTTAACCCTAACCCTTAAGCCAAATTTTAACCCTAACCCTAACCAATGTAACTAAAGGTACTTTACTCTAACCCTAACCTTAATTTTAACCCTAACATTTAACCCTTAACCATAATTATAACCTTAAACCTAACCCTAATGAATTCTAACCTTAAGTGCCTTTAGTTACACTAGACTACCACTTGATCCCTTAATGTTATCCCTAATCCTAGCATTATTAAACCCTTAATGCTAACCCTAAACACTTAATGCTAACCCTAATCCTAGCTCAAACCCTTAACCCTAACCCTAGCCTTCAACCCTAGCCCAAAAGTATAGTGAAAATGGAAATACAATGCAAAGGAATTATAAATTTAAACAAATAGTAGTAAATTTCAAGTAACTCGATTTTTCTCTTTTGACTTGTATGCTAACACACGTATAAGAAAAATTTCCCCCTTTCTAACTGCATGTTCCTTACAATTTATATTTTGACAGTTTTTATGTAAAGAATATCATTGAAGTTTGAGGCCATGACAGAGTATATAAACTACTTTGAGGGATATGATGGGTAAACAACAAAATATATGTCTTCTTTTTCCTCTAACTTTCTGCTCCATTCAAGTATATAAACTACTTTGAGGGGTATGATGGGTAAACAACAAAATACATGTCTTCTTTTTCCTCTAACTTCTTCTCCATTCCGGTAAAAGTGATTAGTTTATTTCAAAATTTAAATTTCTCAACACTCACCTTTTGTTCGCCTCTACAAATTTAAATAATCTTGATCTCACTGCACACTGCTAAACATAACCTCAATCAAATAGAATGGTAACCGTAATTGGTAGAGAAATAAAACTTCCATAAAAAAATTGAATTATTCTATAGTGAGAAGGAGAGAAAAAAAACTTTCATAAATACTTTATTTTTTGACTAACTTCCATAAATACTGAAACTTAAAATATTTTTTTGACAATGTTTTAGACTTAAAATAATTGCAATAATAAATATTTAAACTTAAAATATTTTGTTTTTTAACAATGTTTTATATTTAATATTATAAACTGGACAATTAAAATAATATTTTAGACATAAAACATAAAATTATACACAGGACAATTAAAAAAAAATTAAGCTTAAAATATTTTAAATTTTAGACAATGTTTTAGATTTAATATCATACACGGGATGCTTAAAATGATAAAATTTTAGATGTCGTGGTTTTATTAATGAATTAATATAAGCCCATAGGAATAAAATAAACACAAGTTGTATTAGATAGTTTTTAGTTTATGAGTCATGACTTTTAGAAGGATCTAGATAGATCCAATTTGATGACTCGTGCTTAGTTTGATAGGGTACCAATACTATAAATAAAGGCATTGAGGAATGTAATGATCAAACAAATGAAATGAGTGTAAACTAATGAACAATTAAGAAAATTGTTCAATACATTTATCGGCACACTTTTGTTAGGGTACCAATGCTAAAATCATATAAATTATTCAATACGTTAAGGAAATGATGGAAAATGAAGAGAACCTCAACATTACTAACTTTTTTAAAATTCACAGTGAAATGACAAATTTTATTGCCTATAAAAAATTTAAAATCGCTATTACAAACTATTATTGATACAAAATTTTAAATTGCGGAGAGATGACATTTTTAATCTCTGGTAAAAAATTTAAAATAACTACTATAAGTTATTACTAATAAAATATTAATTCACAGACAGATGGCTATTTTTTATCACAAAAAAAATGTTTTAAAATCATTATTATAAGTTATTACTAATTTTTTAAAAAAAATTCACGGGTAGATGGCCATTTTTAGTGCTGATAAAAATTTTAAAATCGCTATTATAAACTATTATTGTTACAAATTTTAATTTACGGAGAAATGACATTTTTAATCTCTGGTAAAAAATTTAAAATAACTATTATAAGTTATTACTAATAAAATTTTAATTCACGGGCAGATGACTATTTTTTATCGCCAATAAAAATTTTAAAATCACTATTATAAGTTATTACTAATTTTTTTTAGAATTGACGGGGAGATGACAATTTTTATTGCTAATAAAAAATTTAAAATCATTATTACAAACTATTATTGATACAAAATTTTAATTTACGGAGAGATGACATTTTTAATCTTTGATAAAACATTTAAAATAATTTTAATATACGCAACTTTGATTTGTATGGCTTTGATTTATATGGCTTAGTGTTCCAGCGAACCCATGCAACGCACGGGCATCGGACTAGTTAATAAACCATCCTAAACATAAGGCATGTTCAGGTGGCTAGGAAAATTACAAAAGCACATTACAAGGGTAGGATTAAAAAAAACAGTAGCAGCAAAACACAAAAGCACACACTAGAAAAACAGAATTAAAACAAGCTATAGCAGGACAAACGAAAAATCGATAGAAACAACAAACCCACACCGAACAGCACCCTTGCAACCACACAACACCATTATCGCCGTAAGCAATCGATCGACTCCAATTCCATTCGTACAACAAAACTGGACCCACCACATGCTGACTCAGCCACAACTTGACCACTTGATGTCAGAACTGACACCCGAATCAGCTTAGGCGGTTCAGTGGCTTGTATACTAGTCGTAAAAAAAAAATGTATCCCTTCTTAAGATAAAGTATAAGTTGTATCCTATGTATCCACCCAACTAAATTACCTCAGCGAAGACCAAAATAGCTATTATAAACCAAATTTAACAAAAAGTAAAATACAATCTATAAGATTTGTAATCCATTCAATGGATTAGAGAGTAATATTCTTTCTAGCATTACGTATTTTTTAAGTGGCAAATATATTCTAGCATTACATGGCGATGATCCTATTAGCCAAATAAATACAAACTTGAAAATTAATCAATTTTTCTAAATACAATTTTCTAATAGTTTCAATAGGAAAAACAAATTTTTATAATAAAATAACTAAAAAAAAGAGTTGAATTTAAGAAATCAAGCAGTGACTGAGCGCAAAATTGTGCATATGATTATATAGCACCATTATCAAATTGTTTTCTACAATTATAATTTTCTATTTAAACTAAAAATAAAATTTTGTGAGATTTCATGCATAAAAAGTTCGTCAAACATAGCATTACATCTCACATTGGATATACATCATAAATTTTTTTTTCGAGTTGATCGTCCGTAGCGTTGGCAACCCATTTAAAAACACTTTTTCATGTTGGATATCGATTCATTAGTTGAGTTGTGATTAGCTTTAGTATCTTTGCCCTCATGCTTCTTCTTGTGTTTCTTCAACTTCATGGTATTGTTGTCGAACCACTTTGATATCTTTTGGTGTAAACTATTTTTCTTTTCCTTGGGACCAAAGGTTTCAAAGGGACAATATCAATATGTAACCAAATATCTCTGCCTATACTTAACAAATTCTTCGTATGGGATAGTTTCATGGTTTATTGGATTCACCCTATCACTCTTTTGCGACCTCTTCACTTGTGAACTCATTATATCTGTTACTAATTGCAACAATATCTTAATTTGCACTAGAGTTGATAAGTTGGTATTGTAGCCTATATATTGAATTATTCATGAACAAGCTACGTATTTATAGAGTCTTAGAGATAGTGTGAAGCGATGAGTTGAGATATTTTAGCCTATATATTTAAAACTAACTACGAGACTATCTTATGCATCATTATCTTATCTTTTGAATAGATATCGGTTAACAATTATTCCCTCCATTTCTTTTTATTTTTCATTTTAGAAAAAAAAAATTCAAATTATTTTTGGTCTTGATAATTTAATGTTATATTTTATCTATTATACTTTCTTTCCTAATTTCTTTTGTATTGACTAAATCTATTATATATCTATACTATATATAAAGAGGATACAAATTTTTGGGTTGGCTTTTTCATTATTCCTATTTTACCCTTGAAAAAAAACAACAACAAAAAAATCTAAGCACAACTTCCAAATAAAAGTAGGTTTTCAGTTTTTTTATAGTAAAAAAAAAATATTTTTTTCTTCTTAATAACTAGCCACAACAAAAAAGAAGGTTAAATAATTATCAATTAACTAAGTCCAATAAAAAATGAGATAAATTAGTTATTTATATTTGCACAATAGAGAACATCGATCACAACAACAAAAAAAAAAGAGAAAATCGATCACACAAACGGGCACGGAATGGCGGCTAGTCAATTTATAAAGAGAATAACCCCTTTGGTGTAGACTTTTTTTATTGTCACTTTTATCCTTCACTCTATTCAAATATTTGTATATATATGTTTGTTATATGTTTGTTAAAAAATACCTTCCACACAAAAGTTGGTTTTCAGTTTTTTGTTCTTGATCAAAAAATAAAATTTCTTTTTTTCTTCTTAATAATAATTAAGCACAACAAAAAAATATAATTTGTATATGTTTGTTGAAAACAAATTTCCACACAAAAATTGGTTTCAGATTTTTTTTCTTAGTCAAAAAAATAAAATTTTCTTTACTTTCTTAATATTCCCTCCGTTTCTTTTTATTTATCTTTTATTGTCAAATTTAACATTTCTATTTAATTGTCCTTTTTGTATTTTACGGGTATGATTTGTCAATTATACCCTTTGTCAATTGTTTTTTTCTTTTTCAATAAAACCAATTAATGCTATATATTTGGAAAACTAAGTCTTTTTTTTTTGTACATAACATATTAAATATTTTTTTTGGTATATAATATATTAAAATAGGAATTTATTGGTGGATTAAAACGAGGGTATAATAGGAAGATAAAATGTAAAAACACACTTCCTTAATTTGGTGTTACTATTCTAAAAAGAAAAATAAAAAAAGGTGTACTAACTAGTGCTTCGTTTGTGTGATCGACATTCTCTATTGTACTAATCAATATATATAAAGAGAATACCTTTTTGGTGTCGACTTTTTTTATTGTCACTTTTGTCCTTCACTCTATTCAAATATTTTTTTTACACAGATTCAAATATTTGTATATGTTGAAAAAAAACTTCCATGTCTTTTCAATTTTTTTTAAAGTAAAAATCTATATCTTCTTCTATACCAATGTATAAAGAGAATATCTCTTTCGGTGTAGACTTTTTTTATTGTCACTTTTGCCCTTCACTCTATTCAAATATTTTTTTAGACATTGATTCAAATATTTGTATATGTTGAAAAATAACTTCCATGTTTTAAAAAAAATAAATAACTTCCACACAAAAGTTGGTTTTCAGGTTTTTTTAGTAAAAAAAAATATATATTTTTTCTTAAGAATTAAGTACAACCAAAAAGAAGGTTAAGTAGTTATCAATTAACTTAACACAACAAAAAAGGAGGATAAGTAGTTATCTACAATAGCACAATAGAGAATATCCCGTTTGGCCGCTAGTTTTATACTCCTTCCGTTTCCTTTTAAGTGTCCGTTTTGAATAGTAACAACAAATTAAGAAAGTTAATTTTTGCACCTTATTTTTCTATTATACCTTAATTTTAATTCACCAATAAAATCCTATTTTTTTGCACACACTTTCTCTTTCCAATAAATTTAATATATTATGCACACACAAAAAAAAACAAAATTTAATATGTTATGTACCAAAAAAATAAATAAAAAGATTTAGTTTTCCAAATATATAGCATTAATTAGTTTTAATGAAAAAGATATGAATAATTGACAAATGGTATAATTGACAAATCGTACCCTTAAAACACCAAATGAACAGTTAAATAGAAACGCTAAATTCGACGTTTTTGGACACTTAAAAAGAAACGGAGGGAGTATAATCTTTTTTAATTGTATCGATTTTTTCTTTTTTTTATTAAACTTCTTCATTTAATTTTTTTTGTGGTTTTAATTTTTTGGAAAAGAAAGTGTGCAAAAAAATAGAATTTATTGGTGGAATAAAATTAGGGTATATTTCAATTTATTTTTTGGAATAATAGGAAGATAAGGTGCAAAAATACACTTTTTTTATTTAATGTTACACAACAAATAAAAATGAAGGAAGGGAATAATATAGTACTGTACCACTTATGAAGTAACGACTCCCCAATTTATCTGGACAAATTTTTTAAATATCTTATTTATAAAATATGTTGAGTTTGTTATAAACAAAATAGAATTAAATTACTAAAAGGGACAAGAGATCGGCCTAATAATAATATAGTCCAATGTTTTAAAAACCGGACCGGTCATCAAACCGGTGAGAGTATTGATTCACTGGTTCTGTAACAACCTGTTTTTCAGAGGCCATAAAAGGCAATATATTTTTTTTTTTCTTTAACATCAGAGTTACGCCTAAAAGATTTTAAATGAGCCGGCATTCAAATATACAAAAGAACTCATTACCGTAAGGTGCTTCGACAAGCAAAGTGTATTCCTGAATAATTACAATCCAAGTCTAAGTAATCAAATACTTACAACAACACAAGTTAGAATCTTATGCCTAAACCCAAAAAGCACGGTGTACAACCCACACCGGCGCATAGTCTAACTAAGCTAAAGCTCCAACATGAGCTCACTGTGGCCTAGAACTGCCAGCACCATCCTCTCGACCTACATCGTCATCTGGGGTGGGATGAGCCCGCAAATGAAAGAAAGGGTCACCACAAAATAAAAGTATGTATATATATAACCGGTGCGAAAGATTGTACACATAACAATAATTCCACAAACACAAGAGAAAGCTCTTAACCACCAAAGCAATTCCCACCAACGGGTTTATATATATAATGCACACCAAGCCTAATGCAGACTTCTACAATGCGTGGTACTAACCCTAGCTACCACAAAATGCATGAGCTCCGGAATCGTAGGTCCATCCCCTACTAACAATATCAATAAAATCCCGTAGCTCTCCCGATCACTACAAGGATTAGAGTGGGCTCTCCCGATCACCACACCCCTACCATAAGTATCAATAGAATCTCGTAGCTCTCCCGATCACTACAAGGATTAGAGTGGGCTCTCCCGACCACCACACCCCGTAGCTCTCCCGATCACTACGTATCGATCTCAACAAAAACTCGTAGCTCTCCCGATCACTACAAACCATTAGGGTGGGCTCTTCCGATCACCACACCGGGCACGCAACTACCGAATGCATGAGCATACGCTTCCCCATATATGCTAATGCAATGAATACATACCTCTCTAGCATATGTAAACCAAACATAACAACATACATACAATTCTCATCATATGTATTCCAAACACTTGTTCATACATATATTCTCATAATCATATGTAAACAGCGCAAGTATTGTAAACACTTTCTCATCACGAGAATACATAACACGTACATGCCAAACACACAGCAAAGCATTACAGCAGAAATCCAAGCATGTCATAACCCGTTGAAAAGACGGAAATAAAGTGGAGCCCTTACCTCAGCAAGCTTCCGTTAACTTTCCTCGCATAATTCTACAACTCGCGCTTCCTAAAATATAAGCAGTGTAATATCAATAAAATACTCTCAACGTATCCTATCGAAACGAAACTCATTCTCTAAGTTCTAGAGAGGCTTAAGGTACTTTCTAACACTCTCGGATAGTGATTTCGAGTCCTCCCCATAGTGATTAAAAATTCACGAAGTTAATTGCACTATTTCTCGCTACGCGAAAATATTTTCGTTTCAAAACAAACTAAGAAACACTTTGATTCCTAACTCCAAGGCAATCAATTTTCACATACTAAAACCATTTGAAAACAACCCAAAAACTCTTTGAAAATTTTCACAAAAATAAAAGTTTACTTGCGCCACAAGTTACAAGTTTTTCCTTTCAAATAAAATGGCCATAACTCGCTCATTCTTTATCCAATCGAGACGAACCATACGCCGAAATCTTCGTCTCGAAAAGACGAAACAAATAGTTAAGTTTCTAGGTCACAAAAACAAATTTAAAATGACCAGAATACCCTTTAAGTTTTCGGCCAGAACCAAAATAACAAGCTAACTCCCAAAATTTTCCTTTTCAAATCCATAGTCTAAATCAATTAGCTCCCAAAATCATTTAATTGATCAAACAAAACATTTCCAAACATAATCCACAAGTCACATGAGTTTTCTCAAAAAAATCTCATGAACCCCAACAAATATATTTCCATGTTTTTCAAAACAAAACCATTTTTCATATATCCATTTCTCTAAAAGGTTCAAAAACAACATCAATTTCACAATCACTAAACAACTACTCATGTTCTTGATCAATAGAAATTTTTATCAAAACCCTAGCCCAAAAATCTCATGAGAATCTCATCTAACCATGGAAAGCATCACTACTAAGCCTAAACATGTTAGATAATCCCTTATAAACAACTTCTAAGCACTAAGAATCAATCATAAACATTTTCTAGTAAAACCCTCTCAAGAACATAACCTCTAAAATCTTACTAAACCCCATGAGTCTTAGCCAAACAATAGCAAGGAAGAGGTTAGTTACCTTAGGAAGAAGAATCTCACAACTTCAAGCTTTCAACCAAGCTTCTAATGGATGATTATGGTGAAGGATTGAATTTTTATGAATGGAAAGGAAGAGAAACTTGGTTCACGGCCAAAGAGAAAAGGAATGGAAGGAAGTCTCATGACTTTGCTACTTGTAGATATCTCATTTAATTCCTAGCCATTAGATCAAATAGGATAAAGTTCTAAGATCACATCCTAGCCATCCACCTCTTCACAAAATATCTAGATATTTCTTATGTGATCTTATCCTCCCACTAGCTCGCGCTTAAACGAGTCGCACCTCGCTAATGGACGAAAATCGCAAAAATAGAAAAACTACGGAATAAACGTCCGTCGTAAACCGCTTCTAAAAATTATCGCTAAAACTTTTTCCTCAACTGTGATTTTCTTCCTCACCCTCGAAAAATAATCTGAAGATATATTCTAACTCACGCCGATATAAAAAACTCCCATCTAAATTTCTACGGAATTCAGAAACCGTAAAAATTCCTAACAGCGGGTAAGATTCCTACTCGTTTTTTCAAAAACAAGAGAAAACCAAAACTCGCATTTCTTACTTCGCAGAAATCTTCTCATATTTAAAAGAGGACTACGACCCAAAAGTCCGTGCCTTTCCAGCGCACGAGCACAAAACAGGCTCATTTTCAGCAAAAATTCCATTAATGCGACGATACTCACAAAACCGCTTCACCAAAAACCCTAAAACTTAGCCGACGCTAAAGTTCCTTAGGAAAACCGCACAGTAAAATCTTGGGTCTTACAGGTTCATTGGTCGAACCACCAAGTCACTGGTCGAACCGCATGACTAATCCGGATAAAATCGGATAACTCGGTTTAATAAACCGGTGTCTATAACAAAACTCTATATTAGCAAAAAAAAATAATTAAGTTAAGAGTTGTAATTTGTAAAAAAAAAGTATTTATAAGAGTAAAAGAAAAATATTACAGCTAATTATATTATTTTACGGTAAAGTTTTTACTACTATTTGTTAAGGTCTAATGCTTCTTTTTCCAACAAAATTTTAAAAGCCCAATATTTTCAATACTTTAAGCCCAATAATTTTGATATTTAAGACTCATAAGTTAGCTCAACCCTAATTCTAATTGTACAAGGCAGCAGCCGTAACACTGTGTTCTTCTTTCTATCATATGTGCTTTCCAAATGCACAGATCTAGCTTGCTTCTCAAATTATATGTGTGTGGTTCTTCTTCTCAAACTCTACCTCCACCTCTTCTTCTTCTTCTTCAACCTCCACATCTTTCTCTATTTTTTTATATGTTTGTTACATTGCAGAGAAAGAACTATATTGCTCTTAAGCTCATGGCATGCATCAAGAAAAAGAGAATTTAGATATTACAATTACAAGTTAGGATAAAAATAAAATTGATTGTTAACTTGAAAACCAGATCTGATTGTAAATTTGAAACTAACATCACAACTATTGCAGTTGTAAATCATATCTTTAATTAAAACTAAATATACAATACAATTGTTGAAATAATGTAAAGTTGTGAATAAATCAAAATCAAAAAAAGGTAGAATTTAAATTCACGTTTTAGGAAAATCAAAATATTTTCTTTTGAAATTTCAGTTTGTTTTTTAAATTTTCTAAAAGCAGTTTTCAGCAATTTTTTTTAAAAAAAAAAACAGTTAAACCGGCGGTTTTCAAAACCAGCGGTTCACCGGTTTAAACCGGTTTTGTCCGGTTCTTACCGGTTTGATTGCTTTCCCGGTCCGACCGGTCGGTTCGCTCCGGTTTTTAAAACACTATATTTGCATTTAGAGGTTTCGCATGCAAGTCCCGTTAATTTATTATTTATTTTTTTAAGTGAAATAAATATAAATTATTTGTTAAGTATTCTCTTTTGACTTGCAAATATTGCGATTGTACGATTTTTTTTTCAAGAAGTTTAATGGTCAAAATTTTATTTTTAATGTCTCTTTAAACTGAGTTAAGCTCACGTAAATTTAATTATACAATTTTTTTTTTTGACAAAATTATACAATTTTGATAGTCACTTTTTTTAACGATATTGGGCACTTGTTTCCTTCTTTGTGATTTGGTAGTTCACCTCTCATTTTTTTTCTTCACTGTGAGCTTGCCTCGTGCCTAACCCAAGCTGATTCGGTCCTAAGGTACATAATCAAAAGTACACTAAAATATGGACTACGATCATCATCGGTGGCGGTACTCGGACCCTAGTACAGGGGGTGCAAAATTTTAATCAATATTTTAATAATTTTAATAAATAATAATAATAATAATAATAGCAATAATAATATATCAAAAATTATATTGTACTAAAAAATCACGATGTTTTAAAATCATTGAATAATCTCATTATCTAGATGGTTGAATACATCTCTTTCAACATAAATCACGAGACAATCATTTAAAAACTCATCCCTCATTCGATTACGCAATCTCATCTTCACATTCTTCATAGCAGAAATAAATTGTAAACAGAGGCAAGACGTTCTAATGCTACTATTATTTAGTTTTCATCAATGAAGAGAACAAGTGTTACATACCTACAACTACACTGTTAAATAGAAATTCAATAATCAATCAAACAACCAAGTTATAAACATATCAACAAGTAAGCTACAGAAATATAAACATTAAAAGAGTCTTTGTAATCACTATGAGTATTTTTAATATCTCACAAGTTAAAGATTTTTTCTTCATCTCAATTTGTTCGTAGTGAATACTCATAGTGTCATTTGAACCAATTATAAACTCCAAACAAGCAACCAATAAATTACAAAGCACACAAATATGTCATTAAAATCCCCAATTGAATAATCAATCAAATCAATTTATCATTGAAGTTATATAAAAAAAATCCCAAATTCTAAAACCCTAAACTATATTTGTTTTTTATTGACTACCTTAGTGTTGTTTTGTGTTTGAGATACTTTAATTTTAGAGAGAAGTTTAGGGATAGGTTGAAAGTAAAGAATGAGAAGTGAAAAATATTTTGGGCTTTTGGACAAATGGTGCAAAAACAAAAAACTAGGAGGTGTAAAATGTAAAAGATATAGGGATATTAATAAGAAAATTAAAATTTCAGGGGGTGCACCTGCACCCCTCACATATGAACAGCACCGCCCCTGATCATCATCGATTGTATTATTACTTTTTTAGTGAAGAGAGTGAGAGATAAAAAATTAGAGATGGAATGAGAGAAAAGAAAAAGAATAGATTTAGGGTTTGTTTATTACAGATTAAAAAATTAGTGATTTTGATGTTAAATATTTTTGAGATTATTTTTTAGAGATTTTATAAAAAAATGGAATTTACTATGTGTTTGTTTATTGTAATAAAAATCACTTTTTTTAGTAAAATAATTTTTAGCTTGTTTGCATACAATATGCAAAAGTGATTTTCTTAATTATTATATAACCACACTTGTTTTCTCTCTCCTCTAAAAAAATATTATTTGAGAAGCTACTCTTAACAGCTTCTCATTTTTAGCTGTTTTCTGATTATTTTTAAATTCTGATTATTTTAAAAAGCTGTAACAAACAGATACAATATTTTTAAAAGTGATTATTATTTTTATAAAAAAAGTAATTTTTTCTAAACACTATAACAAACATCCTCTTAATAATAATGTCTTATGATAAAATAGCTTATAAAAATTCAATTTTCACTAATTTGAACTTATAAAATAGAATAAAACCTAATTTATATTGCATAAGCCGTTTACATAAACTCAAAAATAAGTTAGGACAAACGGACACCTAAATAGCAGATTATAATATTTTAATAAATTTGTAGGACGTGCAAGATAAGGAGTGGAATAACAAAAAACATTTCTTTTTTATGTAGCATCGTAATAAAATTTTGTTTGATTTCTCTAGTGACTTGCATTAAGTAACAACTGGTAAAAAAAACATGACTTACATTATCTTATCTTATTAAAATAACCGATTTTGTGATTTGTTATACATGAAATTAGGTAATTTTGAAAACAAACTTGATCTTGTAATAAACCACTAAATCGGGCTGCTTTTTTTCTTCTTTTAAATTGTAATCATTCAACTGATTTGAAATTTCACTGATCTGTTCCTGTTATATAGGGTTTATTTTTTTTGGTTTTGTTGCTTTGTGTACGTAAAAGTGTAAAACAATAATATTGAAACAAAAAAAACTAGACTACAACAAAAAGTGTAATTAGTTGTTAATTGATCAGTGATGATTAACGCTGAACTTGATAGAGTGGATCACAGTTTGAACCCCTCAATTGTGATTAAAAGAAAACTTGACCCTTTTTTTTTTGAGCAGCAAAAGGTGAAATATATTAATAAACCATCCTAAACATAAGGCATGTTCAGGTGGCTAGGAAAATTACAAAAGCACATTACAAGGGTAGGATTAAAAAAAAACAGTAGCAGCAAAACACAAAAGCACACACTAGAAAAACAGAATTAAAACAAGCTATAGCAGGACAAACGAAAAATCGATAGAAACAACAAAACCCACACCGAACAGCACCCTTGCAACCACACAACACCATTATCGCCGCAAGCAATCGATCGACTCCAATTCCATTCGTACAACAAAACTGGACCCACCACCTGCTGACTCAGCCACAACTTGACCACTTGATGTTAGAACTAACACCCGAATCAGATTAGGCGGTTCAGTGGCTTGTATACTAGTGGTAAAAAAAAAATGTATCCCTTCTTAAGATAAAGTATAAGTTGTATCCTATGTATCCACCCAACTAAATTACCTCAGCGAAGACCAAAATAGCTACTATAAACCAAATTTAACAAAAAGTAAAATACAATCTATAAGATTTGTAATCCATTCTTGGATTAGAGAGTAATATTCTTTCTAGCATTACGTATTTTTTAAGTGGCAAATATATTCTAGCACTACATGGCGATGATCCTATTAGCCAAATAAATACATACTTGAAAATTAATCAATTTTTCTAAATACAATTTTCTAATACTTTCAATAGGAAAAACAAATTTTTATAAAAAAATAACTAAAAAAAAGTTGAATTTAAGAAATCAAGCAGTGACTGAGCGCAAAATTGTGCATATATTATATAGCACCATTATCAAATTGTTTTCTACAATTACAATTTTCTTTTTAAACTAAAAATAAAATTTTGTGCGATTTCACGCATAAAAAGGTCGTCAAACATAGCATT
This sequence comes from Trifolium repens, assembly GCA_030408175.1. Lineage (NCBI taxonomy): Eukaryota > Viridiplantae > Streptophyta > Magnoliopsida > Fabales > Fabaceae > Trifolium > Trifolium repens. Next base: position 10,244,851 of record CP125837.1, read on the forward strand.
ACATCTCACATTGGATATACATCACAATATTTTTTTCGAGTTGATCGTCCGTAGCGTTGGCAACCCATTTAAAAACACTCTTTCATGTTGGATATCGATTCATTAGTTGAGTTATGATTAGCTTTAGTATCTTTGCCCTCATGCTTCTTCTTCTGTTTCTTCAACTTCATGGTATTGTTGTTGAACCACTTTGATATCTTTTGGTGTACACTCTTTTTCTTTTCCTTGGGACCAAAGGTTTTCAATGCCTATACTTAGCAAATTCCTCGTATGGGATAGTGTTAAGAATATAGATAGTTAGCCAAATATTTCATTAGTGAATTAACATTTTCATTAGTTTTGTTATTACTTGGTTAGAGTTGGTTATTGGGTGGTTTAGTTAGTTAGCCTCAAATTGCTCTATATAAGAGCCACTATTGTACTATTTTCATTATCTTTTGATCAATCTATTATCATTCTCTTGTTATCTTTTATCAAATATGAATCCCTATGATTTTTACTATCTTGATAATTTTCTCAAGTTTTCTCCACTTTCTCCAAATTATGCAAATCTTAACATGGTATCATCACCTTGGTTTCGATCCCGGTCCGCTTCCGCCATTGTTCCAGTACCGGAAAATTCTTCGGTAGCCTATCACAAAGAGATCTATACAGTTCTTTTTGATCCTCCATCTTTTCTCATGGTTTGCTCTATTGTTCGTCATCTATGGAAGCTATCAAAGAGCAAGAAATTCTTGCCTCTTCCTCCACTTCCACCATCACAGCGAGAGCATTCAATTGATATTTCGAAATTTTGTATCGATTCAATTCCAGATGCAGAGGGGGAGATTTTAGCATCATCTACCTCTGTTCTTGAATCAATTTCATCACATCATCACGACACTTTCAGATTTGGTAATTTTCACTCAATTCTTGATTCCAAGTTTTTTGTTACAACAGCGAATTTGGAAATTGATGCCAAAGAGGATTCAGAATCGAATTCAGCAATTGAAGCTGATGTTTACAATCTCAATTTTCGATCCTTGGAGAAAAGCTCTTGTGTTTTCAATTTTGGTATTTTTGGTCAAGAATCGCAAGAATTGCATTCAATAGAAGGAAGATTCATCATGATTCCGATCTCTGCACCAGTCACGGAATTGAAGGAGGCGTTTCAAGAATCAATCGATCCAGTGGTGCTGAATCCTCGCCGCGATTATTTCGACATCGTCGTGAAAACTCACTCGTTCTCCTTCGTAAGTCATGCTCTTAAACGTATGTTTCATCTTGATCTCAATTTAGCTTCGATGTGCATGAGTTCTGTAACATCCCAAAATTTAATTAATAAAAGAATATTAATTAAAAGAGTATTATTGGAGCTTAATTGGAAATTAAGTGACCAAATATGAAAGAATAATTGAAATGGTTCACAAGACATGTTATAAATACTATTATCTTGAGACAAGTGGGTAGACCACAATTCATTTCACTATAACCCTTCTCTCTCTCTAGCCTCACCTTCTCAAAATTACTCCCTCATCTCTTCTCTCACGTGACAGAAGAAGAATAGCAAAACAACAACAGTAGAAGCTTTCTCCATTACTCACAAATATGCCCCTTTATTCTTTCTCTCCCTCTTCACGCCAAAAACAACATGAACTAAGAAAGAGCCTTGATGCCTCCAATTTCCCCTCTAGCCCGAATCCATCACCAGCACCTCTCATTCATCAAATTATTGACCAAAACTCGCATGCAATTGGATAATCGTGCTCTCTAGCTCTTAAGCTCTTCACAAAGGTAAGATTCAAACTCAACCTCTCCATTATTTACCCAAATTCGTGTCTCCTCTCTAAATTCCAAAACTGATTCTGTTTGCATGTGTTGGTCTTTGATCTTGTGGTGCTGTGAGTGTTGTGGTGCTACCAAGAAAATAAAGAAATTAGTGAATACGGAGTTGGTACAAAGGGATCAGTTTGGAGTTAAGAGAAGCAAGAGAAAGATTGGAAATTTCAAGTCAGATCTGGAGTGAAGGATTCGTAGCTGTAGCTGAGCCTAGAAACCAGTTTAAAGCTTCAATTACCAGGTGGGTTCTTTAGGATAGTTTAGTTAGTTTCCCCAATTTATGAATTTGCATGTTAACTTAGGAAAATTAGGAAATGTTGTGTGAGGGAAATTAACTCCCAAATTGCTGGCGAGTACCATGTCGAGCATGCTGGCGAGTACCATGTCGAGCATGCTGGCGAGTACCATGTCAAGCTCGTACAGAACTGATCTATATTTTTAATTTCTAAACAAAGTCTCATACACTCGTTTTACATCCTCATCAGAGTCAGATAGTTTGCAGTAATATAATTAATATAATGTCGAACAGAATGTTAATCACAGATTATCATTAGGGCATAACTTAGCATCTGATTAGGTTGTATGCTCCCCGGGTCTTGGGAATTATGGTAGTAAGAACTAAACTAGCATCAGTCAATTAGGTGCGATTGTGATGACGCTTTATGGACTCCCGATGGGATAATCCATTAGGATACGTTATTGTGAGCTGCATGCCGTGACCGAATCGGTTGACGGACATGGTAGGCTCTGAGACCTGCTCACCTCAGAGCGACCTCGTGATTAAAATGAATAAGAGTTTATTAATCCGTGTTACACCTTTACATTATGTTATTATGTTATGTTATGTTATGTTATGTTAGAACATAGTATATTATGACTGATTTTAGGAGCCCCTGGTGTAGTCACCATTAGGAGGGTAGTAGGACTCACTGAGGCTTAGTAGTCTCACCCCACTCCAAAACAATTTTTTTAGGTAGACAGGTTAACTGGAGCAAGGACCAGGAGGGAGCTGATGATTGGAGCTGAGCTTGGATCATCGGACTAGAAGACTTTAGTCTTCCTCTTTGTTTTAGTTTTATTCTGTTTATCTTAGAATCTTATTTGTTTCCGCTGTATTCTTTAGATGCATCGATTGATGTAAAAAATTCTTGTAATTCAGTTGTTCAAACTCATTAATTTTATGTACTCAGATCCATTTATTTATGTCTTGACTAAATATTCTAGATATTTTAGTTGGGGCGTTATAATTGGTATCAGAGCAGGTCGATCCAGTATCGGACCTTGCCATGAGTCATTTCAACTCTTTCCTAAGTAATACAGACCGTTTGGATCTGGACTGTTTACGCTGAAACCATCGCGTGCTGAGCCTGATCAACTCAGTATTGTGTATGGTAGGCAGGGTATTATGGTTTAGAACTGAAGTGGACTCTGAAATTCCAGCGTTAAGATAGTAGTGAAGATGCAATCAAGGAGCAGTTGTTGAAGAAATTCTTATAAGTGGATTTGGAACAGTGGCAAATGCAGCCACAGGAGTAAGTTGTGTAACACAAGCAAGTGATGCAAAGAATTCATACGTAGTGAACGGATTGAGACCAGTAGTAAGAGGTAAGCCTGGAGTATGTAATGAAGCAGTCTGGTGAATGAATTAATCTTGTGACGTAACAAGTCAGGAGAAGAGTCGTAGTTGAGGGGATGCAAGTATACCATTAGACGGAAATGTGTAGTGCATAACCGTAATCTATTGACACTGTGTGTCATATAAATTTCTTGAACCTAGAAAACAACTTTATTCTATCGAGCCTAAAGTTAGCCAAGTTTATTAACCGAGTAATGTCTAGTAACAGTAGTAGTAAACCAAAACTCATTCCTTGACATTTAGTTGTCCAGTGCAAGCGAGGAACTCCCCTGTATTAGAAAACTTAGATAAACCTCACATGTATCCCATTAATTTTAAGAAGCCGAGAATTCCACCCTGTTAGGAGAAAACTTAGCAATACCTCAGACAGATATCATTAGTTCCTAATGACAATCAGCTAAGATTATCCTAAGCCTATCGACCTTTAAATGTTCTCAAGGGGATGAGTACGTCCTTCCTAATAGGAACCAATAATTATACTAAAACCGCTAGGGACTTAGCCGTAGCTAATTTGGCAATTAGAATCCTTGTAATCCGTACTCGTACCCGAGAAAGCACATTAAGTTCAATCACTTATAGGATTATGAATTAGCAACCCAGCGTAGTGAACCTGATAGAGATCACCGTAATAGAAGTTCAACTCGAACCGTCCGTATTAAAGGAACCAAATTAGAACAAAAACACATTCCAATATCTCCTCGGGCTGCCTTACTAGGTTACCATTTAGAATGCCCTTAACTAGGTTACTTTTACCTTTCAACTCGTAACAACATTCCTACCTCACCACTGAGAGTCAAGTTACAATTAGTACAACAATTAGGAATTACTTTTTAACTACACCAGTATTTGGCAGTAGACCCAGCAAACTTTAGAGACTCAAACATAAACTAGGTTAACAGCTAGGAGTCCTTATAACACCTTGGGAACTCTTCAGTCAAAATTCCTGGAGCATCATCACCGAATAGTTTAGCAACCAAACCAATAATAGAACCTTGTCACATAAGTATAACCTTGACTCACATCAAAGCTAAATTCTTCCTTAGCGATACCATCACCTAAATAGGTTTATTAAAGACCGTTAAATTAAGCATCCATAAACTAGTAACCCAGCACTTCTGACCAGTTAATTACCTCAATAAGAATAGTGGAATATTAGCATCTATACCTTAATATTTTCTCAACGCAAATCTCTTAAGTTAGCACTTACGACAACTACTTTTAGGTGCCAATAAAATAGGACAGTCTGTCACTTATACTGGAAATTGCACCAAACCAACATAGGTTAAGTTTGATTAGTAATAACAATTGAGAGTTACCTTTAGTACGATCAGCCAACAAAGTCAATCCGTTGAGTCTATTTCCTAGAGAATTTAGAGACCGACAACTCAGATTAGTACTAGTTTGACTTTAACCAAACAAAAACTCATACATATGACCATTTAGTTAAGAAGTTAGTAGGATCAGTTGACCGTGCACCTGAGAGTTTCCCATCAATTATCCTTAGGTTAGTAAATTAATATTATAAACCAACTAGTTACCCAGTTCAAGGATTAGACTTAACCAGCCACATCATTACCACTGTTTTAGTACCAGTCAGTAGAGAACACGACCTGATGAGAATAACAATAAGGGACCCTATTAGTGACAACAATCACCTAGACTGATCTTTTAGGTATATATTAGTTATCCAGAGACAAGAAATTAAGTTTAACATTAGCTCCAGCCAGCCACCGACACCTTCACACATCCAGACCCGTCAACCAAGAGACCATTGGAATCAGCTAACTCTTTCTATGAGAAGCTTAGCCTGCAAGAAGACTTGAGTGGAGCTTAGATGCCCTAACCTGAGAAAAATGAACGAAGAAATAGAATTTCGGAACATAAGTTGGGACCCATCGAGAGATAAACCTTCAACTACATTTCATTCATCCTAGATCCCCTTTCAGCCAGTTCGCCCAACCGAACAATGCTCAGCTCTATATTCCCAAGTCTTGGAACACCATGGACGTGTGTACTCTCTAACTCGAATGATTATGCCTCAGACGGATAATTTCTTCGCGTGCCTTAAATGCTTGTCAGCCTCGTGCAATGCACAACTCGATCGAGATGCAAACTTTTCAAAATTTCTCGAAGCCAGTTAGTTACACCAATAGAGTAAATGTTACTTTTAGGTAACCACTTTAAGTGATTTCAATTTTCAGTTGTGCTATCAGTGGCTCCATCCTATCTGCAGAAGTCAATTATTCTTGAAAAGGTCAAGGATAATTTCAATTCAATTTATTGCCGCTTCTATTGATCGGTTGGTCCACATACTTCAAAACCACTTCGGTAAAGCCTACCTAGTTCAGTATCAGTGAATCCTTTAGGCTTCCATACTCGCAATCGTCAAAAATCGTTATTCCAGCTGAATTAGTTAACTCTCCTCTACCGAGCTTTAACAGTTAAAATCAGGATAAGTTTCTGTTCCACCAGCTTAAGAGAAACCAAGAAAATAAGAATGTTATCCGTGTCCGTTGCCTTTTATTTTCGTACTCTGTAATCATGTTGGATCCGTGTTTTAACCTCGAACACCTCTGCCGAACGTTTCGACCTTCCAGATTCATTTTATGTACCTTGTGAGACCAAGTTCCTAACTCGTATAACATGACCAGAATATTTCAATCTCAAGTTTAGTCGTCACCAACCGGATCAGATAAGTATAAGTGTTATTCGCACGTTTAGAAATAATACCTTCGTCCTAGGAAACCACTTTCTATCATGAGAGATCTGTCACTTAACCTGTTAATCACCCGGGCACAACAACTCGGTTCAGCCTCAGCAGTACAAGTTCAAACCTTAAGTATTCAACTAGCCAGGTTTAGGATGTGATTGCTTTAGCCAAGTTTCCATACATGAGATACCAATGTAGGATAATCAAACAATAATGACCATTAGCCCTGAGAGAAAGTCTGAACCTAAGTACGTCCGCGCGTTAAATGTTCAACTCGATCATCGTGTCGTGCCAGGATGGATAGAGATTGTAGGTGGGATTTTATCGGATAACTATAGGTTCATCTGCGGATGGGTCTAACTCGTTAGCAGAAGAATCAGTAGTGTTTAGACAATTTTCCACTCGTTTTATGTTTCGATCGATCCTGGAGTATTTAGACAACATGTGGTATATGGGTACATTTGACGTGTCATGCATGGTAGTGTTCGAAAAGGGAACGACCTTGGGAAGGAAGATTTTGAACTTGACAGTAGGAATACTCAAGCTATTACCCTTCAGTTAAATTATTTAGCAGTGTCACCAGTTTTGTGAGTACCCAATCAGGCCAGATGCCGACCTACTAAGACAAGTGGAAGTATGAAGGAGTTCAGGGAATTATATACTAAAATAATGGCGACGCTGTCATAAGGTGACAGTAAGTATTTGAATCAGAGCGCGCAGCCCGAAACCTTTAGAGAGTGCGAGGATGACCGTTGGCCAGTAACCCCTAAGAGAGGAAAGTTTTATTCCGAGAGATTGAATGCACTTGACCGGAGAATATCTGAAGTATAGAAATTGGATGCGGATATAGACGATTTACCCTGACGTGGAATGAAGAGGTTTTGAATTTCGAGGACGAAATTCTTTTAAGGAGGGTAGATTGTAACATCCCAAAATTTAATTAATAAAAGAATAATAATTAAAAGAGTATTATTGGAGCTTAATTGGAAATTAAGTGACCAAATATGAAAGAATAATTGAAATGGTTCACAAGACATGTTATAAATACTATTATCTTGAGACAAGTGGGTAGACCACAATTCATTTCACTATAACCCTTCTCTCTCTCTAGCCTCACCTTCTCAAAATTACTCCATCATCTCTTCTCTCACGTGACAGAAGAAGAATAGCAAAACAACAACAGTAAAAGCTTTCTCCATTACTCACAAATATGCCCCTTTATTCTTTCTCTCCCTCTTCACGCCAAAAACAACATGAACTAAGAGCCTTGATGCCTCCAATTTCCCCTCTAGCCCGAATCCATCACCAGCACCTCTCATTCATCAAATTATTGACCAAAACTCGCATGCAATTGGGTAATCGTGCTCTCTAGCTCTTAAGCTCTTCACAAAGGTAAGATTCAAACTCAACCTCTCCATTATTTACCCAAATTCGTGTCTCCTCTCTAAATTCCAAAACTGATTCTGTTTGCATGTGTTGGTCTTTGATCTTGTGGTGCTGTGAGTGTTGTGGTGCTACCAAGAAAGTAAAGAAATTAGTGAATACGGAGTTGGTACAAAGGGATCAGTTTGGAGTTAAGAGAAACAAGAGAAAGATTGGAAATTTCAAGTCAGATCTGGAGTGAGGGATTCGTAGCTGTAGCTGAGCCTAGAAACCAGTTTAAAGCTTCAATTACCAGGTGGGTTCTTTAGGATAGTTTAGTTAGTTTCCCCAATTTATGAATTTGCATGTTAACTTAGGAAAATTAGGAAATGTTGTGTGAGGGAAATTAACTCCCAAATTTCCCTCCATTCTGTTTTAATATTATGTATGTTATCTTGCTGCACTGGTTAAATGAGGATTGTAGGTGTTATTCCTGAAAAACTATGATTTTAGCAAAACAGGGTAACTTCTGTATGAACTCGCTATGTCGAGCATGCTGGCGAGTACCATGTCGAGCATGCTGGCGAGTACCATGTCAAGCTCGTACAGAACTGATCTATATTTTTAATTTCTAAACAAAGTCTCATACACTCGTTTTACATCCTCATCAGAGTCAGATAGTTTGCAGTACTATAATTAATATAATGTCGAACAGAATGTTAATCACAGATTATCATTAGGGCATAACTTAGTATCTGATTAGGTTGTATGCTCCCCGGGTCTTGGGAATTATGGTAGTAAGAACTAAACTAGCATCAGTCAATTAGGTGCGATTGTGATGACGCTTTATGGACTCCCGATGGGATAATCCATTAGGATACGTTATTGTGAGCTGCATGCCGTGACCGAATCGGTTGACGGACATGGTAGGCCTCTGAGACCTGCTCACCTCAGAGCGACCTCGTGATTAAAATGAATAAGAGTTTATTAATCCGTGTTACACATTTACATTATGTTATTATGTTATGTTATGTTAGAACGTAGTATGTTATGACTGATTTTAGGAGCCCCTGGTGTAGTCACCATTAGGAGGGTAGTAGGACTCACTGAGGCTTAGTAGTCTCACCCCACTCCAAAACAATTTTTTTAGGTAGACAGGTTAACTGGAGCAAGGACCAGGAGGGAGCTGATGATTGGAGCTGAGCTTGGATCATCGGACTAGAAGACTTTAGTCTTCCTCTTTGTTTTAGTTTTATTCTGTTTATCTTAGAATCTTATTTGTTTCCGCTGTATTCTTTAGATGCATCGATTGATGTAAGAAATTCTTGTAATTCAGTTGTTCAAACTCATTAATTTTATGTACTCGGATCCATTTATTTATGTCTTGACTAAATATTCTAGATATTTTAGTTGGGGCGTTATAAGTTCCTTGCTTCACCGCATCAACAACACCGTTCTCGCCGTTGATACTGTTTTCGATCCCGGTGGAGTTGCTGAACTCATCTCAGTCGCAAGGTTTAGTGGTACGATAACCTTAACGCTTTCTATGTCGTTATTTTTCCGTTTGGTCATCGTGTTCGCTATTGAATTTGCCGGTGAATTTGTCGTTATTGTCTTTGATCCCGGTGGTAATCAATTAACCTATGTCTTTGGTGAACTACTGATTTGATGCACTCTGCACATAAGATGTTTGTGTTAAGTCCTTTTTGAATTCAGGTTCACTATTGAAATTTAGTGGAGCCTAGATGATTTTTAAGCTGATATTGTTCTACTAGTAGTGACTTGTTGTCTTGTTTGGAGAAAATTGTTCAAGCTACTTATGTCTCTGCTGATGAATTCTAGTTGCTCAATTTGAAGTTGATTAATCGGTTTTGGTTCTGTTTGGTCTTTGTTTTCCAAACTCATACTAAGAATTCTCTTACTATGAGTTTGAGGGAGGCTATTACAATATAGAATCTGTAAGAGCACCAGTTCATCCTCGTGTTTTAATAATTGTCAAAACACATGAAAATAGAGTAGAACACATTTTGGCAACATTACAAATGACTTGACAACGAAAAACTATTTTTAAACTTTGAAAAACTGAGTTTTAGGTATTATGTATCGATACATAAACATTTGTATCGATACAAATATCCTGAAATTACTTCAGACTGATTTTGTGCAATTTGTATCGATACATCTATCACTTGTATCGATACAAAAGTGATATCTCAGAGGCAGAGAGTCACCTGTGTATCGAATCATGCTTGCATGTATCGATACACACTCACTTCTCTCAAAAAATCAGAGAGTGCATGATGTATCGAATCATGCTTGCATGATTTGATACATATCAGTCAAGATTTCAAGAAACTGATATATGTATCGATACATATACATCTTTGTATCGATACATAGGTCAATATTTTCAATTTGAACGCTGGTCAAAGGGTTTGTATCGATACAAACCATCATTTGTATCGATACACGTATGTTGAATTTTGCCCAAATTTGCTCAATTCTATTCTCTCTTTAAATAGCAATGTGATGTGTCATTGTAACCAGAGGAAACTAGTGTGAAAGATCAGAAAACGCTTTGGGTTGCAAATTGAGTGAGAATTTGGATCAAAGGTTTCATTCAACACAAATTCATCATCTTCATCAAAGATTGCAATCAAAATTGAAGTTTGAGTATGGGATCAATTCAATAGAGGTTGCATTTTTGTGTGATAACGTTCGATACGGTTCGCGGTGAATCAGAATCGTAGTCGGGTTGGATTGTGTGTTGAAGGTTCTAGTTTCTCTCAAAGGATTCAAGATCGTGCTTGTCTTGAAGGATCGACAACAAGAAACGAAGGACTCAACTGGACGATCGAGTGCGGTTTGGCACGGGTCGGATCGTTGGAATCAGAGGGCGAAGTTTCGTTGTGTGTCGAGGTTTTGTTGCATAGTTTACTTTTTGTCTCGTTATAGGTTTATAAGATTCAATTGTAAATTGTGCACGTGTTGTTAATCATTTTTTATCTATACACTCTCAAATAACCCGTTTGGTTATTTGGGGGGAGACGTACTCGGACAAACGCGTGGACGACGCGAAATCCGGGGAACTCCCTAATCAAATCGTTGTGTGTTTCTCTATCTCTCTCTCTCAATATTTTACTTGTTATAATTTCATTAATTTCTTGAATTGATTGAATTTTTCATGTTCGTATTGGAACATCAAAAATTCAATTGTTATGCTTGATTGTGATTGTGTTTAAATTCGATATTGTAACTTGCTTGGGACTGAAATTAGTATATAGTTTATATTCGAATTTTGAACGTTATCATTTCGAATCTTTTCATCAAACATTCAAAGGCTTATACTACTTTTCTTTTGGTCAATCGGTGCATAGACTACCGATCCGGTGGTTTTCCGCTTGCGCTTGATTGAAACAAATAATTTTTTAAAAACGCAATTGTTTCGAGGTTCACTTATTCAACCCCCCCTTCTAAGTGATAGCCAAGTAGTCTAACAAGTGGCATCAAGAGCCCGGTTCGATTTTAAACGATTAAACCGAGTAATTTGTGCCAATTATTAGAAAACATGGCTTTTGCACCGAAAGGGGCGTATAATAGGGCTCCTATATTCAATGGCGATCACTTTGACTATTGGAAAAGTAGTATGCGTATTCACATCAATTCTTTTGATGGTGAAGTATGGAATGCTATTGAGAATGGTTCGTTTGTTCCAACTATCACGGATCCTCATGGCATTGTCGAAAATAAGCCTATGGCACAATGGACGGATGATGAAAAGAAAAAGGTCAATTACGATGCAAAGGCACAAAACATACTTATTTCATCCCTTGGGATTGAACAATTCTATCATGTGTCGCATTGTTCTACGGCCAAAGAAATGTGGGATACATTAGTTACTCATTTTGAGGGAACTAATGAGGTCAAAATTTCGAAAATAAACACCTTAACTCAAGAATTCGAATTGTTTCATATGCAAGATGGTGAAACCATTGCGGATATGCAACAAAGATTTGTAAAAATCACCAACAAGTTACATGGTCTAGGTAAACCAATCACAAATCAAGATGCTACTAATAAGATTTTGAGATGTCTTAATAGGTCATGGCAACCAAAGGTCACCGCAATCAAAGAAGCGAATGATCTCACAACTTTGAGTCTCACAACCTTATTTGGTAAGCTAACGGAACATGAACAAGTGCTTAATTTGTTGGAAAAGCATGAGAAAGGTGAGAAAAAGGAAAAACATAACGAAAAGGAAAAAGAAAAGCATAAGAGGTTCATTGCTCTAAAGGCCTCCAAGTCCAAGTCCAAAAAGGTTGAGCAAGTGGAAAGTAGCTCAAGCGAAGACGATTCCGATGATGAAGAAATGGGACTCTTCGTTCGACGCTACAATAGATATGTGAGAAAGAATGGGATAAGACATTCCGATGACAATCTTAAGAAGTTTCGGAAAGATAGTGGTTACCACCGGAAGAATGAAGATGCTAGGTACTCCAAAAAGGGAGCATGCTATGAATGTGGCCAAGTTGGTCATTTCAAGCCGGATTGCCCCAAGCTCAAGAGAAAAGAGAAGGAGTCATCTTCATTCAAAAAGGGAAGCAAGGACAAAGGAAAGAAAGCATATGTTGCATGGGAAAGCGGAAGCTCATCTTCCTCTTCATCATCAAGCTCTAGCTCAAGTGATGAAGATGCATTGGCAAATGTGTGCCTATCATCCCATGATCGCAAGAAACTTGCTCCTAAAAAGGTAAACCAAAATCCCTCTAGCTCATATACACTTTTAGAATATCATGAGTTGCAAGTCGCTTTTGAAAAGTTACACAAAGAAACTAAAGAGGCCTTTCAACGACTAAAAGGTTTAATGCAAGTTAATAAATACCTTGAAGCAAAGGTTTCGAAAACGGAGCTTGAGTTGAAAGCCCTCAAAGAGTCTATGATTCAAAAACCTCTTGCGACTTTTGATAGTTACGGTAACGATAGGACCGGATGTGATGGATGCTTTTACTTATATAGAGACTTGCGAAAGTTACAAGATAAGCTAAAAGAACCATCCAAACCGGAGATTACTTTTGCAATTGATCCATCTAAATTCAACAAATCATTGAAACCTAGAAATAAAAAATATAAATTTGTTGAAAAGGATCCTAAGAAAAGTAATCCTCATATCGTTTGTCATTATTGTTGTGACAAGGGTCATACTATTGCAAAATGTCATGCTCGAAAAGTTTTGGTACCAAAAGGCAAATTGCAATGGTTACCTAAGTTAGGCAATAATGTCTCTACTAACCAACTAGGACCCAACATGAGTTGGGGACCTATTTCAAATGTCTAAGTATGTAGGGAAGACGTCTTGAACCATTGACAAGAGACACCGACAACAATGGAGTTCAAGACACATGAAGAAGTAAAGTGATGAGAAAAGCTTCAACTCGACATTTGCAAGGTTATGGAAATTGATCACTTCCTATATCTAAACACTTAAGGGAAGATTATATTCTCTATCTTTGCTTTTATAGTTTTTTTCTTAACATTTGTACATTGGTTTCATATACATATACCTTTTTCATCTTAATATGAAGTTAGTATTGATAGTTGTCTAAACCTCCATTTCCAAGAATTTTGCTCAAAGATATTGATAAGTTTTTGAGACTCATACGTTTTAAATGGGGACTTGACAAAAATCATTACAATTGTCGTATTAGGTTCATATTTGGTTCGCATATGTGTATTTTTGTTCTTATATATGTGACTTTGTGTGCATACATAAATATACTCCTTCATATGATTGATTTTGGTACTTTAATTCAACTATGTGGATGCTTTATCATGCATATATGGTTTAACATGTGTTCTCATGTTATAATGTGCTTTGGTATTTTGTTTTGCTCACATACATAAGAATGTACCTTATTGGTTATATGTGTGTCATACATACATGTTATTAGGAAGTCATAAAAATTATTTTTGAAACTTATATGTTCATGTATTTTGAGAAAACTTGAAAATAATGCATTTTGGATCGATACAAATAAACATTGCATGGATACATGTTGGTTATTTTTCAAATTTTCAAAATGAACTGATATGTATCGATACATAGGATGCTTGTATCGATACATAGCTCTTCAGTTTGGACAGAACGTAACTCATGTATCGATACATGCTTGCATGCTTTCGATACATGCTTCAGAAAAACCAACTTGTATCGATACAAACATGTTTGTATCGATACAAACGCGTAAAAACAGATTTTAAGTATCAATTTTCATTCATTCATTCATCAAACACCCAACACTTCTTCTTCTACACGAAAATCTCATCAAAAACCCTCACTCCCAAATTCTCAATCTCCCTCAAAACTCAACCAAAACTCACAAAACTTGACACTAAACCACTTCAAATTCTTCGCTCATTCACATTCCTTCATCAATATTGTGGTTCAAGTCTTCAATATCTTCACATTCAAGACAAGGGTTTTCAATTTTGGTGTGTGTGGAATCTTCTCCTTCTCAACTCTCAACAAGGTAATATTACTCTATTCTTCACTTTGATAATGGCTACTAGCAATAGAAGCAAGAATAATGCTAGGACTAAGATTATAAGGGATAGTGATCATGAAGAAAACTTTAGGCAAGAGAATTTTGTCCATGAGAATTACCTAAACTTCTACATTAAGAATTGTAAGGAAAAGAAGGTAATCCCTCAAAATGTTGTTGATGTTGAAAACCTTGAGGGATTGCACTTAAGTGAGGTTGCTGAGATCATTAAGAGAGAAAATCTCTCTACCTTTTGTAACTTGAAGAGAGCTTACATGGAAGATTTGGTTAGGATTTTCTATTCCGGATTACAAGAGAGAGATGGTGCTGAATTTGAATTTTGTATAGGAAAGAAAATTTTCAAATTTTCTAACAATCTTTGGTTGAAACTTTTTGGGTTGGAAACCGGTAGAAATTTACAAAGGTTCACCGATGTTGATGGTCCTAAGTACAACATGAATGAGTTTGCAAGTACTCTAACTAGGAACGGTAAAAGCCCAAATGGGAAGGCCGGTAGACTCAATAAAGGTCCAAGAGTCTTACTTTGGATTGTAAATCATATTCTAAGACCTAGAGGTGGATCTTACTCTCGACTTGATTGGAAGGACATTGATCTCATGTACCTTATGATGGAAAGGAAGAAAATGGATTGGCCACACTACGTTGTGAGTCGCTTGTTTGCTTTGAGAGATTCTAAGAAGGATCATTGTTTTGGATATTCAAGTTGGATCATCACTATCTTAGACCACTTCAAAATAACCTACAAAGTGGCGGGAGCTTGGATTATTCCAAAAAGAGATCAAATTTTTAGCATCACTCAAATGAAAAAGATGGATTATAAGTGGAATGATGAGAAGGAAGACTATGAATTTTGTGGAAAGGACGATGAAGAGGAAGAACCAAGTCTTGATAATGAAGAAAGGGGTAAGAGACAAAGGGTTGAAAATCATGAAAGTGAGAACATGGAGAGTGATGGCTCGGAAATTAGCAATGGTGCAATCATGGAGATGTTGAAAGAAATGAATTTAAGACAAATGAATTTCCAAAATGAGGTCACCATTAGACTTAATGATATGCATGCCTATAATGTTTCAAGGTTTGATCATCTACAAAACCAATTGGATGAATGCATCAAGCAACAAGCTTCCATTGACCAATACTTCAACTCCCCTCCTTCTAACCCGGATGGCATGAATGATGAGAACAATACTTGAATTTGTTTTATCGCATTTCTTTCTCTCGTACCGCATGAACTATTTTATCATATTATTTCTTATGACTTCTTTTATTTTCGATTTGGTTGTACGGATAATTTTTAATGTTGTCTTGTTTTGACAACATTTACTTTTGATTGTATGACTTGGTATGTTGGTAATTTGGTGTGTATGGATAAATTCTTATGATTATGCATTGGTTGCATTGTTTTGTTTATTTCGTCCCATATTTTGATATGTTGATTGATTTAAAATGTCGATGTGTTACAATATTCATGCGTTGGTTTTGGTTTGTTATTCTACATTCCATATTTGTCATGAAATTTTGGTATTCGTCATTGATATATTTTGGCATATCTTTGTATGTATTTATATTGGTTAGGAACTTTTATCATATAAGTGCATTTCGACAAATGTAAGTGCACTATATGACTTTGGATTAAAATTGTTTGAACACGATACTTCTAATAGACTCTCTTCTTCTTTTTGATATCGTCAAAGGGGGAGAGATTTGGATGCACAAGCTAAGGATGAATAGCTAAAAGAATCTTGAACATTATCTACTATGACAATCGCATTATGGCATCAACTCAGGGGGAACGTGCTTATTGTTTGCCTTGGTGTATTTGCGTCTGTATACATATTGCTATTTTATTGCATATTAGGTATAGGCTTAGCTAGCTTATGCAAAGTTTTGACAATTATCAAAAAGGGGGAGAATGTAAGTGCACCAGTTCATCCTCATGTTTTAATAATTGTCAAAACACATGAAAATAGAGTAGAACACATTTTGGCAACATTACAAATGACTTGACAGCAAAAAACTATTTTTAAACTTTGAAAAACTGAGTTTTAGGTATTATGTATCGATACATAAACATGTGTATCGATACAAATGTCCTGAAATTACTTCAGACTGATTTTGTGCAATTTGTATCGATACATCTATCACTTGTATCGATACAAAAGTGATATCTCAGAGGCAGAGAGTCACCTGTGTATCGAATCATGCTTGCATGTATCGATACACACTCACTTCTCTCAAAAAATCAGAGAGTGCATGATGTATCGAATCATGCTTGCATGATTTGATACATATCAGTCAAGATTTCAAGAAACTGATATATGTATCGATACATATACATCTTTGTATCGATACATAGGTCAATATTTTCAATTTGAACGCTGGTCAAAGGGTTTGTATCGATACAAACCATCATTTGTATCGATACACGTATGTTGAATTTTGCCCAAATTTGCTCAATTATATTCTCTCTTTAAATAGCAATGTGATGTGTCATTGTAACCAGAGAAAACTAGTGTGAAAGATCAGAAAACGCTTTGGGTTGCAAATTGAGTGAGAATTTGGATCAAAGGTTTCATTCAACACAAATTCATCATCTTCATCAAAGATTGCAATCAAAATTGAAGTTTGAGTATGGGATCAATTCAATAGAGGTTGCATTTTTGTGTGATAACGTTCGATACGGTTCGCGGTGAATCAGAATCGTAGTCGGGTTGGATTGTGTGTTGAAGGTTCTAGTTTCTCTCAAAGGATTCAACATCGTGCTTGTCTTGAAGGATCGACAACAAGAAACGAAGGACTCAACTGGACGATCGAGTGCGGTTTGGCATGGGTCGGATCGTTGGAATCAGAGGGCGAAGTTTCGTTGTGTGTCGAGGTTTTGTTGCATAGTTTACTTTTTGTCTCGTTATTGGTTTATAAGATTCAATTGTAAACTGTGCACGTGTTGTTAATCATTTTTGATCTATACACTCTCAAATAACCCGTTTGGTTATTTGGGGGGAGACGTACTCGGACAAACGCGTGGACGACGCGAAATCCGGGGAACTCCCTAATCAAATCGTTGTGTGTTTCTCTATCTCTCTCTCTCAATATTTTACTTGTTATAATTTCATTAATTTCTTGAATCGATTGAATTTTTCATGTTCGTATTGGAACATCAAAAATTCAATTGTTATGCTTGATTGTGATTGTGTTTAAATTCGATATTGTAACTTGCTTGGGACTGAAATTAGTATATAGTTTATATTCGAATTTTGAACGTTATCATTTCGAATCTTTTCATCAAACATTCAAAGGCTTATACTACTTTTCTTTTGGTCAATCGGTGCATAGACTACCGATCCGGTGGTTTTCCGCTTGCGCTTGATTGAAACAAATAATTTTTTAAAAACGCAATTGTTTCGAGGTTCACTTATTCAACCCCCCCTTCTAAGTGATAGCCAAGTAGTCTAACAGAATCCAGTTCTACAACATTGTTCAAGTTTGGTTCTGAAGGTTTATAGAGTCTGAATGATTATCAGATTCTGAGTGTATTAAGTTCTGAGGAATATTTTGGGAGAAGATCTTGATATTAATTTCAGAGGGAGAAGCTCTAGATATTAATTTTCAGAATATGCGACTTTTAGTTTTTTGATGAAAGCCTCTTTCATGTAACAATGAATCATAGTCTGCTAGATCAATCTTCAGCAAACAGATTTGAACAGTTTTCTTCATCTTTATTGACCTATGGATCAACTAATCAATTGTCAAGAGCTTGTTTGACTTCCTCTTCCCCTGCAAGATGCCTCATAAGCATTGGTCCATTATCTAATGGCTGTAGAATGTAGTAACAATGATAAAGAGCCTCTGTCATTGTTTCTGAATCAAAATTTGAAGAAGCTGCTAATATGTAGTGGACCACAGTTTCACATCTACCTAGCTATGTTTTAGATAGTGTTCTAAATGCCTTATATTGCATTTTGCATCTTTGAATTTGCTGCAACTTTGACCTCCATTTGCCATTCATAAAACATCAACAATTGATCTTCTATATGGTTGGATTTGGTTAAATGAAATTGGGAAAGTGTTACTGATCTTGTCACAGCAGTGGACATACTTGGAAGACAATTTTGGTAACAAATTTCAGTGGCTGCTTATGGATATTTGTTGCATGATTTAAGGACTATTCTTCAATCTGTCGTTGAACTTAAAGGTTTCTTGGATCATACTTCTATGCTTTGTATGCAAAATCAAAGAAGCATTAGTGACTCTCACTCTCAGGTTGTGATGTGATTACTTTGTTCTCCTAACAAGATTCACAAGCTGCTCTTGTTCCTTTCGTGATGATCATGATGAAGTAGTAGTTGTTGTGTTGTTCTATTGCTGTCCTTGTGGGTTTCACTAGTGTATACTTGCTGCTGCCAAGACAGGAGGTTGTAGATATGTGCTTGGGGACCTGATTGGTTTCCACTTTATGAGTAGAGCTTGTTTGGAGATTATGGTTTCAAGACTCAATATGACTGTTCCCATTTATGGCTTATTCCCTTTGTTATTAGCTTCACATGCACACATTGGCTGCACTATCTCTCAAATTTGGTGATTTTGTAATCCAAACTCAAATTGGTAAATTCACCAATGTTGAGTTTGAGAGAGGATGTTAAGAATATTGATAGTTAGCCAAATATTTCATTAGTGAATTAACATTTCCATTAGTTTTGTTATTACTTGGTTAGAGTTGGTTATTGGGTGGTTTAGTTAGTTAGCCTCAAATTGCTCTATATAAGAGCCACTATTGTACTATTTTCATTATCTTTTGATCAATCTATTATCATTCTCTTGTTATCTTTTATCAAATATGAATCCCTATGATTTTTACTATCTTGATGATTTTCTCAAGTTTTCTCCACTTTCTCCAAATTATGCAAATCTTAACAGATAATTTCATTGTTTATAGGATTCACCCTATCACCCTTTTGCAGCCTCTTCATTTGTGAACTCATTATACCTCTTACTAGTTGCAACAATATCTTAATTTGCACTAGAGTTGATAATTTGGTATTGTAGCCTATATATTCATGAACAAAGATATTGTGAATTGAGTTGAGATATTGTAGCCTATATATTTAAAATTAACTAGAGGAGACTATCTTATGCATCATTATCTTTTAAATAGATATCGGTTAACATTTAATATATACTTATGAAGTAACGACTCCCCAACTTATTTGGGTAAATATTTTAAGTATCTTATTTATAAAATATTTTGAGTTTGTTTTTTTTTTACTGAATCTTTTGAGTTTGTTATAAAACAAAAAAGAATTAAAGTACTAAATTTTCAACTCTTGTATCTAGAGGTTTTGCATGCTAATTAAGTCCCGTTAATATTTTTATTTTTTTGAAGTGAAATAAATGTAAATTATTTTGTAAGTATTCTCTTTTGACTTAAAGTGAATAAATGGAATATTTGATGTTTGAACTCCGAGTAATATATAATAATACTATATACAATTTTGATTTGTCACTTTTTTGAACGAGTTTGGGCACTTATGTTTTCTTCTTTGTGATTTTGTAGTTCACCTCTCATTTTTTATTTTTTTTCCCAATTTATGCTAAAGAAACTTATATATTGACTTCATAATCAACGTGATTTTACTTTAAAGTTAAAAATTAAAAACGCTAAAAAATTAAAATCATATTATTAGTTAAACAATCGCACTTGCAATGGAGATTGGAATTCTTTTTTTTCTCCTTCCCTTTCCTAACTCCCTATTTCTCTCTTAATTCAACTCTATATTGGTTGTTGGAACAAACTAAGAAAAATGATAAATATTGAAATATGAGAGGAGAAGATTAAGAGAGAATGAGGGACAGTTAGTTTATCATTTCACTAGTGATAGCCTTATATAGACTGGAATTACAGTTACAAGTTACAACCATAACAAACTCTCCGCACGGAGCAAGGCGAGCTTGGAGACTAACGTGCTAGCCAAGTCACACAGCATTGTACATAATCAGGAGTACACTAAAACATGGATTACAATAATTATTGATTACTTACTCCCTCCGTTTCTTTTTAATTGTCTTTTTAGAAAGATAACACCAAATTAAGGAAGTGTATTTTTGCATGTTATCTTCCTATTATACCCTCGTTTTAATCCCCCAATAAATTCCTATTTTTTTGCCCACACTTTCTCTTTCCAATAAATTTAATATATTATGTACAAAAAAAAAACAAAATATGTTATGTATCAACAAAAATTTTAAAAAAAAAGTTTTAGTTTTTCAAATATATAGCATTAATTGGTTTTATTGAAAAAGATAAGAGCAATTGACAAAGGGTACAATTGACAAATCATACCCATAAAATACAAAAAGGACAATAAATATAAACACTAGATATGATAATAAAAGACAATTAAAAAGAAACGGAGGGAGTATATTATTACTTTTTTAGTGAAGAGAGTGAGACTAAATGAGAGATAGAAAATTAGGAGAGGGTATATAGAAGAGAAAAGAGGAGTAGATTTAAATAATAATGTCTTATTAGTGTAAATTTTGGAGGACCGAAATTATGAGAGAAAAGGGAACTATCAAATTCACAAATGCACATTTATGGTTTGGAATAGACCAGGTCAGACCAGACTTTGAAAGGCCTAAGTCTAGCCTACGAAAAAAAAATTAAGTCTGAGTCTGCCCTATAGCCAATCAATAATAATATTTAAAAATTATAATTTAAAAGAAAAAAAATCTAAAAAACAACACATAAAAAGAAACAATTGGGAGTAATTATTAATGAATAAACCTTCAATTTATCCCTTCAATTTAAGGACCATTTATTATTTTCTATAGTTTATGAATCAAATTGGAGAGAGATTGATAGTTCAGAAACTAAATTGAAGATTTATTCAAATTAATTTTAGTTAAAAAGTTTACACCCCGTGAACTAGGGTCCTGGATCCGCCATTGCTTAACATAATAACTATAATTTCCTCAAATTCATGATTTTCTCAAAGTTTGTTATATCTACAAAATATGAATTTTATGTTAAGAACTGTATGAAAAGCACGTAAATTTTATCCTTCTTTTTTATATAAGTTGGCCTAATATTTTCTTTTTTCCCATATATATTCTTTTATTAGGTTCTTTTTTTTATTTTTTATTTTTTTTGATAGAGATTAGGTTCTTTTTTTTAGTTATGACTTCTTTTTTTATAAGTTATTATATGTTAGTTACTACTCCCTCCGTTTCTTTTTAATTGTCTTTTATTATCATATCTAGTGTTTATATTTAATTGTCCTTTTTGTATTTTATGGGTATGATTTGTCAATTGTACCCTTTGTCAATTGCTCTTATCTTTTTCAATAAAACCAATTAATGCTATATATTTGAAAAACTAAAACTTTTTTTTTAAAATTTTTGTTGATACATAACATATTTTGTTTTTTTTTTGTACATAATATATTAAATTTATTGGAAAGAGAAAGTGTGGGCAAAAAAATAGAAATTTATTGGGGGATTAAAACGAGGGTATAATAGGAAGATAACATGCAAAAATACACTTCCTTAATTTGGTGTTATCTTTCTAAAAAGACAATTAAAAAGAAACGGAGGGAGTATTTTTTATGCCCATCTTTTATCATGGTTTTTGTTCTATTTTATTTTATGGGTAAATTTCTGTTAACTAAATACTGTATTCTTTTTCTTCCTACTTTTATGTTTTGTATCTTCTTTTGTTTTTCTTCCTATTTTTATGTTTTGTATATTTTTGTTATCTCTAGAGGTAAAATCTACTTACAATATATTAAAAGAAACTACTACTAAAAAACCAAATTTGTCCAATCAAGTTTAATAATATTTCAGTATTTCTGCCCTTAAATGTAATTTTAACTCTAAACTAAAAATAAAAAGACACAAAACAAAAATAGGGAAGAAAAAAAAAGATAAGCATAAAAGAAATCTTCTCATAAAAATAGGAAGAAATAAAAAAGATAAGCATAAAAGAAATCTTTCCATAAAAATAGCATCGAAAATCACCTCTAAAAAAAGATATTAATCCAATTTATTTAACAAAAATAATTTAATTAAAAGAAATTTACGCATAACAATATGAACAAAAATCAATATAGAAAATACGCATAAAAAATAGTACTAACTTTTTTTTTTAATGAAAAAATAGTAACCCACTCTAACATATAACAACTTATATATAAAAAATAAAAATAGAAAAACCTAATAAAAGAAGATACTTATTTATGAGCTTAAAAATAAAAGAACATAAAAATAGAAACAAAAATACAATGAACCCGTTTGGATTGATTTATTATAAGTTTTATAAGGTAGTTTATGAAACAATTTATAAAGATATAATTTTTGTTAGTCAAAACTTATGAATTAACATGCGTAAAAAAAAAACTTACGAATTAACACGGCACAATTGCTTTAATTAAAAAATTAATCATACACGAGACAATTGCTTTAATAAAAAAAGAAGTTGAATAATACATATTTATTAATATTTATTTTATTTTATTACACGAAAATCAAACACGGGACAATTGCTTTAATCAAGAAATATTAATTTAATAAATTTTACAAGGAAGAACACAACGGCGTGACTTATATTTTAATAATATTTTATAACATTTTTCTGAATATTTTATTCTAAATTAATTTTATACTTTAGTATAATAACAATCTTAAATATAAAAAAAATAAATCAATAGACATTAACTTTCACAAATAGTATTTTTTTAAACAAGAGAAGAATGAATTCTCATCAATAATAAATATGTAAAAAACACAAGACAAAATATTTATCATTAATACATTAAAGAAATTGAATAAAAGATTCATACACGGGACAAATACTTTAATAAAAAAAATTAATCATACACGGGACAATTGCTTTAATAAAAAAATGAATTGAATAATAAATATTTGTTATTATTAATTATAATTTATTACACAAAAATCATACACGGGACAATTACCTTAATAAAAAAAATTATTAATTTAATAAATTTTACAAAAAAGAACACAATAAATTTCTTTATATTTTAATTATATTTTATAAATAAAAGTCAATAGACCCGTGCGAATGCACGGGTCTCAAAACTAGTTACATTTAAGGATAGAAAATATACGATATTGTTAAAATTGATGAGGGTCAATTAAATTTTTTAGTACTAGTTTTTTTTTTATATTTTGTTATTAGTAGATACTTTTGTTTTTTCTAATTTACCCTTTTATAATTTGGGGATATTTATCATTCAACTAATGAGAACAAGTCATTTATATGTGGTCCCTACAAATTTGTTATAAGTTAGTTGTTGGACTACATACAAATCTACTTATATGGTTTGTTCTCATTGATTGAAGAGTAAATATCCTTAAATTATGAAAGGATAGAGAAATAGTTACCATAAATAAATCACTTCATTTTTTTAAAACAAAAAACGATAAAAGACTATTAAATCGGATTGAACCTAGTAATAATTAATAAAACAAATAGAACAAAGACAATATACATTCATCGTGTTTCTTCCTTGATCTTTCCTTACCGCGAATAATTCAAGTACCTTTACCTCCATAACCCATACACTTTCACTTTCTTCACACATCATTAAAATAACATGATGATGCATATTATTCAAATAAATACTTTCAATCCGTATATAAAAAGTGATATTAATCACATGTAAGTTTATTTTATAGACAATGTTAAATTTAATTAATCAAACACAGGTTTTATAAACAATTCTAAAATAAAATATATATACTAAAAACAATTTTTTTCGAGGCAATAGTAAACACATTCTAATATTAACTTATATCAAATTAGAGTACAATCAATCTAATGGAAAACAATAACAAAAATAAAAAAGAATTTAAGAAATCTAACTCATTTCACCCAAAAATTTTGACTTCTTATTTCGTCCGGTGTTTCTTCCTTTTCAGTATAACAAATACAATTAATGAACCACTTTCTTATCTTTTGCATCAATCTTTGTTTCTCTTGCTTCCCAAAGGTATTGAAGGGATAATACTTTACCAAATATTTCCGCCTAAACTTGTCAAATTCATCGTAGCTCATAGTTTGAAGAGTTATACGATCCTGCACCCTATCACTCTTCTCTCGTGTCATGTTTCTTGAACTCAATGTATTTCTTGAACTCATGGTAATTTGATATCATAACCATGTATTATGTGTATTTATAAAGTCTTGGTATTTAGATGAAGTTTGTTGAGATTTAAAATCAAATGGATTCGAAGTAGTTTAAATTAACTAGGATTTCTATGTGCTTCATTATCTTTTATAAATTTGGATAATGTTCAAATTAATTTAGGTGAATTTAATTGAGATTTAAGATCGAATGAGCTGAAGCGGTTACTATATATATAGTGATAGTTTGTTTTTTCTTTTCTTTTTTTTTCAAATTTGACTTTTTAACCTGTTTGGAATGAAAATAAATAAATTATTTGTTCCCCTCAAATTTGTCGGGTAAGTGATGAAATGTAAAATATGTTTCCCTCTTTTCTAAAATATCCAAACAATAAAATGGATGATTTATTTCATTCCGCTTTATTCAATTTCACACACTCTATTTCACTTTGTTCTATTCCATTATATTTCATCAATCAGGCTTTGTCTAACATGCAATACCACACAAGGTGTTGCATTGTGCACAACCATTATTATTTACCATTAGATCTTGATGTCCCATTAGATCTTATGGTGCATCCTCAATACCGAATCTTTTCTCATCTCCCTCTCCACTTCACCTATCTTCGGTGTAGTTTTTTTAATTTATGTTACTTTTTGAAAACTCACTCTTACTAAAACAAAAAAATCCACCCATCTTCACATAGTGCCACTATGATTTCATGATCAAGACTACTGACAATCCAATCAGATTCTAAATCTTGTAGTTTATATGTTTTTTAATCTCATAAAAATTGTAAACTATTTACATAATTACAGGTCATTATTCCACTTTACAAGATAGGTTTGTTAGCCAAAAGAGGCCATCCCAAATGCACATAGAAATTGTTACATTGGACATTTTTTACTTTTGGTTTATGGATTTCTTAAAACATCATAATGCTTTCAAATATTTGAAGCATTTTATATCTTGCAATCTTAGTCGATATGGAAAAGTTTATTATCATAAAACAAAAATAAAAAAAAAGTTTAAATATACATTACTTGTGATTTGGATTCCGGTTGTTAATATTTGACACAATTTCTTGCAGTATTTAATCGGATCCTTAAATTATCCTCTGATTGTTATTTCACTATGTTATACTTAAACTTAATCAGTCACATACTGAAAAACTTAAGAGTGAAAAATCACTCAAAGTGCACTATCCAGCTGCTTCTACTCAAAGTCCATTATCTTTATTGTTTCTACTCAAAGTGCATTATCTAGCTGCTTCTCTTTATAGTTCTAGTTGATACAAAATTATCATGTGCATTAAATTTAATAGATGTTGGTGATCTATATGTAACAATGTAATAGTAGTCATTAACTTGAGAAACTTCTACTCAAAGATACTGAGTTTGATAGAAACTTCTCCAACCAAAGGAGGTGGTGATCTATATGTAACAATGTAATAGTCATTAACTTGAGAACTATTTTATTTTCATAACAGTTCTGTTTTTTATATTGTAGTTGAATTTATTTATTTTTGTACAAGTAGTTGAATTTGTTTTATTAAGTATTTAAACTATAGATTCCTAATCATAATAAATGCCAAGTTAATCCTAAAATTTTTAAAAAAATGGTAAAGTTCAGTAAACTATAAGTACAGTTTGTACTTAACGGTTCCGTTTAGTTAACTGGTTAACCAAACTATAAGTACAATTTGGTTCGATTCGGCTATATACCATAACGGTTCGATTCAATTTTTTCAAACCATTGTTATGGTTCAGTTCGGTTCGGTTCTTTGAACAAACTGAACTATAAATATCCTAATCATTCGTACACTCTTTGTAAAACTTCTTAAGGTAATAGTAGTTAAGATCATCCATTTATATGTTATAAGAAAATATATATGTCTAATAACCTCATGTGTATTATTCATAAACATTAAGTACAGGCCCGGTTATGAGCAAGTGCAGCCAGTGCTGCATAACTGGGCCTCAAAAATTTGGGGCCTCAATTTTATTTTTTTCGGTAGTATGTAGGGGGGGTGTAGTAGTAAATAGGAGGCCCAAAAAATAAATGTATCTAAAAAAATAAAAATCAAGCGTATTTTTGTTAGTAACTAGAACTTTTTTAATAGATTTTGATGATATTGATTAGAATATGACATTTTTTTGTTAGTCACAAAGATGATAATTACTTTTAATATTATTGATATGTTTACGATTTGAATATATTAATTTTTTTTTATAAAAAAATAATATATTTTTTATTAGGGGTCCATTATTATTATTAGCACGGGACCTCGAAATTCTCGGAGACGGCCCTGATTAAGTACAATACAACACTATATTCTCCCTTTTTATTATATTTGTAACTACACTTCACATGAAGTTTTATTTATTGCATATAGTATGTAACATGAGCTCACTCTTCGCTCAATTTATTGCTTAGTTTTGAGGTTCAGCATCAGTGTGTTCTTTTGGCCAGCCACCACCACCCCAGCCGCCACCACCGCGCCATGGTCCACCATAACCACCGCCCCATCCGCCACCACGCCCGTAACCCCATCCTCCGCCACGCCCCCATCCTCCACCACGCCATGGACCACCGCCGTAACCCCATCCTCCTCCACGCCATGGACCGCCATAGCCCCAACCTCCTCCGTAATAGCCTTTGCTTTCATCTATTCCATTTGCTTTATCTACAAACCAAAAAGAAAATATAATTATATAATTTATTTATAATTATATATATCACGTACTTGACCTATATAAGGGAAATTAATTAACAAGGAAATTAAAATTTTATAAAAAAAAACAATGAAATTATAATTAAAAAGGAAATTAACAATTAAGGAAATAAGCTTGCGCACAATAAAAAAAACGTAAGAATATTCTTAAAATTATAAGATATAATCAATTGTTTAATTAATGGAATTAACCTATATAAGTGCTTCACTAAAGTTGTTATTAAAATTCCATTGTAACATGAATAAATATTCATAAACATGCAAATAATTAAAAATATATTATTATAAAAATAAGTAACAATAACTATAATTATATAGTGGTGAGAAACTAGAAAAAGATATTTATATTACCATCTTTTATGTCATTCAGAGATATCAAAGAGAATAACAAAGGGAGGCTAGGGTTTTATTAGAATACCAATAGCTTGATAAAATAAGGATTACAAGAGAATTTATAATAATACCTAATGGACTACTACACTACTAACATGTAAAGCCCAATACTAAAAATTCTAATATATCTAACACTTCCCCTCAAACTCACGATGCATTAACGAATAATCATCGAGAGTTTGTCAAACAAAAACGAAAAACATACTTAATACTTAATATTTCTAATACTACCCCTCAAGCTAAAGCTTACTAAGCTTTACGCTTGTTACAAATTAACCTTAAAAATAAACCAACCCAACTTAGCACCAATCGGATATATCAACTACCACAGAAAGAAACAACAATAGAAGAGGGGAATCATCAAAAGGAAGAGCAACCAATTAGAAGAGAAATCAAACCAAAAGAAGTTAACCAACGAAGAGAACAATCAAACTAACCAAGAGAGAAGCAACAAATCAACAAAAAGAAGAGCATCAGAAGAGAGAAGTCATCAGATAGAGAAGCGACAACCAAAGAGAGAAAACAATCAGAGAGAAGCATTCAAAAGAGAGAAATCTTTAGAAAGAAGAACCAAACGAGAGAGAACTGCAACCAAAAGAAGGGACAACAACCACAGAGAGATAACATCCAAGGATAAGAAACACAATCAAAGAGGGGAATCAACAACAAAGACATAATCAACCAAAGAAGAAACAATCAAAGAGAGAAATCAACAAACCAACAGAGAGAAACATCAATCCAAAAGAAGAATCAAATCAACAATAATTCAACAATCTACTATACCAATTAACTTCCATGTTCCACCGTTTATTCAATTTGTTTCTTCAAGCAATCAACGAAGGAATCCATTTACCAAACACACGATCAAAGCCAAGGCACAACAACCAAATTGACCACGTCAATTTATCAAACCAATTCCACAACCATAAAGCCAAACTTGCAAAATAGCAATTCCTTCTCCAACACCAACTTGCAATTTTCTTTCTTTTTTATTTAGCAGCGGAAGCAACATGTAACCGAATCAATCATAAAATACATAAAGCAAAAACGTTCCCAAATTTTTGAGAACTCAACAACGGATGCGACGAGTGTCTCAAGGCGGATCGAAACAAGCTCTAGATACCATGTTAAATTCAGAGATATCAAAGAGAATAACAAAGGGAGGCTAGGGTTTTATTAGAATACCAATAGCTTGATAAAATAAGGATTACAAGAGAATTTATAATAATACCTAATGGACTACTACACTACTAACATGTAAAGCCCAATACTAAAAGTTCTAATATATCTAACACTCGGCAGAGATGAGAAGTATGAAAGCCAACAACATAGCTAGAAAAAGAAACACCTTTGAATTCATTTTCTTATAACTCATTGTGAAACTATATTGTATATTTGTATATGTATTGATCGATGAAAAATGAAGTGAATGAATGTTGTGTATTTATAGGCAAGGTGGAGAAGAAAAAGAACAAAATGCATTAAATTATTTCATTGACATTATTTTTTTTATTTCATTCTTATCTAATTAATTTCCTCTTTGTTTGACCGTACGTACATGATCATTCTCGAGTTACTATTATTAGTAAGTGCACCGATTAGTTTTATTGAGATTGCATGAATTGTTAGCAATCAAATAAAAGGTCGTATACTACATGATCTTGATTGGTAACATTCGAAATGAAAATGGTGATGTAAACCTCTAAGGTGTAAGTTTTCAAATAATATATTTTTTTCTTTTTATACTTAATTTCCAAGTAATATATATATATATATATATATATATATGGGTTAGGATCAAATGACACCAAGGTGTCAAACTTAGTACCATGACACCTCAGATAATTCTTTACCGGATAATCGTATTACAAAATCCACCGTTGGATTCAAAGCTATTATAATATAGATCATGTCTAAAAAATTTAACATCAATCGGAAATCATTTGATGGGTTAAAGAGAAGGATCAAAATTAACGGTTTTGACGAAGTTTTGTAAGACGTTCGTTTTTATGCATCTCATTGACATACCAAATGATTTCCGATTGATGTTAAATTTTATAGACATGATCTATATAACAATAGCTTTGAATCCAACGATGGATTTTGTAATACAATTATCCGGTAAAGAATTATCGGAGGTGTCATGGTACTAAGTTTGACACATTGGTGTCATTTGATCCTAACCCTATATATATATATATATATATATATATATATATATTGATGACAATAATTTCAATTAGTTTTCATTTCGGTGCACGCGTGCTTGCATGAAACTTAGGACATGGAAAATATCATGCCGTACGTAAGAGCAAACAAGCTTATAAACTACTCCCTCCGTTCCTTTTTGTTTGTTGTTTTAGAAAAACAATTTTGTTTCAAATTGTTTGTTGTTTTGATAATTTGAGGTTATATGTTATCTATTATATCCTCCTTCCTAATTTTTTTTATTGACTAAATTTTATATAATTTTTTTATTGTATTTTTTTTTACCAAACTTCTTCATATAATCTTTTTATTGTATTTGTTTTTTACTAAACTTCTTCATATAATCTTTTTTTGGTGCTTTTAATTTTTTGGAAAGAGAAAGTGTGTGGAAAAAAATAGAAATTTTTTTGTGGATTAAAATTAGAGTATAATATATTCCAAAAAAAAAGGGTATAATAGAAAAATAAAGTACAAAAATACACTTTCTTAATTTGACCTATTTTTTCTCAAACAACAAACAAAACGGAACGGAGGGAGTATAAGGTCGGCCGAAGGATCAATCGGTCCAAGTTAGTGTTTTAGGTCTTAAAATTTTAAGTGAATAAAAGTTTTAAATTCAATATGGTTCTAAATACTCCCTTCGTCCCAAAATAATGGTCTCTATTTGATTGTGTGCACTATTCATATATATAATATATATACTTTGACCATATTTTATTACTAAAATATAAAGATAAATATTAACACATGAGATGTCATTAGATTTATCTCGATGAATACTTTTAAAATATCAAATTTTCGTATTTTTTAATAATACAAAACTAAAGATATTATAATGATCAAAATCGTACATCAGCATATGTGCAATAGAGAAAAGAGACAATTATTTTGGGACAGTATGAATACTCAATTTGATTTATTAAGTACAGAGCAGTGGAGAATTCCATATATTTAAATTTTGATCCTTGGTTTATTCAAGTAATCTAATGAGTAGAGAATTTTGGATTTAAACTCATCTCTATCTCTATTTTATAATGTTCTTATAAATATAATTATGCTCGTGGGAATGGATTATTAATTAATAATTCATATTTTAACCCTATAGAAAAATTAGTGTTTAGACTTTAGATTTTACCCTTACTTCTTCTCTCTTCATCGCATATATACTTATTAATTCTTCTTTGGATATTTTGTTAGTCCTACATTGGTTGGCATATATATATATATATATATATATATATATATATATATATATATATAGAGGAGAAAAGTTCATTGTTGAGCACTTGCCCATTATAAATATTAAAACCCCAAATCTCAGATCAAGCTTTGTTTTTCTTTGTCACTAAGTATTAAAAAAAATCCATCATGCATACAAGTGAAACGATAATGTTACATGCAAACATTTACGCATCAACCAATAAGAATAAATTATATGCATGTGAAATAAAAGTTGGTTATAAGTTAGGTAGCACATGCAAATCAATTTATATGACTTGTTCTTATTTAATTGATAGATAAATACCCCAAATTATAAAAGAATAGAGTAGATGTCACCTTATAAAGAAGATAGAACAAAAAGTAAATATGGACGACAACAACATCAATAACCAAGACACAGAGGGATCGGTAGATCACCTTTTTCGTTTCTTGTTTGGTATCGTGTCTCTAGGTGGGTAGGAATCGAGTTTGTGTCTACCAATAGCATTACCCAAGTTTTTGAGAGTTTCCTTGGTTTGGGTGGGGGTCGTCGGGTTCGGTTAGGTTTGATTCTAGTGTGGCATGCCGTTGTGTGGACTATCTGGATCTCCCAGAATGATATCATCTTTGCTGGTGGGTCTTCATCTATTGATACTCTAGTGGATAAGGTGAAACTCTTCTCCTGGAAATGGTTCATAGGTAAAAACTCTGATAGCCCTTGCTCCCTCTATAAGTGGGGTGGAACCTCTTTTGTGTTGGTCCAGCAAGGTGAGGTGATGAGGTGGTGCCTTGTGGTTTCAGGTTATGGTTGAGTGTTTCCTCTTAGTGTGTGTCTTTTATAGTGGGCTCTTCCTCTCTCTCTTCTTAATGGTTCCTCTGGGTGGTCGTGGTGTTTTCTACCTTCTAGGAGTTTCTGTTTTAGAGTTTTTGTGGTGGAGTTCTTTTTTCTTATTATTTATTTGTATTATTTGAGTACTTCTGGTACTCATAATTTGTTTCTAGATTCCTATTTTTATATTTATTTATAATATCTATTTTCCATTCAAAAAAAAGGGGAAAAAAAAAGGGTTAAGCAAAGATTCATAAAATTATTAAGATCAAGTGAGATTTTTTAGCAATTAAATAATAAATGAACAAAATTTGGTGTCAATTCTTCTAGGATCTTTCACATTTTTAACAGATTGTTCATTTAAATTGTTTAAGTTTTAAATAGATCATGTAAGTCGTTCAACGTTTACGACGTTACCGTTACACTTTTCCATCCAACTATGTTAAAGAGTCCTTAGGTGTCTGTTAAACTTAGACATTACAAATCAAAATCAGCCAAAATATAATATATATTTTTTTAGTTTTTTTTATTAAAAATAAAATATTTGGAAGATTCATCATCACATCTTCATTTTGATATCAAGAAAAATTTTATATCCATCACCGTCTTTAATCTAGAAAATTTTCCTCTCCATTTTTAAACCAAGAAAAATTTAAGCATTTCATGTCCATCTTTTACTCTCTCAAAAATGTGGGGGTGAAATTGGAATATCATAAAAAATATAGGGGTGAGTAGGAGTGAGAGAAAAAATGTCCAATATATATTGACAAACTTGGGCTTTAACAGTATTCAAAATATTGGGCTCTAATGTATTGGGCTATTATGTAATTTTCTAAGATGAATTATTTTTCCACCCCCATGTATCTTTTTCACCCCCCTTGAAGGCAAAAAAAATTCGGTAAACACAACCCGAATTTGTTTTTTAGTGCAAATTTGAGTAAAATTTACACTAAGAAAAATTCCGTTTACATTTACCGAAGTTTTTCGAGGTGAAAAAGAGTTTTTGAGGGGTGGAAAAAGAATTCATCATTTTATAATCATAATATATTTTGAAGCATACCCTTATCCACTTAAAAAATATATTTATTTATTAATTATCCGGTTTAATCAATTCAATTATGGTTCAACTGGTTGAACCGATTAAACCATGAACTAGAGATCTCACCGGTTGAATATCCGATCTGGTTTTTAAAACATTGATTCTAAGAAGAAAAGGTCTAATTTATTAAGGAGCAGAGTGAAGCACTTCATTGTTAATGGTTAGTGACAAATCCCTTATATTCTTCAAATTACATATGCTGATCTACTGAACGCTATCAATACCATCTCTTTTCCCTTGGAGTTCAAAGTTGATGAGGTTGTTAGGAAGCATACCCTTCTAGTTCATTATCTACCTTTTGATAATTTAGCATCTTCCACTATGTGCAACCTCTTTTGGTAGTCATTGTTAAAGTTTTTCTCAAATGAAAACCAAAATAACATTCCATCCTTACATTATTACACCTCTTTTGGTACATGTGCGCGCTTGCTCGCTGGGCCATCATTGAGCCCAATAAATTTTGGCCCACCAACTTAATTTCCTATGTGTATTCTGAACCATATCCAAAATGATATGGAGGTTGTCACCTAATTTGCTTTCTCAATAACATTTCTCTTATTTCAAAAAACAAAAAAAATTATTTTTATAATTATATTATATTTAAGGGTCATGCTAAATAGTGTCCCTGAGACAATGGCTATGGAAACAAAAGCTAAATTTTTAAGTAGAAAAAAATCTTTTTTAAAATTTCAAAACATTGAATGCACTGTTTTCATGAATATATTAAGAGTAATTTATCATTTTTGTTTCTTTAACAATTGCTCAAGAATACAGTTTAACATTTCCTTAGATTCATATTGTTAGGATTAATTTATATATAGATTTAATTTAAAATTTAAACTATGATTATATTGAATTTAATTTGATTCATAATCGAAATGAGGGCTCAATTTAATTATGTAAGAGAGAATAAAATTATAAATAAAAAACTTAAATGAAGGATAAAATTGAAAGAAAATAATACGCCAAAACTCGGTAATACAAATTAGGGTTCAAGTCAACATTGACTTGGTTGCCTATCTGCTTTGCTCGAGTGAGCAATTGCTTAATGCTGTTGATTAAATAAGATTTTTCTAATTTAAATTTAAATTAGTATTAACTAAGAATGATTTAATTTGTATATTAGATAATAATATTTGAAAATGCAGTAGAGGGGGCAATGATAAAACTTAACAAATCAATAATGAAAACGTTTTAAGCGCCAAAATCTAACGAAAAACATATCAGTATATAATTCGTCATGGATATGGAGCGGATAGTTTAATGGATGATGATACTCAGTTATTTGCTAATATTTATTATGATTTTACTCCCTCCGTCCCATTTTAAATGACCTTTTTTGACTTAGTGTATTATTCATTTGACCTGCTTTGACCTTATTTTTCTACTAATATATACATGCAAATATTAGCATATGAGATGTTGTTTGATTTGTCTTGACGAGTACTTTCAAAATATACCATTTTTATAATTTTTAATAATAGATAATTAGAGATATTAACGATTAAAGTTGTGAATTGGCAAACGTGTCAGTAGTCAAACAGTCATTTATTTTGGGACAGGGGGAGTATAAGTTTTTATTTAGTTTTAGGAGCATTTTGAGAAGAATATTGGAAACAATTGACATATCAAGAAGTGTAAAGACCAAAAGCAAAAGAAGAAAAATACATAGACAAAATATTGAAGTTGTTGTAAGCAATGATTCAGTCTTCGCTCCTGTTTTCTTCGCGTCCCTATGGTCAATGCATAGTGGTGCGATTTGATGACCACACCAAAGAGCAACACAACACGTCAGCTTAATTTCCTTTGGATTTATTTGTGAAGGCATGACATCATCAAGCAAAGGAAAAGCATGGTTGTTGATTCACGTAAGAAATTCTTGGCATTTTAATAGGGACGCGATTTGTCTATGTGGGGGCGCGATTTGGAGTTAATTCTTGGAGATAAATAGTACCTTTTGACCGGAAATAAGGGTACGCAGCTTTAGAAAGAAAAATAGGATTCCAGCCAAATTGAGATCAGTTTTCTGGTGTCTCATCATTGAAGAATTCAATTAAACTGGTTTCTCATCGCCGATTCATGTATAGTTTTTACAACTTAATTGTTATGTTAATTTCTATCATGAGTAGCTAAGTCTTTTATTGATTAGATTCGTAGATGATCTTCTTCGGATCAATTTAGAACATGTGAACTTCTGAGGTGCTTATTATTTCAATTTTAATCTTGTCGTTATTCAGTTATCTCTGTGTGTTAATGTTTTTCGTTACTTGATCACTTTCGAACTGATTTTAGGAATCAATTGATTACTATCCCTAACTATTGAACTGGAAACTGAGATAAAATGTTCGGTCAATAATGACTTTAGACATATCGGATTATTGATTGTGATAAAAGAATTAACGTACGATAAAACTTCCTACGATTTTGAATTCTCCTAAGACATTGGGGTGTTATTATTTTAGGAAAGCGTTCTCAGTCACTAACCATGGTTTGAACGATTTTGTTAATTCATCGTGCCGACAAGAGAGAAATTGCAATATAGGTCCGGGTTCATTCTAAATTAGGAAGAGGAAGGGATTCGAAGAATCTAATCACACTTTTAATAATCTAAAAATCATTTTTTTTTATTTGTTTACTTTTCTGTCAACAAACTTTGCCAAGCAAACCCCCCTTATTATTTACATCCTAAATACGATATAATTGTTTTGTCGAGATTGAAACAATCCCTGCGGATACGAACTTTATAAATTTATTACTTGACGATACGATTAGTACACTTGCTAATTTTGTCATCAAGTTTTTGGCGCCGTTGCCGGGGATTGTTGATTAATTTTGATAAGGCAATTTATTTTGTTTAGGATTTTTATTTATTATTTTATGTTATTTTCATTTTATTTTTAAATATATATAAAAAAAATCGTTGTGATCTTCATGTTTATTTCATTGTGCTTTGCTACGGAAAAGTTTCTTTGAGTTTTGTAGTAATGACAGGAATATGGTATAAGAATATATTGATTGATAATGAAGAAATAGATATTCTTCGTTATCAAATATTAAGATCAAGACTTGAGGAAAGATATAGGGAGATCGATATCAAGAGGCTAAAGGAGAGATGTGTTTATTGTGATCAGAATCATGATTGTGAAGATAATGAGAAACCTTGTAGTAAGCATGAAGAGCCACAAGTGATCATGATCAATTACAATTCACAACTCGAAAGTATTTTGGATGAATTCTGGAGGTCCAATAAATTACCATGTGGTAGATTTGAAGTGCAACGTGGTAATCTCATGGAGAAAGCAAATTTGTGTGAGAAGTTGGTTGAGATGGAGATGGAACATCATGCTATTGGTGTAAAAGAAGAAACTTTGAAAACAAAGAAGAATGGCATGAGAAGAGTGAGGAACCTAGATCTTTATGTGACATGTGAGTCTCAACCAATGGAGATTAGCGCAAAAAGCCCCTTGCAAAAGAAGTTTCATTATTCTCTAAGGTGGGAGAGTGTATATTCCAAGAGCTTAGTTGTTGGAGCATGGGAACACTTGATTCTCTATGCGAAGTTCATGGAATTTTTACCAAACGAGAGGAATAAGAAGAATGATGTGTTCTTTCTATCGTATATGCCACCCTAACGATGGTCAAGGAGTCAAGCTAATGACGGTAAAGAAGCGCTTAATGGGAGACAACCCATCAAATATAATTTTATTTTTAGTCTTTATTTTTCTATTAAAAAAAAAGCAAAAAAATAAAATAAAATTGATGTCATCTGCTGACAACCTCTGAGGTTCATGTATTTTGTTTCTTGTTTATTATTAAGTGTGATGTTTTTATGTCTTTTCAGAATTTTTAGTGTAGGAACATCTGAGTTTGCATGATCCAAATCTCGTCCGCTTGCATACAAAAAATTAATGAACGTATGATTGCTCACGAAAACACTATGGTTCTAAAGACGGAGAGACGAGTAGGAATGAGGAGTTTTGCAAGATGAACCGGTTCAACCTTCAGATACCTCAGCCTGTGAGCACTTTGAGCCAAATAAATTCCACGGTATACTATTTCTTTCACATATTATGAGTGTATCCGTGCTTTGTATATTTTCTAGAACTTGCGACTATTTTACTGTTGATTGGTTTTACATGTACACACATAGAGGCACAATTGTTTGGTACTCTGAGCCTTTTCAAGCTACCCTATATATTATTTATCCTTTGCTAACCCACTTTGAGCCTAAAAAAAATATTTCCCTTTCTTTCGGTGACAAACCACAAAATAAGCCACTTGGACTTGACAGTTTTTATCTGTGCACCATTCATGGAGTTAGGTAGAAGCTTTAAAATCCCTTGTCTTCCCAATGTCTTAAGTTTGAGGTTGCTCCTGGAATTAGCAACATATTAAGTTTGGGGTAGAGGTACTAGAGAACGTCAAAATAAAAAAAAAATGTGTTAAAAAAAAGAGAACCACCAACAATTATTGGTCTCTTGAAAAAAAAAAAAGAGAAAAAATAATATAGTTCTCGAAGTACCTAGCTGTCATTAAACTCAGCCTCGGTAATGATAATTCTTCAAGATCAGTAGCGGATACCTAACTTCATATTAGCCTACTTATCCAAATTTATCCCACTGTTACCCAAGCCAAATTACAACCCTTAAAGACCTCAAAAAAAAATGTGTGTGTTGTAATGACTTTGATTGACGTTTAGAATTTTTTCAAGCTTATGGTAAAATTGCATTTGCACGTCGATTGAGTGAATACCCTTTGATTTCAAGAGAATTTGTGAGTGAGAGAAAATGTTGAGTTGGAGCATTTTGTAGAACTCACATCTGACTGAATCTGATCAAAGTTTGAAGTTAAAGACCGGATTCCATTACTGGATGAAAAGAAAAAGCTAATGAGATTTTTATCATGCAAACTAATTTGTTAATTTACTGACAATTTTGTTTTGGCAGGCATTGTCACTTGAGGACAAGTAACAGTTTAAGTTTGGGGTTGTGATGATACTCAGTTATTTGCTAATATTTATTATGATTTTATAAGTTTTTATTTAGTTTTAGGAGCATTTTGAGAAGAATATTGGAAACAATTGACATATCAAGAAGTGTAAAGACCAAAAGCAAAAGAAGAAAAATACATAGACAAAATATTGAAGTTGTTGTAAGCAATGATTCAGTCTTCGCTCCTGTTTTCTTCGCGTCCCTATGGTCAATGCATAGTGGTGCGATTTGATGACCACACCAAAGAGCAACACAACACGTCAGCTTAATTTCCTTTGGATTTATTTGTGAAGGCATGACATCATCAAGCAAAGGAAAAGCATGGTTGTTGATTCACGTAAGAAATTCTTGGCATTTTAATAGGGACGCGATTTGTCTATGTGGGGGCGCGATTTGGAGTTAATTCTTGGAGATAAATAGTACCTTTTGACCGGAAATAAGGGTACGCAGCTTTAGAAAGAAAAATAGGATTCCAGCCAAATTGAGATCAGTTTTCTGGTGTCTCATCATTGAAGAATTCAATTAAATTGGTTTCTCATCGCCGATTCATGTATAGTCTTTACAACTTAATTGTTATGTTAATTTCTATCATGAGTAGCTAAGTCTTTTATTGATTAGATTCGTAGATGATCTTCTTCGGATCAATTTAGAACATGTGAACTTCTAAGGTGCTTATTATTTCAATTTTAATCTTGTCGTTATTCAGTTATCTCTGTGTGTTAATGTTTTTCGTTACTTGATCACTTTCGAACTGATTTTAGGAATCAATTGATTACTATCCCTAACTATTGAATTGGAAACTGAGATAAAATGTTCTGTCAATAATGACTTTAGACATATCGGATTATTGATTGTGATAAAAGAATTAACGTACGATAAAACTTCCTACGATTTTGAATTCTCCTAAGACATTAGGGTGTTATTATTTTAGGAAAGCGTTCTCAGTCACTAACCATGGTTTGAACGATTTTGTTAATTCATCGTGCCGACAAGAGAGAAATTGCAATATAGGTCCGGGTTCATTCTAAATTAGGAAGAGGAAGGGATTCGAAGAATCTAATCACACTTTTAATAATCTAAAAATCATTTTTTTTATTTGTTTACTTTTCTGTCAACAAACTTTGCCAAGCAAACCCCCCTTATTATTTACATCCTAAATACGATATAATTGTTTTGTCGAGATTGAAACAATCCCTGCGGATACGAACTTTATAAATTTATTACTTAACGATACGATTAGTACACTTGCTAATTTTGTCATCAATGGATATCCACGGATAAAATAAATGGATATTTTAATTATCCGCAGTTAATGGATACGGATGCGGGTTTAATACTATCCGCGCCCACGGATATCCAGCTAAATAATTAGTAAAATTACTTAAATATATCTACTTACATATAAATTCTAGTATTTTTTATATAAAAAAAATTGTACTTTTATATTTTATATTTCTATTTTAATTTTTGAGAAAAAAAAACTTTTTAACTTCTTACAATTGACAAAAAAAGAGAGGAAAATTTATGAATATTATGTGTTAATGTTTTGTCTTTAAGAAAAACTAAATTTTTTTCAATAATTAGTTTTTTTTTTAATAAAAAAATATCATCCATGGATATCTGTTAATATCTGCGGATACTTCAATATTCGTGGATTACCCGCTTAGCGGATATCCGCACGGATATGGAGCGGACACGGATATCATATTTGTCTGACGGAGCGGCACGAATATCACACTATCCGCGTCCATGGATATCCATTGACATCCCTATACGTAACCTTGCTTTGAAGAAACTGAAACTTTAACCAAATAACTTTTGTAGCTAGTGACGGAATCAGGAAAAAATAAGTTGGAGGGCTGCTAAAAAAATATTTCCTCTGTCCTATTTTAAATGACATAGTTTGACTAGATATATTATTCTCGTATCTCATTTTGACTATATTTTTCTACAAATAAATAAAAGCAAATATTAACATATAAGATGTTGGTTTTTTTTAAACCAACAGACGGCATAGCAAGGAGCTATACCTCAAAGAATGTTATTTGAACACCAATTTTCAAACAAAAATACGATAATCTACCTGTGTCACTTTTTGATTATTTTTAATATTTTTTGTACGTTTTGAGAACTGTGCATAGAGAGAGGTAGAATATGGATTTTGTATCACTACCAAAAAAAAAATATGGGTTTTGTATTTTTGTCTATAAAAATGTGTTCATATAACATAGCTCATACGTCAAAAGATATTAATCCAAAAAAAATGAACGAAAATACAAAGGAGAGAACAAGACCCAAAACCTCCTTAAAGATTGGTGAACATATATAACTAGATAAACCAAACTTATTTTTAAAAGACTTAATGACTTGAGGAACATCAAACTAGATGGTAGGGTTAACATTAACAACTTCCAAACCCACGCTAGCTCGATTTGGATCCTCAGCAGCGGCAGCCTCTGCTGCAGTGCCTGCTGCCGGATCCTGACCATTCAATTCATCCACTTTTTAATTTCATATTATTACATATTAATACTAAAGCATGTGATTAAAATCTATTAGGAAGCAATAGGAAAGGCGAACAGGATTTATGTGTGCTGCAAACTTACTGTCACCGACTCACCGCTTTCATTATTTTCTTGTTCCTTGCGGTAGTATTACAGAGAAATCATTTTTGCCTCAAATCGGAACTTGCTTGCAATAAACGTGCTATGTTCCAATCTCTTTGGGGCCGATTTTTTGTATGCTACGATAATTGGTTTAGCGCGATTTGACATTTTAATTCTCACTAATTTGTCCATCTAATTTATATGAGAAACCTGTTGAAATTTTAATTCTCATTAATTTTTCCATCTAATTTACAATGGAAACTTGTTGAAAATGATCTCACCGCCAAAGCTTCCTTCACCGCTTGCAACAGCAAAAAGGTTAGAACTTTATTGATCAATGGGCATATGATATGCCAAGCCAAAACGGGAAAAAGGGCATGAATTCACCTATACCAGATGAATCTACCCATAACACATAGTCCACTAGGCTTATCAGTCCTTTATGCTAACATGATTAGACAAGAAAAAGACTACTCTCAACATACTACAACCATTACAAAACTAACAATCTCAAAATAAATAATTTGTTCTTTCTTTCTCTTTGTACAACTATTTTGTACTCCTTGGTGATGAATGAGCACTGGTAGATTTTTTTGCAGGATGTTTCTTCTTTTTATGGTTTAAAGCTGGGTCTGATTTTGATTTACGTTTGAAGAAAAAACACTTCATATTGTGATCACTAAGAAAAATATGTAACAAGTAACTGAAGGTAAGAAAATGAATATATGAAAGGTATGATGGAAAATTAAAGAGGATTTGTTACTGGTGTGAAAGCCAAAGCGGAACAAAAAGTAGGTTTAATATCATGCTTTTATGTATTAAAATGGATAAAATGGATTACTGTGGAACTTAAAGGTGGATGATTTGAATGGCCAGGATCCAGCAGTAGGCACTGCAGCAGAGGCTGCCGCTGCTGAGGATCCAAATCGCACACTAGCTAGACTATCAGCGCGGCTATATTACTTCCCTAAATACACGAGACTATAACATTCATATTTCAAATCAAACAAATCTAACAACATTTTAACATATAAGATATTATTAGATTTGTTTTGATAAGTATTTTCAAAATATCAAATTTTCATAATTTTTACTAATATATAACTAATGATATTAATTATCAAAATTGTGTATTAATTAGCAAACATGAAGTGGATAACTGTGTTATTTATTTTGGGACCGAGAGAGAGTATAATATAAAAATTTAAATACAAAAATTATGAGTCGTAAAAACATAAAGGTTCAATACTAAATTTTCAATTCATCACTTGTATCTTATAAACTGATATGTACACCAAATGATTTAAAATCATTAATAATATACTTAAACTAATGCTTCATACCTATAAAAAATTATTATTTGTGGGTGGGTGCGTCGCCCATCTCAGCCACCCCCTAGTACCGTCATTGCTTGTAGCTCAATGAAGTTCAACAACGAGGATTTTGTTAGGTCACTTGGAGAAACTTGTGGGTGAGGGAACTTGTTTGGTGTAAATGAAATAGGGACTAAATAGATAAAATCTTTCATATTCAAAATCTCTCTCTTTTACTATAGTTTCGATCTATATAAAAGTGACATCTAATTTACAATCGCCACGTCAGGGTTCAATAGATTAATCAACTGTACAAGTCATAAAAAGCAGATTATTTTGTGATCAAAGATAACATCCTGGATCACTT
Organism: Trifolium repens; assembly: GCA_030408175.1. NCBI lineage: Eukaryota > Viridiplantae > Streptophyta > Magnoliopsida > Fabales > Fabaceae > Trifolium > Trifolium repens. The sequence continues at coordinate 10,286,819 of CP125837.1, forward strand.
TGACTAATTGTAGTTAAATTTTAAAAAAATTAAACATTTTCTAACAATTTAAGTATGATTATAACAGCAAATGACATTCTTAGAGATCAAAATCACTGTTGTTGTAAATATTGTATAATTATTATTATTGAATTTATCCAAGTTTATTTAGCCTATTAGTTAAGCTCATTAGGTATAGCATAGTCTATTTAAACTTTTCAGTAATTGTACTCATTCATTCAATTAATAAAATTGCACCTATCATTGAGTTTAACATGGTATCATGAGCTCCCGATTTTTGGGATACGCTTCCGCATAAACCCTAACCGTCATAGATGCAATTTTTCCCTCGAAACTTTTTCACTGTCAACGTACCTCAATCTGTCCGTATTGGTTTTCATACTTCCAGTGAACGTATCAAAACTTCCAATATACCATCGTAACCGCCTCAAAATTCCGAGTCCAACGACGAAAACACCGCCGTCAACACCTCCGTCACTCGCAGCGTCGTATCACGCGCGTGTTGTGCACGCGCCGCCTTCCAGACCTCCGTTTTTGACGATTTTTGTGCCAGTTTTCTCGTCTCGACCTCCTCTTTCCGTTGGCGTCTTCAAATTTTTTTTCCTGAAATACTCGAAATTTGGGTATTTTTTGTTACCTCTCGATAGTTAACCTTATTTCGTTGCTCCGGTTATTTTGCTTCAATGGCAGCAAACGATCCTCCACCCCCACCTCCACCTCCGGTTATACCACCTCCTTTTAATGCTAAGGATTTCGTCATTCAAAAAGGCTATTGGCTTAATGGCGAAAAAATTATTTTCAATGGTCTCAATTAATTCGTCAGACACTGAAAGGTTGTGATATGATTGACCATCTTGATGGTGATCCTCCTCTGGTCACTGCTCCTAATTTCTCTTCTTGGGATAAAGATGATTCTGTTATTATTACGTGGCTTTGGAACTCCATATCTCCTGAAATTAGTAGAAATTACATGTTTCTCTCTACCGCACGAGCAATTTGGAATTACCTCAGTAGCAGTTATTCAATGAAACAAGACATGTCTGCTTGTTATGACTTAAAGAGGAAAATTTTCAACACCAAGCAAGGAAATCTTCCGGTCACCGAATATTTTGGGGTTCTCAATTCTCTTTGGATTGAACTTGATCAATATCAAAATTTGAAGATGGAGTGCAGTCAAGACACTGTCATTCTAAATGCTGTAATTGAGAGAGATAGAATATGTGATTTTTTTGCAGGTCTAAATGTGGAGTTTGACCCCATTCGGGTACAGATTTTGGGAAAGGAAAAACTTTCCACTCTTACTGAAGTCTTTTACACTGTTCGCAGTGAAGAAACTCGTCGTCATGCTATGCTTAGCGAGCATCCTCCTGATGTGTCAGCACTCGCCGCCGGCAAAGGACCACAATCATCTTCATCCATATTCTTTTGTGAGCATTGCAACAAGCCTTGGCATAACAAGAAAAATTGTTTCAAACTACATGGAAAAGAACAGGTTCTTAGCCGAGGAGGAGGCCCTCGGAATCTCCAGCAGAATCAGGCACTTGTTGCAACGGGAGGAACTGACTCGTCCTCTTTTAGCCAGAATGATGTGGAACGTCTACAGTCTCTTCTTGCCTCCATTAGTAAGCCTCCTGGATCTGGGTCTTTAGCAATTACTGGTAAGAATATGTACTCCCGATCCTTTACTGTTTGTGATGTTATCTCTAAAAATGCTTGGATTCTTGACTCTGGGGCTACTAATCATATGACATTTGACTCGGCTTTACTATCCTCCTATACATCACCTTCGAGTATTCCTTATATCACTGTTGTTGATGGCTCTCATGCTCGTGTTGTTGGCATTGGAAATATTGACCTCCAACCTTCATTCAAGTTGCAATCTGTGCTTCATGTTCCTACACTTTCCAACAATTTAATTTCCATCCATCAGCTTACCCGTGATCGAAATTGTAAAGTAACCTTTTTTGCTTCTCATTGTGTTTTTTAGGACTTGACCTCGGGACAGACGATTGGAATTGCTAAAGAAAAGGAAGGGTTATACTACTTCTCTGATGAGCCAGATGGTCCAAGGGTATTGCCATCCTCTCTCCGGTCTGAATCTTCCTCTTCTGCCTCACAAATTTGGCTTCAACACAAGCGTCTTGGTCATCCCCCATTTTCTTTAATTAAGTCTATGTACCCTGAGTTGTTTTTACGACATTCTGTTGAGTCATTTAAAGGTGATGTTTGCGAGTTAGCAAAACATCATCGTGTTTCTTTTCCTCCTAATTTTAATAAAAGTGTTGAACCGTTTAATATTATTCACTCTGATGTTTGGGGACCTGCCCCTACCTCTAATGTTTCTGGTGCAAAATGGTTTGTTTCTTTTATTGATGATTGCACTCGATTAACTTGGGTTTTTTTTATGAACACTAAATCTGAAGTACCACAACTATTTATTCAATTTTATAATATGGTCAAAACACAATTTGGAAAAGGTATAAAAAGACTTCGTTCAGACAATGGTAAAGAATATGTCAATCATACTTTTTCTGCCTTCACCAGTAAACATGGCATAATCCATGAATTCACATGTGTCGACACCCCTCAACAAAATGGAGTCGCAGAAAGGAAAAATCGTCATTTACTTGAAGTGGCTAGATGCCTTATGTTTCAAATGTCTGTTCCCAATTCATATTGGGGAGAGGCAGTTCTTACTGCTGTCTATCTCATGAATCGAGTCATATCTCGTGTTTTAGGTAATACTAGTCCTATTAAATCTATGCTCTCACATTTTCCTTCTGCTCCTATATCACAGAATCTTAAGACCCGTGTGTTTGGTTGTGTTGCTTTTGTCCATGTTCATAAACAATATCGCAACAAGTTGGATCCTCGTGCAATCAGGTGTATCTTTCTAGGTTATGCACCTAACAAAAGTGGGTACAAATGTTATCATCCTCCCAGTCGGAAATTTTTTGTCTCCAAAGATGTCACTTTTCATGAGAATGTGTCTTATTTTACTCGTCCTCAGTCTCAGGGGGAGAACGTAAATGACTTAGAGTCTGAGTCCGAGTTTCTAGTCCTGGGTCCTAGCCTTCCTAGAACACATGTCCATGCACCCACTTCTATTTTAGAGGAATCAACACCTTCAGCACCAATTCAGGAGTATCAGAGTAGAAGTAAACTCGTCCCGCTCCAACAGCAAACTCAATCGTCTGAACCAGTGGTAAGTACTAAAAATGATCATCCTAATGATAATTCTCATATTTCTGATACTTGTGATACTAACCCGAATGATGTACCTCTTGCTTTGGAAAGAAAAAAGAGATCATGTCCCTCCATATATAGACGTCCTACTTCTAATTTTGTCTCTTCTAAACAACTTTCACCACATTATGAAGATCCTATGAAGTTATGTTATGATAATCAACCGGCTTTTACTGACAGAAGTGATGAAGACAGGATTACCAATAAAACAATTCAGTCAACTTACTTGCAAGCTTCGAATGGTTGATATCCATTCATCAGCTTGAGGGGGAGTGTTGTAAATATTGTATAATTATTATTATTGAATTTATCCAAGTTTACTTAGCCTATTAGTTAGACTCATTAGGTATAGCATAGTCTATTTAAACTCTTCAGTAATTATACTCATTCATTCAATTAATAAAATTACACCTATTTACCTATTTCATTGAGTTTAACAACTCTTTACTTGAAAATTTCATTGTGTCTCGATTGTATTTCGATGGTTTTTTTTTTTTATGTATATTTTTTTATAGCAATAGGCTATCATATCTTAGGTGTATTAATTTGACAAATTAATGAAGTCACCCTACCTAAGGTAACCCATGTGAAGAAGGAATTAATAAATTTATTTTATTATTCCAAACCTTAATTGCTGGGTACACATTATTGAATTAAATTATTTTTTTAATCCATTGTCAATGGAAGCCTCAAGCCTCAACCATGAATCCTTCATTCCAAAAATAAAAAATTTGCAACAAAAAATAAATAAATAATAAACAACCTGTCTTAGATGATTTAATTGAATGTCAACCATATACATTTTTTGTTCACATTATTCTCAAGAGTCTATATAGTTAGAGAAAATCCATAACATATGTGTGCCTTGAGATTTTTTGAGTTATGGAAATAAACATAGCAGAGGAATTAGGATCCTCAGTTTCATTTCCTTTTCTGTGAAAGAATTAATAGCAAAAGGACTAAATAATGTTCCAGAGATATATGTTCATAGGAATATTGACCCTCCAATTGCATCTAACACAGATTCTTTACAACAGATTCCTATAATTGACTTTAGCAAATTGTTGTCTGAAGAAGTGAAGGGTCCTGAATTAGAGAAGCTAGACATTGCATGCAAAGAATGGGGTTTCTTCCAGGTTTGTTTAATTTAATCTAAATTTATTTGTGCAATATTTTTCTTTTTTTCTTTTACTAAATTTATTTTAACCATTCACTTGTATTAGAGGGACTAAAATATTGTACATGACCAAAATTTTAAAAAAATAAAAACATTGAAATTCCAGTATTCGACTAATGACCAACTAATTAATTTGTGGAACACAAACCTCACCGTTTACTAATGAGCGATAGAATTGATGCTAGAATTTTGTTTTGTATAGATTGATTCAATGCAGAAATTGAAAGGTTTTAGGTGAAAACCCTATCTTGAGAGTTTGTACAAAAGTTATGGGAACATCGATGTTGTGTATCAGAAAAACAATGTCGCTCAGTTGTTAGCGAGATGTGCCGCTACTGAGTTCAATAAATCTTGATTTTATTGTCTTTTGTGTAGGTTTTTTTTTTTTTTTTGGTTGTTGGATTGGACCTTTATTCTTTTGTCATTTAGACCATCTTATCATGTTTATATATATGGTGATATTTGTATTTCTTGTTTATTCTTGACACACTTTGTGCTTTGAGTTTTTTTTTTTAAATGTAATAGCAATTATATGGTTATGTATAACAGCTAATTAATCATGGACATAGCATGACATTGATGGAAGATATGAAGATAGGTGCTAAAGAACTCTTCAACCTTTCAATGGAAGAAAAGAGTAAGCTTTGGCAGAAACCAGGAGATATGGAAGGGTTTGGTAAAATGATTGATGTGTATGAAGATGAACCATTAGATTGGGTAGATTTGTTCTACATTTTTACACTTCCTTCCCACTTAAGGAAGCCTCATTTATTCCCTAATTTACCACTTCCATTCAGGTGTTCTATTTTCTTTTCCTTTGCTTTAATAAAATGTTAATATTTATTGAACAAAATAAGTGATTTGTTATTTTAATATAGGTTTAAATGCATTTTTAATCTTTGTTTGAACTAAAACACGACTTTGGTTTTTTTTTTAAGTGTTTATTTTTTTATGACATATCATATTTATTAATAATATGAAATTATATTTGATTATGTGGCATTATTGTTTTGTATCAGAAACAGTAAATTTTAGAGAAATAGATTTATATTTGATCGATAAAACTAAAGAAAAAAAAGTTATAATAGGTCAATAAGATGTTTGGTCCAAAAAACAATGTCACGTCATTAAATATTATTTGACATCGTCAATAAAAAAATTTACATTGATAATAATAAGTTAATTATTCAATATCATCAATAAAAAAAATTTATATTGATAATAATAAGTTAATGTTGGTTACTACAGGGAAAGCTTAGAGAATTATTGTATAAAGAATAGAGAAATTGCCAACAACATTTTGGTTCTCATAGGGAAAGCTCTTGGCATAGAATCAAATGAAATTAAAGAGTCATTAGGAGAAGGAGGACAGTCAATTAGGATAAACTACTATTCTCCTTGTCCTCAACCAGAAAATGTTCTTGGTCTTAAGGCTCATACTGATGCATGTGCCCTCACCATGCTTTTCCAAAACAATGAAGTTGAAGGACTCCAAATTAAAAAGGATGGAACATGGATTAGTGTTAATCCACTCCCAAATGCTTTCATTGTTAGTCTTGGAGATGTTATGGAGGTAATTGATTTATATTTTTAATACAATGCATGTTTGGACTTTGAAAATTTCTCTTCCCACCACCATGTTTCTTTCTAACCCTCCAAACAATCAGTTTTACCCCTAATTTACAAACGCAAAACTTCGGTAAATACGAACCGAATTTTTGAAAAACATTTACGGAAATTTTGCGATATAAACATTTAGCCTAAAACAAGTAACACAAGACACAAAGATTTAGCTTCAATGAGTGTAGAAACAGCTAGTCAATGTTCCAAAGTTGATTTCAAGCCACCAATAGAAGGAAACACGCAAACATCTCGTGAAGAACTTTTGGAAGTGTTTTGTGAAAAAGAACAAATGAGAAAGAAGGGACATCACACCTGGTTCTATATCGCAAAACTTCAGTAAATATTTTCCGAAGTTTTTGTTCGGGGACATAAATGGAAACCTGGGGTGAAAAGGAAACAAGAGGTGGGAATAGAAATTTTCTTGGACTTTTAAGTGGGTTTTAAAAACACATAAGCCGCTTTGTGCCTATAGTATAACTCATACCTGCATTTTGTGAATTTATTTTTCCACTCCCCAAGATTCTCGAACCCCTCTAAATGTTTAAAATATTTTTTTCGAGTTTTAGATCTAGAACGTGTAAAATGCATTTCAAATTTTGCGAAAAATCAATGGGAGGGAAAAAATGGGGAATTTTAAAATAAGGGGACCAAATTTGAAAGTGGATAAAACAGGAGACCAAAACTATGATTAAATTTTTTGTATATGTCTGATTACATTTGTCCAATTCTTTTTTGGGTCTAGTAACCCAGTAATTAAACTCAACACAATAATTGCGAAGAAGTGGAGAATCTAGAGCTCTAACCCCAACCCCTCCAATAATGTTCATATACTTCATTGATAGCTACAGTTCTACAATTTGAACTATTCAGACATATATGTCAAATTCTATGCATAAGTATTATAAGTCTTACCTTAAAAAAAGTATTATAAGACTTGTATCATACACGTTATTTTTAATCTAACGGTAAAAAACACATTTTTACATAATACTAAATTATTTTACTTATGCCCGTTAGACAAATTAAGTATTATATCATAGTCTTGCAATATAACAAAATGTCTCTTTTATGACAGGTAATTACAAATGGTATATATAAGAGCACGACACACCGAGCAATAGTAAACTCAACAAAAGAGAGAATATCCATTGCAACATTTTATGGTCCAGAATGGTGTAAAAATATAGGTCCAACATCATCTCTTGTAACTCCACAAACACCACCATTGTTCAAAACAATTGGTGTAGCTGATTTCTACAAAGAATATCTTTCACCTGAAAATCATGGGAAATCATACATACATGATGTTTTGAGGATCCAAAATGAAGACATCAAAGATTAGCTCCTGGATGGATGGAATTGAATTTGTTTGTGATTAGTGGAAAATAAAAGTTTAATAAACCTTCAATAAATAATAATGTAATTATTTACTTATTTGTTTCAAATACATTAATGTATATGTAGTTGTTCATTACAGCCTCAGGAATAACCAATTGAGAATATTTGTTAATTTTATTTATTTATTTTTTTGACAGAATGGTTAATTTTATTTAATATTAACTAATTAGTTATTATTTTATTTAATTTTTTAATATATTTAAGACAGAGAAGTGCTATATAGCACCACTTGTATGCCAACGAAGTGGAACAACTTGGTAATCAAGGGATGAAATAAAATACTCCTACATGGGGAGAGAAAATACAAGTCGTGCTCTACATGATTTATTGGAGGGTATTATAATATTTTTGTTCTAAAAATGTGGAATTTTGATAAGTATATTAGTAGGGTATTATAATATTTTTGTTCTAATATTTACAGTTTGACAAAATACTTGTATGAGTAGTATATTGGTCTAATTTTGTAATAATTATTCATACTCATGTCCATACATATATACGGTAGATTATTACAATATCTAATGTGAGTTTTATTTTTACTATATTTAATTGGATGGTTGCTACTTATTAGCTATTCGTCTCTAGTCAGAGTTTGGGTTTGCTTCATTTATTCCCTCTATTTATTATTTATTTATGAGAGAAATAGATGTGGAAGATTAGTGAGATCCACTAATGGGAACCACTTATAAAAGTAGATTCCACTAATCTCCATTTATGTTTATCTTTCTTATAAATAGACAATAAATTGAGAATAGAAAATGAAGCAAGTCTCAGCATGCTTATTGGTTGTCATACCAACAAGTATTTTCCATTAAGAAAATAATTGTACTCGGTATTTCTTAATCTATTTTTTCTTTCATTCAATTTTTGATTAATTATATTTTTGGCCCCTCGATCAAAATATACCAATTTTTATTTTAATCCCTCTAAAAATTATTTCCTTTGAATTTTGTTCACTCTAAATTTTTAATTTCCAATTTTAATTCCTAAAAATTTTCGAATCATATTCCAAATAACTTTTTTTTAAAACATGTTATTATCTAGATCTTAACATACAATTACTTTAATGATTTAACTATGGAATCTTTAATTTTTGTTAATTTATTTATCTAGGGTTAAATATTTAAGATGGGTGGGTAGCTCAATTGATTTTGAGTTAAGAGTGAAAGGAGTTAAGGAGTAAAAAGTTCAAGGTTCAAGTCTTAGCGAGATGAAAAAAAAACTAACACTAAAAATTAATTATTAACTTAGGCAGTTTCAAAAAGAAATGTTAGATTTTAATACCTATAAAAAATTTCAGCAAGTTTTGATCCCTCAAATATTTTTTGTAATGATCTTTGGCCTATGCTTTTCGGGCAACTCATGAAAAATACTATTTTTTGTTCCTCAAACGGACCACTTATAAAAGTGGTCCGTCGTAGATAATTACTTAAAAATACTATTTAAAATTCTAATGACAACATACATTATTAATTAAAACAACATAAAATAAAGATATAATTTGTATTGAATCGACATCAATCATGTCATTATTTTGGGACTATCATCATTTTAGCATCGTAGACGAGAAAAATTGTGATTTTTTATGTGTAAAGAGTATTGTCGATAATCGTTAAAATTTCTAGCCAATCCACAATGAACTACTACATTACATAGCAATTATTTTTTGTTACATTAGACCTTTTAAACCAAAACCTATTACATACCACCAAAATCTCTCACCATTATACCAAACATAATGACTTACATAGAACTTATCCTTTATATTAAGAGGGGAAAAAATCATATTTTCTTCATGGAATTATGCACTGTTTCATCTAATAATAACGGTTTATCTTACTTTTTTTTTGTTTGACGCAAACTATTTATCTCTCTAAATGGTCTTATTATATTTATTTTAATTGTATGGCAAAGCAAAATGCTTAATTTCTATTTAATGTCAATTTGTAAATAAAAATTTTGTCAAATAATCTAATAATCAGAAATTCATCTTTAAAAATGAATAAGTGAAAGATCTTGAGTTCAAACTTCAACCCCTATAAAATGCAATATCTCGACAAAGAACTTATCCATTGATATTAAATATTGTATTTTTTAGAACTTATCCTTAATGCAGTATTCAATATTCTATTTTTTTTTTTTTTTTATTTTGTTTTCACTTTCACCTTTTGTCCTTTGATACACACACGTGCACATACATTCATTGTTCCAACCTTCGCCTATAGCAAGCAAGCAACTACTACAAATTTTCACGTTAAGAATATTAAAATCACTGGCGCGTGTGCTTCAAACTCCGTTCACTGATTCTACAATGATCAACAACGTCGTGCCGGCTTCGTCGGCAGGCGCGGTGGGTATCGCGGTGGCAGCTGTTCAACTTACTGATCCCTCCACTTGGTGGCGCGACATCGACGAATCTCCGACGTGGCAGAATCGTATCTTCTACACTCTCGCCATCCTCTACGGCGTCGTTTCCGCCATAGCTTTGGTACCTTGCTATCCAATTCAATCTTCTCTATTTCTTCCCTCTCCGTTCGTAACTCATTTTTTTGTTCAATTTAGGGTTTTATGATTTTTTTTTTTTTTATCATGATTTTAGATTCAACTAGTTCGAATACAATTAAGAGTTCCAGAATATGGTTGGACTACGCAGAAAGTCTTTCACTTTCTCAATTTTTTGGTGAATGCAGGTTTGTATCAATCAATTAAGCTTCTTCTTGAATCTATCTATTTTCATTAGTATTTTTTGTTTAACAATTGTTAATCAATATAAATTATTCTGAGTGATATGTAAAATTTTCGGTTTTTGCAGTTCGATGTTTAGTTTTCGTCTTCTTTCGAAGTGTACAGAGGTTACAGCCAGAGGTATAGAGCACTGATTTTAGCATTTGATTTGAATTATTGTCTAACATGATCTGATGTTTAGTAACCTTTATTTAATTTAGTTCATATACATTCGGCGGTGTAATATGGTCATACACATATCATTCACAATTTCACTCTACTTGTGTTTATGTGTGTAGATTGTCCAACATATCTTACTTGATGTGCCGAGTCTTGCTTTCTTTACGACATATGCACTTCTGGTTTTGTTCTGGGCTGAGATTTATTACCAGGTTAGTTTTGTTTTGGTGCATATACTCTATCGTCAATTTCCTTTTTGTGGTTTTTTTTTTTTTTTCATTCGTGTTAGTGTGTTTGTTGTTTGGTTTTGATGGGTTGACTATTACCTTGGTGTTAAATGTATTTGCAGGCACGTGCTGTATCCACTGATGGCCTGAAACCAAGTTTCTATACAATTAATATCGTGGTTTATGTTGTTCAGGTGAAAATTCTAGTTATTGTTTCCGGTTCACTATTCTATATATTTTTTCTAGATCATGGTTGTTGGACGCAGCTTTTTCATATTTGTTTAATATATGTTGAAAATAGAATTGACACATGTATTTCTATAAGCAAACATCTAGACAATATTATTTGATTGAGTTTTGCATGGCTAGTAATATGTTAGGTACAATAGTGATAAGAAGATACTTAAGCCATTGTAATATAATGAAATGTCAAGTGAAAGTTTTGGAGCGTTTATACAATTTGGATATAATGGCGTTTATTGTGACTGGATTGAATGGAGTAGTTTGACATGTGGCTCTAAAGTCAAGGTGTTTCCATTCATCAATCATTAAAGATAATATTATTTCACATGACACTATTCTCATTTTAGTGACTTATGGGACATTTAGCTTAAAATGAATTAAAACTTGTTATTTGAGGATTCTAGTATTTCATGCTTTAAGTATTTGGAAAACATTGCATGTTTACCAACTGCATTTATCCATCATAGGATTCTATTATTACATGTTTTAAGAATTTACAAAATATAGAAATCCCTTTAAACTCTTCATGTCAACATTACAATCATTCTTTTTGTCCCAAGGAAAAAGTGATTTGCTAAAACAAAAATTGTACCTGGGTTTAATGTTGTCAAACAAAGGCCATGGCAGATTTTTTACAACTGCTATGGCCGATTTGTGTAGGATGGCAGCACAATGGCGGAAATGACGAATTTTCGGCCTTCCACCGTGGTCAGCCATCCACAATCGATAACATTTTTTGTATCAAATGTAAATTAAGCTACCTTTAAATAACGCAATGACAACAATTTCATGCTTTTATCCTTCTATTCTTTATTTTGACATAGTAACTAATGATCTGATCCTAGTGAAAGTGCTGCTCTATGTGCAAAACTGGATGGTGATGTGAAATTCTATATTGCACCCTCAATTTGTTTTTTATAAAAACAAAGAGCATAATTAGATTTGTCTATGCTAGCAATTGTTGGAAGATGGTTGACTTTGGTTGAGTAAGTATATGGATTGTCATTGTCAGAAGTTAAATTTGGCTAGATATTCAATATTGTTCATTGCAAAAAATTATGATTGTAGAGACAAAAAGAAATAGTGTAGTATTTATATGTTTCTGAGATAGTAGTATACAAGCGTTTTCTAATTAGCTAGGTTCCGAATTTAGATCTTTTACCTTGGACCATCATTAAGAGCTTGTATGTTGTCACATCTTCAGTGACATCATATTTTTATTGATCATCTCCTTCCATTTGACAAGTTACTCCCACTGATATAGCTTCATTGTTATCCTGTTTATGGTCTATGTAGATCTTCAAGTTGAGAGCTTAGTCTAACTCTCTCCAGCTGTATCTTGCAGTAAGGCCAATACAACAGCTGAAATTCTATGGATAAAGGCCCTACATAAGAGTTAAATGATCCAGTTAGCACCTGTACCCTAACATCTATTACTATGATAATATAACAATATAATCTTTGTCAAACAATACTTAATTCCCAAACAAATCACATGACTAGAAGTTGTACTCTGAGAAAGATATCTTAATGGGTCTCTCCGAGTGATCCGCATTCCAGCTCAATGTCAATATACTGTTTTTCGTGAACCCATAGACATTCGGTGTGCGACTTTCTGATGCTCCGTGACCTTCAGTTCGAGGGTGGTGTATGACAGTATATTAGATTGCAACAGCCTTGACTGTACTCTTCATACAGTCACCGTTTTCGGATGAAAGCTACTGTCAGTCTGTCAGTCTATTAGAAGACTCAGAATTTGTTATTTGAGGAGGAAAGGGTTGCGCATGCGCAATGGGAAGGCTGCATGTTGCAACAGTGATGTAAGACAAAAACAGAACGCAAAACAGAGCAGTTGAAACGTAAGAGAGAGGGAGTAGGGTATGTGGATGGTTTCCACAAATTGATAGGCTTAATGACTTAGAAACTAACCTTCGCACCACACCCATTCATGTGCTTAAAACATGATTTTTTTAGGTTTATTTAATGCTAATCTTTATTTTCAAGAAACTGGGTCGAAGATCCGACCTGCGAACAACTGTTATGTGCAGAATCAAACAGAATCAGCCAGCGAGCACGATTCAACTGGTTCTGTGGCCCTGCGTGGCGATCCCAGCCGCTCCCACCAAATTACTGTTCTTCGCATGCACATACAAGGTGAGACCTACCATGAATCCATGATCACACGATTCCACGTTCTGACTCTTGATTTTAACTACCATGATCTTGACTGTACTCTTCATACGGTCACTGTCTTCTGTTGACAGTTAGTGTTTGTCCGTTAGAAGAATCAGAATCTGTCTTTAGTATGCATTTGTTCTTAGAAGATTAGACATCATTTAGTAATGGATCATGAAGAAGGATTCGGAATAGCTTGAAAGAGTCTGTGCAAGCCGGAAAGTCGTTATTGCTTGTTTGGGAATTGGGAGTTTGCAGGGGAGGGGGGGGGGGGGGGGGGGGGGGTTGGTGGGAGGAAAAATATAGAAATGTATCACATTTTTTAAGTGTTTTTGTAGAGAATGATAAATGAACGCTTATGATTAAATTATATTTTCAATATTGAGAGTATTATAACAACATGAATTAGGAGAATTATCCAAACCCCCCAACCTCCCCCAAAATCCTCCTCTAATACAATTTTTTAGTTACCCCCAACTTAGGGGGGTTTTGTTTTATTAAGAAAAACAAATACCCCAAAACCCCCTCCCCTTCATTCCTTCCACTAACTCCGTCTTCCAAACCCTCTCGTCCCCTCCAAACAGACCCTATGTGTGCATGCGCTAGTTATATCAAGTTGAGTCAGGGAATAGCTTGTGCATGCGCTAGTTAGATAAAATTGATTCAGTTTCAGCTCATCATTGCTCAGTCTCTCTTTCTCCCTTTCTCTGATCTCACTGATTTCTGATATCAAGCTCATTTTAAAAGTAGCTAAATTTTTCAGCTCATTGAGCTGTTAATGAAAAAGGGGTCTTCATGGAGCAATCAAGTTTGCTGATCTGTGGTTAGAAGATCAGGTTCAAGTTGCTGAGTTAGCTTGAAATTGTTTGGCAAGTACTAGGCACGACTTTTTATAATAATTCCAGGCAGGTTCGGCTCTTCCTTTGACCCAGCCATAGCAGAAGCTTGGTTGCACCAGGCATTCTTTTTATTGGCCATATATTAAAAGCTCATGAGTCATGACCTGTTTTGATTGAGTTCTAGGCTTACAGTCGTATCTCTATACTTGGGTTCTTCCACCACTATTTTGGCTTGTTGAATTTGAACAAGTGCTGTCACATTTTAGGATTCGTAATTGCTGTGAATTCCCTCCTTGGTGGAGGCAGGTGATTTGAGGATTGTGGAAAATGGCATAGGAGATTCATAGTTGATGTTGGGGTGAGCAAGCACCTTTTGCCTACTATCTTCCCTTCCCAAATTAGGAGAAAGTGAAACCGTCGGTAGGATTTTTGTTTTATCTTTGTTGTAAAGAATCAAAGAGTTGTTTCTTTGCCAACAGGTGTCAAATGACAAGATCCAATTTTCATTTGAGCCATGGATGTTGTTTCATACTTTCAGCATATCTGCTTATTGGTGCACACTAGTATGTTTGTTGTCCACTCCTATTATTGGTGGCGGCTATGCCTAATGTGTAGATTGAATGGAATTTACTAAAGATATCAAATCTGTCAAATACATCATAAGCTAAACCCGTGCTGACAAATAACCAACCCACAATGAATAGGGAGGGTATAGTAATGCTATGAATAATCCAGTATCGAATACTGGTAATAATATCAGCAAAATAACGTTCTCCTGTGCTGCTACTTTCCTTCAGTTATGTCTTCGAGACTCAAACTGATCCCTAACTGTTGACCTTTATTCAATAATTCTATCTTTCACCTATCATAACTACTAGCATTTGCCTATAAGAAGAAATAGTCTATCTTTTGTGCTATTAGTTCTGATTTCAATATTTATTGAAGTTCTGATTTCAATATTTATTGAAAGTGTTGAATGGCTTACCTTTCATGTTCACGAGTTTTGAGTTTGTTGAATGACCCATCTTGTTTTTTGTTTTGTCTATGTATGTCAGATCATTTTGTGGTTGGTATTATGGTGGAAACCAGTCAGTGTACTAGTCATTCTGTCTAAGATGTTCTTTGCAGGTTTGTCTGTTTGAAATTTTGTTTGTCCTTACTTCTTTCAATTTATCATGACTTTTTGCTAATTAATATGGTATACATGTTGCAATAGGGGTTTCTTTGTTTGCTGCCCTTGGCTTTCTTCTCTATGGTGGAAGGTATTTTTTATTGGATTTTCAACTCCACTTGATGTAATTCGGAATGAAATTTATTGCACCTAGGTTAGAAGATACCATTATCACATAGGCTCTTGCAAGTCCTTGGAAGTTTATTGTTAGGGCCTTAGGGGCACATTTCTCTTAAAGTACTGGTATTGGTGTCTATTTGGTTGTCTTATGACCCCCCACCCCCAGTGTTCTTCTCATGATTTTTTAAAGGGTTGATTGTTTGTGACTTGCTATTTCATTTTATTTTTTGACACAATTTCATTATTCTTTTTTTGTTAACTGTAACTTATTCTTCTCTTTCTATTATCTTCTTTTGTGATCTTTTTTTATCAAAAGTAGAAAAATTTAAGTCAGATGACTAAATCAAGTTCCTTTAAAAGTTCAATTAAGTTAAATGCTGAATGTTATTTGTGTATGCAAATATTCTGTACCCACTTTTGTAGTACCACTGATTTCCCTATCTGGTTTTGTGTCCACTTTCTGACTGTTTTTTTTTTATAGGCTATTCTTGATGCTGCAACGCTTTCCTGTTGAATCCAAAGGGCGACGCAAGAAGCTGCAGGAGGTATGCAAACTGACAGAGGCTGATTGTAGTATTACTAAAACAAGCCCATTCCCACTAATATAATAGAACTACAAACTCTTACAATTTGCAGTCCAAATAGCCTGTACACACTACATGCAAACAACTCACAATTCTAGCCCCTTGAGTTAGCTTTTGAGATATAGTTGGACCATGCAAAGCTTCTAAGATGGTATCAGAGCTTATCTTAAAGAAGTTATTGGACCACTCATATTTGTACATGCTCTAAATGTCAAATTTTAGGCATAAGAGGGTGTGTGGTCTTTGTTATTAAGACACTCACATTTACACGCTCCAGTGACAATAATGAAAATTTCTGCTTCTAGCAGTAGCAGGCATGATTTTGGATATATTTATTATCACACCACAAAATAGTGGCAAGACAAGATCCTAGAAGATGGTGCTATTTTATTACCATATTTAAGTTATAGGAATTATGTAGAGATAAAGGTGGAGGGAAGGGAAAGGTAAATGAGAGAATAGGGACTTTGAATAATGGAATTTTATATGGATATTTTGTAGATAATCTAAAGATTTTGTAAATATAATTCTAACAATATGTGTTGTTTCTTTATAGGTTGGCTATGTGACAACAATATGTTTTTTATGTTTCCTTATCAGATGCATTATGGTGAGCCCCTTCTATTTTTAAATCTCAGTGATTCCTATTGGTTTTCAAATTGAGTCTGATTGCATTTTGTTGTCAGATGTGCTTTAATGCATTTGATAAAAATGCGGACCTTAATGTCATGGACCATCCTATTCTAAACTTCATATATTACCTGGTAAGGTTTTTTTTTTTGTGTTTCTCAATTGTGGTTCATTTATTACCAACACTTGTTGCTGTTTTATTTTATGGTAGTATTGGGGACCCCTTTTAGATCTAGTTGGGAAATTGGGTGTAGGTTCATGGAAACCACCACCTTGAACACTATATCCTCCTTGGTAACTAACTGAGATGTCACTGGGCTAAAAGGCTGTTTATTCCTTACTGTTTCTAGTTATTGTGCTATTCACACTATTTCCTCCTTGAACACTATATTCTCATTATCCGCTCTTGGGCCACACTAGTCACACTCCAAATGTCCAATTATTGGTTTGACGGGTGTGTCTTGAGAGTCCTACATACATTGGATAAGATATATGACATGAAAATGTATTAATATAAGTGGGAGGTATCCCTCACCTTACAAGCCAGTTTTGATAGAATGATGAATTTGACCCAAAATAAAAAAACTAAGAGGTTTATTATGGGTGCTTTATATGCTTACTTTTGCTTTTAGATTATAACTGAGTGATGAAATCCCTGTCATTCATGTCCAAATTTTTCTGACGCAAATTTTATTAACCTTTGCCTGCGTAAACTCAACTGAAAGTAGCCAGTGTTTAAATCTGATGTTTCAAAATCCACCAATTCAAGGTGAGGAAGACATCTCTTGATAAAATTCTCAACCACAGATGGAAGCTGTTTATCAAGAAATTTTTTCTTTGATAGATATTCTGATTTTCATTTGGAAGCTATTAGATTGCTATTGTAAGGTAGCAATTCTTGTAGAAATAGTTTACTGGCGTAGCTTACAATGATAAAACCAGTGTTCTGTTGGCTCATAATTTTAAATTTTTCTGAAGGGAAATAATAAAAACAGTGTCTGTATAGCTTTGGCTTTGTAACTCTCTCTTTACCCTTTTCACATTTTTGTTGCAGTTCGTGGAAATATTACCTTCTTCTTTGGTCCTATTCATTTTGAGGAAGCTTCCACCTAAGCGTGGTATCACACAATATCACCCGATTCGCTGAAAAGATTGAACATATCTGGAAAACGGAGTCATCAGCAGTTGATTATTTCCTAACCTGATTCTCAGAGTCCGATGGTAATTTTTATAGAGCAGAAAAGCTAGTATTTTCAAAATGTTACGAGTGACAAAAGCTTGTATTGGGCTTGTAGATTTCAAAATGTGACATTTCGTGCATTCTCAAACGTGTTCAGCAGCTTGAGCTGTGTTATTACTGATATTTGCTTTGACTATGGTTGGTTCTGTTGTTTGAGCAATTAAATGTAATGAGCAACCATACTTGAGAAAATGGGATAGTGATGTCTTGTATAAACAGTGTGTTACATGGTGGTAAATTTATTCTTCGTTTCTTTAGTGATGAATTTTCTTTCTTCAGCATATTCTGTCTCTTTTTATTGTTTGATCTTTCAAATTAAGCATCCTAAAGTAATCGATAATGGCCTAGTTTAACCAAAGGTTTCCTAGACATTAAATTTTCCTCTTGGTTACAACCAAAAGAAAAACAACAGAAACAATTGAAACTCAGTTGTAACTTTTTTTGTGAAACGGGCAAAAGAAAAATATTAAACACAAACTTATAATTGGCACAAGATGTGCATGCAAATAAGAGTAAGAAAATTAGGTCACAAAAAAAACACAGAAACATAAGTACCCCAAGCTACAAAGTACAAACCATTAAAGACAAATAATTGAAATAACCAAGACATCTCAGCAGGTTAAACAATCAAAGATTTAAATTATATTCAAAACATGATACTTTCACTATCGAAACAAAACACCTGTTCTTTTTTTTTGGTATTATAGTGAGTTTGTTGAAATCATTGTAAGTCATCGTGATTTTGCAAAAGTTATACCTCACCTTGATTTCATTAAACATATGTCATTTAAAGTAAACAAAGAAAGCATACCTCTTTTCAGATTTGCAGGGATTTGACAAAGTGATGCATGGAAAACCTTCTACTAGGTTGTGCCAGGCTCTAGCTTGATGAAGACTTTTCTGAGATGGTATGAAACAATGATTTCGTCTTCAACAGATTTTAGTATGAAATACCAAGCCAGTTAGTAATTGACTATTTGGTTTGACTTATTGGCTGAATGGAAGGTATGAATTATCATTATACATAATACATATAAATAGAAGTTGATGAGGTATCATTAATTGTTATTTCTATCATACCACACTTATGTTTTCCTTCCCCCGTCTGACATAATTGCAACATGAATCTTGCTAGCGCCAAACAACTAAACCTATTTAATGTAATCAATGTAATTGTTCATAAAATAATTAGTTGGAAAGTCACTTATAAAAATCATGATTTTTTTTATGACTTGAAGGGACTTATAAAGATTATGATGACTTGCAGGGACTTGTAAAGATTATTATTGGATTATTTAGTACTAGAAAACTTGCACTCTACTTAGTTCTAGTATATAATCCTTCTATAATCCTTCTATCCTTCTATAATCTAATATCACTAATTATGCAGCCATATTAACCCTAATCCCTCTTCTAAATTGGCGCCACTAAGCAACATTAAATGCTGTGATGATGTGTTAATTTTCCATTAATTTTTCAAATTAAAAAAAAAACTGTGTTATTAGATTTTGCCTTTTACGTTTCCCTGCATTTTACAATCTCTGTTAACCAACTACTCCTCATTTAATGCGTCCCAATCCTGTTAGCTTTCTCATGTATACCAGTAAATGATTTACGTTTTTTCACCCAGTTGTCTCCTCATTTACGGTGCTTGGTTGGCCAGGTGTTAAACACATCATTGGAAAAATGCAAGCACTCTCTCCAAACTCTCTCTCACCCCATCATAACTTCTCTCTTTTCTTCCACAATCTCTTCCATCACAACTTTCTCTCTTCTTCTTCAACAACTCCGAGCAAGACCATCTTCATCTAAATACCCAAAATATATCTCTCTCTCAAACACAAACAGAATTCATCTGTTCTACAACCTACCGCCGCATTAAGATGCAGTTTCTGGCCACCATGAGCTTCATGATGAAAACAAGCATGAAATCCACGATTTAGGCTTCTTCGCAACCACCGTCCCTTCCACTGCAGTAAAGGTATTTTCATCTTTTTTCATTTCAAGGGTTGGTTAACTGGTATTTTGTTATTAACAAGAAGTTGATTGAATGTTTAGGTTGTTGAAGACATTGGAATTAGCACACAGTTTATATAATCATGTGTTGCCAGTTTTTAAATTACAAAGGTATAGAAATCCTTTATTTTCTCATATATATGTTAGAGTTTTACACGTATCGGGTGCATTTCAAATTTAATTTACTCATCTCTTTCAATTTTATGTTTCTCCTTTTCAGCTTCATATATGCAAGCCACATGTTTGATAAAATGCTATAATTGATTAATCTCTTCAACAATATTAATAGCATCTTCAAGTTGTGAATTTTGTTAATTTGGTGGCTGTTTTGGGTTTACTTCTATAATTTGTTATGCTAATTAGGTTTTTATTGCTTTTTTTCTACTGCAGGATTGAGAATAATGGAACATATGAGTGACCATGAAGTTGATAGCAAGTTAGTTTAAAATTTATATACTTTTGTTGCTTTTATACACTTTTCCTATGAATCCAAGAGCATATATGAATGCATGATTTTTTATAGTGATACAAGTATTGACAATCAAAGCAAAATCTCATAAATAGACGAGTGTTTAATTTACTCACCTCTTTCAATTTCATGTTGCTATATTTCAGTTTTATATAGGCTCATCAAGAGTTGAATGTGTGAAGTTTGTTATTATTAAGGGTTGCTTATGGCATTGCTGCATAATTATGAAGAAAAAAGAGTTGAACAAGTGAAGTTTGTTCCTATTAAGGCATTGCTGCATAATTATCCAAATGAAGTTTGTTATTATTAAGGTTTGCTTAGGTGGATACTAGGTTGCTTTGCTGCATAATTATGAAGAAAAAGTGTTGAACAAGTTTGTGTTTGTTATTTATATAGAGACATGTATACTTGAATCTGTTATAAATGAATGGTAAGAGGAAGAAGCAGTTATAGAAAAATGTAACGTACTCGCCGGAGCATTGTAGAAATAATTAACCAGAGGAGATGATTGGTCTGCCGCGACCTGGATTTGAAGGAGCACTAATGTATGGGGTTGAATTTTAGCAGTTGGTTTATCTTTATTGTTCAATTGTTGTGGGAATCGTTTTTTATTGTGGTTGATCAATTTTGTAGTGACAGTACTGTTATGTTTCAGCTTATGAATGAATGAATGAATGTATTATGATGTTCTTTGAAATTTTTCATCTGTTATGGTCTTCATGATTAAAAATAATTTAGAAGATGTATAATATTAGTTCAATTTAATCTTTTTTCTTTATTAAATCTAATCTAATTTCCCTAATTGCAACCAAACTAAACCCCAATCTGCTTATAACCTAGGCTGGAATTGCATTTACCATTGGTAATTACCTGATTACTTATGCCTAATTAATAAGCCTCAACCACTACTAAAATTATTGGACTAAAAAGCAGGAAAACTGCACGCGGGAATTGGAAGAGCAGCAAGCACAATAGTTGTTTTAATGTTGTTTTATTGAACAATACAATTACCTTTTCCTTAAAAATAGCAAAATAGTAACTGCTACAAGGATCAAAATCGTGTGGATCCGCTTTTTATTGAAAATAGGCTATTATTAACTGATTCCCTAATTAATAGCACACATTAGTAGTTGCAAGTGTAATCTACTTACAATATATTAAAAGAAACTTATGTTAAAAAACCAAATTTGTCCTTGGCACTTTTAACGGTGTTCCAAGTTTTATGCCTTTAAATGTAATTTTAACTTTAATACGATAAGTATAGAAAAACAATTTACCATAAAAATAGCATTGAAAACTACATCTCTAAACTAATGAAAAAATTTCAAAATAAAAATATGAAAAAAATAGATAAGTATGAAATAAACCAAATTGAACAAAAAAAAGGCATAAACATAAAAATAAAATACGTACAAAAAAAAAATAGATAAGCATGAAATAAATAAAATTGAACAAAACAAGACATAAACATAAAAATAAAATATGTAAAAAATAAAATAAAATAGATAAGCATGAAATAATCTACTTACAATATATTAAAAGAAACTATTATTTAACTCTAAACTAATAAAAAAATACAAAAAAAATGAAAAGAAAGATAAGCATAAAAGATATCTTCTCATAAAAATAGCATTAGAAACCAAATCTCTAAAAAAAAAAATAGAAAAAAAATAAGATAAGCATTAAATAAATCTTCCCATAAAAATTTAATTAAAATAAATTTACACATAAAAATATGAATAAAAATCATATACGCTTCAAAAATAGTACTCCGACTAACTTTTTTTTTAATGAAAAAATAGTAACTGAATCTAACATATAAAAACGTATATATAAAAAATAAAAATAAAATAACCTAATAAAAGAAGATACTTATATATGAGCTTAAAAATAAAAGAACAGAAAAATAGAAACAAAAAAACAATCGGCCTGATTGATTTGACTTATTTATGAGTTTATGCGAAATAATTTATCTAAATAAATAAATTTTTATGTATTATTATAAGTTTTTTTAATGTAATTCATGAAAACAATTTATAAAGATATTACTTTTGTCATCTTCAAAAAAGATATAATTTTTGTCAGTGAAAACTTATGAATTAACATCCTTGAAAAAAACTTATGAATTAACATAAAAGTTTATTTATAAATTATAACCATAAACTATTTTCATAAGCTTAAAAATAAGCCAAATTCAAACAGGTCCAATATATTAAAAGGTATTATATATTACTAAAAATTCTAATTTGTCCTCATCAATTCTTCAAAATATTTCAAATCTTCTATTTCGTAAAAAAAATTATACTTTTTAGTTTAATATATTTTTATATTAAATTCTACTCTATTTTTATTATAAAAAAAATCTACTCTATTTTTGTTTACTCTTATATAAAAAATACAGAAGAAGTGCATTATTGATGAATATATATTATAATAATTACAGGGTAAATATTTGTCATTATACTTAAAACATCACAGGACAAGTGCTGATTAATAATTTTGTCAAAAAAAAAGTGTTGATCACTAATATATAAAAAATCATACACGGGCAATTGTTCTAATAATTTATTTTTTTAATCATACACGACACAATTGCTTTAATAAAAAAAATTAATCATACACGGGACAATTGCTTCAATAAAAAAAATTTAATCATACACGGGACAATTGCTTTAATAAAAAAAATAATCATGCACGGGACAATTGCTTTAATAAAAAAAAATTAATCATACACGGCACAATTGCTTTAATAAAAAAAAAATTAATCATACACGGGACAATTGCTTTAATAAAAAAATTTAATCATACACGGGACAATTGCTTTCATAAAAAAATTTTAATCATACACGGGACAATTACTTTAATAAAAAATATTTAATCATACATGGGACAATTGCTTTAATAAAAAAAATTAATCATACACGTGACAATCACTTTAATAAAAAAAATTAATCATATACGGGACAATTGCTTTAATAAAAAAAAGAAATTGAATAGGAAATATTTTTTATTATTAATTATAATTTATTACACAAAAATTATACACGAGACAATTACTTTAATAAAAAAATGACTTAATTTAATATATTTTACAAAAAATAACAAAATGACGTCACTTATATTTTAACAATAATTTATAAATAAAAGTCAATAGACCCGTGCGAATGCACGGGTCTCAAAACTAGTCTCTTCAAAAAAAAAATTACTATCTATTCCAATTCCAACTATGTTGATTCCAAAGCCTAATGCCTAATCACACCCTCTCCCTTAAAAATAGCAGGACATCAATTGTTGTGATAATCCATTTTCAATACTCCATCTAAGTAAATCATCTCTATTGCTACTTGCTAGACATATTCAAATCATCTCATGGGTTTCTTCCTCATATTGCCTTCCTTTATATTCCTTTATATGGTTAGAAATGTAAGGACATATTGAAAGTTTTTACTTTTTGTATGGTTACCATTTAACAAAGATTATTATATGCTTTACGCTCAAATTATATATTCTTAAGAAAGGTGCTAGATTTAAAATGTGATAAGGTTAATATATAATGCTATATTTATGATGAAGGGTTCTGTTTCATAAAGTCTCTTGTGCATTGTATGTTAGTTACAATGTTGTGTAATTAAAATAGTTTAAAAAAATGGTAATACACCTATTGGTTTGAGAGGTTGATCTTAAAACAGTCCTTTGTTTGGGTGAAATAATTTTGATCTTCATGAAAAAAATAATTTTTCATCTGAATGTATATTAGAAAAATGTATAATATTAATAATTCATATGCCTAATAAGGGATATTTAAGAATTTCTTTCGATCAGTGCATATGAACATTCTTTGATTAGTAGTAAATTTAAATGCATACTATTTTATTTTATTTTAGTGGAAGTCACTACATTGATCAAAGGTTTTTTTCTTCAATTTTTTTGAATCTAAAATAAAGAATAGTCCAAAAACACAAGAAAAATGAAAACCCAATACTAATGATAAAAATCACAGGAATGTCTTCTTTGAATTCTTTTATAATTTGAATATTATATCGCAATTAAATGTTTTCATTTTTTACATATACGTTTTGTATGATTGAATAATCGTAGAATTGTATGTCATTTCAAGCTAACATAATTAATGGGTCATTTCAAGCTTACATAATTAATAGAGTTATTTTATATTACAATTTAATTTTTTTTTACACCGTCATTGTATATTTTATTTACTCTAATAAATTCTCAAATCAATGATATCACATATATGACCCGTGCGATGCACGGGCAAGATGTCTAGTATTATTTATTAGACGCAGGTTAAGGTGGGAATGAACTTTATTTTCATAGACTAACCATATTTTGTTGTGAAATTTGATTTACCAATGGGATCTTTCCTTTTGATTAGGAATGTTTCACTAAAACAATATTATAAAAGTATCTTCCGATGATGATATCATTTTTTGGTATCATATATCACTAAAAAGTGGTTCATACAATATCATGTACTCCCCTCCGATTCTATATATAAGGAAAATTTTACTTTTAAGATTCATTGTGAAATGGATGTATTTAAACTATATTATTGTCTAGATACATCAATTTTAAAATGAATCTAAAAAGTAACTTCTTTTTTATATATAGGACTAGAGGGAGTAATACTTATGCAACTCATAAGTATTCTATTTCAATTTTGGTAATACCACTTTGGGTATCATACATTACTAACAAGTGATTCATTCTATTTAATTTGATATATATAAAAAAGTAATATTAAATTGATGATATGGTACCCCAAATAAGGTATTGTATCATCAATTTTGATACTCTCTATATCACGTCACGAAACTTCAATGATAAAGAAAAAAAAAAGGTACGGATCATTAGTTTATGAAACTCTTTTTTATCCTCTCATTGGAGATGCTCTAAGTACAAAATCAATAGCAACCAATAATCAAGTAAAACAATATTAATCACAAAAAATAAGCAATGTAAAAGAGAAGAAGAACACAATATTTATTTACCCAGTTCAGTTTAAAGATGACCTACGTCTATCGATGAGACCAGATCTTTATTCTACTAATCCTTTGAATTTGGTTACACTAATCCATTGGTGTGATTTTAAACGAATTCAAAACACCTATCTATTTTCTTTCTCTTAATTTCTTGCTTAGTTTATAATATTTTAATGACGAGAGATATTAAAATTAAGAGAAATAGAAATAAAGGAGAGAGATGATATTTTTCAGTGGTAATGATAGAAAATAGAAGAAAAAATAAAATGATAGAAATCCATCTAAATTCCTATGTATATATTCCTTAAAATAAATAAAAAAAACAATACTGTAAATTCAAAAAGATAATATATACTCCTACCGTTATTTTTTAAATTCATAAAATGTTTGATATATTTGATCTATAATATATGAACTCGATATATCTATCATATTTTGTGAATTTAAAAATTAAACTTCTTATAATAAAGATACGAGGGAGTAATGTATATAGTATTGAATGTTTAGAATTTTATTAAACAATTACAAAATCCATATCTAATTTGACCTTAAATTAGCCCACCAAAAGAAAATTTGACCTTAACTTAAAAATCATATTTAAAAATTAGGTACATGGCTACTACAGATTAACGTGGCTAACATATATAAGCCAAAAATAAAAGGTGTATGATTTTCCACTCCACATGTCAATTTTCTAGTGGCTAAATTTACTCCACATAGTTGTGATATCCTTAATTCGGATAGAACAATAATTATGTCTCAACCACACTTTCCATTCAACAACATTGTTCTTCTCTTCCAACAATTTCCAAAAAAACCAAACTTGTTATTATGGCCATTTCATCATGTTCTTCAGATTGGTCTCTAACAAACACTAGATGTTACACAAGAACAACATTAAACTTGCATGCATTCATCATACCTATGTGTCATTTCCCATCTTTTAGCTCAATTTCAAATTCTAATCCTAAGTTTTTTCATGCAAATTTTTCAGCTTCTTCTCACACCCCCATTTTAGAAGAACCTTCTTCCAACACCTCCTTGATTCATTTTGATGTTAACTTTACTGATCCTGAAAAATATTCCAAGCCAGAAATTGGTCAGAATTTGAATGATTTTCTATGTGGGTTGTTTGAGGATAAAAAAAAAGATGAACTTGCTTTTGATTACTATCAAAGACTCAAAGAAAGACCAGAGTTTAGACCAAAGAAATCAACTTTAAACTATGTGATAAGGTACTTGTTGAGATTCAAGAAATGGGAATTTATTTTATCAGTTTCTGAAGATTTTAAGGTTTATCATGTTTTCCCTGATTTTGCTACTTGTTATAGGTTGATTAGTTTTTGTATTAAGAATAGAAAATTCAAGATTGCTGAGACACTTATTGATGCTTTTAGTTCTAATAGTGAAATTGGTGTTGTGGCTTTTGGTTCTGCTTTTGTAAGTTATAATAAGCTTCATATGTATAGGAAAAGTGTTTTGATTTATGAGAAAATGAAATCAAGTAGTGTTGCTATGGATTCAAGATGCTATTTATATGTTATGGAAGCTTATTTGAGACTTGATAATTGTGAGAGAGTTGTTGAATTGTTTAATGAGTTTGAAAGTAGGAAATTAAGTGATTCTAAGAGATATTTAGGTCAAATTTATCGAGTTCTATGCGAATCGTTAGGGAAATCTAGAAGGGCTTTTGAAGCATTAGAGTACTTTAGAGAGATGGAAAAGAAAGGGGTTTCTGAATACTCTATTTACTCGACATTGATATGTTCTTTCGCGAGATTGCGCGAGGTAAAGGTTGTTGAGGAACTTGTAACCGAAGCTAAAAGCAAAACGACGATTAAGGATCCCGATGTGTATTTAAAGCTAGTGATAATGTATGTTGAGGAAGGTTTATTGGAGAAGACTTTGCAAGTTGCTGAGGCGATGAAGGATGCCGATGTCAAGGTTTCAGATTGCGTTTTATGTGCTATTATCAATGGTTTTAGCAAAAGAAGAGGGTTTTCGTCTTCGGTTAACGTTTACGAGAAGTTGATTTTGAAAGGGTATGAACCAGGTCAAGTCACGTACGCTTCGATAATAAATGCTTATTGTCGCCTCGGACAACATATCAAAGCGGAAAAAGTTTTCTCTGAGATGATGCAAAAGGGGTTTGATAAATGTGTTGTGGCTTATTCAAGCATGATTGTGATGTATGGAAAAACTAATAGGTTGAAAAATGCAATGAAGTTGGTTGCTAAGATGAAAGAAAAAGGATGCAAACCAAATGTATGGATTTACAATTCCTTGATTGACATGCATGGAAAGGAGAAAGATTTGAGGCAGATTGAGAAATTGTGGAAAGAAATGAAGAGAAGAAAAGTTGCACCTGATAAGATAACTTACACTAGCATCATTGGTGCTTATTGTAAAGCAAAAGAGTTTGATAAATGTATTAAACTTTATAATGAGTATAGAATCAATAAGGGTGGAATTGATAAAGCTATGGCCGGTACAATGGTTGGTGTGTATTCGAAAGTCGGTATGGTTGATGAATTGGTGAAACTTTTACAAGACATGAAAATGGAAGGACAAAGATTGGATCAAAGGCTATATCAGTCTGCATGGAATGCTTTTACTGAAGCTGGAATGCAATTACAAACACAATGGATGAAAGAGAGTTTTCATGTTTCATAAATGTACATTTTCAATTGCATGCTGTGGCAAAATCTGAAGTTGAGATGTTTTAAACCTGCGAGTAGATTAATACTCGAACTGGTCATTAAAATCGTAGGATTGTATCAATCTGGTCCCTCACATTATTGATATTTTAAAAAAATTGCTAAATTTTTGTCAATTCGTCCCTCTATTAGTATATGTTGGAACTAGAATGACGTTAAGTTGGTAATATCGGTGATGAATTTGAAACAAAGTGAATGATGTCAGGGATGCATTTGATAACATATTCAGACAAAGGCAGGGCCGGCCCAACATAATATATGGCCTAAAGTGAATATTAAAACGAGGCCTTTAATGTTAAAAAAAAAAAAATTAATTTTAGAAAGATATTGATTATCTATATTATTTTGTTTACAAACAATTATCTATATTTATTTAAATAAATTATATTGTGTAAAAAATATATTTTTAGATAAATTTTTTAAGCATAATAATAATAATAAAATTAAAATATGAACTAGCAAAAAAAAAAAACACGATTGAACTTTATTTTATTTTATGTATGTTTTATTGCATAAGTTTACTTGTAATTTTTTTATTTATTTCAAAATATCTATATTACCAAAATTTAACTAAATTTTAGATTCAATATTCATATTGTAAAATTAAATTTAAGTTAAAAAAAAAACTTTATATATGGCCAAAGTTGGTGATAATTATTTTCAAGTCTCTTTATGTTATAGGATAAAATGATAGTTTATTGTAAAAAAAAAACGGACAAAATCATGTTTATTAGGGTTAAATCAAATAAAACTCTACAATTTGATTATAAAAAAAAATAAAAATAAAACTCTACAACTGCATAGCAATTAGTTTAAAGAAACAATGCTGGCTTCTAAAAGAGTTAGAAAAGGAAAAATATAACAAAAAATGAAGCAAGTTTGTCCCAGGGATGATTCAAGCAAGAGACCTCCTTGAAAACTCACATACCCCCAGCCAACTGTGCTACGAAAGTTTAATGATAATTTCTGACGCGAGGCCAATATATAATACTTATACAGTTAATTGGAGGCCTAATTCGCTTTAAAAAAATCGGTTTTTTGCGAGGCCTAAAGCCCTAGCTTGGGCTGCTTGTAGCTTGGGCCGGCCCTGGACAAAGGGACGAACTTGATTAACATTTTGCAATTCGGAATATTGATAATGTGGGTGACTAGGTTGATACAATCCTGCAATTTCAGTGACAACTTCGGATTACTCTCTAAGTAATTTGATACTTGTTATGATATCACATGAAAGAAGAAAAAAAGAGATATCAGCAATGCATAATGTATAGATTTGGAGGCTAGAAAGCTCTTTGTTTGTAAAATTTGGCAATGTGCCTTTGTGATCCTATTCATATGCTTCAAAATTGTAATTAAGTATCTTTTGCTTCAATTTTGACTTATATATAATCCAAGTGAAAGGCCATTAATTTAGTAGTGGCAGTGGATGGAATTCATAGGGTCTGAATCTTTTTATTTTTAATTTTTTTTGGTATTAACCCTCTAGTTCCCACCAGGAATCGAACTCAAGTTCTCTGGAACGATTCGTCCTAGGGATAGCTTATTAACCACTTGAGTCAAATATCTTGGTTTGATTTTGAATCTTTTAAAACAAACATGAACACTAACCTTTCACATTAAAGTGCAGAATATTAGTGTAGCATTTGAGAGATTCCCAAAATAATTGAACCAAAGAAACCACTTCAAAAGGTGCCTCTTCATGAATTTGATATTCAAATTAATATGATGTGTTTCTTTCAATGATTGAATGTGTAAGTGTTTATTCAAAATGTGTCTCTTAGTTATTTGATGTATCTAAAATGTAAATTTTCTCTTATATTAAAGACGAGAGAGTGACATTTAGTCAAATAAATGTGCTCCGACCATTATAAAGAAAATAATATAATTTCTAGATTGTTCAATCTTTACAAAGATAAATAAAAGGTTTAGTCCCACCAATCAATCAATTTACTATCTAAGAAAAAAAGTCATGCTAGGAATGGTACGTCACAACATGTCAGATTAAAGTTCGAATTCTAAATAAGAGAAGTACATACATTTAATATCTGACATGTCATAAATAGAATTACCGAATCTATAAGAAATCAAAAACGAAAAACAAAAAAACAAGTTTTGCACGATATACATGTCATACTCCTAAAAGAATTTCTCCCGCTCAAAACCATTATAAGTAGAAAGAAAAATAACAAGAAATTAATGGTATTATTCTAAGAGAATGGTATTAAATGCTTCATGGATGCAAATCAATTGCACTATGATGAAAAATAATGCACCAAAAAAGCTAAGTCCAACAGCTAAGAAGACTCGGAGGCAATAAAAAGGAAAAATGTGACATATTGGTAACCAAAGTGCATGAGGATTTCCTTGGCTTTCCATTAACGCCAAATCTAGCATGGGAAAGGCATATAGGTCTCCCATTATGGAAAAGGTTTCTGAACCGTTAGATAAGAAATGCTAAGATGCACTATCTGTATCTTAAACATTTCTTTTCTTTCTCACTTTCCATCTTCTGTGTCACTACTCACTAGCTCCCCTTGTTCTTTCTTTAAGCCATTTTTTTTTTTCCTTCAACTCCAAATTAAAACTTTCATTTTTTTTTTGAACTGCAATCAAAACTTTCATCTCTTAAATACTAATAAAATACAACACATTATTCTAAGATCAAAACCACAAATATTACATAAACATTATTTTTAAAAAAAAAAAATCTGCAAAGTTTTATTAGGGGAGATTGGATTATTATTGGATGCCAAACAGTGAAACAATAATCTGCTAGTAAAAGCAAAAAGAATGACATTAAGCCTCCATCCTTACAACTATCACTCTTTCATCTTCTCAGGCAAAGTACTGGCTCTACAAAAGGCTTATTATTTATTAATTAATATACAAAATTGTTGATGAGAATCTAAAATGTGTTGTCATTTTTTTTCCTCAAAAACTCTACAAAAATTAAAATTGATTACTTTCTACTGGATTCTTTTGTTTGAATAATTTTATACTTAATATCTAACCCAAATAAACCCATCAAATTGATAGATTTGTTTTTCTTGCTAATTTGAATGAAGTTAATAGAAGATTAAATTGATAGATTTGTGTATAATAATTAGTTTGAAGAAAGTAAAGAGATGTGATTGTGAAGAAGAAGAAAAAAATGGAAGACACGACTTAGAACACAGCAATGAAGATTATAGATGAGAGAGAAAATAGAAATTGTATAAGATACATATGGTGCATCATAACATCTCTAATCCAATGGTTCACAGGCCTTTCCCATGATGGGAGACCTATATGCCTTTCCCATGCTAGACTTGACCTTCCATTAAACCAATTGCTAATGTTGATGAGCAACTTGCTATCAAAACCACTGTCAAAATCTATTCAAAAACAACATCAAACAATTAGAAAAGTGGAAGATTATTAAGTTAAGAAATAGAGTGAGTGATATATAGAATAGAGTAGTACCAAATCCAAAGCAACTGCAAATCTCCACAATTGACTTTTACTTGGAAGACAAATGAGCAATAGGCTATAAGCAGAAACAACAAAATTTGCAAATAAAAAGCACCTGCAGTAAAATTGTCACAAAATTGTCACGAAGGTTGCGAATTCATCTCGACACAGAGTCATCAAACTAATTTACAAAGAAAAGCAGGCAATCGGTTCATGGATATAATCTCCCGTCCACCAAATGGAATTCCTACTACCGCAAAAGTCTTAGGACTCTACTTCATGGCTTCTGTGAATGTCATCGCACCTATACAGTAACATAGGCTATCAAATTGCACAACTATCTATTGAGCATTTACACCGCCATTTCACACATAGCACCATGTTAAACAACTCCAAATTCTTCGAACCAATGCATCCTTCCTTTGGTTTGCAAACGTTATCCCAACTAACCCAAGCCACCTTCTTTCCACCATCCATCGATACCATTCCACAAGGAATTCCTTCGGATTTTAACAATCGCTTGAATAACCTTCTTTCAAGTCTTATAAAACAACGAAAAGAAATATCGAGATAAACTTTCCAACACTGAATTAATAAGAGCTACCCTCTTTCCAATGAATGACATCTTTCTTTTCCACTTAAAAAACCTCTTTTCCATCACATCCAGCACCGGCTGCCCAGTTTCGCTCATCTTGGGTTTGCATCAACCAGGATACCTAGAAATTTGAAAGGAGTTGACCCTACCCTACAAGACAAAATAACTCGACGCTGCCTCCAAAAAAATGAGACTCTGAATTCAAACCAACAATATTACTTTTATCGAAACTAACTCAAAACTTCTAAGCACTATCTAAATAGTCCACAAGCTGGCAATGAAATATGAGGTTTTTTTTTTTTTTTTTCAGGCCGGACTACATCTCAATTGAACAACTTCATAAATTAAACTTAGATTTTTCTTTTTTAGGAGAGAGTTATATTGTCAAGTGTCAACTCTTAAAAAAACCCGAAAAGTATATATAAAAAAAGTAAATTTAATATTGACATCGTTCGGATTCGGATTCTCTCCTGTTGACCCTTTCTTGTTGTTTGTCCTGCACTAATTGCAACAATTGGATCTCTCCTATTGTTTCTCTCTCTCTCTCTAAACCACTTTATTATTCTTTACGATCTCAGCCATTAAATTAAAAAGGCTTAAATAGTATTTTAATTCCTGCAATTGTCTCTTGTTTTGAAAAGAATCCCTGTTAAAAAAAAAAATTTGAGCTTAGGTGTCATTCAATTAGAGCTTCTCTAATATTTACTTATGGGGAGTTTCTAGCTTAAGGTCTGCTGTTCAAATCCCACCAACGACAATAATTGAATTTTTATAATATTTTATAAAAAATTACCTTTTTTTTTGTTTTTATCCCAATTAGAGCATCTCAAATATTTTTTTTTAGAAACTCTTTCAAATATATTTTTTGTTTGGAAACCTTCAATTTTAATTTTTTTTTGTGAAAACTCTCTCAAATATATATATTTTTGTAGAAACTCTTTTTTTAATTATTTTAGAAACTCTCACAAATATTATATTTTTTAAGAAACTCTCAAATATTATATATATATATACTTATGTGGAGCTTCTAGCTTAAGATCTTCTGTTCGAATCCCACCAACGACAATAATTGAATTTTTATAATATTTTATAAAAAAAAAACTACCTTTTTTTTGTTTCTATCCCAATTAGAGCATCTCAAATATTTTTTTTTTTTAGAAACTCTTTCAAATATATTTTTTGTTTGGAAACCTTCAAATTTTTTTTTTTGTGAAAACTCTCTCAAATATATATATTTTTGTAGAAACTCTCACAAATATTATATTTTTTAAGAAACTCTCGAATATTATATACATATATATATATATATATTCTAATTCTTTTTTGGTAAACCAAACGTATCCTCCGCGCGCAACTGCAGGGACTAATCCCTTCAAGGTAACTGAGATCCATTTAAGGGGTTGACCTCTCCCAAGAAATGCTTCTCCATACGCACTTGTCAGGGATCGAACTTAGGACCAAATGATTAAGGGGCCCAAATATCTAACACTTGTGCGACACTATCTTGGGATATTTTTAATATTTTAATTTTGTAAAATAAAGGAACACTCATATTTAGATTACTATGAAATAAATTGAAATAAGAAAGTACACTAATTTTTCCATGGATAAGATCACTTGAAGTATTGAACCCAAAAAATAGTTTATGACATATCTGTACACTTATATTTTCTTTTTACGTAAAAACATTTCATTTTATTTTATTTTGAAGAAAAAAATTATGTTCATTAGGGACAAAAACAAAATAGAAGATTTTGAGAGAGAGAGAGAGAGAGAGAGAGAGAGAGAGAAATCTCTCAGTGTTTGAGAATGAGAAACGGTGAGTACTTTTCATTCCACTGTTAAAAATACATATTGACAAATTAAAATTTGAATTACAAACTGCGGGAGTTATCCTTATTTTCATATTTCATATTTTATCATGGGGAAAACTTATTCAAAATTTTATCTAGCACGAAGAAAGTGACCCCATGATGAAAAGTGTAAGTATATCATAGTGAGAACTAAGCGCGAAAATTTAATTGATGTTCATTAAAAAAAATTATAGAATTAACAACTATTTTTTGTTGATGATCGAAGCCCCTATAAAGCCATGTAACGGAGACGGGAGATAGAAATAGAGAGAGAGGGAGAGAAAGAGAGAAAAAATCTCTCCGTGGTGTAGAATGGAAAACGGTGAACACTTTCCACTCGACTATTAAAAATACACATTGACTAATTAAAATTTGAATTTCGACTATGGGGGTTATCCATATTTTCATGTTTTATCACGAGGATCACTTAATTAAAATTTTATTTAGCACGATCATAAAAAGTGATCCCCCATGATGAAAAGTGTATGTAGAAGATAGTTATAACTTAGCACGAGAATTTTATTGATATTCCTTAAAAAAATAATATAGAATTAGCAACTATTTTAGTGTTGATAGAGCCCTTATAGAGTCCTGCAACGAATACGGGAGAGAGAGAGAGAGAGAGAGAGAGAAAATCTCTCGGTGGTATATAATGGGAAACGGGTAACACTTTCCACCCCACTATTAAAAATACAGATTGACTAATTAAAATTTGAATTTCGACTACAATAGTTTTTCCATATTTTGTCTCATCGCACTTTCATTAGAGTACATTTGGCTGATGAAATCTATGGGAAATCTAAAATAAATAAATATAATTTTGTTTTTTATAATTTATGCTATTTTTTTATAATTCAAATTTTAAACTTTCCATAAACCTTCGTTCGAACTTTTTTAGGAATATAAATTTATCAATGTGAGTGGAGATTCACACATAGGTTTTCCCATTTGATGCTCACGCGTAAAGATTACTTCTTTGTGGTACGGTGACCAGAAAAAATTTGAGAATAGGAACAAGGTCAAAGTATGTTAATAATCATTTAAAAAATAGGTTAGAATTTACAATTACTTTTTGTTGATAAAGTCTCTACAGAGTCTTGGGTTTAAACGTATATCATACTTTCATACTCAAATAAACTAAAAGAAATCAATCTCATAGACAATTGAAAAAACGTAGACAACCTTATAAATAATATAAAATGAAAAAGACATAGATAACCTAAAAAAAAATTACATATGAAAATAAATAATATTAAAAAAATAAAAATTATCTCGTGTTTGACAATGAACCTAATGTAGATTTTCTATAAAGAGTCAGCTGGAGATGAAAAATAAAAAAAAATCATGGTATATTTTTATTTTATGGGTTCACTCCTAAAAAATCTTAAGGCCATGAAAAATCGGAGTATATTTTGATTTGAGAATGGAATAATCCCACTCTTTTCTTCTTGAACCTCTTTCCATTCTAATCCAAAAAAAAAAAAATCCAACTCTGAATTATTGTTTCAGCAGAACCACACAACCCAAACCAAAATCACACAACCATAACTCCTTCAAAAAACAATTGACTCCC
The DNA here is from genome assembly GCA_030408175.1 of Trifolium repens. Classification (NCBI taxonomy): domain Eukaryota; kingdom Viridiplantae; phylum Streptophyta; class Magnoliopsida; order Fabales; family Fabaceae; genus Trifolium; species Trifolium repens. The sequence continues at coordinate 10,322,069 of CP125837.1, forward strand.
ACCTAAACTTCCTCCATCAATTAAAACCCACGACTACCGCCAATTGAAGGTTTTATGCACGGAACAAGTTCAATTTGAAACACCGATCTCCATGCCAAACCAAGTTCCTGTGTTTTAATGGCAGAAACAAATACCCAAATGACTAAAATTCAAAACCATGTGAAAAGATTTATAATCTAGGAAGCTATTGGATTGGACGCAAATTAATTTGTGTGGTGTTTTAGGCAATCTATTGGTTTTTTATATTTTTATTATATGATTATTTTGTCACACCTTCACAGAATGTTGTAAAAATCACGGTCCTTCATGCTTCACCATTACTCTGTGTTTTTGTTTCTGCATTTGCACAAATTACAGTATTGCCACCGCTGAATACGTTGATGATCATATTGATTTCTAGAACATGGTGGGCAGTGGCGGAGCTAGACGAATTAGTTGGGGGGGCCGCAACGGTGTTAAATTTTTTTTCTTTAGGAGTTAAAAATGTATACAATTTAAGGAAAACTATATTCATAGATAATTATATAAAATTTAAGGAAAACTAAAATAATATAAGGAAAACTAATAATTTAATACCTTATTGAGGAAAACTACTGTAAAAAAAAAATGTTATTGAGGAAAACTAAAGTTAAGGAGAACTACCTTTAAGGAAAAGGGAAAACTACCTTTAAAATTGAAAAAAACTAATAAAAAGTAAAAATTGCTGCCAGAGGGAGTTGAACCAGGACATTTTAGAGGCTGGGTGAAGTCTACTACCACTCGGCCACAGCAAAATATCATGTTATTAAGATACGCTCATACATATATATACAAAACAATACCTATAAAAATGAAAAAAAAAAAATTTGGGGCGGGCCATGGCCCTGTTCAGCCCATTAAGGGCTCCGCCCCTGATGGTGGGTTGTGATTGGGTATTGTTGATGAATGCTTTATCTATTCTGCCGATGTTCGCCGAAAAGGATGAAAATTAGTTTAATATTTTTCATTAAAAAAAAGTTAAAAGTAAACAACCGGTAGCCAAAAAAAACATGTTTAAAAAGGATGATGTGGACCAATTAGAGAGTGTCTGAGAGGTTGACAATAGCACTTCTCTTTTTTTAATATGTAGTTGGTTACTTTTTTTGTTGGTTGTTTATTTAAGGGTAAAATAGGAATAATGAAAAAGTTATCCCAAAATTTTGTATCATTTTTATATATAGTTATAGATTTAACTGCGGAAACTCGATGAAGCAAATATAATTAACCTTCAACTTAATTGTGATAATACTAATTACCAAGAATGTTGATGATGGATTACCTCGTTAACTTTTGCAACTTAAGGGTCATGTTAACACGATGAAGCAAATAATTAACTGCAACTCAAGTATCGAAGTTCCTTTGTACTATTATTGACTGTTTTTTAAGGAATTTCAATATGAGAGAGTTGACTACGTACGTCACATCATTGATTATCCAATGACTTCCGTCACCATGAGATGTCATCCTTTTAAGAGAGAAAATGAGAAGAAATAATTAAAATAAATGGCTTGTTCTCTAACAAAAGAAAAAATAATTCAAAAATAGCCAAAAACACATTTTAAACTTAAAAAAGTGATATCATCTCTGTATGAGTTATTAGATGTTATGTAAATCAATCAAGCTATATTCATACATGAGAGGGTATTTTACAATCATGTGCAAAAATATCTTCCTTTATAATATTATTGAAACTAAATCGATAATTTAAATTAAAAAAATCAATTAAAGGGGAGGATCAAATATAATTATAGTAGTAAAGGTTCATTCAACATAAGCATTCAACAACTTTTATTTCTCATAATTTCCATCACAAATGTGAGGAGGCAAAGGTTCATAATTTGAAGTACCAAAGCCATAACTAGTTGAAGAAATGGATACACCATTTGATAAATATACTAATATTTCAAATTGTTAAAGACGATGGGATAGAGGTGGAGGATCATAAAAGCCGCCGCTAGGTCCTGATGGTGGAACAGGCCCTTTGGGCAGCATTCCAAAATTCAAATGTGCTGGAGGTGGAGTATCATAAAAGCCACCACTAGGTCCTGATGGCGGAACATGCCCTTTTGGCAGCATTCCAAAATTCAAATTTGCAGGATTATATGGTGGTGGTGGAGAATCATAAAAGCCTCCACTAGGTCCTGATGGCGGAACATACTCTTTTGGTAGCATTCCAAAATTCAAACTTGCGGGATGTAGTGGTGGAGGTGGAGAATCATAAAAGCCTCCACTAGGTCCTGATGGCGGAACAGGTCCTTTTGGCAGCATTCCAAAATTCAAATTTGCAGGATATAATGGTGGAGGTGGAGAATCATAAAAGCCTCCACTAGGTCCTGATGGCGGAACAGGCCCTTTTGGCAGCATTCCAAAGTTCAAATTTGCAGGATGTTGTGATCGGGGAGGAGAATCAAAGATTGTTGTGCTAGCTACAAGAGTGAAAAATAGAAAACGCATAGTTACAACCAAATATACCTTTAAAATTTCCATCTCTCCAATTTGATATTTTGATATGGCAATACAACATATAAATAATGACAACAAATATAAATCAATTTCAGCAATGGGAAAAAAAACGTGTATTTTAATTAAATGTATATATTTCCATTCAACTGGCAAAAAAAATCGTGCACATTAAATGTATACATATCTTTCAATTATGGCAAAATAATTGTGTATGACAACAAATATAGATCATTTTCAACTATGGCAAAAAAATATCGTGTATGTTAAATGTATATATATCTTTCAACAATGGCAAAAAAAATCGTGTATATAAATATTTCCATTCAACTATGGCAAAAAAAAATCGTGTATGTTAAATGTATATATATCTTTCAATTATGGAAAAATAATTGTGTATAATTTATTTCCATTTTAGAAGAAAATGTAAATTATTTCCATAATTGTTTTTACTGTAAAAAAAGTTCATAAATTGTATTTGGAATTTGATCTATATTTCAAATTTCAACCAATCATTAGTTGGTTCAGTAGTGATTGACGCTGAATTTGGTAGGGAGTACCACGGTTCGATCCCCGCAATTGCGGGAGAGTGCTAGAACCATTTGATGGCACAACTGACCTCCGATTAAACTAGTGGCGAAAACAAAAACAAAAAATTCAAATTCCAAAACAATAATTATTTCCTAATCCGGCCAAATCTGATCCACTTTAATTACATTAAACTAGCTAATCCACTTTAATTACACAAATGTTATGTTCGTTGGCTTTTATTTCCTAATCCGGCCAAAACTAAATATTTTATCTTAATCTTGTCTATCTAATCCACTTTTTAAACTTTTCACCAATTAATTACACAAATTTTATGAATATATTTCTAATTTTAGATTCTTAATATGTGCCATAAGCAAGACCCTTTTCTAAATTTAATGGAGTGTATTGGATTAAGATTTCAAAAGATTATTTTGATAAAAATAAAATTTTGAAGATTCTTTTTAAAAATTATATAGGATTTGGTCAGTTTTTTTATGTGGTAATTATTTTGTCAGTTGTGTCATTGATCTTTTTTGGCGTGCGCTAAAAAAATTATATGGGCCGGGCTAGCCCATCGGGCTGCATGGTCCAATAGGGCTTGGGCCGGGCTAGAATTTGGCAGCCATATAGAAATCGGACCAGCTCAAGCCCGCCCACTTATACGCGCTGGCCCGCCGGGCTGGACCGAGCTGGGCCGGGCTGACCCATTTGACTGCTCTACCTTCAACCACCATCAAATGTGAATTTTTATGGTATTAATCAGTTTGTCAATAGAAGAACTCTATTGACGAAATTCTAATATATTTCTTTATTTAATTTTCATATGAACCAACAAGTAGCTAACCAAATTGCTTGGGAATTCGCTTGTATACTCTTATGGAAAGTATGAGAGCTTCAAATAGTTGGGAAGCAAAAGAGATTATATTATTGGGAAGAATGCTTTGTACACCTAACCATGTTGTGATATCTCTCCAAATCACTTGAAAATGTCCAATTCTAGGAACAAATTTTAAATCAAACACTATACAATAGAAGTTGTCATGTCCATTTTCTTTTATTTTTTTAGCAGATAAAACACAACCTTAGTTACAAGGATTTAATCGATATGCACAATCAGTGTAAAATATTTTTACACCGACATCCAATGAAAATCCACTAATTTGTCACATCACCCCACTCATGTATGGTTATTTTGAAACTACATGTATGACATGGAAGAATGATGAAATTTGATGTACATATTTTGGCCAAATTTTTTTTTTCGAATAATATTTTTACCAATTTTTGTGTAGTATATGCCCATATTTTCTTCTTGTCCTGTCTTGTCTTGTCTTGTTTAAAAGATCTTCATATTATATGCAGTCCAGTCCAGCCACCCTAAAACCAACTTAAGCATCTTTAATCTTTTACATTTTTATAAATTTTAAAATCCCCAAATGACTCTTCTTCTTTTCTCATATTCCATTCAAAAAATATTAGTTCTCATGCTCATTTTACACTTTTCTCCTTAATTACATTTATTTCTTTTAGGTCTCTCAAGTACACTTCCAAGGTTTATATACACAAAACAATCTATCTCCAATGGAACAGACAATGGTGAAATTGGGCTACGCCTTCTAATTTCAATGTCTAATTAATTATCACAAAATCAACTCAAGAACAATAACAAAATGAAAGAATCCCATTTACTAATTTGTAAACGACATAGAAAATTACTCTTTTTTTTTGCCTTTTCTAATTCCGAATGACATACATAAAATATGAATTACAGCAACAATTCTTGCAAAATAAAAATGGAAAACAATAAAATCATCTCAATAATACTATTTATTTTGTAAGGTTTCAATAATACTACTATAAGCAAATTAGATCCGGAAGATCATAATTTTGAACAGGATTATAAGGTACAATGCTATAAGATTCATCCACAAAAGGATTATTAGCATCAAGAATGCTTAATATAGCATTAGGAGCATGTTTTTGTTCAACCTCAATAATAACATCATCAAGAAATACCTCCCATTGATCCGTAATCACGGTAGTCTTCAAACCATTCTCGAATTTCTTAGAATTATCTCTAATCACAATAGCTTTCTCGTCACCACCTTTCATTATTCTCTTAAGTTCTTCAATTTCTTCTTCATTAATCCTCACAATTTTAGGACACTCCGAATTATTAAGAACCCCTATCTCTTTACAAAATTCAAAGTAAAAAATTAATTTTTCACCTTGTAATTGAGTTTTTCTTATAATGTCGAGACCAATATTTGCTTCTTCTTTTCCACCAATGTCACAAACCCGTAACAACACGCGATTAACCTCTTTGCTAAATTTACCATACACTTCCAAAATCTCATCCATGATACAATCCATTGCTTCTAGAATAAGACCAATATTCATGTTCAATTCATTTTTAGGTTTAATTTGTAACAACATATCAATCAATTTTTGTAACTCCTCCAAACTCTTCAACTCTTCGGTCAATGGAATTTCTTCGCTTTCCTTCCCCTTTTTGGTTTGTAATTTTTTTGTTTCCGTTCTCAAATTTGCTGACCTTTGATCCAAATATGCAAAATAAGATCGAACGAAACCGTTAAGAACCCAACCATTTTCGGAACTTACATGTCCGTCGCTAAAATGTGATAAATCAAAAGGTAACCTTCCCATTCTTTGAACCATTGGTAAATCAAAACAAAAAATACCATGAATTAACATTAAACCTTTAAGTGCTACAACCCAACTACGTGTCTTTTGCATTCTCTTTGAAAGTACACATAAAAGTGGTTTAAGGTATAAAGGTGATACTCTTAGCCATTGAAAAACTTTTTGAACATTCTTATAATCCATGCAATGTTCATCATGGCTTGTTGCTTTTATAATAACGGTTTCAAGATCAGGGTTTTTACATGGTCCATATGGTGAAAGCTTTGCAACCCAAATGCTATATCTATCCTTTAAAACCCCTGAGGCACTTCTCCATAGCCTCATTCTTGTTATGTTAATTTTTTTTGTGAGGGTTTGAGAAAATTGATGTGATGAAAAGGTTTTTGCTTCTTTGTTTCTTTAGGTCTTTTGGGATGTGTGTGAATTGTTGATCATGATTTGATATTAGGTTAAATCTATGACATAACTAAATTCGTGCAATTTTGTGTTGTTTGAACAATCATAATGAGTTGTACTTGTTGCTTACATGATTTGTCTAATAATGTATTTTTAGTATTTGATGTGTTGAGTTTTTTGTATTAGAGTGATAGAATTCGTCTTGGTTGTTATGACGCATCCTATAATTAGAGACGTTTTATTATTGTTGCAAATTTGAATTCACTTTACAGTTTTTATTGAGTGATGCTATTTGTTACGAAGATTCCTTAGACAAGGCAAATGAATTAACACTTGTCAATTTTTTAATAGTTCACAGAAAGTTAATTGAGGTTTTGACGGAATAAACGAAAATATGACTAATCACAAGAATTATAGTGTGAAAAAAAAAATAGGAGTGTCAAAATTGTTCGCTTTAAATATCACTCTCATTTAGGCTTGGCCCAATATCAATATTTTTTTACTCAAGCCCAATGACTAATCAAAGGCAGCCTTTCAACAAAAAAAAAACCATAAAAAAATGAAGTGATTGTTTGGTTGTAAAGGGACGGGGCTAGAAGGGGGACTAGTAGGAATTTTTCTCATCCCACCCCCCAACACTCTTTTTAACCCCCCGGAAACCCAATTTTGCCCCTGAAAAGTCTAGTTCGGAACGTAGAATCCGAAAAGGTGTAAAAGTAATTTTTTAGTTCGGAACGTATTCCCCGAACCGTATTTCGGGGATTAGAGCCCGAAATAATTGAATATAGTAACAGAAATGCGCTAGTTTCTGTCAGTTTGTATTTTTTCGTTTTGAAAATAGGGTTGGGTGGGAAAAGGGTAGAAAACGTGACAACTCCCATTTGATCAACACTTCAACTAATTCAAGCACTCTAATTTGACAAGTAAGTAACTTCAATGCATCTTAGATTGTTCATTCATCTTTAATTCATTTTCTATCAAATTTTTCCATTTTCTCTTGGATTTTTTCAAATTCTGTGTTCATGTAAATGTTGTTGATGTTGTTTATTATGTTGATTATGTGTTGTTTGTGGCATTGGGTTGATGTATGCATCAATGCATGTTGGTTAGAAATTGAATTTGGTTTTTGATTTAGTTTGTATCATTTTTGCACTCCAAGTGTTTGTAAAAATGTGTGAATGACATAGTTTGTATTTGAATTTTGTTGTAGACATGGAAGAGGATGTTGGAAGAACAAGGCTAGGCAGGGAGACACGCGCACATGCTTCTGCGCGTGAAGCTGTTGTCCCTCGCCCGAAAAAAGCACGGACCCGTAGGCAATCGCCGGTGCCGTTTCAAGGAAGTGATTATGAAGCGGGAGGTTCGTCAGCGGGTGGTTCAATGCCTTCACAACGGCCTGAGGGCGAAGTTGGTCATGCTGCTGAAGGTGTAGATCATGGTGCCCAAGGTGTAGACGACGAAAATCCTCCGGTTGACAGAGATGACGATAATGTTGCTGAAGATCCTCCGGTTGACGAGGAAAATGTTGCTGAAGATGTTGCTGAAAATGTCGCTGAAGATGAAGATGGTGATGATGATGGACAGGCAGCTGTGGTTCCTGAAGGCGGTTATGGAGGGGGTCCGAGCGATTTGTCTCTATTGCATGAGTACCATAAGCATAGAGCAAATCAAATATGGGAAGCGACGAGCAGTGAAGCGCCGGTAAATATTGTCTTAATAATTTGTTAATAAATATGTTTGTGCGATTTAATATTAGTTGCTAATAAATTGTTTGTATGTATTGTAGATTTTGAAGAAAGTGATGCGCTCTGTAGCAAACGGGAAGAAGGTGATTAATCTTCCGAAGCTTCCGCGGACTAGAGCTCACGACTGGTTTTGGAATGCTATCGAGGCAACGGGTTTAGAGGGTTTAACGAGGACGAGTTACAGCATAATCGACCACGGGTTGATGACGGCATTTGCGGAGAGATGGCATCCAGAGACAAACACTTTCCACCTTCCAATAGGTGAAGTGGCCATCACATTGGATGATATCCAATGTTTGCTGCATCTTCCTATTAGTGGGCGTTTCTTGCACCACTCGCGGATGAGGAAAGACGAAGCGATGGATCTGTTGAAGAGGCATTTGGGAGTTGAGGAGGAAGTTATTTTGCTGAATTTTAAAAAAACAAAAGGATGTCATATTAAGTACAATCAGTTGCAAGCTGTTTACGTGCAAAACAAGGATGCGGCTTTGAAGGCGGAGAAAGAAAAGAAGCCTATGGAGGAGATTGTTTTCTACAGGGAAAGGTGTATCAAGGCCTTTTTGTTGTATTTGGTGTGCTGCACCATTTTCAGCAACAAGAGCCAAAATTACTGTGATGTTGTGTATTTGCAGTATTTTGAGGACCTGGCGGAGGTTGGTAACTGGAACTGGGGTGCTGCTGCCCTCGTGTATCTTCAGGCGTACATGGCTAAATCTTGTAAGAAGTTGGGGAAGCGTATTGGTCTAATGGCAGGATACATGTCATTACTTCAGGTACGGTTACTAATTTATGTTAGTAATTTATGCTCGGATAGTTTAGTTATTAATTACAAAAATTTAGTTTGCTGTGCTTAATAAATGTCGTTTGATTGTTTGTTTCAGGGATGGGTCATATCTCACATGCCGAGGATGAGTGTGTGGAAATTGGCTACCAATTGGAAAGAAAGCCTTCCATGTAATGCGAGGTATGAGCCTGGGCAAGGACATAGGGATCAGGCAGCTTATAGGGAGCATCTGGATAACATGCAGATGTCAGACTTTGTGTACACTCCCTATACTGCACACCGCCAAGTGAAGCCTTTGATTGATGAAAATAACCACGGAGCCTAAACGGGCATCCGCACTTCCTCGTTCCCGTTTCTTCGAACTTTGGCTTCTTGCTAGTTCGTTTGTAGGCACCTCCCCTTTCACAACCCAAAACCAGCTTTTGCTTCCTCTTTCCATCGCCATAATCAGAGTTTACAATAACAATTGCAAACTTTAAACCAGCACCTACCTCGCGAACCCACTTCAGTAAATCATCGCGAGTCTTGAAAGCTTCCTTCCTAAAAAAACTTGCGCTACAATCAAAATGTATTGCCGGAGGACCACTTTCAGGAGGAGCAGCAGGAGCAGGAGGAGGAGCAGGAACAGGAGGAGCAGGAAGAGCAAGAGGTGCTTCTTGCGGTTGATGAAAATTGACAGGCTTAACATCGCCCACAACTTCGTAGACACCTATACCAAGCACAACTTGTCTACATTTATGATCCACCATAACTACAACAAAAAAAAATCAATATCAAATACAATTCATATCAAATAACATATGGAACTTAAACTCAAATATCTAAGCTATAATCATTAAACATATCATTGATAATAACCATTAAGCAAATCAAAACATTTAATTCCTAAAATTGAAAAAAAAAAAAATTTGGCAGTAGCAGGTGCAGAAGGAAAACATAAAATTTTTTCTAAGTATAAGTTCGGGCCGTATTTTCCGAAATAGTTTGTCCCTTTTTTCGGAAAACATTCCCCGAACGAAACCATGTCAGAAATTTCGGAAACCTAGGTGCATCAGTCAATTCAAAGCTAAAATATACAAAATCTAATCGGTTAGAAACGCAATTTACCTTATGTTGATGTATCAGTGAGTGTTGATTCCGTTAGATAGCCTCCAAACCTTGAGATTGAGCCAACAATGGAGAAAAACGATTTTGGAACCAAAGAGAACTTGAGATTGAGTGTTTGACATGAATGAGAGGAAGTGAGCTGATTTTCTGAAATATAACGTCTTGTTTCGGGCTCTAGTCCCCGAAATAAGGTTCGGAAAAGGTGTCCCGAACCAGTTTCAAGGTTTTAAACTATTTCGGAACGTAGAGCCCGAACTAGTTTTTTGTAAGGGTAAAAAGGGAAACCTGGGGGGGGAAAAAGAACCATGGGGGGTGGGATGAGTTTTTTTCGACTAGTAGAGGCTATGGTCCTTTTAAATTTTTTCTAAATTTTTTATACTAGTGTGTTGATATACTATTTGGTTCAATTTCACTTTTAGTTTTCCTATTTTATTTAAGTTATGAAAGAAGCCCCCCCTTTACTCATTCAACTTTTTGGATTCTATTTATATATTTTGTTGTGAATTTGCTCCCAACAAATTTCCCTCGTAAATTTATTTTTTTTTTTACCAAAAAAGTAATTTATTGTCTCAATATTGAATTTAATGAAAAATATCTCTTTTGAGACTAACACTCACATTTTTTACACAAAAATTGCAATTTTTATGGCAAAGTACATGAGTTGAGACTAAAATTTGGATAAATGTAAAGATGGAGAGGACAAAAACTTCTACTTAAAAATAAATTGTCTACAAAATGAAGATTCACAATATTAACTTTGGGTTTATCCTACAATTTCTTATATATGTTATGCTTTTAAAAAAGATTTTAAGTTGTACTTTTAAATTCGGCCTCTCTAAACTTAATTTTTGACTGTCTCTTATCCAGTGGGATTTTAGGCCTTTGTCAAAATCAAGTAACAATTCATGTTTACCATAAAGCTACAATTGCTAGCTTTTCAATTTTACAAAAAGGCATATAGATGTCTGCCAACGGCATAAGTACTATTATATTTAGGTGGCATTTAACATGGGAAAGTTGATAATTTTCCCATGATGGTGCAGTTGATGTTTCAACCATAGATTTATTAATTAAAATATTCAACGGCTTAGATCATTGATTGGCAACCTGCTAGTAACTTTTTGTTTCTTCACATAAAACAAAAATTGAGGCCCCACAATGACTATTAATAAATGGCCTCAGTTTTTTTTCTTCTTACGGTAATGGATTACAGAAGCTCAATTGGAGTCATTTTTTTTTTCGGGGATTTCTTTTATTAAACTTATTCGGCTATACTGATTGGATTTTGAAACCCAGATTAAGAAATTAAGTGACAAAGTGACAGTATAATAATAATATATTTATTGATTGAAGTAATTTTTTGAGTTTTAATTTTAGATAGGATTTCCTTTCAACTAAAAATAAGCTATTCATTTTAATGTGTTCTTCAGAACAATTTTTTTCATTTAAAAAGTTCAGATCTAGAAAACTAACTATTACCGCAACAGAACCAAACCTTAATTTTTTTAATTCAAGTCAACAACAAGAGTTTCTTAATTTTCTTCTATTCTAAAGAGTTGAAAAAAAATGCATTCTTCCTTCTCTTCTACTTTTTCCTTTTTGATTTTGTGGGTTTAGATTTAACTTCTCTTTCATTTTGATTATAATTTACAAAGTTAGAAACTATGAAAAAAAGTTATTACAAATTCAAGTATTCCACTAAATAAAATACTGTAATTCTGGAAATCAATAAAATAGGTGGCTTTGATGATGAAGACAGAGATAACTTGAAGTGTGAAAAATTGAAACAATACACGCGAGATAGAATTGGGGTGTGTCAAAAAATCAAGAGACTTAATTGAGAAGATGAGGGAGGAGTCGATTCTTTGTAGAGCTAAGAGCTGTATTTGTCAAATTCAATTTTGCAAATTATTAAAAAGAAAAAAAATATCATTTACAACCGGGTTAACTGCCAGGTGGCTGTCAAAAGGGTAACTTTCCCATGTTAAATGGCACCTTATATTTACACTTAACTTTTAACATAGAGTAAACTCAATTTTTTATAAGCAGATTAGACATCAAAATTCGGTTCCGTAATTACAATTTAATAGTTCATTATAAAGAATATTTACAATGAACTATTAAATTTACAATTTTTTATTTCTCTGTATTTAATGTATGTAATTCTAACGCTATTTAAAAAAAAATCATAATTCATAAATAAAGTTTGCATATGTAAGTAATTTTTTTTTGGCCAAAAAGGTAAATGGTAGTAAGTACTTGTTGGTTTGACCAAATCATCATTTAACATAATCTTAAGTGACATGGGATCAAGCAAATGAATACATATGTGCCTAGTAGAACAGACACAAATGGACAATTTTTCCCTACAATCTACTAGAATTTAGTATATGGGTTGTTGAATCATAAAAAATGTTGAAATAGTCAAATTATAATAAATCTGTTTTGAGATAATGTTTTCTCAGCTAACCGTGATATGGATGCTATAATGGGACCATTATAATAGCATTACATAGATGCTTATAAAATGTTAACTATTTAAAGGTTAAAAGAAAAAAACTTAAGAATCAGTAATCACACAATAAATCTGCAAGTATAACACACATGGTAGTTACTATAAATATTATCGGAGAAATTAAGTATAAATTTCAAATTCTCTACTTTTTTACACTTAGGGCATGTTGGTTTCACGATAAAGTAGTTTATATTTGAATACATATATATAAATATGACTTTGAATAATAAAATTTACTATAAAACTCACGATTAGGCCTCAAAAACTACAAATTATTGTATATATGCATTTTGTTGCTATACTTTTTAGAAAACCTAAAAAGAAAAAAGACAATTAATTGCCTATTTGCCATATATAACTCATGAATGTAAGTGTATTTAGGGATATTAACGTGGCGAAAATTGAGCGAAGAGTATTTAGTGTATTTCAATGGTGAATTACACTCAACAGTATTTTGTGGGTTATATTGGAGTCACATCATCTTAAAGCAACTCACTTATTTTTTTACTTTGATAGTGCAACTTTAAAGAACTCATTTCAGGTCTCACTAATTTACCTCACATATTAATAATTTATCCATACATTATTTTATTACAACTTAAACGATTAAGTATTTTTAAATTCCAAATATATTGTAATATAAGCAATGTGTCAGAGAAGCTTCATTGCTTGCTGAAAGCACAAACATTACAAACCAAAGGACTCCAACAATAGTTTTTGTTCGCAAAATACTGCATCCTCCTTTAATATCTTGGACAAAGTGCAACTAAGATGGAGCTGCTCATGGTACTCCTGGCAATGGAGCTTGTGGTGATATATTTAGAGACTATCAAGATAATTTTGTAGGTTGTTATGCTTCAAATATTGGCATTTCTTCTGCTCTCCATGGTGAATTGATGTGTGCTATTTTGGCCATTGAGATTGATTTTGATAAGGGTTGACATCATCTTTGGCTAAAAACTTATTATCAACTTGTTACATATTGGCTTTCAAACAACCTCGCATTATTCCTTGAACGCTTCATAACAGATGACGAAATTGCATGCATCTTCTTTCTCAAATGCATTTTAAAGTCAGTCACATTTTCAAAGAAGAAAATTTTTGTGCTGATAAAATGACTAACATTGGTTTATCTACAAACAGATTCAGGTGGGATAGTTTGCCTAGTTCTATTTGGAATGATTTAAATCACAATAGGCTGAGTTTACCTTTATACATGTTTGTTAATTTTGGTGTTTGTGTTTATTCTTAGTTTATCTCTGCACTCTTAGTTAATAATATTGGTTAATTTTGGTGTTTATGTTTATCCTTATTTTATTTTAATAATATTTCTTTAGAGTACTTCTTGAGTAACTTCTTTGAGATGTCAACATAGTTAGGATGTTTAAGTTGTTACCTTTGAACACTTTTAACCTTTAAAAAAAAGTTACATGTTGGCGGACTCAAGCTGAAATACAGCCCCTCGAGTTGGTCTTAATACTCTCTTTTTCATTATCTAAAATACTCTTTATCCTTATTCTCATTCCTTGCTTCAAGGAGTATTATTTCTTCATCATCATCCTATTGGATCCACATAGTTCCCATAGAGATTATCAACATTAAAAAATATCAAATTTCTATAATTTGTAATAAAACAAGTTGTAAAAAAAAGCATAATTTTCTATATATATGTCTCAATCCCCAAACATCTCTTGGGGACATTCTCACCCGTTCTCATCCCCGTAAGAAAAAATTCCCGTCATTCGGGCTTCCAACTATAACAATCTCATTTATATATCAAATTAACATTCATACGTCAAAAACCCGTGAATGTAAAATCCAATTATTTTAGATGTAGTGTTTATATAACTGAATCTCACTGTTACTATAATCACATATTCACTAAAATTTGTACTTAAAAATTAAAATCTCGCAATTTTATCATTTCGTCTGTAGACAAAAAAAAATCAATTAAATATTTATGAAAGATCAAACGATCTATTTTTTACTCTATATATCTGACCATTCTGATGATCTATCAGAGAAAGACCAGAGTAATCCTATAAAGTAAAAGTGGAATATATTAGGGTCCTTATATATGGATTAATTAAACGGAAACCTAATTACTAATCATATCAACAAAGAAACAAAACAAGCAAAAGCACTTCCTTTTGTCTTCCTCTTGCAACTTTTTCTTCTTTTGTCAGCTCGCTTCTCTTTATTTCAACGGTTATTTTCTCAAAACTCGAATAACAACAACACAACCAAAAGAATTTCCTTTGTCTTTCTCTAGTTTTTATATTGTCTTCTTTGTCCCAACTGTATTCATTTGATAGGATACATATCTTTATTTTTCAACAGTAATTTACTTAAAATTCGAATGATCACAATTTTTCTACCAACGTGCTCAATTTTTTTGTTGAGCCAATGAAAATCAACCTCATGCGTACTATCCAAATACATCACCATTAGATTAAACCTAATAGCTTAATTATATATATATATGTGATTGTGTGTGTGTGCGTGAGCGAGGGAGAAATATGTGGTAAAAAAAATTGAGAATGTTTCCATGTTCCTCTCATCGACGCTATTGCTTCTCTCCATCTGCCTTGTAGCAACGCTAATGAACAATGGTATTAATATCCCTTAAATAAGTCATACATAGTGGAAGAAATAATCCAAAGAAAAAAAATAAAGATAGTAGAGGAACAAACACGCCATATTTTTTTACCCAATGCCGTCCAAATTGGCTTACGATTTGGAAGAGTTTTAATTCACTATAAATGAGTCTTTATGAAAGATTAAAAGTTTACAAGAAATTAGCTTCAAGAGTTTAAGATAAACAACCCTTAATTTCTATCACTTTCCTTTTTTTCAACCATCGGTGATTTTCACTCAACAACACAATATTAATATAGAAAACTTGCATCATTTACCTAGCTAGTTAATTATTTCTACCCAAGATGTTTAGAACATGTTTTCCAACCCAAATCATTCACCAAGAAGCTCTCAACACTAAGACCCTAACTTTGGTCCTGTTCCCTTATTATGGTTTTTTTTTTTTTTGACACATTATTATGGTTGTTTTAAATTCTAATTTTTCAACACTAAAATCCTACACAATTACTAAAATACCCTATGTTTTCTATTTAAGTAGATGATTTTATCTGCTATTTAAGTAGCGGACATTATAAAAATGAAAAATTTGAGGGAAAAAAAACTTCTCTTTACATGATATTTAAGCAGCGGAAGGATAAAATAGAAAACTAGTAAGTCGCGCGAGAATGTGATAGGGTGACAAAAAAGACTTTTTCTTTTACCATATGAGTACTAGTGAGAAAGTCTTACATAAACACAATCATTTAGACACATAATTTAAGCACACTCACACAAATAAAAAAATTTAAAAGAAAAATAATTTATCACTTCAATTCTTTTCTCTTTAAATATTTTTACTTATTGTGAATGTGTCTAACACCATTTTATTTGTATTTGTATCTATACAAATATTTTTCGAGTACTACTTATCAAACTATTTACTCCATCTTTTAATTTGGCCCACCCAATATTTCTAGAGAAATTAGTCTACTGTATATAGGGTGCAAATAATGGTATGACATTGCATTATATATGCAGGGGAGTTAAATTCGAATTTTGGTCATCCCACTTTAAGAGTATGATTTCTAGCCATAAGACTACTTTGATAACAAAAAATTAAAATTAATTATTAATAAAAAGGTGTGCCCCCTATGACCAAAATTTGTACAATAGTGAGAGATATTGTCTCTACTTCTTTCCTTAACTTGGAATTTGTCCTCTCTACCTTTGGTCTGTCTCTCTTCTGTCACTTTCATCCCCTTATATATCACCTCATTCTCCAAACTAGAATTGAAATTGATAACTTCTTCTACATAACACACATCAAATCCAAAAACAAAACACAACATCATGATGGAGAAGGAAGTTATGGTGGTGGCAGTTCCTTCCTTAGATTTCAATTTCAACAGTAACTGTTCTTCCCCTTACAACACTGCCCCTTCATCTCCCCAACACTTCCCCAACAACTTCTTCAAACAACATCATCATCAACCCATTAACAACAATAATGATCAAGATTTTGAATTCAATTTCAATACCCATCTTCAAAAATCTTCTCTTTTTTCTGCTGATGAACTTTTCCATTCTGGAAAAATTCTCCCTCTCAACCTCATTTCACCTTCTCATCATCAAACAGAGCAAAAGTTAGTAGAAAAACTTCAACAAGAACAAGAAGATGAAGAAGATTCATCACAACAAGAACAAAATAAGCTTTCTGGTAAAGAAAGATCTTCATCATTTTCATTTCCATCTTTTCGCAAAAACACAAAATATTCCAAACTTTCCAATGATGTTGAAATTTTTTCACATGAAAAAGACAAAGATAGTTCCAAAAACAACAACCTTAAACAATCCGAAACAGCAACAGTTTCATCATTTTCATCATTCTTGTCAACAATTTCATTGTCAAAAAGGAATTATAGAAAATGGAGAATCAAAGATTTTCTTTTATTTCGAAGTGCTTCAGAAGGAAGAGGTTCAGACAAAGATCCTTTGAGGAAATACAGAGTATTGTCTAAAACGACAGCGTACGAGGATGTTATCGGTTCTAGTTTCCGGTCTGTTGAGAATTCCGGTTCGGTTTCTAAACGAAGAAAACCGGTTTCGGCTCATGAATTGCATTATACGTTGAACCGGGCCGCTTCTGAGGAATTAAAGAAGAAAACTATGTTACCTTATAAACAAGGTTTGTTCGGTTGTTTAGGCTTTAATCATGGTATGAATCAGATTAGTGGAAGATTTGGATCTTTTGAACGTTCATAATCCAAATCCACTTTTCTTAATCTTCTTTGTAATATTGATTTTTTTTTTGTTACAAATATTAATCGTTAGTAAATTAATAGTTAAATTAACTTCTGAGGTTAATATTATCAACTTTCTGATCAGTGTTTTTTTGAGTTGCTTAATTGAGACTAATTTTTTTTTATACAAGAATATTGATCTTTTATTCTTAACATTTTGCTGGTTATCTTTTTTAATCAATTATTTTGTTGGTTAATTAGCTAATTAGCTTCCTTAATGCACTTATGCTGCATATCTTTCTTTCTTTTTTTGATAAATTATGTTGCACATGAACATCTTTCACAAAGAACTTAAAAAGTCGATGCAAAATGAATTAATGTATAATTTTTTTTTTGGTGGAATAATGTATAATTTTTTTATTTGTAAATCAAGGTATTTACTAGCGCAACCATTGAAACTAATTATTCAAGATAGCTACGATTTCTTTAAAGGAATGATTGACATCTCTCAAGTCTAAACACACATACATATATCGAGGGATCAAATTATTGAATAAAATCGTTAAATAATTCAAACATATATTGCATATAACTTTATTCTTAATTATAAAAAAAATCTATTTTTAAATTCATTGAACAACTGATATATTTGTTCTATTTTTTTTATAAGCTATATTAATAGTCAACACGTTTTTATACCGTCTGCATTCGACATTTTTGACGTTCTAAAACCAGAGGCTGTAAACCTTTTGAAAAGAGTTCAAAATGTCATGCATAGTAATATTATATCGTCTAGGTCTATGAATATAGTTTTTCAAAAATTGAATTTTGCTATATAAAAATGTTTAGCGGCATAGTTTATTGGCCATCTACTTCTTATTTATATGTAATTATTTTATATAACATATATAGAAAAATATAGTTTATGAAAGAAAGAAAAAAATGTGGAAGAGTGTCCAATACAAACATCGCTTTGAAAGTGAATACATTTCTCACTTACTACCACTCAAACAATCATAAATACTTACGAATATATTAATTTATTCAAAAGGAGACATTTTCTTTGATTTTTCACAGGGTCCATTGTATTTGCCCGTTTAGTTTTTGTAAGTACACACAGGAAATGTTTACTTTTGCAAATAATCCATCTAATTTCAACCTAATCATGTAATCGTCAAGGACACTAAAAAGTTTATGTTGAAAAAATGTACATTAACAAGTTGTAATTTGTCAAAATAGTATATTAACAAGCTGTAATTTGTCAAAATAGTCAAAACACGATTGAGGACGAAAAAAAGCTTTAAAGCGATATATCTGGATGACAGAGGGCACATTCTCTACACTACCAAAACACGATGACGAGCTTCGCTATGCACCCATCAAAGCAACTGACTATAATTCTGGCGTTGATGAATACATTTCAGATGAAGAAAAGAAAGTGAAGAAGCCGCTGCCACTAGAGCCTAGCTAGGATGAAGTTCGAAAGACCTAAACCTAATGGCGACTTTATCATGGTACAGTTAGACGCCAATCCGAATAAGGTTGTCAAGATAGGAGCCAGCTTCCCCCCTCAGATTCAGACAACCCTTATCAAATGTCTGAAAGCCATCGCAGATATTTTCGCCACTTCGCCGAAGGAAATGTCGGGGATCGACCCAGCAGTAGCATGCCACCGCCTCAATGTCAATCCAAATATGAAATATGTGGCGCAACGAAGACGAAGGCAGTCCCCTCAGAAAGCTAAAGTTGTCAAGACCATCGTCGGCAGGTTAATTCAAGAAAAATTTAGCTTTGAGATTCACTACACGGAATGGTTGTCAAATGTTGTTCTAGTAAAGAAAACTAGTGGTGAATGTGTGTTGATTAGAGAATTTTGCTTTATCTTTTATGGAATGTAGTAACTTTTTAAAAATATAATTATTGTGATTTTTTTATGATAGTTAATTAAAATAATAATGAAAAAAATAATAATGAAGATTATAAATATGGTTATGACTATCAATAATCATATAAAAAATGTATAGATATTTAAAATAAAATAATTTTTTAATATTACAATTCAAATATAATTATATTAACAATTAATTATCCTTCTGGTTTTGAATATATGAAAAACATTATATTCTTGGTTCATTGAATAAAGACTATTTACTGCCCAAATACATGTTTTATTTAACGAAATCTAAAAAGTTCTTTTTTTGCTTATAATAGTCAAAACGAGTATATAAGTTGATTTAGACCTAAATTTAATGATTTTTGTTTGTATGAAAACTTGAATAATAAAAGTATGTAACTAGAATAAAGAAAGTACTTTTTTTTTTTGGTTTAATAAAGAAAGTACTTTATACCAAAATAAATAAAGTACACATTAACAAAAAATAATTTTTTAGGTTCATTAAATAACTGATATATTTGATCTATATTATAGACCATATACATTAAATATTTAATTAATGAACTAGAAAAGTAATTTTTTGCTTATAATAATAATGAATGAAGGGTGTATATAATACTTCCGCTGGATTAAATATAAGAAAAAATTTACTTTTTAGATACATTAAAAGTTTGATGAATTTAGTCCATAATTTAGACTTGGCCGAGCTAGACTTTGACAAGTCTAAACATAATTTAGACTTGATATTTAAAGTTTGATGCCTCTAAATACATAAATGATTCAATGAACCAAGAAATAATTATGACAATAATTATATTTTGTCTGTAAACAAAAAGAATTATTTAAAAAAAAATGGCAAAATAATATTTAATTATATCACCAATACATTTTATATAATTATTTATAGTTATAACTATATTCATAATAATCTTAGACTATATACATAAATGATTTGGTCCATATTTATAATTATTTCTAGTTATCACTTGTGTATTTGGACTATATTTTAGACTATATATATAAATGATTCGATGAACCTAGAAAAATAATATTTGATTATACTCTCTCTGTCCCTATTTATAAGAGCTAATTTGACAAAACACAGGTTTTAAAAAAATTTGGTTTTTAGTATTAAATTGATTGACAAATTATATTGATTTTCCATGTTTACCCTTAGTAATGACTTTCCTATAATTAATAGAGTACCCACTTACCAAAAAAAAATTTAAATGCTATTAAAAAAATATGTAAAGTAATTAAAGGTAATTTTGGAAAAAAAAATCATCAATGTTACTGATAATTGTAAAAGGGTCTTATAAAAAGGGACAAAAACCTCCAAATCACCACCACAGCACAAAAACCTCCACGGCCACCGGAAACACGTCCAAATCACCGGAACAAAAGCCACCAACCACCACAGCCATCGGAAACGCTGCCACCAACCACCACGACCAAGCCAAAGACCATACCCGAAAACACACCCCCAACACCGATCTGGAACCGCCATACCCGTCGCACCACCACTAGAACATAACCCCCAACAAAGATTTGGGACCGCCGGAGAAGGGAAGAACCCGCCGGAAAAAATGCACCACACCACCACACGACGCACCACACCACCACCACACGGATTCAAGAGGAAAAACGCGGTTCCAGAAGAGACGACACACGAAATCGAAAACCCGCCGGAAAACGCGTTTAGAGAGAGGTCAGAGAGAGTGAGTTTAGAGAGAGAAACGCGTTTTTCTCTTCACGTGTTGTTGTGTTGTGCCTGAAGATGATGATAGTTGAGATTGTGTGAAGAAAGAATTCTGAAGTCTTTGGTGTGAAATTGATGGGAGCAGAGAGAAAGTGTTGTTTGTGGTGAAGAAGAGATTGAATTGGTAGTTCTACGCTCTCTATTGTGAGTGGTTCAGAATTATGCCAACATAAAAAAATACACTTCGGAACTTATGTTTCGAAATCAGTTTTTTATGGGTTTTGCACAATAACTCAGGTTTTCTCTATGTATCTTAATTTCAGAAGTTGCATTCCAAAATTACGTAATTTCGGATGGTATACTCTGAATGCATTCTTAAGGGCATTTTGGTCATAACGAGGAGAGAGGCTGAGAAGCAACAAAGGACGCCTACAGAGCAATTTTCTTCCGGTTTAGTACAGAAAAGCCCCATTTGGGTAGACCCCATTTCGGTTAGTGTTTTCAATTTGGCCAAAAAAAAATCCTTGTAGATTACCATAACATTCCTAACTACAACCATTAAAGAACACCGATGGAAACGTTAGGAGTTAGGAGTAACTGATAAGGAATTATGTTGCCATTTACAAACAAAACCATGAAAATATAACAAAAGATAAAAATTGAAAGAATGAGAGTTTAAGAATGTGAGATAATAAATTAACACAATGGTTGTTCCCATAAGCACAACTCAATTGATAGAGATATTACATTTTATATGCAGAGTCGGGGTTCGAACTCTGAATCTCTCTCACTTATTCACCTAAAGAGATGAATTTCTAACCATTAGACTACTTGATCAATTTTTTTTGGGTTAATAGGCTTTTACCCCCCTGCAAAGTAGGCGAGTTTTGCGTTACCCCCCTGTAATTTTTTTTCTTGAGATTACCCCCCTGCAAAATTTATTTTTTTGATTTACCCCCTTTTTGCTGACATGGCAGGCAAAAAGTCAAGTTTTTTGCTGACGTGGCAGTGAACTTTGCTGACGTGTCAGTTGACTTTTGCCTGCCACGTCAGCAAAAAGGGGGTAAATCAAAAAAATAAATTTTGCGGGGGGGTAATCTCAAGAAAAAAAATTACAGGGGGGTAACGCAAAACTCGCATACTTTGCAGGGGGGTAAAAGCCTATTAACCTAATTTTTTTTAACACAATAGTCCCCTTTTATAGAACTCGCCAAAGCTTGTGGTTGGTGGATGCTATGTCAGAGCCACAAACGTGGTAAATCAAAATTGGTCACATCACATGTCAACACAGTTTTGACTCGAGCAGGTCCATTTTTTTTACTGCTGATAGGTTCTCTCTTGTGAACGGTTTTTTTCCTCAAATTTTTTACTGCCGAGAGACTAAAATTAAAAGACTCATATAGGGAGAAAAGAAAAAATTTCATATCATATCTCACCTACAATGTGAAACCCAAGAGACAGGGACGGATTTAAGTTAAGTAAAATGGGGGCTGGTGACCCCACTCTTCTAATATTTTTCAACTAATATGTGAGCATTTTTATGTGTTGCCCCCACTTTGAATCTAACCTTGTCCCCACACAGTCCATAAACTGGAACATTTACAACAAATATTATTTGTTAAACTATTGCTAATGTATAAAGTATACATATTGAAATTATAATCATCGATATTTTTCTTTGCATAATTATAATGATGTCATCATTTTATCACTTATATATTCATATAAGTTTTTATAATAAAAATTATATTGACCCCACCGGATAAAATTTCTGGATCCGTCCCTGCCAAGAGAGAAGTTCATAGTATTTGGGAGCCTCGACCTGATCAAATATTAAAGGTCGATGTATTAAAGGTCAAAATTGGTCACATCACATGTCAACACAGTTTTGACTCGAGCAGGTCCATTTTTTTTTACTGCTGATAGGTTCTCTCTTGTGAACGGTTTTTTTCCTCAAATTTTTTACTGCCGAGAGACTAAAATTAAAAGACTCATATAGGGAGAAAAGAAAAAATTTCATATCATATCTCACCTACAATGTGAAACCCAAGAGAGAAGTTCATAGTATTTGGGAGCCTCGACCTGATCAAATATTAAAGGTCGATGTAGATGGCTTTTCACAAGAATTGAAAAGGGCATTGTCTTACCATTTACCTTAAAACGTAATTATCATAAGAAAAATGTTAAACTTCAAACATATTTAATAAGAAAATTGTCTTAAAATCTGTGTATTTAATATCTTAAAAATATAAAAAATTATCTTAGCAATAATATTAATTTAGGGTTTGCACAGGATAAGGGCTAATTAATTCACCAATTTTGTTGTTTATCTAAATCCAATTAATTAGGCAATTAATTAGCCTTTTCTTGAAAATTGTTTCTCTATCCAATTTTTTTTCTCTCTCTCTCTCTCTTTTCCGGCGAGTTGTGACTGTGATTTGTTTTCTTCTCCGGTGATTTGTGAATTGTGATGGCTTTAATGGTGAGAAGAAACCTGGTTGAATTTACATGTGGAGAAGATGAGATTGTGTGGTGTTGTTACCATTCTTGTAGCTTGTGGAACTTGCTCTAGTCAATTGTCTCGTCGTACATGGCACTTAAAGAATGGGAAAGAAACAATAAAATTGTATACCGAATTACGGTCACAGAAAAGCCTTTTAGAAAAAATTGGAGAGAGAAACAATTTTTAAGAAGGCTAATTAATTGCCTAATTAATTGGATTTAGAGAAACAATACAATTGGTGAATTAATTAGCCCTTATCCTGTGCAAGAAGGTTAGAAAAACCCTATTAATTTTATCTTTTATTTTCTTTTTTACTATGTTTAACAAGTGTCCTAACTCCTAAGAGTGTTGTCATAATTAAATAAATAAAAAATCTCTACCCTTTAATTCACCTTTTTCCTCTTTTTCTTTTCTCTCTCCTCACAAACCAATAGCTAGAATTCTACTATTTTCCTCATGTAATGGAGAAAATTCATTCTCGTTTCTAGACATAGAAAACCGGTTTCGGTCATGATTGCATTATACATTGAATTGGGCCACTTATGAGGAAGGGGAAACAATTTTACTATAAACTAGAGAATTACTTTTCCCACCTCAATACCTTCTCAAGTTCCTGCTAAATTACAAAAATATCTCTATTCACATTTTAAACAGCGAACATATTTCACACATCAACTAGCAAACAAAAAAACAATTTCATCCCCAACATTTGAACCCGTCACACCAAAATGACATAAGGTAAACTATTATTTAAAATAAATTATTAAACTATTATATTTTTTTGGTAAGTATTTTTTTGGTGTTTAGTATTGATGTTCACATTTTTCATTACTTCATTTGGTGTCATAGTATTGAAATCTTCATATAAAAATTGACTTGAGCACCATCATTCTCCTCTTTTGCAATCTACCATTGTTCCTCATCCTCAGTACATAATAATACTCATTCATCTTTGAGTTCCTTGATTTATGATCAAACGACTGTGATTAATGCAGTTTGATATTATAGTTTAATAAAAGGATTTGAGCTCAACCATCCGTGTTTGATTGGACGGTCACCATCAGTTACTGTGTGGACGCAGTAACTGCAGGAAAACCAAACCCTATGTAATTGGGGGTCTCAATGGTTCACACTCAAACATTGACGCAGTTTATAGAAACGGAAAATCATCATTCTAACTGTTGATTTCATAATAACGAGCGAACACAGAAATATTACCCAAAAGCGAAGAGCAGACCCGGTTTTTTCTTCACTTCAGCGGAAGTTCATTGACTGTCAATAAACCTCCATTGCTATATAGGATTCTCCTCTGCATACAAATCCTTTTCAAGGCATTCAGCACCCCATATGATCATATAAGTTGCGCTGTCTGTAGCCTAAAAAGAATAAAAATGAAAGCATAATTTAATTTTTCTTGTCATGCCAACTCAGATTTAAACAGTGCTTGAAAATGTAACTAAGTGCAAGCAAAATATAATCGCACAGTCTGCAAAAATGGGAATGGGGTCCAAGTTAACAATAATCATGTAGATGAATAATGTGCTTAGCAGTTCAGATCTTTTAGCGGCACAACTTGTTGCCCGTTTTCCTTTCTTACAAGTATAATTATCTTGAAAATATGTAGACATATCAATTGAAATTGTCCAAGAACTAGAGTAGCAATGACGGTTTCAATAAAACAATATTCTGTAGATTATTTTGCCTTGATAAGAAATAACCATGATAATTGATTGATAGGAAAAAAAACAGTTAAACCATGATAATTTTTTTTTTTTGAGGTTAGTTAAACCATGATAATTGATAAGAAATAACCATGATAAACTATTATGATAATTGATAGGAAAAAAAACAGTTAAACTTTTGGCAACAGAATCTGAATTGAGAATTGATTCAAAAAAAAAAGAATCTGAATTGAGAATAATAACTCCAAAGGACAACACATATATAAACTGAGAGTAAATTAGAAACTACAGAAGAACATTGATTTATATGACACACTATGACAAACAAAGAAAACAATGTCTATCTTTGATTGAAAGCAAGTTACTTCCTATTCAATTATTTAATTTTAAAACAATCCAAAAACGACAAGGTCGTATTTAGTTTATTGGAATGTCATTTGAAGGAATGGAAATAGGAATGGGAATGAAACGGAATCATCGATCCTTCTCACATATTTGGTTTGGTTTGGTTTTTCCATTGCATCCCTATGGTTAGTGTAATAAGTAATAACAGTAACGCAATAATATACAGCGAAATTTCAAAAACATTACACAACGAAGGAATACTTTGAAAGTAAATTTTGTGCAAGTAATTCACAGAGAAGAGATAGATAAGGGAGTTTCATTAACCTGGTCAAGGTGGTTTTCATAATTGCAGTTCCAGAAAAACAAATGATAAATTACTTTCATATCAAGGGAGAATTTCATTTCCCTGCTACAAGTCTCCGAGCGCAATCGTACTGGATGTATGCAGGAAGTGTCAGTCCAAATACTGAAGCAACAAAGTACAGGACGCAACTTATGAAACTACTATGCACTTGCTAAAGCACACGAATAATCTCCACCATCAGATAACAAGCCATCGTTGGCCATTTCCGTTAGCACAATTAAAACACCATCCATGTTACCTTCTTTAAAGTTAATTTCAACAAGTGATTTAGGTAGTTCGGCATCATTGAGCGTACATCTGCTCAATATATTTTGCATTACCGAACTCAGCTCATCTATCATCCCTTCCTTCGATAGAGCTTTAATGAGAGCAATTACAGTCACCACATGAGAAACAAAACCGCAACGCACCATCTCCCTATACATATCATACGCCTTACGAACATTACCACGTCTACAATGTCCATGTATTATTAAATTATAAACTGCTCCATCAGGCTTAAAATTCCTCTCATGCATTGTCTTAAAAACTCGGTCTGCTTCCTCCATTAAACCCTTCATGCAGAACCCTTTAACAAGACCTACCACACTCTTAAATTCATTATCACTGCAGTTTTCTATCAGGGTATCGTACGTCACATCATTTGGTACAGATTCATCATAAAACAACTTCAGAAGAAGCTTCTTAGCTTCTCTTGTCCTAGCTTTCTTATTAAGTCCATTAATAAGTACACTATAAGTAACAACATCGGGTAAAAAACCCTTCTGCATCATTTCATCATGCAAATTAAGAGCCTTACTCAATTCACCTTCAACACAATAACCATTCATTAAACTAGTATAAGTAACTTCATCAGGCGATAAACCTTGCCCCAGCATCTCTCTGAAGAGATCAAAAGCTTCCGACAGTTTCCTCTGTCGACATAAACCTTGTATGAGCGACGAATATGTCATGGCATCAGGCAATATGCCCTTCTCAACCATCTCAGCCTTCATTTGAAACGCTTTTCCCAGCTCCCCGTTTCGGCAAAACAAAGATATAACAGTACTATAACTAACAACATCAGGAAACAAATTCCTCTCAACCATATCCTTCAAAACTCCAACAGCTTCCTCAGCCCTCCCCAAACAACAAAATCCATATACAATTGCGTTATAAGTAACAACCGAAGGCGAAAATCCACTATCAATCATTTCACTCAAAACCTGATAAGCCTCATTCATTAACCCTTGCCTACAAAACCCATCAACTAAAGTCGTATAAGTTCTCTCATTAGGACTAAGTCCCCTACCACGCATATCATACAAAAGCTCCATCGCACGACTCAAATTCTTAACCTTACACATACCATTAATCAAAGTAGTATAAGTAACAACATTAGGCGACAAACCCTTACCAGCCATCTCATGAACAAGAACAAGCGCCTGATGAAAATTTCCATCTCTACAAAACCCATTCACAAGCGTGTTATAAGTAACACAATCCGGACTCAATCCATTCAAATTCATCTCCTCAATCACTTCCATTGTTTCATTCATCCTCCCTTGACTACACAAACCATTAATAACCGCATTATAAGAAATCAAATTCGGCTCAACGCGTTTCTTACCCATTATTTTCAACAAACTAAAAGCTTCATCTAACCTATTCTCTTTACAATAAGCAGTTATCATAGTATTATGAGTAACCACATTAGGCAAACAACCTTTAGTCTTCATCTCATTCATGAGATGGAGACCAGACTCCAATTTCCCTGCGGAAACAATTCCGCGGATCATTACATTGTAAGTGTATATATTCGGCGACACATTCTTTCTAATCATATCCCCAAAAACACGGTTAGCGTGTTGAATCAATAACAACGGATGGGAGCCACCGCGAAGAATTGAATCGAGTATCGAGTTGTAAGACAGTACACCCGGGGAGAACCCATGGCGGTTAGCAAGATGAAGGGTGTGAATAGCATTATCAATTAGGTTAATTTGGGAGTATGATTTGATCAGTAAATCGAAAACTGCGGAGGATGAATTACATGAATGGTAGGTTTCTTTAAGGAGATTGAAAACGACGGAGGGGGTGGTGGTGGTGATGAGGTTATGAGCTAGGGTTTGTGCGGTATTGAAGAGGTTGAAGCGAGTGAGGATATGGAGGGTTAGGGTTTTGCAATGAGGGGTGAAGAAAGGGAGGGGTTGTGCCCAGTTGAGGAATTTGAGGATTAGGGATTTGTTTTTTTGGGAAGTGAGGAGAAGGTGGGTGGCTGCTTCGGGAGTGAAGTGAGGGGAGAGAGATGGGAGGTTTTGTGGGTGGCGTTTTAGGTATGTGATGGCTTTTTCGGCCATTTCGGCGGTGGTTTTGGGTGGTTTTTTCATTTCTGGATGGGTGGCGCCGGTGATCGGAGTTAGTTTAGTTTAGTTTAGTTTAACTTGGTCGGTTATTCCACGGATGCAGGTGCTACTTGTTAGTAGTACTATTAGTACTTTGTGTGTATGTTTGGTTCGATGTAAATTGAGGGAGGGGAGAGAATGTTTTAAAATTTGGCTGTTTGGTTTTCTTGTATTTTAGGAAGAAGGAGGGGAAGAGAAAATTTGTTTAAATTTATATTTGTAATATACTAATATGTTGTCTTAGTATAAAGATAAAGATGTTTGTTTTATTTCTCGTATTAGTGTGACGTATATTTTGTTTTCTATTGTCTTAGTATAGTATTCATTTGTTTAGTTGAGGGAATGTGCCACGACAAAAATTATTGTAGCGGAAAGTTTTTTGATAGACGTGTATCTATCATTTGGTTTCTCTATTTGAGAGGAAGAAAATGCGTATTTTGGTGGGATCATGTATAAAAGACATTCCGCTCAAAACATTAAAAAAAAAGTGTTCATGTATGGTGCAACCCAATAAATGGACAATAGCACCTTTGCTATTGAGGCTTCACGTTAGGGTGGACAATGGGCAGGGTCGATCAGGTCCGGGCCCAAAAACACCATTCGACCCAATCCATGGGGGTGGAAAAGTGAAGTCCATATCAAACTGTTTTTTAGCTTTGTTCAGACGGATTTGAGTCCGATGAAGTCATGGGTATGTGGGACGATTTTTTTTTTTGTTAGTAGTTTCTCAATGTGGTGCCAAATTTTCTCCAATCGCCGGTAATAATGGTGGAGGACGAGCGAACACATAAGGGAGATGATGACTTGGTTAAACAAACTTGATAAAAATTGATTACACTTAAACCAAAGCCAAGCCAGATAAGTGATGGAATTGATATGGTTAAGAGCTTTTATCTCACACCTAGCAGCTAGCTTAGCTATTGCAAGTAGGTGTATTTTAGAGTAATATTGTTTTTATTTTTTGGTCATGTAAACGGTGCACCTGTTAAACATACCACAAATAGAAATAAAATATAAGATTGATGTTTGTAAAAATATATGTTTGCACTTTCAATATATTGAATGTACGAGTTTCAAGACAGAATTTCCTTATTTATGTGTTTAACGTGCACCGAGTGCACTATTTATAATTTTTCTTTTCTTTTCTTTCTTTTCATTTTCTTTTCACTTTCCCTCATATCAAACAACTAAACTTTCACTTTCTTTTCTTCTACTTTCATTTCTCATCCAAACACAGTGCATAAGTTCTCAAAGTTTGAAAATATAGAAGCGGAAGCAAACCGAAAGAGAAACAGAGACAGTCGAAAAAAGCACAGCAATGGCACCACCAAAGACGACGGCGCGTGCGATCTCACAAGATGCATTCAACGAACTAGTAAACGAAAACATCAACGACCTCGAAATGGACCCTACCGAAGCACTCCAAGATGCAATCCAAACCCTCACTCTCCAAGGCGTCGATCTCTCAGGTCACTCCCTTCACACTCTTCTCTTCCATTTTTCTCACCACGATCCAAAAATCCGTTTCTAAACGACGTCGTTTTACTTTTACCAGGCATCGTGACTTCCGTTCCCGGAGAGAGTAATCCGGTGATAGAGTGCTTAGAAAAGTTGAAACGGTTGGAGTCTGAAGGAGATGCATTGGATGAGATTGTAGAAGTGTTTGATAAACTCAATGAGTTGTGTGGCGGTGATGATGGGAACGCTAATGCAGCTATTGCAACGAAAAATGGCGGTGTTGAATTGGTTTGTGATGTTTGTTCTAAGATAAGTAGTGGCAATGGATCTAAACTTGTTCTTGTTTCTGCTTTGAATGCTATGGCGTCGCTGCTTCGCGGTTAGGTTTTTGAATTTCTTCTTTCTATTGCAAATGTATATTCGTTGTGATTTTGGTTAGATCTTTGCATTGGATTTTGGTTAGATCGTTGTGAATGCTAGGGAGTGTTTTGATAAATAAATTAATTAAGTACTAGTTGGATAAACGATAATCGTATGGATTTAAAGGATATGCATCGTTGTGAAACAATTTTACCCTGACATCTAATGAAGTCATAGCATTTTGATCCTCGAAATTGTAGGAGTCAATCAATTTAGTCCTTGCACCAAAATATCTCTTTAGCAAAGTAGCAAACATTTTGTCAAAACCAATTAAAGACATAATGCTGTATCAAGATTCAAGACAAATATAGAACCTTTAAAGTTGTAGTGCTAAATTTGGAAAAAGGACTAAATTGATTGACATGTTCAATTGAAGGGACTGTATTGCAATTTTACCAATTTGAGGGACTAAATTAACCGACTCTTGCAATTTTAAGTACTAAATGCTGATTTACTCAATGAAAATGCACTATTTTGCCACATCACCTCACTTTCAAAATCAGTGTGTAAAAACTCTTTTACATTTTTAGTGTATAGTCATTATACTCATAAGCATGTTCATTTCTTTTCTTCATCAAAATAGCATCTGGGATGAATGATAAAAGACGTGCACCATTTTGTGGGCTTAATAATGTTTTTGATTTGGTTGGTTAAAAATCCTGAAACGCAGTGTAATGTTGCATAAATTGTACTTCTTTTTCTACAATCTGTTTTCTATAATATAATGTTTGTACCTCTTGCTGCAGATGTTCAAAGTACAGGAATGTTCCAGAACAGTAATGGACCAAGGATTATAGTTGGTATCTTAAATAGTAACAAGCAAAGGACAGATGTCTTAAATAGTGGCTTCCGTGTTGTGGCTTCAGCTGCAACTGGTGATGAGATTGTCAAGGATTCATTTATGGAATTGAAAGTTGATGAGCTAATTGTGGAGATAATGTCCTTACATAAGAACCCTGGCATTCAAAGTTTATATGATGCTATTCGTGTACTTTTGACGCCTGATGATAATCGTGTTCTAGCTTCTCAAGTAAGTTAAAGTGGCTTGAATTTGCTTGTTGTCTTTTAAATTGAAGAAATGTAGGGTATGTACACACACTCAAGTAGAAGAAAAACTTAAATGAACTTAAATTGGTGAACAGATCTTTCAATTAATTTTATAAAATTGCTATTATTTTAGTTATGTGTACATCACTACTTAATGAATTTAAGAACCCTGGCATTCAAATTTTATATGATGCTATTCGTGTACTTTTGATGCCTGATGACAATTGTGTTCTAGCTTCTCAAGTAAGTTAAAAGCAGCTTGAGTTTGCATGTGGTCTTTTAAATTGAAGACATCTAGTGCATGCACAAACACACACAAAAGTAGACGAAAAACTTGAAATGAACATAAATTAGTGAACAGGAGGGTCTTCCATTTTTTTTATTTTATTTTTTTATAAAATTGCTATCATTTTAGTTATGTGCACATCAAAACTTAAAACTATACATTACATTCCATTTTCAGGTATATGGGTATGCACGAAAATTCGCTAAGATTGGAATTCCAGAAGCTCTTGTGGATTCTCTACACACAGGACTTAGCTCACCTGACCTAATTTCAGCATGCATCACTTTAAAAGCCGTTGCAGTAAATGTTAGTGAAGTAAAACCTTAATCTACATGGAAAATTAAAATATTGATTTTCTATTTAAAATTCAAGGGATTATAATCATTGGATCATAAAAGTTTAATTGTATAGTTTTAGGTATTTTATCTGTTCCTATATACATGTCTTTTACAATTGTTTTGCACAAACAAGAAACAATTTTGTTTAATAAGAAAATTGCAATTATAGAGTAATTGATAAAGTAAGGATATAACTGACAAAAAAGTAGTTGATGTAATTTTGAAAACGACAGATAAATAAGAACAAGTTTTTTTCTTCCAAAAAAATGACAAATAAAAAGGAATGAGAGAGTAATATTTATGGCTACTGGTCCTACACAAATCATTATTGTCATCTTTGATTCTTGCTACGAATAGCCATTGAAAGCCTAAAAGCTTTTATGCTGTTTCTGTCTTTCTCTATATGATGCCTAATGCTGAGTCACTGCAATGGTTGTCATTCCTTTTCTCGAGTCAGATGACCTTGGTGGCAACATTCTGAAGGCGTCCTTCTAAGATTTCCTTCTTCATGAAAAAACTGATTGACAATTCAAGGGGACATATTAATGGTAACAACAAAGGGCCAGTAATGGGTGATACTTGCCTATGTTGTTTTATAGACAATGAGTTGAAATTTTCAAGAATTTTCAATGAGGATGGCTTCAATTCGATCTTTGTTCTGTTCCCACCCTTAAGTTGTAATGCTTTTTAAGGTTTATATTTAGTATGTATGTTGTCAGGCTTGTTAAAATCATCAAATTGAAACATTTAAACAAGCATACACCGTCTCGTGTTATCACTGTTGTTGAGTATTTAATTCTGTCGCAGGATGAAATATGTAAATCCATTGCTGAAAAAGGTGGTATTGATGTAGTACTCAAATGTATAGATGACAGTGGTGAACAGGGCAACAAAGAGGTGGCCAAAGTTTGTTGCTCATTACTTTCAAAGGTATAAGTCGAAAATGCTTCTCTAGAAATGCCACTTGGACCTTTTTATTATCATCATTTATATTCATTTGTTTAACAATTTCTAACTTCTAAGCAAATTAGTAGTGTTTTCACAGCCATTAGTTGTTTGAAGTGACTGATTGAGTTTTCTCCTTTTTAGCCATTATAATGGTTATTGTCTCACCCTTCTAGAGCTGAAAGTTTTCCTTGAATATTTATAGTGCGCATGTGTTTAAATTTTTATCTCCAGTACCTGAATATGATTTCACACTTTTATCCTATATATCCTCTGTGTCTTTTATTTGTTCACTTAATGTTTTTTTTGATACATTTGTTCACTTAATGTAAAAAATGTATATTTGCCCATTTTTGGGGAATATATGGCTGATAAGCTTGCATAAAAACTGGTGTAAGCAGTCAACTACTCCATATATTTCTAATCCAACCAACCACATTTACCTGTCTTGTGACTGGTACAATTTGGCCTCCAATACGACTTTAGCTTTCATTGTTTAGTTGTGCCCGGACCCTAAGTTCATAAACTTATATGTGTAATATATACTATGGTGTGTATCATGTCATACTTCAGTAATGTGGGTAAAATAAAAATAACCTTAATGATTGCTTCTAGGGCTTAAACATATGCTATCCTCCACCCCACTTGCCTGTGAAGATACAGTTTGCCTGGCCTGGCATTATATTTACTTTAAATATGTAGTTTTTGTTTTCTTCAATTAAATAACACCTTTATATGTTTAATTGATCAGTTGGCAGGAAGTGACGCAAACAAGAGTGCAATTGTCGGGAAAGGGGGTATGGATAAGCTAATCAAACTTTCAGCCAGATATGCTGACGATCCTTCGGTTTTGCAAGAGGTGAGAACCTTAAATTGTTCAAAACATCACTATTAACATCCCACTCCAAGTATAGTGATTTTCATTGGCAGATTGATTTTATCGTAATTTATATACCGATTTAATTTACCTCATCCAAAATGAGAAGCTGTAATGAGGATTTACTTTGTAGTTAAACTGGATTGATATACTTGATCAAGTTATGGGTGTCAACACTGAAAAAATTCAGCTGTTCATAACAATAACAATAACCAAGCTGTATCCCACAAAATTGAGGCTATATCTGTTTAGGGGTCGCAGTGGATAATGGGCATGATTGGGAATATCATATTCTACACATTCTAGTTTCTGTTGTTATTACTTAACTGGACCAAAAACAATATTTGAAGAGTCTGATGTTGGTGATGACTGATGAGATAAAATAACCTTAAGTATGTGTTATTTTGACTATACAATATATATCTAATTAGTGTTAATGTATCCGTTTTTGGTAGATCATGTAAATTTTAAAATAGGATTTGCAAGTTTATGAATTTTTTTACTGATTTGTTTCGATTCGACATTATGTGCTGTATCCAATTAACTTTTAAGTTGTATTTGAATTTAGTCAAATGGTTTTGTTTGTAACGTTTTACAATTAGGATCAAGATAAGATTTGGATGATCTTATTTTTTTCAATTAAGTTATATGTTATATTTTTAGCTAATGTTCTATTTTATTGATTATTCACTGCAATGCAAGTATTGCAATACTAGTATTCATTTTATTTTTGTGAAAAAAATGTACTAGGGTAGGCCATATTCAAGTCAACTAAAATGCATTTAATAAAAGTAAAAGTGGGTGTAATGAAATTACTATTCATGTAGGTGTGAATCTGTATACAAGTATGTTTTCAAAATGCAGTTATAGGGATTGATACTATAGAATCCATTGTTATAATTATATCCAGCACATAATTTTATTTCTTTACAATTCTTGATATACTTGTTATTATCCTTTAAGTTTGTTGTATATATGCATCTTATATGTTCTTTACTTTATTTGTGATACAGATCATGTCTATTATTTCTGTGCTTTCGCTAAGATCCCCAGAAAATGCTGCCCGTGCCATTGAAGCTGGTGCCGGTGATCTTGCTATTCAAGCAATGCAGAAATTTCCTGCAGCACACCAAATGCAAAGAAACTCCTGTCTTATGATCAGAAATCTAGTAGCGAGAAACCAAGAGAATAGGTAAGTTCATAATTTGCGATATTTACAGTGCAAGACATATTTGCTAATAATAAAATCCGAGTTTTTTGCTAGTCACGTAGCACTATCCGATCACTCTAAATCTTTTGAACCACTTGTCAGCATTTGCATCACTCATACAGTGCCCCGAACCCATTCGCGAGGGCACTGTCACTGTACAAGTTTAGGCATGATGCCAGGCTTTTTCGTCTCCCTCCGTTGTAATTATCCAATCCTTGTATTCTAGCTTAATGATATCTGCTTACACAATTTATATTGTACAGAACTATTCTGCTTAAGAATGGAATTGAGAAATACATAAGGAAAGCAAAGGAAACACATGCCAACTGTAAGGAAGCTGCTACTGATGCCTTGAGGGATTTGGGGCTGGATAGTTACAATTTGTAGCTGATAAATTTTTCGTCTCTATATTCTTATTTCGTGTAGCACTATCGATATTCTCTTATTTTTGAAAAAAAACATGAGTGTGTGACTGCATATTTCTACCGTCTCTTTACCAAAATATATGTACATGTACTTTAAAAAATAGTAAAACTAAATGTTAGGAATTTGTATGATTGTGTGATATATTACTGGGAAAGTTAAACTCATGATCTCTCCACTTAAACATTGGATATGTGCAATTAATTGTTTTCACTTCTCTATCTATCTTATTGCTGCGTCCAAAACCAAAATCCAATAGTTATAAGTGATAGATTTTAGTCCACTATTTCCTATATTCTCTTGAAATTGTTCCTCAAGTTGTCAAACTTTTTCATCCTAATTTTTAAAAATTAAAGTCACTGCTTGTTTTCTATATTGGTGAGAATAGAATGAGTTGAGCTAGGTTTTACACTGTCAAAATATTTAAACTCTACCAAGTCTTGCAAAAGATCTTGTGGTGTGGAAGATACAATTTTTGCATTATGTATCTCAGGTCCGATTCTTGGCACCAATAAAGAAACAGAATTTTATTTTTATTATAATATACTATACATCATGTTTTTATTTCCTTCTATTGAATGAAGCTTACTCTTATTTATAAAACATGATGTTTTCTTTTCTTCAAACTAGAAGAAGAGCTCTAACTTCCACCAATTAATGTGGAACAACAACAAACTGAAGCACCAAAAGCTTCCTTCTTGCATAGTCCTCTCCAGTAGGACTTACTTAGGCAATAGGAATTACAGTCAGGGACTGTATCACATAGGAAAAGACATGTCCACTCTTCACGTGGTAGGCGTCTACCTTCAAATTTGGGCATACCTAGGGGTGGGTAAAAAACCGAAGCCCGTCTAAACCCAACAAAACCCGCCCAAAAATTAGAGATTTGGGCGGTTTATAATGGGTCGCGGGTTAGCGGGTTGAAAAACTCGGTTTGAATTGGGTTGGTACGGATAAGTCCGGATAGAGGAAATTGGACCGACGGTGCCCGAACCCGCCCGCACGAGTAAATTAAAACGCTGAATCTAAATTTTTCCCACGTCTCATTTCACACTTTTTCACTTCACCTCAAACCCATGTAAACTGAAACAATCATGAAACATTTTAAAACGCAAAACTTGGTCATTCTTCATCTTATTTGTCTAACTTCGTTGAAATCAAATGATATATTTTTAATTTTATTTGAGATTTTAATTTTTTCTTACTTTTTATGTCAATTTAGTCTTTCGAAGACTTTCCTTTTGTGTTTGATTTATGATTCTCTCATCTCTGGTTGCATATTTTCTTGATCTAAACTCCAAATTTTGGATTTATTATTATTTTTTATTTTATGTTTAACCGCTTCAAACCGCCCAATAACCCGCTTAAACCGCAAGCCCGAACCCGTGGAAACCGCTCTTCATTTTCGGGTGAATTGGGCATTACTTTTTGACTCTGCGGTTTAGACCGGGTGACGACTTTGAGCCCGAACCCGCCCATACCCGCCCATTACCCACCCCTAGGCATACCTAGCAGAAAGAATAATATTAGTGTGTTTTATAAATGATAATAATAATTATTGATAAAAGTAAATAAATATAAATATAGTGTAATAAAATAGAATATTCAAACTCTGTTATGCGATTTGACTACATAGTACATACCCATTGAGAATAGAAGAACTACAACCAAGGTAGCCATAATAAACGGTTTGTCGAGCATATTATTTTATTTTCTTTCACTCCTTCAATGATACTTTGTAAATCATTAGGTAATTTTTCCATGTTTGTGCATAGTGTATATATAATAAATATAATACACACAGATATATGTTTTTACTTTAATTTAATATATGGGCAATACAAGATTTAGATTATTATAAGAGAGTATTATATTATTTTTTTATTATAAGATTTTTATTTATTTCAAAGACAAAGTTTCATGTTATAAGATTAATTGCATTCTGTTATTTTACCATTTAAATATTTTATATACTTACATTAACTTTGTCTTTTGTGTTGAATTACACACCTTGCATTTTGTCACTGCTTGTTATTATACATATAAAAAATTGTATAGGGGTTTGATAGTCTTGTTGGGGAGTCTGGAAGACCATTGGAAGCAACAACAAGTCAATGCTTTAAGATTACAAGAGAGAGATGTTACATTTTCACTCAAAATCTTAAGACATTAGGTATACGAGTCACCTCTCTTATATATTCAACATTCTTCTCATTCATAGTCGAAGTGAAACTTAACTACTCACACTTGAAATCCAACAATTTTCCCTCAAATGTGAGTTTCCAGCATTCTATAATTGATTCAATACCTGGATTCACTCATGCTCCCCCCACCAAGTTGAACCACGACTCTAATTAATACCACTTGTTGGGAGTTTGGGGGAGCATCAGAAGAAACAATAGGACAATGCTTTAGGACCACAAGAAATAAAAACAACACACATTAACCCAAAACATCAATGCATTATGTTCATGGTCACCTCTTATAAATTCAACATTTTTTCTATTTATAATCGATGTGAAACTTAATCACTCACATTTGAAACTCGACAAGTAATTTAGATCAACTAAAATTATAACTATAAATGTCTTGAATACAATTTAAGTGGTAGGTTGCTATTTTATTTTTTTTAATTTTGTTTTTAACCCTCTGGTCTCAAGGGAAGGGGACCCTGATACTTCAGAGTTCGGCCGCGAGGTAAGTAATGTCTGACAAAAAATTGTTCCCATTAGAATCATGGAGGCTCAGGGTTACTTTTCCCGAAGGAGCTTGTAGCGACATTTGAGAGACGTTCAGGTCTCACTTTTCTATTGAACTTCCATAGGAGTCCGCTTTTCGTCATACTGGGATGAACTGGGAAAGCGCATTAACCACTTGAACTCAATGTCTTGGTTGGTAAGTTGTTAATTTAGACCAACTAAAATTATTAGAAGTCAATACCAAAAAGAATTTATTAGGTTAAGTTAATGAATTTAATAGAATTTGCTAATTTACCCCATTTTTTAGTGAGTCTAAATCAACAAATTATAACTAAAAATTTGTGAGATACATCTTAAAGTAGACCTTGCTAATCTATTCATCAACTAAAAAAATTAGTGGGGTAAATTAGCAAACTTTGTTTATATAGTATATTTGTTTTAAGTACCAATACTAATGGATCTCGTAGAGATGGTGATTATATTGGTTGTGGTTGAATCTTCAAAGGAAGTGATGATGAGCGATTAAATTAATTTTGTAAAGTTTCTCAAATTAATATGAATCATGTTGACGTATAATCATTCAGTTAGGAATATGTGATCATTCGATTTAGATCAAATAACCTAAATTTTAACCTTAGAATGTTACATTAAACAGATAAAACAATCATAATTGTTTGATTATAATCATGTAGTATGAAATGCTTACTACACCATGAGTGCACATATCCAAAGTGAATGTAATCCATTTTCCTCAAATACTTTGTTCTAATCTCATATATAAACAATATAGACCAAATATAAATTATTTAATAAATTTTAAAAAGTATTTGGTGCTTATATATGAAATCAGATAAAGTACTTTTATGTAAAGTAATAAGTTCAACTTTAATAGATGATTCATATTAAACTAGTTTATTTTTGAGCTCATGAAAAATATTTTATTCAAATATGTAAAATTTCATGTTAATTCATAAAATTCTCATAAACAAAAACAGTATCATCATAAACTATATAAAAAAGCTTATAATACATAAAAATTTGTTTATATAAATAAGTTAATTCATATAAGCTTAAGAATAAGTCAATTGAGAGGTTAGTGTATAATAAAAAAATATCTGGTGGCACATACATGTATCTATCTAGATTGTCTAGTTTTGGATAAAATCAAAAAACACAAACAAACTTTGGAGTTTGGAGTGAGTGACAAATAAACACATGAAAAGAAAAAGAAGTGTTGTTCACTTCACATTCACATTCACGAGCTAACTATCACACCACCGCCCTTCTTCTACATCTTCAACTTCAACCACTGCTTCAGATTTTCATTGCTCAACCTTTTTCATGTGTTTTAACAATATAATCATATAACACCGACCCATGTTTTCTTTTTCAAATATTTCATCTGGGTTTTTCATTTTTCAATATCAGACTTAATTTTTCTTATCTTGGTATGTTAAATAATTGAAAAAGGTCAAATTTTTAACTTTATTTTTGAATTTGAAGAAAAAAAAAATGGATCCTTCTATGAACCATGTTGGTCATGGAGGAATGGATAGAGGAGTACCAATTATGCATGAAAGTGATAGGTATGAACTTGTACGTGATATTGGTTCTGGAAATTTTGGGGTGGCTAGGCTTATGAGAGATAAACACACTAATCAACTTGTTGCTATTAAGTATATTGAGAGAGGTGATAAGGTTTGACCTTAATTTCTCTCTGCTGTTTTCTTTCCTTTTTTTTTTTTTTTTTTTTTATGTTTTTGGTTTGTGTTTGTGAGTTGAAATTTGGTAACTTAGTTATTATTATTATTTTTTAGCAATTCATGTAAAATATCAGTTTTTCTTGTTCTTTGTATTTTGTTGAAAAGTGTTGATTTGATTGATTGGTTTATTGTAATTAATTGTCTATTTGTCTTTGGTGGTGGAACTGGAATTTGGCTCCTCAAAAGTGTAAAGTGAGAAAATCAAGAATATTACTTACTAAGTGATTTTTTGTTCACTATAGAGGAGCCGAATCTATGGAACTGAAGATTTTGATGGTTAGTGTATTAGTTTTGAGTTGGTTGGTGAAAAGATGTTTTAATGTCAAAAATGTTTTAGTGATTATTTGAAGTCTTTCAATTTCATTATGTTTATGATTTACTATGTTTGATATTGAGCTTAACCATACCTATTTGTTTAACAGATAGATGAAAATGTACAAAGGGAAATTATAAATCATAGATCACTGAGGCATCCAAATATTGTCAGATTCAAGGAGGTTTGTAGGGTCTAATCATATTTCTTATAGGAGGTTTATATCTATCTATCTATCTATATTAACGCGTGCTCATACTCGTCAAATATAGGTCATACTTACCCCTACACATTTAGCTATTGTGATGGAATATGCTTCTGGAGGAGAGCTATTTGAGCGAATATGCAATGCAGGACGATTCAGCGAGGATGAGGTTCTTATCATTTTCTGTTCATGGATTTTGAATGCAGTACCGCTGCTGCTGCGGTTAACGTTAGTGACCATTATGTTGTGCTGCAGGCACGGTTTTTCTTCCAACAACTTATATCAGGAGTTAGCTACTGTCATGCAATGGTACATAATTTCGCCAAATGTGGTCTTTACTTTTACAATAGCGCATTTGCTTCCCAAAAAACATAGTAAAATGTTTGACTCGAATATCTCTATTTGTCTTTCACAATAAAGCAAATATGTCATCGTGACTTGAAGTTGGAGAACACGTTGTTGGATGGTAGTCCGGCTCCTCGTTTGAAGATTTGCGATTTTGGTTATTCAAAGGTATATACGAAGATTAAGCAAAATAATTTTATCTGTCATTTTACCTTTGGTGGATTGATTGTTGATATCTATGACACAAATCTTGACTGTCTCGTGCAGTCCTCGGTGCTACATTCGCAACCAAAATCTACGGTCGGTACCCCTGCATATATTGCTCCTGAAGTTTTGCTTAAGAAGGAATATGATGGCAAGGTAATTTGTAACTTCGATTTCTATAGAAGAAAAAATATTTAACTAGTGATATTCTGAAAATTTCCTATTGCGATGCTCGATTATTAGCTTTGCTTTCTTTATTTATGTCTGTACCTAATCAGACCTTTGTTGTTTTCCTGTAAGTTTCAGTTAGTTGACATTTGTTACTACAACCACCAGTAAATGCATTCGAAATATGTATGATTTTTCTATGCATGAAGATTTGTATATATTAGATATGAATGCAGAAGCACTGCTTTCATGCCAGCTAGCTTTTTCCTGTTTAAAAATACTTCGTACTGATGTCGTCACTATGACTCAGATTGCAGATGTGTGGTCTTGCGGGGTGACCTTATATGTCATGTTGGTCGGTGCATATCCTTTTGAGGATCCACAGGAGCCTAAAAATTTCCGGAAGACTATTCATGTAACCTTTTGCAACTTCTTTTAGGTCATTGAAGCAATAGATTGAATCACTAGTTTTGAACTTGTGGATTTTGCTTGCAGAGGATTTTGAAAGTCCAATACTCAATCCCTGATTATGTTCAAATATCTCCCGAGTGCCGTCATTTGATCTCAAGGATCTTTGTTGCAGACCCTGCACAAGTAAAACCTATACTCTTTATGTAGCTTACATATTTTTTGATTCCTGTAATGTGTTCATTTTTTTGTTTTAGTCCCTGTAAATTTTTTGTTTCGTTTTTTAAATGGCTGTCATTTGTAAATTTTACAGTGACCACTTTTTAATTATTTGAAATAATCGACATTTGCGACAACTTTTTAAGTGGTTAATGCAGTTCAAATAAGTGGTTAATAGTTAATACATTCAATATCGTTAATGGATATATCATGTGTCGAAACACATTAACCACCAACGTAACTTCATTAACCATGAATTTGGATGTGGTTAGCCATAGAGATAATGGCATTATCTTTCAATTGGAAACTAACATTGTCTTAAAACAGAGAATAAGTATGCCTGAGTTTCGAAACCACGAGTGGTTTTTGAAGAACCTTCCAGCCGATCTCATAGTTGGGAATACAACGAACGACCATTTTCAGGAGCCTGAACAACCAATGCAGACGGTTGAAGAAATCATGCAGATAATTAGCGAGGCTACTATTCCCGCAGCTGGAACTCATCAGTCTCTCACTCAGTATCTTACCGGTAGCTTGGACATCGATGATGAAATGGACGAGGATATAGACACTGATCCTGACCTTGATATCGATAGCAGTGGTGAAATAGTTTATGCAATGTAAATTACTATAGTAAACAATGGAAGGATTCTGTAATGTAAATATTCTGAGTTTTAGAACATGTGGAAGAAAAAATTACACATTCTATAAGTTTACATGCTGCTTTGTATGTATAGATGTGTTATGCTGTTATATTATGATGATGAAGTTGTGAAGTTGTTGTTTTTTCTTTTCACCTTTCCTTAATTT
This sequence comes from Trifolium repens, assembly GCA_030408175.1. Lineage (NCBI taxonomy): Eukaryota > Viridiplantae > Streptophyta > Magnoliopsida > Fabales > Fabaceae > Trifolium > Trifolium repens. The sequence goes on from CP125837.1 coordinate 10,364,115, forward strand.
TACTTGGAAGTGCTTTTTGTTGATCTTTCTTTGTTTTCATACTTAGTTTAAATTCCAAAGAAGTATCTAAATATGAATCTTAATCTGATGAGTTTGTTTAGATTTGACAAATACCATAAGATGCTTGTACCACTAATCATATACAAGAAAGATGTTTGAAAATCTTTTAAAATTTCGATAACATTTAGGTCATTTTTTAGTTGAGGTTTAGAGTCATATTCGCTCTTACGATTGAAAGAGAAATGATGGTTTGATTTTGATTCTAAAAATAAGAGAAAATAAATAAGTTGAATTTTAATGTATTAATATTTATTTTTGTTTTTGTGGAATCAACTCAGATTAATTCAATCTTATCTTCACAATGAGGAATAATACCATAACCTTATAGCTAAGTAAACTCCATTTACTTGTTGGTGTGACACCTATGTATGTCTATAAGGTTTTTATATTGGTCTATCCACTAATAGACAATAAATTCATAAGTTTGCATTGGGTCCTATGGATCTGGTGTACATTTCTATGTGGGACGGTCTCTTATCCTGACACAGAAAACCAAACATGTCTTATAAACAAATAATGCCATGTATTGAGACATGCTTAGGCAGCATCTAGTGCATTATTAGATTACTTTTTATAGAAATTCTAAAATAATATACAATGTTCAAAGTTGACTACTATTTTTTCTTCTTCTTTTGGTAAACAACTCATAAACTAAACTAATTGATACTTAGATTTGGATTTTGTACCAATGAAAAATCTTGAATTGTTTGCTATATCATGCATTTTAAATTGCATGACATCAATCAATTCAATACATAGGATTGTTTGATCTTATGTTCAAATGACGGTGATTAATTCAAGATTTTTCAATTACTGTGAATATAGATCATTGATAGATTCAACTAATAACGTTCGAATTTAAATTGCATGTAGTCTTGTAGTCATGACAAATCTGACCGTCCGATCAAGAGTTATCCAAATTGATATCACTAATTTAAAAATATGTCCTACTAAAGTATTATGAAGATCAAATATAAATTTAGTGAAACTTAAACAAAAATCAATTGAATTGTGTTGACAAAAGTGTTGCAAACATTTTCCTTTTTGTTTATCTTTATTACATGTGCATCATGACAAGTTAAAGTAATGAAGAGCCTTAGAATGTTACTATGTACAAATATTGAAATGTTAATTATTGTAAATAGATACTACTATTTTAATTTAATATTAAGTGAGTCTCTATCATTACTTAACTCATGAATATGGACAGATTTGTAATTCATCTGGACGCTTCTTTAGGAAAACATTATCTCATAAAAAAAGCATTTATTTCACAAGCTGTTGTCACTTGTGTTAAAAAAAGGTATACATATCAATTATCATCGGCCATTTTTCTAGAGTTGATACTATTTTATTATACTATTTTATACTAAAAGACATACACATGAGCATGTGAAAAGAAAAAATAAAATATTCAGAGAAAACTCTAGAAGATAGAATTAAAAATTCCTTTTCAACTTCAAAAATTAAAATAGTTTTTCAATTACCATTATCTATGCTTTCTATCACCAAAAACACCAATTTGATGCTTAGAAGCATCAACTAAAAGAGCTTTCCTAATTTGTTCACATCAGTTCAAAATTGTGTACATGCTCCAATATGAACATGTTAATTGTTACATTAATCAAAAAGGAAAAGATAAATAACAAAAACCAAAAACATTTACTTCTCCAATACAAGTTTGAGAAGCATGATAAGAACAAAAAAGTTTTCTTATACAAAAAGTAAGAGTCACCATTGACATCTATTTAATGCTTATCATCAACTTGATTATCTGGATCATTCAACACAACCTAATAAGCATAGTAGTGTACATCTTTTCTCAACAAAGTGAATTCTAATTTCATTTTCAATGAAATTCTCATTGCATTGTTTGAATTTCCAAGATCTTCATTTGTGAAAACTTAAGTTTCCTGTATCACAAAGGAGTTAGAAGTTAATGATATATTCATCAATGATAACACCGAATTGCACAGAAAAAAAATTGTGACTGATAGTTCATGAATTGAACTGAACCAATTTGATTCAGTTCAGTGTGTGAACTATTCGTCACAATTCAGTTTTTTTCTGTGCAGTTCGGTTTTTTGCTTTTCTTGAACAGTCCTAATTCTCAGTTAGTAATAGCAATTTGGTACAGTTCGGTTCACAAAGAATCAGTTTGGTTTTTATTTTTCTTGAACAGTTTTAATTATAAGTTAGTAATATACTAGCAATTTGTTGGGTTCGAAAAAGTGCAGTTCAGTTTTTTGTAAAGGTAGGGCTTTCCCTCTATCACTGTGTTTCACTCCAACTGTCAATTTTTACCCATCTCACTGGTCAGTTACAACTAGTTGTTGAGTTTTAATGTAAATAGTCTAAATTGTATAAAACCTTAAAATAGAGGCCATTCCGCTATAGCGCGGTTGGGGACTGATAGCACTGACCAAATTATGGAGACATGTTTGAAAACTCAAAAACTATGACCTACTTGATTGAGCACAATTCAATAAGCCCCTATATTTGATTTATTGAATTGCATTTCACTTTTCGGATCTATTCTCTGATTGAGAAAAATGGACATGCATAGGAAATGTAATATCCTAACTCCTCTAAATAAACAAATGAACAACACCCATCCCCCTTTTCCATTACCACATTAAATCTCATCCTGTCATCCACAAGCATCAACCATGAACACCCTTACCTATCTGTCACAAACCAAATACCCAGCCAACATGTTCTCGCTGTAGCTGTGTCTAAGGAGTGTCCATTCTCCACAAAATATCAGGAATGTCAAGGCTTCATAGGCCACATCTGAATTGAGACAACCATGATATAGGAGTCATAACCACAACTAACCTTAGATTGGCACACCATGGAGGATCGCACACTCAATGGAGGATTTGCAACCATAGTTGAACACATGGAAGAGAATGGGGATTAGGATTCGGGCTAACAACCTATGCTTTATATAAAGGGATCTTTTTGCAATTTTAGTTCTTCATACCTTTTCCTATCGAAGGACCAAATTACAGATAAGAAAAACTCATAACATGCTATAGTGGGTAAAAATGGTAGTGCACCCTAGTCTTCACTATAATTTATCTAATTTTTCAAATGTAACTTTATAGTTTAGCAAAAGTTGATGACAACATTGGACATTAAGGACTCCATAATGAACTGTTAACAATAAACCTAATTGAAAACTTAATGAAACTATTGGGATTAATCTTCACATTTATTTGAATGCAGTTCGTGCTTGACAAAACTAGATTTAGCTGACCTCATACATTTTCTCTCATTTAGCACAATAGATTACAGTCAATCATAAACAAAAACAAGGAAACATATAGCCTTTGTGCAAACTACGGAAGATAGAAGTTGTAGGATCTAGAATGAGTTTTATGGAACTTACTATTTAAATTGATTTTGCAACCTTGTAACATAGCTCAGTGGGTTAACTAACTATCAGAGTCTAAAATCTTCAATGCTTTAGGTCTTCTATACCACAATATTGCAAACCATAGAGTCCTCAACAGAACCCCATTTGCAAAGTGAGGAATAAGTATACGTCCCAAAGAAGGATAATATGGACCTGGCAATTTGATCAATGTGAAGAAAATTGAAACGGCAATTAAATGCCATGGAACTGCTGCGTCCCTTAGCCTTGGAGATAACTCCAATGCAGTCTCTTTAAGGATCCCAGCAACAGCAGCTCCCAAGAGAATAGGGATAGGAACAAGAACTAGCTTCCGTTGATGCGCGCAGTAGGATAACTCACTGATGGTGGTAACTGTGAATACAGGTACATATAGGTATTTGACAACAGCCAAAGTAAGATCAAGAACAAGTTGAATGAAGTTGCCTAGTGTTGTGTTCCACGGGAAATTCTTCACCGGCTCGGGAGAACGATCCCAAAGCTTACGGGCTTTATCTATTAGCTGGTCAAATTGCAATTTTCTATCATCGTCTGATTGATGTGCAGACATATTCACAGAACATGAGATCTTGGGCCATGTCTTCTGAGATGCAGAAAATGGTTTAACACCTATGCAACAACCGCGCTTCTCGACAAAACATGATGTACCCTGCAATAGCAAAAACAAGAGTTTGAAGATAATGAAACAAATTATATAACCTAAATTGGTTGTGTGGTGTACACCGAAAATCCCTTTTCTTAAGAGAAAGTAAAAGTAGCCTACCACTCTACATTCCGAAAACTCCAAAACAAATGAAAACTAGTAATTTTCAGATTGAGTAATGCTACTGCACTACACATATACAGTACCACAAATCTTACATGCACATCCTGCGTTTCTTATTTTCCTGATATACACTGCTTTGACATTTTATAAATTTGACCGTGTAGATTAGGGTACCTTTTGTTACACAAGTTATAATTCGACATAATACAACATGAGTTGGGTTTATATTTAGTGCACTTTAATAGAAGACCAATAATTGACACAAGATAAAGATTAAATTTTTTGTATATATATTAGGACATTAGAACAAAGCATAAATTTTATTTTATTTAGTCAAAATAAAAAATGATAATGTTTATGAAATTTATTAAGGAATCCTGAAAATGACTAGGCCATGTTTGGATAAATAGTTATGTATAAGCTATTTCTATAACAAAAGATGAAATAAAGTCAAAAAAATTCATATAAGTTGGGCCTGATCGAATTGACTTATTTGAGCTTATCTACTGGTATTAGTTTTGTGAAACTGATTGGGAGAACTTATGAAAACAGCTTATGATAAAATTTTCATAAGTTTTTTTCAGCTTATTTTCACAAATTCAACAATATAGCTTATGAAAACAGTTTATAGCATATATAAAAACAATTTATCTTCATTTTATCTTTTGCTATAAAAATAGCTAATGTAAGCTTATATAAGCGCTTGTGCTATAAGCTGCAAATAAACTGTTTATCCAAACAGGCCCTCACTAACACTGATAGTCAAATTGTTTACCATGAAGCTTAAGAAAAATGATAGTAATATATAGGGATTCAACTAAAAACTCGTTAGCAACTAATTACTCGTTCATCTAATTCCCTAACCATTCTACAATCTCTATGGATTTCCTAACATTGAAAGAAAGGAAAAAAAAGTGCTTAATATAACAAGGCAAAATAAAAATATGAAAAAAGAAAGTTGGAATACCTTGAATCTGAGAAAAGATGGTTGGAAAGAAGCGGAAGTGGAAGATAAGGGATAAGGGAGAGACATTTGAAAGATAAAAATTTGAAAGCAAATTTAGATACCCTTTTGAAAGGAGATTGTAATTCAACAAGAAACAACAAATGGGTTGGGGGGTTTAATTAGGAATTAGCAGTGAACGAACATTCAGTGGTTGGTTGCCATGGGGGAATGAATTGTGTGTAAGCCGATAGACGGCGTTTGTTAAATTTTTTGAGAAAAATTATTTTTTTTTTAATTACCTGATTTTTTAAAAAAAGATTTATGCAATACTGTATATTCAATCAGGTGTTTTTTAAAATTTAAAATTGTAATTCTAACTACTTTTTGGAGTATAAAGTATTTTTAATAATTACTTTGTAATAATTAAGATAAAATAAAACCTTACCAAAAAAAATTAAGGTAAAATAAAATGTGTTTATCACTTCTTAATTCTTTTTTATATTCATGTTTATATTTCTTCGCTGGAGCAGTTTTGAACGAATAATTTAATACATGTGTACAAATGTTTATATAAACTAATCTCAAAAATAAATTCTTAAAAAAATTGTATCATTTAATATTTTTAAAAATAATATAAAATAGTCCCCGTGAACATAATTCGGTTGGCAGGAACATTGCATGCAATATGTAGGAACCAGGAACCTCGGAACTCCACTATTTCAACTTAAAATGTAAAATTCTATTTACTAGGATACTTAACCAAAAAATATATAAAATAACATACAAAATAAACATACTTTTAGAAATTGAAATTATTTATGAGCCAATAATGGCTCCTTATTTAAGATAATACATTTTGGTATCACTTGTTCATTCATATAGAGCCTTATTCATACACCTAGCTTGACGAAACATATATAAAACATGGTGTCACCATAAAACATAAACAATTGATGGCTCCATTTGCAAACATAACATCATCTTGATTATACTAAAATGGTTTCTAATTAATCCTGAAATGATGTATTTGGATGTTTTCAACATCAAGTTTCATGAAATTGCTACGTTTTCTAGTAGCTAAAAACTTGCCCCAATTGTAAGGTCTATATTTGGGAGGATTTTGATCATTTGTGAGCTCTTTCAATGGTTCCACCATGGTGTAGTGTGCTGGAAAGAGAAAGAATGGATATGAAAGCCTTGCCTTTTCTGTGTTCAGCATCACTCTATGTTCAACACTCTCGTATGCATCGTTACTCCAAACCTACAATACAAGAATTAATTATGTCTTTCTTCATGTAAAAAATAGTGAGATTCTATTAATAAAAGTTAATGCATTCACATGATTGATAATTTCTTTTACCAAATTAGGATGGTAAAATGGACGGATTGCAACCAATCGTTAGTTGGTTGATTGGTGATTGACGTTGAACTTATTAGAGAGGACCACAATTCAATCCTCCGCAACTGCGATCGGGAGGGATGGAACTACTTGATGTTAGAACTGATCCCCGAACCAGATTAAACTAGTGGTAAAAGCCAAAAAAGTACACGGATTGCATAGATTTAAATTTGAATTGTAATAGATTGATCAAAATAAAATATTAATTCATTAACAATCCACTATTCTTTGGAAAAATAAGTTGAATTCAATCCATTAAACATAAAATCTATCATAGAATTTTTATATTAATTCATATCCATCTATTTTTATATTTTTAATTTATAAATATACCAAAGTACATTAGTTGTTTTTTTTACATATTTTTCTTTTATTGAATTCAACCCATAACAAATTTTATTTGGCTCATCCAAATTGTTCACTAGCCCAAAATAATATTTTTAATAGTTCAAAAATCTTTAAATTGTATTATATTAATAATAATTTTGATTATGTAGTGAGTTGATTGCCTCTCAATAAAACATGAGAACAATTTTTGACTTATAAACAATTTTATTTTTTGTCAAATAGTCAAGTAGCGAAAACCATACATGTTTTAAGTGTGCAGAATTACATATTCAAATTCGTTATAATTTCTCATAATTATAATTTATAGAATTGATCATTAATTAAGAAGTACTCCATCCGTTCATTTTTATAAGAGACAGTTGACTTATTAGATTCATTCAATAATGAATGTATTTAAGCTATAATATAGACCAAATAAATCATTATTAAATGTATGTAAAAAGTGAATTGTCTCTTATAAAAAGGAATGGAGAGAGTATATAGTACCTGAATTACGTCACCAACATTGATAATATAAGCATTAGGTAAAGGGTTAACAAGAACCCATTCACCATCAGATTTTCTCCTCACTTCTAATCCACTAACTTCATCTTGAGCAAGGACAGTTAAAGCACCAGAATCTTTGTGACGACCACATCCTAAAACAATGTCAGGATTTGGACAAGGTGGATAATGGTTGAGTCTTATCCAACTTGTTTCATCTTTGAAGAAATCATGAAATCTTTTTGGAGGTAATCCCAAGCTTAGGGCGATTAGTTCCATTATCTTGAGTGCTAGTGTTTTCATGTGTTGAGCATATTCTTGGAATGTCTCTCTGTAAAACATAAATAAATATTTAATGTCACAATCTTATATTAACATAAGAATGTCACAATCTTTAATCTTATATTACTTTTAGAATTAAAAAGTATAAGAATGTTTTTTTTAACGGCTAAATTTTATTAATAACGCGAGCGACTGAGCGTAAGACGAGCACAGTCCACAAAATCAACTCATACAAAACACTTTACAAGGTATAAGAATGTTACATGAGCATATAACTAAGTTGGTAATTAGAACATTGATCGTATTATATATATAGGAATTGAATTTTCAAAGCCATAAATCTCCACTTCACGTGTTCTCAATGATGAATTTATGGTTATTAGATTATTTGGCAAGAAAATAAAAAGAAACGCACAAGAATTACATATTTATGTACAAAATATTTGGCAAATTAATTTATAATTACATCAGAAGATGGAAAATATGCTACAGTGAACCATCTTTATAACTGATCCACCGTGAACTAATGTTTAAAATTATCTAAAATTCTAACGACAATACGATTTAAAGGTAAAAAATCACGAATCTCCTCATCTTTATAGGTAAAACAATGACATGGTTGATCTCAGTTCAATATGTGTTATATCTACTTTCTGTTGTTTTAATAAAATCAGTATCAATTAAGTCATTATTTCAAACGTAAGACGAAAAATCATCATGAACTTATACTTCTAAGCATGAACGTATTTCTTGTCGATAAGATTTTTAAGAACAAAAAAAATTGAAGTTACCTCATCTCTGGTGGAAACTCTGGCCACTGATTATACCAATGAGTAACCTCTTTATCATGAGGATCAATTGAAGCAGGAACCAAAGTAGGTTCCTCAAGAGTAAAATCAAACACTTCTTTCCAATCTCTAACATTCTTAGTATGTTCAGTTTCATAATATCCCATAACATTAACAATATCTCTTCTAACTTTCTTCTTTTCCTCCATTTTTTGTCCAAAGAATTTCTTCCCAACAGATTCAATCTTTTGCCTACTTTCAAGTGGAGCACCATGATTGATCACTTGGAAAAATCCCCACTCTTTGCATGCACTTCCTATTTTCCTCACAAGTTCATCAAAAACTAAAGGGTCTTTTTCAATATTATTGGAATTGTTTAATATAGGTGATAGGTCTATTACTGGAATGTTTTCAGCTTCTATGACATTTAGTTTTGGTCTATGCTCTGGTGCTTGAATGAAATCTGGATCAATCTCTACCATGGTTATGATGATTTCTTAAAGAAATGATAATTATTATGTGACAGCAATATTAGTGGAAGAGTGTTGTTTTGGCTGTCACATATATAATTGGTGTTGGTGTCCAAATATATATATAGACATTGAAAATTTGAAGTTAAGTGTTTTTTTTTTGACAATTGGTATCTGGTCCAAAAGAACCGACTAATTCGAGGAACACCAATTCTATTGCCAACTTGCGGGGGGTCTACATAAAGCTAGAGCCTTTTTTGTTTTTTATGGACTGATCCAACACAAAAAATTGCATCAAAAGAATTTAAACTTGATATATTGAGAGGAGCAAACTTCAAATATTCAAGCCTTCACCACCAAGACAATCCATGTGGATAAATTTTTTTTTTATCTTAGTGGCAAAATTAACCTATACAATAACAAGGTTAAGCATGCTATTGATTGGATAAATAGAGCCATGGGATATCATATTTTGCAAGAACATGAGTTTGAATTCAAATGTCTATGTAAAGATATTGTCAGTGTGGATTATACGTAAATACTTCTATAATTATTTTTTTTAAGTTTTGAACCTTTCTCTAGTCTGGTTGACTTTCAAGACTCATATTTCTTAAATTTTATTTATGAAAATAAAATAAACAATGATTTATGACAACCAACATTATATTGGTCCAAGTAAAATTGAATTGATATTTAAAGATGGTCTCAAGTTGTCCCCGCGAACTTAATTAAGTTGGTAGAGCGTTATATTCTATATGCAAGAGTTGATGTTTGATCCTCAAACTCTCCACTTATTCATCTTAAAAGATGAAATTATAACTGTTAGACTACTTGATAAAAAAATGATCTCGAGCTCGATTATTGTGAATTGAAAAAAAATATGGATGAGGAATAAAATTCACTTAAAATGATTGGCAATGTTTTGTCATTCTATAACATAATTAAGAATATATATTGGTTTACCAAAAGAATATCCAATACAAAGGGTCCACTTAATCCAAAAACAGGACTAGTATAAGTATTTTTGTATTACCATGCATATTTTTGTATGGTTATGTTTGGCAATAATCAGTCATTTTGAAAACAGATGGGTCCATGCATCAAAGGAAATCATAAAAGTTTATGTGAAATATCTTTCACATGCTTTACATATTAGCATTTATTTGGGCAATCATAGTAGTAGGAATCATCCTTTTATCATAGTTAAATGATGGAAAAATATGTTACTTTAAGGACACGGCAATAATCATCATGATTGGACATTACCATTTAATCCAATCATTTAACAAAAATGATGGTTGGGTAAATAATTTGTTTAGCAATGTCAATTTTAGGGGTGGCAAAGCGGACAGTCCGTCCCATTTAAGCTTGATCTACTTAAGTCTATTAATAAAATGAGGTAGGATAGATTGACTAACTTAGGCATATGAACTCAAAATTAATCCCGCTCTATTTACTAATTGGTTGACAGGCCGACTAGCCAAAAATCTTACTACTATTTTTTTATGAAAAAGAAAATATTTTTCAACAACACATAATAAATTAACAAGCACAAATCATGAAATAAATAATAATTCAACAAGGAATTAAATTGCTTCATGCATGTAAACTATTAATAGTTAATTGAGTTTTAATTCGCTATATCATCACAATATCAATCTCATTTTTCAAAATAAAGCACCAATAAAAATCAAGAACATTAAACTAGTCTAAAAAAAATATTAATCATCTAAATACGCATTCAATCATAATTTTGTTCTTAGTAATCTTTGGCTAACATTTAATTTTGTTCTTAACCTTTGATTGATTTAATAGAATTTGCTTTAATTAAGAAATGAGGATAATTTGCACAAGATAATTCCAATATAACAAGGCATCAATGTCTCAACATTTTAGAATTTTAAATATTGACTTAAATATTACACATCTAGATCATTATTCTGATCATATTCTATTTTTTCATCAAAAAATAGGAATATGAAATACAATTATTTGTCAGACTTTGCTTATTCTGTCATTTTAAAGTGGTGAATTTGAATACTTTCAACCTCGCGTTTCTTGAAATCACTACGGTTTCTATTAGCATAGAATTTACCAACATTGTATGCTTTATATTTTGCAGGATTTTGCTCATTCACTAGCTCTTCTGCTGGCTTCACCATAACATGGTGACCTGGGAAAAAGAAGAATGGAATGGAAAATCTTTCTCTCTCTGTGTTTGCTACCGCCCTGTGTTCCACACTCTCATACTTGTCATTGCTCCAAACCTAAAAAACAAAAACATCTTTTTAAGCTCTTAAGCACAAATACAAAGATAGGCGTGTTGACAACGATAATATTTTAAGAAAGTAGAATAGTTGAATGTAAATACATGTCGTGGTGTCCGATTTCATATATAGCGGTGGTCCAGATTGTTTTATTGTGAGAAATTGTATAAGTAATCTGAATCGTCCGATCTTAAATAAACGATTGAAATTCATTACTGTGGGAAAAGTTTACTACAGGGAATTCCGGTTTAAGTGTCGGTGCTATAGAACCTATTATAACAAGAAAGTAAGCCACTAGGTTTGTCTAGTGGTGATGAGGGGTTTAGATAGTATACATGAGGTCATGATTTCGATACTCGACTCTATTATAATAACAAGAAAGTAGTAACGACTCCATATAACCTTTTTTTTTTGTGCAACGCTAGAGTGAATGTTTACTTATCAGTGAATATGAGTCATACTCAACAATTAGGCAACGATCTAAACATTTTTTTCAAAAAAATTGCTATCTCCTTGCCTCCAAAAAATAAATTACTGCTTTGTAGTATTTTGTTGAGAAAACAAACCTGAACAATGTCACCCACATTGGTGATAAATGCACCATGAATAGGTTTAACTGAAATCCAATCACCAACTAATTTTCTCTTAACTTGTAAGGCTTCAATATCACCTTGTGCAAGGATAGTTAAGGCACTAGAATCCTTGTGGCGACCAACACCAAGTGCTAGATGAGGGAAAGGACATGGAGGATAATGATTGAGCCTCACCATGCTTAGTTGGTTCTTGAAGCAGTCATGAAATTTGTCACCAATTAGGCCTAAGCTTAATGAAATCAACTCCAATAACTTGTAAGCTAGCTTTTCCATTTCCTTAGCATACTCCTCCATTGTTTCCCTAAGAAAAATATTTTCTTCAATATAGAGGATTTTTGGTTTAATTTAATTTTTAAATTATTCCGAGTGGAGTTTGATTTCATGTGATCGTGTATTGTTGTGAATTCCGAACCTCTTATACAATCCAACAATAATAAAAGTAGAGGAAAAGTTCAATGGCGACCAATTCTATGCAATCCAATCAATAAAGATTCTATAACATGCTAAGTGTAAAAGCACAAACCAACCAAGCAAATAACAAGAATAGTTAAGAGGAATAAAGAACAAGAAGAAATTTGTAATCTAGTTAGGTAAAATAACGACTTACATAGTGAGAGAACAAACTAAATTTTTAAATGACACCTAAAAGCTAATAGTTTCAATTTCCTTCATCCCATAAAATTCAAAAAAAAAAAAATTAAATTGACCCCTATAAAATTTTAAAAAATTACAAATTGACCCTACATTCATTTTTTCAAAAATTGAAAATTGGCCCCACATTTTTTCAAAATGGTCCTTTAAATTTTTTAACATCATAAGTTCGTCCAAATAAATATTTAAACATGAGTGTAATTCAAATAGAATAATTTGAATCGATTAGAATTCTAAAACCTTTAAAATTTCTAATTACTTCATCCAAGTGTCTAAAGGTTAAATAAATTAAAAGATTAGAGTTCAAGTACATTATTAACTTTAGCTATTTCAAATAAAAATACAAAATTGTCACTTTAACAGCTTATTTTTTACAAGTCAAATTCCAACTATTGGCCACAATGACAGAATAACTATTCCAAAATCCTTTGTAAGGAGGATCAATATATATGTTAATATTTTTTTTAGAGAATTTTAATTGTAATAATATTTAGTTTAAAAGTGTAGTTTGTTCTCTTTTATGAAGTTGTATTTTGCTCCTTATTTTCTAGTATGTTTGTGGGCTTCTATTGAGCCTTATAATGTTATGGATTATGTCACTTATAGGTGTAGGTATAAATAACATTTTTGTGACATTTTTTCATTTGGGATTAATACATGAATTTGATATTCAATCTTTTGATTGAGTTGGGAGATAGTTTATGCCCCCTCTAGGTTCTTGGATGAACCAAATCTATGTCCATATGAAGAACATCTTATTTATATGGCGGATCCGCAATCGATCTTATCATTCATCGTGAATGTGACGATCGTTCATCCATTTTTCATCTAATTCATTTTGTATGTTTTCTACTTTTTTCTCTTTCCTTGTAAAATTTTCCTAAGGTTCATATATTTTCTTTCATTTTCCTCTTTGAAGCTCTATTTCTTAAGCACTTATGCATGACATATATTTAATTTTCAAGAAAGAACTTATCCAAATTTTTTTATTGAATTAAGATTCACCAATCAAGAATTCATTAATAAATTGTTCTATTAAGTTCTCTCAAATAGTACTACATAAGTATTTATGTAAACAGAAAAATTCAAATAAATCAATTCAAACGAGTCTAATTATATATCTATTTAATTTAATATACTTAGCAATCATTTGATAATATTAAGATTACGTACCTAAAATGAAGAGGGTATCTTGGCCATTGATTAATTAGAGTTCTTAGTTCCAAATCATGTGGCTCATGAGAAAAAGGAACTTGTGTATTATTCTCAACAAGATAATCAAAAACCTCTTTCCAATCCCTTATATTCTTAGTATGCTCAGCATCATGATATCCCATTGCATTAACTTCATCTCTTTTCACTTTCTTCTTTTCCTCCATGCTTTGCTCGAAAAACTTCTTGGCTTCAATCTCAACCTTTGAGCTAACCTCAGAAGGAACTCCATGATTGATTACTTGAAAGAATCCCCATTCTTCACATGCTTTACCAATCTTTGAGATGAGGTTTAGTTGACTTTTTTCTGAGAGGTCAATGATTGGAATTTCATGATCAATTTCTACAAAGGTAGATAATTTGGGACGGTGTTATTTGGATTGTATGAAAGATGGATCTATGTCTCCCATGTCTGATTTTTTTGTTCCTTGTTTTCTAAGAAAACACTTCCAATTGATGGAATTTTGAAGGATATGTGAAGAACAGAGATTTTTTTAGCTCTCTTTGTTGCATGTTGTCACATGTTTATAAACTATATGGACGTTTTTGTAATTTAATGGACAATATAAATTAAATATTTAGACTCGATATGGTCAAGTCATATTTATTAAATAGAGTCAATATGGTCATTTTAAAAAAATATATTTCACTTAAATATATAACTTAATATTAAACTCTTTCAGAAATTTGGTACTAAATTACTAATATGAAACTGTTTATTGATTAGTATGAGCAAAACATTTTTTAAATTTGGAAATAAGGAATCTTCGCGAGATGAACATAGATTTTCTTATGAAGATGCTATGAAATATGATTAATAGTCGAAACGACTTGTGGTGTAAGGTTCTTTATAGTAAGTAATATGGTTGTAATAAGTATTTTTGGGTTTCTATAAATTCTCAACATTATGACTTGGAAAGTCTTAGCATGTATTTTGGACCAATTCCAACGGTATATGGTTTGGTAACTAGGAGATGGTAATCACACAAACTTCTGGACGGATAGACGGGCACATGATGGATCCTCTCTTATGATGAAGGCTACCAATTAGTTGATTGACTCGACTCTTAATGTGAAAGATGTTTTAACGGATGAAGGAAACTAGAATCTTAATTTCCTGAATGATAATTTTTCGCCCAACATCGTGAACTAGTTGGTTGACCTTCCTACACCTAGAGACACCGATAGGCTAAATTCTATAGCATATTTGTCATTTTATTTTTACCGTTCATAGCGCTTATGACTTGCAGCTGGAGAATGTACACAGGATAGAGGGGGATTGGACCATGATATGAAATTGGAAAGGACCGCATAAAAGCCAAACTTTATGTGGCTGGCAATGCATGATTGCCTTCTAACCAACTATCAGAGGAGCATATGGGATGTTGGGATTTTGCCTATTTGTTACATATGTAGGAGCGACGATGAAATAGACATCCATACTCTGCGAGATTGCATATATGCAACTCAAACATGGATCAGGTTAGTAACATCTAATTATATTTCTATTCTGTCATCACATAATAGAGATATGAAAAACAATCATATGTCAGACTTTATTTATTACTTGGTCGAACTCGAAATACAAAGTTCCTTTCCATAGAAATGGGATGGCTAAGAGTAAAAAAAAGAGCTAAATAGTTTATATAGCGCGCTAATCCAAGATCTTGAAGTGATGAATTTGGATATTCTCAACCTCACGTTTGTTGAAATCACTACGGTTTCTATTAGCATAGAATTTACCAACATTGTATGCTTTATATTTTGCAGGATTTTGCTCATTCACTAGCTCTTCTGCTGGCTTTACCATAACATGGTGACCTGGGAAAAAGAAGAATGGAAAGGAAAATCTTTCTTTCTCTGTGTTTACTACCACCCTGTGTTCTACACTCTCATACTTGTCATTGCTCCAAACCTGCAAAAACAAAACAACATTCAGATTGAAATGAACAAAACATCATATAACCTCCAAAGTAAAGATACATACATACCAGACACGACACTGATAACGACACGTTGGGACTGATAATGTTTTGAAAAATTAGAATAGTTGAATATAAATACAATTTCCGTATCAGACACTAACACTTGTGGAACACCAAACACAAATTCAATATGAAATATCGGTGCTACAAAGTAGTAATGACTCAATTTAAACTTTTTCTTTGTCTTAAGCCTCCAATTTCCAGAGAAAAGTGACTCTAGTAATTGGAAGTTCTGCAGTAAGGTAAGTGAAGTATGACGAAAGATTGTTTTAGTCAAGATTCGAACTCAGGTTCTTCCAAATCGATTTGTCCTTGAAAAATATCACTCACAAAATTTGACTAATTTTGTTTACATCAGCAACTAGCCAATGCGTCGCTGTTGTAATTTTACTACTATTTGTGGTATTGTTGGAAAAACATACCTGAACAATATCACCCACATTGATGATAAATGCACCAGGAGTAGGTTTAACAGGAATCCAATCACCAACTGTTTTTCTCTTAACTTGTAAGCCACCAATATCATCTTGTGCAAGTACAGTTAAGGCACTAGAATCCTTGTGTCGACCAACGCCAAGTGCCAAATCCGGGGAAGGACATGGAGGATAGTGATTGAGCCTTACTACGCTTAGTTGGTTCTTAAAGCAGTCATGGTATTTGTCACCAGCTAGGCCTAAGCTCAATGAAATCAGCTCCAATAACTTGTATGCTAGCTTTTCCACTTCCCTAGCATACTCCTGCATTGTTTCCCTAAGTAAAAAAACAAAACATAATCTTCAATTTAGAGATGTTTTTTTGTTGAATTTAGTTTTGAAGTTATGCACGATGGAGTTTGATGTCATGTGATCATTGTTGAAGTCATCCATATGCATGATCATGTGATAACTTTAAAACACTTTCACTATAAGACTAAGTATGTGTTTGGATTAGCGGTGAATTTGGTGAAATCACAGTGGCACTCTGATTTTGTTAAAGCTCAAACATGTAGCTTTTACTAAAATCGTAGTGGCATTGTGATTCCTTCAAATTCAATGTCAATCTAAGTATCGCTAAATCGCAATAAGAGTTTCACTTCTAAACATTATCGATATCAAATCAATTGAATGACTTTATCAAAAGGAAACTCATTCAACTATTTGGATAAGAATCCTCTAAATTGATAAACTCACTTAGGCGAGTAGGTGAATAATAAAAATTATTGATAAACAAATCAACAGTTTATATTATATGCACATGCATAACAAATCATGGATGATCAAAATACCGATCCTTAATGTCCTCATTTTATTACCACCGGCTTATTTTAACGAGTCAAATCACAACTATTGAACACTATGACGGAATATCTATACCAAAATCCTTTCATTTCTTTTGAAGCCCTGTCTCTTAATCACTAAAGCATGACATATACTTAATTTTCAAGGAACTTATTTCAAAAAAATTATTGAATTAAATTTTGATAAGATTAAGATTACCTAAAATGAGGAGGGTATTGTGGCCATTGATTAGTGAGAGTTGTTAGCTTCAAATCATGAGGCTCATGAGAAGAAGGAACTTGTGTAGAATTCTCAACAAGATAATCAAAAACCTCTTTCCAATCCCTTATATTCTTAGTATGCTCAGCATCATGATACCCCATTGCATTAACTTCATCTCTTTTCACTTTCTTCTTTTCATCTATGCTTTGCTCAAAAAACTTTTTGGCTTCAATCACAACCTTTGTGCTAACCTCAGAAAGAACTCCATGATTGATTACTTGAAAAAATCCCCACTCTTCACATGCTTTGCCAATCTTTGAGATGAGGTTTTGTTGACTTTTTTCTGAGAGGTCAATGATTGGAATTTCATCAACTTGTATGAAAGTTGATAAGTTGGGACGGTGTTCTGTTGATTGTATGAAAGATGGATCTATGTCTCCCATGTTTGATTATTTTGGTTTCTCTTTTTTTTTTTCTTTTCTCAGAAAACACTTTCAATATATGCAATTTTGTAGATATGTGAAGAACACAGATTTTTCTTAGCTCTTTGTTTTTTCTTGTCACGTGTTTATAACACATGATCAGAGTCAGTACAACGAATGTGGACGTTTTTGTAATTTAAGGATGAATATGGATAAAAATAGTGGGGCAAATATGAATAGCATACAATTTAAAAACTACTGTATTTGCTTTTATATGAAATGTGCTTTTTAAAATATTTTCACACCTAATTTAAAGTGAAAAACTGTTCGGATTTAGAAGAAAAGGTGATAAATAAATATCTAATCAATAGTCATTTAAAAAAAATATTACTATAAGTTATAATCTTTATGCTGTTTATTGATTTTTCCCATAAAAATTTACTAATTATAAATTGTAATAATAGTAATGAATTGACTATTGACTAGAATGATTAAATAATATGGTAACCTAAAAGTAGCAAACAATTATTAAAATATCAAAATGGAATATGAATATATTTTTTGTTAAAATTTTCTATATATTTTATCATACCTAAAATAATATGTAAATATTCATTTTATTTATATACTGTATTCATAGGAAGAAATGCACACATCAAATATATGACTGGTTTGAGAAAATATATAGAAATTAACATACAGTAAGAATTGCATATATCTATGAGTTTATGGTTTAAGAAAATTAAGAGGAAAAAATAATCAATCTAACTGGACAAATCTGCCCCAAGTACAGACACAACTAAGAGTGTGTACCGCTCAATCATCAATATGAGCTAAAAATCTGTTCCAGCATAGTTGAGTGGTATCACTTTTGGAATTAATAAATCCTGAACTATTTACATAAATAAAAGAAACATTAGTGTTCAAGCAGCATTCATAGAGGTCGAAAGGACAACGTGAGCTAAAAATTGCACCCCGTCCTGGATTTTACTTATCGCTGTAGTTTGATCAGCTCGAAGGTGTTCCGAGAAAGCACTGGCTTTTTCTTGGACTGATGTCTTGGGAACAGCTGTGGGAGATTCAGCAGTAACACCTTTAATGGAAGCTTGATAGGCCTCAGTTACGTCAGATATGCCTGGTAAATGCATTCAAAATGGTCGAACAATAAAATTTCTACTGTGTTCAAAAGACCAGTAAAACAACTAGATTGGAATTATCTTATGCCACATGCAATTGTGTAAATGTCTGAAACATTTAATGACAAACTTTTCAGTATCCGTAAAACAACTAGATTGACATGCAAAAATATCACTACAGAACTTAAAATTTCAACTATTTATCACCAGAGAGAAAATTTGTTAACGTCACATTAACCACAAGAAAAAAACAACTTACAGTTTATATGAAAACAATTTACTGATATTTCCTCTTAAATTATAAAATAAAAATAACATATGCATAACTGCTTCTGATAAGCGCTAAATTAAACTATTTATCCAAACATACCCATAATAGAAGGAAGTTTCTAGGGTGGACCATGGTCTACCATCTACTGTCATAACCGTTAAATATTGTTTTAATAATTAGTTTTAAAATATGAAACAGTTTTAAGTGATTCTTACATAGTTTGAGTAAAAACAAAAGCGTTAAATATTGTTTTAATAATTAGTTTTAAAATATTAAACAGTTGTAAGTGTTTCTTCCATGGTTTGAGTAAAAACAAAATCGATTGTTCTACGGTTAACCACATTGGCCCATGGCATGTCCATGGTGGAAATAGTTTTAAAACATGATTATGATTATGATCGTGGATGGAAATAATAGACAGCCAACCTGTAACGAAACTGTTGGAAACTGCTTCCAAATATCCAATCATTGTCTGGACATTTAGTCTTATGATCTTAGCTTTTGCAGAAACATCTTCAGGCCACTCTATGTCAACCTTATTGCCATCAACTTCTTCATCCTCAGTTTTGTTGGCAAGAGAAATGATGGATTTTCCAAACGTTAGAAGTTGTGACACCGCGAAACAGCACATTTCAGATAGCCTCTGCAAAGAAAAGCATGCTATTTTATTCAATTTTACAACAAACCTTGCATGTTGATGTAAAGAAAGAGGATAAATTATAATTAATTAAAATAATAAATATAGTCAGAATATTTTCTCTTACATGAACTCCCTCAGAATGAAGAGAGTCTAATCTTCCAGTAGTTCTTTGAATTATATCATTAGCAGCTAGGCCAGCCAAAGCATTTGTGAAACTGAAAGATGAAAATAAGCTGTCACATATTTGTGAATAGGGCTTTCTCAATCTATACACGGGTAAATGGTGATCACAATTATATAATGACTGTAGTAAGGATGGGATAAATTACCCGGCAGCCATTTCAGCAGCCTTGCCAACACTTGAATCATGTAAATTCTTCATCTCATCACTGCTTCCCTCGTTTCCTCTCTCTACTGTTTTTCCTTTGTTAGAATCAGTACCAGCATCAATTTCATTACTCAAATCAAAAATTTGTTGGACCTCTTTAAGCTTCCCGTCAAATACAGACTTTTGCTCTGCAGATAATTTTGCTTTTCTTCTGTTAAACAACAAGGCGTAATGACTAGACAAAGCTTCCAGTTCCTGAGCATTGCATATGAAACATTTTGTAAACACCAAAAATTCAAAATAATGTGCAATTGAAACTACAGGGAATTTGGTGAAGAAAATAAGAAACCAAACTCTGAACAACAACAACATGGTTTGTAATGATGTGCAACAAAATACAATACAGTTAACCAACATGATACTCCAAACTCTAATCAAAATATAAAAATAAAACATGGTATATGAAACCCCCCAAGAGATCATCTATGTTACTCCAATGGGGGAGAGAAAAGTTGAAGAGAGAGACCAAACTTCTCTTGTTTAGTTTAAAGAATTAGGAGTTGGTTTTGGAGGTTGGGTATGTGCAGAAGAGTGGGTCTTCTACCAGCAGATTTATCTTTTATTTTTTTAATTTCCATTATCAACTTTGTAAGTAGCTTGGCCCCATTTCATTCTTATTTTCTGTTTGTAGACCCTGGTTTTCCATTGTATCAGGGATTGTTCCTTCTGCTTGAGGAACAATGCATCCGTTATCCATATAATTCTTTATGGAACATGCTAACTTGTGCCTTTAGGACACAAGTTAAGGAGCTAAAGAAGGAACTAAGAGAGAGAGAGAGAGAGAGAGATGCATTTCTCAATATGACAATATGACAAATCTACTCTATTTCTCAATTTTTTTCTCTCTTCTCAATTACTTCTCACAAGTCACAACCAAACACACCCTAACAAATTCTGCAAGATAAAATAATGATATTATAAGACATTTTCTAGCAGCGTGCATGAGAAAGCTACCTCCAGCTGCTCCGGACCTCCATAAATGTAAAAACATCGATCAAATGTCACTTCTTCTGATAATTGATCCCCATCATTTCTAGCCTTTTCAACCTCAATTCCAGTTTCACTGATTAATAAGTCCATTGTCTCCTTACCCACGTATTCAAGCACTTGCATTCCCTTTGCAGTAAAAGCTTTTCCAGTCTGTAACATAATAAATAGAGATAAGCATGCAAATGTGTAACTATTGATAAAAGAAATCCTAGAGTATGACAGGGAGTTTTCCGAACCTCTAATAGGGAAGGTGCATTAGAACCTGGAGTTCCTGGTCCATCATGCGGTACAGATCCTGCAAGGTTTGAAGCTGAATTCTCGAGCCTAAAATAACAAAGAAATTATTCAGGTTAGAACTGTTGGCCATAGGTGTGTACCTCGATCACAATATCTAAATATATCACCAAACTAGTGATCAGCAACTAGACTAACAGTGCAATCCCCATGTAGGTTGATATAAAATAATAATATATTAATTAAAAAATTAAAACAATGAATCATACTTTTGAACTAACTCACTGCCCCCTCTCCACGCATTTCCTAAAGCACTCCATGCTCCAGAAGCAAAAGTTTCCACAGAATTATCGAAAACCTTCAAACCCTACACACATTACAGAGCTCAAGTATGAGTGATGGATATATTACAGACTAGATAACAAAAAGAAACGCCTTTTCCCCACTATGTGGGGTCGTCTACATGGACCAAACCAAACAATTGCATAATGTCCTATCATAATACACATCCAGTAATAAAGTACTATAAGATTGGCTAAAAGAGTAAAATTTGCATCAATAAATACAAAAATATCTTCTCCCCTAATACAATCATGCAATGACATTAAACCGTCAACTGCCTTTCTTAAAAAAGAATATTCAAGACAATCATGAAGACCATAAAAGCATAGGCTAGAAGCTCAGTTAGGACCTATTCTCATTATCACCCATCAGAAAAGATATCAAGTTATCAACATAAAAAGATAAAATATAATGAACTGTGAACAGGAAATTTGCGTATTTGTTATTTCATAGTAAAAACTAAAATCATAAACCTACATATAATACACAGAGATGCTAAGTTGATCAAATTTTGAAATGCAATAAAGATCAAACATCTAAATCTCAAATTACCCCAGCCCCCCAAAAATAAAATAAATATCCATCAATGCTTACCTGGCTAAGGAGTGAATCTTCACTAGCTTTCTCCAACCTATCCAGAGCAGATTTTTTCAATGGAGCAGTGTCACTCTCATCATCACTTTCCTTAGCAGATCCTTCATCCCCTACATCCTTTTCGGATTTTTCTGAATCATCTTCAGCAGTGATTTGCAACTCTGCAATGCTCTTTGACGCTGTCTCTGCAACTGAAGCAGCCTGCATTTGAAACACCGTTAATTCACAACCAAAAATTATATACCTTCCTATCAATTAATCCCAATAAGCTAAATCTTCCCTATAGATAAAACCAGTCCCACATATCTTAAAGATAAGGCCAGACTAGAGTTTATAAAGAGAGGCACCCTTCACCTTACAAGCCAGTTTTGTAACGATGAGTTAGACCCAATATAAAAATCTAATACTCCCAAAATTAAATAACTTCCAAGAAACAATGCCTCTATGTTTTCATTTAACTTTATCCATTTTAAGTAATTACACAATGATGTAACAGGAAAATATAGCATCAAGGTTTTTTTAAAATGCGACCAAAGTCACACAGCCTTGATGTCATGGCCCAAATCACAGTCATAAATTTTTTTAATCTTCGAATAGCACACTACTCATTCCTACATGCTAATTTCTACTCCTACAAAGAATAACCCTTAAATAGCATAAATAAAATCTATATTCTATGAAACTCATATAACACTGACATACTCCACTATCAGCTAAATCAGTAGCAAACATTATCCACAAAAATAAAACAAACAAACAAACAAAAACTATTTCTAATTACAGAAAGCAAATAAATAACCCTAATTGCATTTTAAAAATAAATTAATTAATTAATAAACACAACCACATTTGCAGTAAATAACTAATTAACACTAAATATTAAACTATAATCACAAAATAAATATAAAAAAAAAACTAATTAACAGATCAAAATAAAAGCATTGAACCATTCCAATCAAAAGAACGACATCGTATTGATTTGAAACGTACATTGCGAGAGATCTCTTCAGCAGCAACAGCAGCAGCTTTTTGAAGATCAGAGAGAATAGAAAGCGGAGAAAATCCACTCCAACCACCCCAATTACCACCACCGGCTCCGTCGACCGGCGATTTAGCGTCTTGTGATTGTTGAGTAACTTCTTCGTCGTCGTTTTTCTTGTTGTTAGAGTGCGTTTTGTCATCCATTTTCGTTGGTTTTTGAAGATTCGAATAATGAGATTATTGTTGTTGGTGATGGTGGATTCGATCTGTGTGCTATTTGCTATGTTGTTGAATTTTTATTTGGAAAATTGAAAGTGTAATGTAATGCAAGTACGAGTCGACGTCGTTTTAGAGCAATGTTGGTTCTTTCATCTTTCGGTCAGGTGTTTAATTAAATCTGAGATTTACTCATAAATTTTTATTTTTTTTTAATTTTGACCACCGGTTTAATCGGGTCTGGTTCGGATGTCAGCTACAATATCGATTGGTTTTAGCCTCTTAATCTTTGTTATAAGGAATCGAATTGTGGTTTTCACTACAAAGTTTAGCGTTAATCACCAATGAACTGACTAACAATTAGTCATAAATAATTTTTTTGAGTTAGCATATACATTCTTCCTCTTTTGATTAAATTTTATGAAAAGGGTGAAGTGAAGTTATTGAAAAAGTAAAGATATAATGATAAATTGTATTTTAAACCATCAAAACAACATTTAAAAATAAATAAAAAATTTCTTCTAAAACAACACTTAGCCTTTGCTTGGCAGAGGAGAAATAGGAGAGAAAAAGAGAGGAGAGAAAGAAAATTAATTTTTTTTTTTATAATAGAGTATATATAATTTTTTGACATCAAGAGTAATCTATAATTAAATAATCATAATTTGTACTCTGAAAGAAAAATCAAAATTTAATAAGTCTTGTAATTCATTTTTTGGTTTTTTCTTTTCGACAAAATTCATTTTTTGTTTGAACAGCCGAATAATAAATAATCCATTAATTATTTCTAAAAAATTATAGATTTTAGTAAATAAATTTTATACGACATACATCATAGTTTTAGCAGGACTAAAACTATATGTAAGAATAAATTTATACAGACTAAAAAAATATAATATATCTTAAATTTTATATTTTTTTACATTTAAAGTGTATGGGTCTAGTGGTTCTATATATATATATATATATATATATATATATATATATATATATATATATATATATATATATTAATTATTATCCCTTGATTTCCTAACTGCAAGTAATTTCTCTTTTTTTGTTAAAAAAAATACTTTGTTTTTATGTATATTAAATAAAATTGATACTAGTAATTATGAAGAATCGATCACCAATAATATTATTTGTGTAATAATGTGTCTATTCGATCTGCCATATTATTGAAGTGGTTCGGGGTTCGAACCCCAACATTTTTTCATATTTAAATGTGTGAGTTTAACCACTGAGCTACTTGATAAAAAAAATGTATATTCCAAAAAGTTATCGATGAAAAAAAATAATATCAATTACTTCTAGTCGAAGTTAGAGATACTAAGATATTTTAATTATTAATTTGTTCCAAATTGAATAAATAATTATTTTTTTGGTAAAATTCGGTTGATAATTTAATTTACCAAAAAATGTTAAAAAAACCAAAAATAAATTGACAAAGTGGTACAACAAGATTAAAGGACACGCACCGTCAGATTGAATTAATTTTATATTGGCAACCAATAAAAATGGCTCAATATGTCATATCATATCAAAAAAGTGGGATTAAGTGATTGTGATTAATTAATAGTGTAAAATTATTTTATATTGTTAGTGCATATTTCTTTTTGGGTCATTCAATTTTCAACGCAATAACACCATCTTTTTTACGACATACATCATAGTTGTTGTTTGTGTTTATTTCTATTGTCTTAGATTCTATGAGGACTTTTTTTTGTTGTTGAGTTTTTTGATCAAGGTTAGAAAATGAAAAGATGTAGTAGTTTTATTCATTTTAGCATAGCTATCAGTGTAATTTCACAATGTTTGTTTGGAAAAGTTAATATAGCTAAATTGATTGAGTTTAGCTATCATTCAAAGTGATCAGATTTATTTGAGTCGGCACATAATAATAAAGGCTAGAAATCCATTGTTTATGTTGTTCTATTGAATTCTTCATAATCTGCTACATTGAATTCAATTGTATTGTTGTGATTATTGTTTGAAAGCTTTTGGAATTTGACACAATTATGCGCATTATTAACCAACACAAAAATGAAAGGAAGCAGAGAAAATAAAATTACTAATAACAACTAAGAAGATATAAAATGTCATTAAAATGAGTCCAATTAGAATTCACACATTCACAAATATGTGAAGCTCAGCTCAGCTCTTTGTCAGTATTTTTTGAAATTGTGGCAAAAATAAAGACAATAATGTTAATGGAAATTGTATTGCAGTTTTCTATTTTAGTATCCAGCAATTGTTGGGGGAGGAGGCGACCTATATTCAGATCCAAAGATTGGTGGCAAAATGACGTCTTCCCATGTTGGTGGTGGTGGTGGAGAGTTGACGGGGGGTGGAGGAGAATGGACTGGTGGGGGTGGTGGAGGAGAGTACACCGGTGGTGGGGAGTAGACAGGTGGTGGTGGAGAGTGAACCGGAGGAGGAGGTGAATGAACTGGTGGTGGTGGAGAGTGGACTGGTGGAGGAGGTGAGTGAACAGGTGGTGGAGGAGAATGAATTGGTGGTGGTGGAGAGTGGACTGGTGGAGGAGGTGAGTGAACCGGTGGTGGAGGAGGTGAGTAGACAGGTGGTGGAGGAGAGTGAACTGGTGGTGGTGGTGAATTGATAGGTACGAGAGGTGATTTGTAAATGACGTGTGGTGGTGGTGATGACACTGGTGTACGCGTCGGTGGAATATCTTTAACCGGTGGTAGTGTAGGGGGAATGTCCTTAACTGGTGCTCTTGTTGGTGGAATGTCCTCAACTGGCGCTCTTGTTGGTGGAATATCCTCAACTGGTGGAGAGTGAACTGGTGGTGGTGGGGAGTTGACTGGTGGAGGAGGTGAATGAACTGGTGGTGGTGGGGAGTGGACTGGTGGAGGAGGTGAGTGAACAGGTGGTGGAGGAGAATGAACTGGTGGTGGTGGTGGTGGAGAGTGGACTGGTGGAGGAGGTGAGTGAACAGGTGGTGGAGGAGAATGAACTGGTGGTGGTGGAGAGTGGACTGGTGGAGGAGGCGAGTGGACAGGTGGTGGTGGTGAATTGACAGGTGTAGGGGGTGATTCATAAATCACGGGTGGTGGTGGTGATGACATTGGTGCACGCGTTGGTGGAATATCTTCAACTGGTGGTAGTGTAGGGGGAATGTCCTCAACAGGTGCTCTTGTTGGTGGAATATCCTTAACTGGTGGTAGTGTTGGTGGAATGTCCTCAACTGGTGCTCTTGTTGGTGGAATGTCCTTAACTGGTGGTAGAGTTGGTGGAATATCTTCAACAGGTGGCAAAACTGGTGGTGGTTGAGCCTTTGGTGTCTCTTCCGTAGGAGGATGAGACTTTGGTGGGTTTGATGGAGTTGGTTTTGGTGTTGATGGAGCATCACTATTACCTTTTCCTCCAGCACCACAATGTTTGCTACAATCCACATGTTTAGTCAAAACAGGTAAACATTGCTTATATGTCTTTTGATTCTTCCTTCCAGGTAAACAATTTCCAGCATCATCAAATACAACATCAGAATTATTTGAGGGAATACAAGTTTGAGCTTCTCCATTAAAGTAATTGTGAGAGAATGTGAAATTATTCAACAAAGGTAGTTGGCAAATAGTGTTGGAAACATATCCACTAAGCTTGTTGTGCGCTATGTCAATAACCTCAACATTCCTCAATCCTGATAAATTTGGTAGAGTCCCAACAAACCCATTATTGCTGGCATCAAAAACAGTTACATTCTCTAACAAACCAATCTCTTGTGGTAAACAACCACCAAGACCATTATCCAATAACACAATCTCATTCAAGTTCACCATGTTTCCAATTGATTTTGGAATACAACCTGTGAAATTATTGTTAGCAAAACTCACAACAGAAGCTGTTGATTTTCCAAGTGTTTCTGGTATACCACATGTGAAACGGTTATTGTTCAAAAATATCGCATCGAGTTCTTTCTCGAAAAGCTCGGGAGGTAAACATCCGTCAAAGTCATTGTATCTAATATCTAAGTACTTCAAATATGGCCATTTGAATACCACATAAGGAAAACCACCGACGAAACGGTTGTTACTAATATCAAACTCATGCATAATGGTGAGATTTTTAAAGCTCTCGGGAATAATACCACAAAACCTGTTTGAGTTAATGTGAAAAAGAGCAGTATCATTCAATAATCCTAACTCTTCTGGAAGATGACCGGCAATGTCGGCATGGTTAAGATCAACACCAGCAACAACATTCAATGTTGGATCATCAAGAGCAGGTGCACAAAACACACCAGTGTAAGAACACACATCATTACCAACCCAATCACCAGTTGTGTTAAAAGGGTCTGAATAAATTGCCTCTTTCCATGCTTGAAATGCAATATAAGCACTTCTTAGCCTCTCATTAGGAAAACTTGTGACACAAGCATTATTATTTTTATTATTATCATTTACAATTTCAATTTTAGGTGCTGGAGCAGGAGCTGGAGAACCTATGGTTATTGTTGGAGAACCTATGGTTATTGATGGCGATGGCGATTGAACCGGAGCATCACCATTTTCATTTCCTATTATAATTTCACCACCACCGCCAATAATCACTATTGGATCACGGATCAAATGACTATGGCCTAAGGTTGAAAAAGAAGAAAGAAGAAAAGAAAAGAAAAGAAAACAACCTAAGGCCTTATTAGAAAAATGGTGAGCCATGGCTAACAACCTTGGTTGGCCCAAGGTTGCATATGAGCAAAGGTTAAGGAAATGAAGAAAAAGATGGGTGTTATATTGAGGAAGATACAAAGTTTGTTAAATTTGACACCCATTATGGAGTTGTCAAAAATAGAATTTCAATAGCTAGATTGTTTTTTTGTTCCGAATGTTATGGTTTTTCTCTAAGATTAACACTAATTTTGACATGACACTAATTTTGGTTTAAGCATAATTAGAGATGATATAGGTTGTTACCAATATATTATAACCTGTATTTTGTATGTATAAAATAAAAGTAAGCTTATAGCCAATTATTGATTGACTTGGTCGTTCTTCAATAGTCTAAGAACTAAATTTTTATTGGTTTCTTTTAAAAAAAATAAATTAAGAAATTCATTGGTTTCATATTATAATCATGTATATTGGAGAACTATAACTAGAAGAAAAAAAATTGTATTATCAGATATTAGAGTTAAGTCATCAGTATTTCTTTCTAAAAAATCTATAGGATACAATGCAAAGTAAATTATATCTCATCTATACAAAAGGGTAAATCTCATCACAAAGTGAGTCCTTATTAAATACAAAAGAGTAAATTTATAGAATACAAATTTGTCCAGATTTAACATACAAAATATTTACTCTCCTTCCTTGTCTTTTTATCTTTAGAACTACGAAAAACATAAAATAAATATATCGTGAGTTAAGCTCAATTGAAAAGATATTGTATTATATATATATGGTATCAGAGTTCAAACTTCGATCATCCCATTTGGTTTCTCGCGATTAAGACATTGTATTTAAGTGGTTAATGAACTCTCTACAGTATCAATTGTTCGGAAGAACATGAATTCGATTCTTTGTGACAACAATTATTGATTAGAATTTGAATCCCGACCACTTCACTTATTCACCTTAAGAGTGTAATTCTAACCACCAAATTACTCGACAAACATTGATTTCTTCGCTATTGTTTCGGTAGCGCTACTTACCATTTTTTTACTTTCACCGCCAGTTTAATTTGGTTTGAGGGTCAGTTCTGGCATCTCAATCGTAGTTTCGGAAAATTGAACCGTGATATTTCCTATCAAATTCAGCGTCAATCACCACTTAACCCATTAATGATTGATGTACTACTTGCCATTTTTTCCTTAATATATGTGGCCAAACCTTAAACTAAAAGACTAAAAGACCAATGATTAAGGGCAGAGATTACTGATAAGTGCCCAAAAGTAGCTAAAATTCATATATATATATATATCAAGCACTTATTAACTTATTTTGTAAGATATTCATTAGGTTTTCCCCATTTTAG
Organism: Trifolium repens; assembly: GCA_030408175.1. Taxonomy (NCBI): domain Eukaryota; kingdom Viridiplantae; phylum Streptophyta; class Magnoliopsida; order Fabales; family Fabaceae; genus Trifolium; species Trifolium repens. The sequence continues at coordinate 10,393,469 of CP125837.1, forward strand.
TGTATATATTTGTTTTAAGTTATATTTTGTTAAGCTTTTCTAAATCTAAACTATTGATGCAGGAAATGAAAAAAAAGCCAAGTTAACTCGCCAGGGCGAGCACAGGGCGAGTAGAGGCAGTGAGCATCACCTTGGAAAAAAGGCAAACACGCCAGAGCGCGTAGAACTCGCCAGGGCGAGCAATGCCAACACGCCAGAGCGAGTGCAGGGCGAGTAGAGGCAGAGAGCATCAAAATGGAAAAAAAAGTCAACACGCCAGAGCGAGTAACAACTCGCCAGAGCGAGCAGAAACTCGCCAGAGCGCATGAAGGCGGTTTAAAAGTTCAATTATGATGTAGCAAAACCTTCTGATGAAGAAAGGTGAACTCGCCATGGCGTGCTTGAACTCGCCCGGCGAGTTCTAATTTTCAGAAACACTATATATAGAGCTTGCTGTCATTTGACTTAGATATATGACTTGTAATAGAAACTCAGAAACAGAGAGAAAGCTTAGAAGCCATAGTCTAAGGAGATTGTGAAGGTGGCTCAACAAAACTTGAGATATCAAGTGTGATGTTCATCATCTTCTCTTCTCTTCTCATTTGTAAGCTTGCTGAAATCATGTGTAACTAAATCTATTGTTGTTGGGATTAGATGTAGCTCATTTGTGACTATGTACAACTCTTAATCATGTTAATATATGGTTTAGTTCATTCATCAATGTTAGTGTCATCTTTAATCTTCATGTTTTATCTTTTGATTTGAATTCATAGACATTTAATGTTTGAATCAAGGAACTAAGATGAACACTTGTTAAAACCCTAAATTCTAGACATAGATTTAGGATTAATATTCACTTTTTGTATTGGAACTTAATGATATTGTGTTGTTCAAATTATCCGAGATATCGGAAGTTTAAATAATACAATATAACCGTTGTATTGATTAATCACTTGAGACATCGAGGGTTAATAGGTATAACGTGATTCTCGTCGTTATTTGTATACGGAAACGTACGTGAGCAATACGTGATAATATTGATGAATAGCTAAAATATATGTGACTGATTCAGAAACGTACATACAAACGAGTGAGTGAAGGTTAATCCCGACAACCTTTCCTCTCTGAATCTTAAATCATCATTTAGCGCAATTTTATATTTACAAGTCTTTTTACAACAAAACAATCTACAACTTAAACTTAAAATGATGTTATTTGTTGAATGGTTCTTAATTTCACAATAGTCCCTGTGGATACGATATAAACAAAATACTTGCAAAAGTACTTTAACAATTACTGCATTAATTTAATAGTGAAGAAATATAAATGCTAATTCTAAACAGTATGTTATAAGAACACACATTTTAGAGACAAGAATAAAAGTTCTCACAATAAAAAAACTCTCAAATTGATTAAATATCAAGTTGTGATTTTAGATGTATATGAGTGTCCTATATATATATAGTTTAACCTTGATATAGTTGAATTTACTTTCCACTATAATGCTTTTATCATATTTAGAAAATAATCACCAATATGTCTATAAATTTCCACTGCCACTATATTGACTTAGAGTACCATTAGAAAGTATCTGGATAGGCCAGCAGAAAACCAAATGTCATATAAAAATTCACTCAATAAATAAAACGAAAATTGCAATAAAAATAAAGAAAATTGGATTTAATTATTTAGTCCTACATTACTAAACGAAAAATCAACCCATGAATACTTCTTACCATGTGAATTGGACTTCATCCAATTTATGTCTTCAAGTTGAATAATTCTCTTGACCAATAGGATTTAAGAATAAGAATTGTAAATTGCCAAAATATTTTAGTGCATTTTTTTATAAGTTTCCTCCCACATACTTAGTGAAGTCATAATCTCATCAACTTGTGTTTTCAATATTCTTAAGATACAAAAAATGATGTTTTTAATACAAAGTTTACATTTTTTGTTTTATAAATTAATATCCACTAGTTAGCACGACCATTTTTTTAGTCAAGTAGTCTAGTAATTAGAAGCTCCACCATTAAAGTAGATAAGTGGGATGACTGTGGTTCGAACTCCGATCATCTGCATTTATTTTCCTTTATTTTAATAATATTGTGAAACACATTCACTCATCTTCTCCAACTCTCGCCAAAATCACCGCTGCACTACTCTATCCACCACCAAATTAACCCTGCCACCACTCTTCTCCCACTGCCACCAAACACGCATCGCCGCCACTCTTCTCCCAACCTCGCGCTCGTCCGCATCATGCATTGACACAAAGGTGAATGCAAGTTCCAACAAGTGAGTTTCACTTTATTTTTTATTTTATTTTTAACTTTCATCATCAGTTTAATCTGGTTTGGGGGTATAAAACATGACTCTAATTTAACTCTAATTAACATCTAAACATGACTTTATTTAATGTGCACATGTAAGTTTTTATGTCTAAGTTAGTTTAGTGGTTACAATTTCATCTTTAAGGTAAATAAGATCTGAAGTTCGAACTCCAACTCCTACATTTAAAATGTAATATTCCTATTAACTAAACTAAATTCACAAGAAACTCATAGCATTCAATAGTAAAACTAAATGTGTAAGTGATACAAAAACTTATCCCACTTATAGATCATAATTGACCTCAAACCTTATGATTTATCTTACCTCAAAAGCATATACTTATTTTTTCTATATAGAGTTGAACACAATATATATTTTATTAAATTGTAAATTTGCTAACTTTTTTGTAATAACTTGTTAGCCTATATTAATTTTTGCATGTTACAATTTATTATTATAAACAAGAATTAATATATCAAATTATATAAAATCACATTTTCTAAAATGTCATGTTAAATATCAAAATATTGGAAGTTTAATACCATTGCTATATTAACTCGTTAGTAAAAGAAGCAGGTGAGTATATTGAATGTATAATTTCAATATATTGTGATTTCCTTACGGATATTACCGAATAAAAATGAATAACTAAATTTTGATAGTTTATCAGCACAAATATTTTCTTTTTCTATATATGTGAGCCGGGGCGGCCTTAAGGAGGTGCAAATAGCTCTAGCCTCAAATATTTGGGGTCTCAATTTTGTTTATATTTTTTTTATCTATGGGATACAAATAGTAAGTAATTGTAGTATAGGGGGTGTAAACACTAAGTCAGCAATCTACTTCCACCATCCCCACCTCGCTCAAGTAGATTGCTGACTTGTTGTTTATATTTCTAGGCTACACTAATTTGCTGTTTGCACCCCCTAGTTGAATTATTTTTTGTATTTGTTTACAATTTAATAGAAAATTGTTCTTTTATAAAAATTTTCATTTTTATTTTATTAGAAGTCTATTTTTATGATGAGAGGTGGAGTTCGAACTCAGAATTTTGGTTAAGATAAAAGAAATCTATATCATATCTTATAAATGATTAAATGCTCCTAACTTATCGAACATGAAAATTAACAAACAAACAAAAAAATTCACATAAATGAATAGTTGACTCACAGTTTAACCGTTTGGTTTGATTTAAGAAATTAGACATCCATTTTTGTCACCCTACTTATTTTCTCGCACACCTACAATTTTACCAAAAACTTTATATTCGCTACCTAAATAATAGACAACATTTGACGCGCGAGTAACTGGCAAGCGGCTCTCAAGAAATTAATTTGCAAAACATAGTCCATTTACTATGATAGTATGATTTGTCTTGGGTGGACAAAACTGAAACCGAACGAGAGAAAAAGAGCGAATTTAACGCTATGTTATATTTGAAGGTTTCAAACAGAGGGAACAATGAAGAAGAAGAAGAAGAAGAAGATGGGTCCTCTTACAATGGATACTATCTTTGATCTCATCGAAGAAGCTAAGCTCCGTTTTCTTTGGTGGTCTCTTTGTATATTCGCCATTTCCTATTTCTTAACTCGTAAGTTATTTCAATTATTCCAATTTTATTCAATCTCATGTTTCTAAAGATTGGTTTTTTGCTGCATTTGCGTTTTTTTCTATCTGGGTTTCGCTCTAATAATGTAAAGTTTGAGTCTTTGATTCACATTTTGTATTGTTGTATATGGGTTTTGCTTTATGACTGCAAATTTTGAGTTTTTGATTGAAACTTGCTGTTTTCATTTTGGGGTTTCTATGAAGCAATGACACATGCATAAATACCGGACACGACAGTGACACTGGCCCTCACCACTGATAATAATTTGAGAAAATGAAAGTAATCTCATATGTATCACTATCGTGTTGGTGTCAGACTCTGACGCATGTTGGACACCTGACATGCCTTCAATCCGAAGTTTCAATGTTATATAGCTGGGTTTTACTCTATGACTGCAAATTGTGGATATTTGATTTGTACATACTATTTTGCTAATAGATTGAAGAAATAAAAGTAATTGAATGTAATCATATGTGTCACTGTTGTGTCAATGTCAAACTCTGAAACGTGTTGGACACCAGACACGTCTTCAATTTGAAGTGTCGATACTATATTTTTGGGTTTTACTTTATGACTGCAAATTTTGGATATTTGATTGGTATATACTATTTTGCTAAATAGATTATGCTTTTAAGGAAGCAAAGTGTATCTTTTTTATTTATATTTTCTTTGTTGCTAAATATAGATACAAGTAAATCAATGTGGATGAATATACCAATGTCCATTCTTTTTTGCGCTGGTTTGAGGATTCTTGTGAACAAAGTGGAGTTTCGTTGGAAGGTTCCGCCACCTAAATTACAAACTTACCTATCACATTTGGAGAAAAAGCAGTTGCTTATAGACGATGAACGCCTCTCTACTTCACCTTCCCTTCCAAAATGGAAGAAGAAGATTGATTCTCCTGCAATAGAGGCTGCCTTGAACGATTTCATTGATTTGATATTGAAGGATTTCGTGGTAAATATGTGGTATGCAGACATTACTTCAGATGGGGAGTTTCCCGAGCAGATACGTGACTTAATCATGGATGCTCTTGCTGAAGTCTCGGTTAGGGTTAAAGAGATAAACATTGTTGATTTGCTCACAAGGTATATTGTTTTTTCTTGCTTCTATGAAGAAAGGGATTTAGGGAGTTATTGACTTTCTACTTTTATAATGAATCGATCGTTACTACCTCTGTTTCTAAATGTAAGAGCCTCTTGAGATTTTTACTACCTACATACCTCTAATTATGTTACATCTTTTTCTTCAACTTGTAATAAATACTATAATGAAAAAAAAAATCAATTATCAACAAAAGGTAGACGGGCAACAAGTTGCGTCGGTAAACCTTTAGAGACAGAGGAAGTGCTAATTATCAACAAATTTAATACTACTATCAACATTCTCAAATCTCGTGGTTTAGTCAACAAAATTTTATATTTAGAGACAGAAGAATTACTAAGTAAGATTAAAAAAATCACTAATTATGTTATGTCTCACTTGCATTGCAGTGATATAGTTGATTTAATAAGCGATCATATTGACCTCTTCAGAAGAAATCAAGCTGCCATAGGTAGGGATGTTATGTTAACACTGTCTTCTGAGGAAAGGGATGAAAGATTGAAATTCCATTTGATGAAGTCCAAGGAGCTTCATCCAGCATTAATATCTCCAGAGAGTGAGTACAAGGTGTGAGTGGAGTGTCTGAATGTTTTCTCCGTTTAGCTTTTGACGAATACATACATTTCATACCTTATCTAATGATTTCTCTTTCTTCATTAGGTTCTTCAGAAGCTAATGAGTGGAGTACTAGCTACGGTACTAAGAAAACCTGAAGCTCATGTTCCAGTTGTTCGATCAATAGCTCGGGAAATTTTAACCTGCTTGATATTGCAACCTGTAATGAATTTGGCATGTCCCGCGTATATCAATGAGCTGGTTGAGTCTCTTCTACTTGTTCTTAATGACGGGGATATAAATTGGATGGGCGGTGGAGATCAGAGTTCAAATGCTACAACACTTAATCATGATAATCACACAGCCTCTGCTGATTGGGCACAAATGCTGGATGCGGCAACTCAGAGAAGAACCGAAGTTCTTATGCCTGAGAATCTTGAGAACATGTGGACAAGAGGAAGGAATTATGGAAGGAAAAATCATAAAAATGCCAAATCCGGCTCAACTTCAAAATATTCTTCTGCAGATCAATCACTGTTCGATAGACATATCGCTCATCATGAAACATCAACGATTAAACCTGGTGGGACACATGCATATCCATTGCATACTGTTGGTTCAGATACCATACTATATGATGTCAGCACAACTATGCCGGAGTGTTCGGCAGATCATGACAAGGATTTATCTTTTGAAGCAGATCATCAAGTTGATGAAGTGAGTGATATCAAGGATCTTGGTTCTAATAAACATAAACTTCCACTCAAGAGAATTGCAAGTTCTTCTGTCGTCGGAACCCACCCTCATAAAGGTGGGCTCAATGCTTCCGAGTTCCATGCTCCTGAATTTAAAAAGAATGAAGGGTTACGGGGAAAGAGTAGTTCTGACATGGTTATTAGGAAAGAGGGACAAGGTGTTCCGAAGCTTCGGTGCCGGGTATGCACTTTTGACTATAAAAGTTGTGACTGACTAAATTTGGAAAAACATTCAAATTTGATTTATGAAATATGAATAAAAGTGAAATAAAGTCTCGTAGATGGGATTATTTTCTACAAACACTTGCTTTTAACTAATTTGATTGTAGTTTATTGTCTAATTGTACACTGCAGGTGATGGGAGCATATTTTGAGAAACTTGGATCCACTTCTTTTGCTGTATATTCAATTGCCGTGACCGATGGGCAAGAAAAAACTTGGTTTGTAAAACGAAGGTATAAGGTTAGCTTGTTTGAGTTTTGATATCGTATCGACAAAGAGAAGTTAAGTAGAGCTGGATTTATCCAGACTTTGTTGTTCAAATCTTTAAGTTCAAAGAATACAACAAAATATTAGGATCAGTTAAACATTTTATATCGAACCATTCTCTTTCCCACGTTTTTTAGTTTAAACTCATTGATAAACAACTTAGTTAAGCGCTTACCACCTAAAAACTTATCACATAAGGGCTTATATATAAGCTATTTTCATAACAAATGACAAAATTGTTTTCATAAGCTATCCTAGAGAGCTTATGGACATATCATAACCTGTTTTCATAAGCTGTCTAATTCATCATACAAGTGATTATGCTAGAGTTTCAACATTGTTTTGTTTAATATTCATTTGTGCATTGGCATCACTGAATTTTCTTTTACGATATATTCAGATACAGGAACTTTGAGCGATTGCATCGACATCTAAAACATATTCCCAATTACACATTACATTTGCCTCCCAAAAGGATATTTTCCTCAAGCACAGAGGATGCCTTTGTACATCAGCGTTGCATTCAACTAGATAAATATATCCATGTAAGTTCGGTCATTGTCTACGACTCTTTGAAGATATATCTCCTTCCGTAACTTTTTAATTGCTATGTCATTACTCAATTCCGCTGTCTTTTTCAGGATCTCCTGTCGATAGCTAATGTCGCCGAACAACATGAAGTATGGGACTTCTTAAGTGCTTCCTCAAAGGTTTGCATCTGTTTGGTATTTCTTATCATAACATAATTTGAGTGAACATTTTAGGTAGGAAGAATGGAAATCTAACAAACTTTTCCGCTGTTTTCTTCCTGAAGAATTACTCTTATGGGAAACCTTCTTCAATGATGAGGACCCTGGCAGGTAAATAAATGGTTTTAACAATATGAATTTTGATCATACTTTCAATTTATGTCTTAGGTTATAGATATTCTATTTCTTCGCATGGTGATACAAGTTGAGCGAAATAAAAGGAATAGGGTGTATGTTAGGCAAAACAAAAGGAGCTACACTCGATTGTTTTCTATTTGTAAAATTTAGTTCTTATCATAATGCTCAATTTTTTTATACTGGCAGTCAATGTAGATGATGCCGTGGATGATATTGTACGGCAGTTTAAAGGTGTTTCAGATGATTTAAAGCGAAAAATTGTCACTGTAGCATCTCCAACCGCTGAAGCTTCTTCTACATCTTTCCCTTGGAACATGGATGAAATGGATAGAAGTATTCCGAGGAAAAGTGCTACAGAGAGTGCGTTGAGTTCTGATAATGAAGAAGGTGAAAAAGAATCCAATAATGGCCATGAGAATATTGATAGAGAAATAGCAGAAGATAATGCGTGTCATTCTGACAATGAACCGAGTTCGAAGGATTATTCACAAGGGGTAACAAACCATGGTAATGAGTCTAGTAACTTGGATCTTGACAGAAAACATGATGCTGCGATAGAAGCAAAGGTTGGCAAGGATGTTCCGGTTCCGGCTACAAATGGAACTCTAAGTCATGATAATCCGGACGATCCGATTCAAGTGCCGCCTGAGGTCTGTGTAGTCATTTGGGTTTGATTTTTAACCATTTTGAAAACACTTCACTAATCTTCATAATTTTTAACCGTTTTGCAGTGGACCCCACCTAATGTGACTGTGCCTATTCTGAATTTGGTTGACAACATATTTCAGCTTAAGAAAAGAGGCTGGCTGAGGTATATTTCTCTTTCTGATCTTTCTTATGTATTTCCTATTCAGTCAAAGCAATTAAATATCGTCTTTACTATAGAATTTTTTATCTTTTGCCGATTTAGAATTTACAGATGCTTATTTTAGTGTTGTTTAATGTGTTTTTATAATCTTTGTGCCAATTTACATTTCAATGCTTTGTAACTTACATGAAATTTTGTTGCTTTTGGGATGATTGAACAAAATATCTTACGATGCTCGTTCATTTTTGTTCATGCAGAAGACAGGTCTTTTGGATATCAAAACATATATTACAGTTGGTGATGGAAGATGCCATTGATGATTTGCTCTTGAGTGAGATTCATTGGCTCCGGAGAGAAGAAACCATTGCCCAAGGAATTCGGTGGGTCCAAGATGTAAGAAATATGTTCAATTATTCGCTTAATAATTAATACACTTGGCTCGTTATCGTTAATATATTTTATGAATCAGCCATAATTGTTGGTTCGGCTTATCCTAATGTTTCATGTTGTTTACTTATGCTTGTAGATCCTCTGGCCTGGTGGTACGTTTTTCTTAAGAGTTCAGACCCCCGAGGTGTTCGTTGGTGGCGGTGTAATTGATCAAAAGCCTTTACAACCCATAAGTGAATCTGGTGGAAGGAACACCCACAAATCACAATCAGGGTGTTTCGAGGAACAACTAGAAGCTGCTCGTAGAGCAAGTGAATTGAAGAAACTGCTCTTTGGTTAGTTCTATTTTTTGTACAGTTTGTGTTGATTCATTTGACATCGATTATTGGAGATATTCATGGTTTATAATCGGCTAAAGAGATGTTTTTATGTGAACTTGATGGCATTTGCTGAAAGAATGTTTTCGTATTTTCATGTTATTTGTGTGTTCTTTATAACCTAGTGAAAGTTATGGTGAATAGAAAACGATGTTCATGTATTCGATATATATAAATTTTTCTCCATTTTTGTCAGATGGAGCTCCAGCAGCCTTAGTTAGTTTAATCGGACAGAAGCAGTACAAACGCGTTGCCAGTGATATATACTACTTTACTCAGGTTAAAGTTCTTTCTCATTGATTTATAAGTTAAATACATTTTGATTCCTACAAAAGCACGATCATATTTTTATCGTAATTTTATACTATTAGCATAGTTTTCGATATATTTATTTACTTGGTGCATAATTACCGACTGTTTTCTTCTGTTTATCGTTGTTTTTGTTTTGTCTACTTACACAACTTACTTTTCTTCTGAACTAACACTTATTCTTATCTTATGTCATTGTAGTCTTCCATATGTGTGAAGCAACTTGCTTATGCAATCCTTGAACTTCTCCTTATATCTATCTTCCCCGAATTGCGCAATGTAGTCATGAGCGTGCATGAGAATATGCGCGTTAACAAACCTGTATAGACTATATCAGTTCCTCTTCAGCTGCTTGGAGTAGCTTGCTTATGTTCAAGATCAAATTTTTGTGATATGTTGTCATTTTTATGGATTTGATAAATAGTACTCATTTTATGAGAAAAGAAAAAAGAGAGCCTTGATTAATGGTTTTTTTCCTCTCTACTAGAGAGAAATTATTTTGTAAACATATAGATTATGTACAGAAAGATTCATTTTTGTATTGTGTGGTAGAATGGTGAAATGCATCTAGTCATCTAGTGAATATTTTTACCAATCATCATTACTTTCTTTCTATTTCTAGTTCTACCTTTAAAGTGAATAAGTGGAGTGTCTGGAGTTCGAACTCTAATCTCTGCATATAAAATATGATGTCCCTACCAACTGAGATAAGTGATAAACAACACCATTTGTAGCTTAACCCAACGTATAGAAGGACACCAACAACTAGAAAAAAAAAATGAGTGGGACAGTTTAAAAAAACAATAATATATATAAATAAATACGAAAATTATATTGCATACATTAAGTAATAATAAGTACACAATTGATCATTACAAAATTAAATTGCATAATTTAAAGTAATAATCTACGTATAATTACAATTTGAGGTCATCAGATTGAAACTTGTATTTCAAACAAAAGTCTGTATTCCAACACTGTTTTTATATAGAAATCCACTTACTAAATCAAACAACACGTGATAATACGAGGAAGAACAAAATACACAAATTAAAAAGAAGAACAAAATATACAAAAGAGAAGAACAAAACTAAAACAATCAACAAGGGAAAGAATAATCAATCAACCTATAAATTTTGGGGTGGGTTGTGGCCCACCTTCTAGTATCACCATTGACACCAAGGAGTATCACTTGGGATATGTAAATGCATACATGAATGTATATATATATTTTTAAAAAAGCATGCATGCATATATTCCCTCCTGTTTTATATATAAGCAACTTTTCACTTTTTAGATTCATTCAATAACTGATAAATCTAGTAAGTATTATAGACTGGATACATATGTTATTGAATGAATCTAAAAAGTGAAAAATTACTTATATATGAGACCAGAGAAGTAGTTACTTGACGAAGAAACTTAAAGTGCCTGTGTTTTAGAATCAACAACCTCATTAATCCTTCCAATAGTATTCTTTAATAAAGTGGGAGTTTGGTTAAAGGCAAATCACATGTCTCTTATGAGGGGTTGTCCCAAACAATTTAGAGGCTCTGCACTAATTTTAAAGTTAGACTTCTAATAAAAAGAAGCTAAATTTTTTTAAAAAGAACTATTTATCTAAATTATAAATAATATAAAATAGTATTTTTATAACTTTGACTTTTCTCTTCTTCCAAAAACTGGCGAGTGTGGGAATTTAGACTAAAATCAAACACTATAACCGCTCCTATTCATTCTTATTCTTATCATTTTCATATAACGCAACCGAGCACAAGGCGAGTATACTGCGCGAAAATCAACACATACAATCATATCACAAAGCAAAAAAATAAACAAAAACATAAACGCCTGAATCCACCAACACCAATTGTAGTCCCTTGAAACCCCCTAAAATCAACGGTATGATAACAACAAAGCAACACTCTAGAACAAAGGCAATGTCAAAAACTGTATTGCAATCAAGTAGAAGCCACGACAATCCTCCTCACCTCCAACGCAAACACCCGAACCCTAATCCTCCACACAACACCCACGACCAAAACAAAAAACAGTCCCAAGGTAAAATCAAAAGCAAATGAACAAAATACCAACACCTCCATCCATCTAACTCACACTCCATCACCAAAATAAAACCAATCCTATTAAAACACTAAACCTTGTCGCATAAGCCACAACAAAAAACGGAAGCCCATACTCCCGTGTAAGATGAAATTTTATCAAGAATCCATGGGATTTCATATAACCATTGGATAAAGGGATAGTTTGGATTTGGTTTATTTTTGAGCTTATAAAAATAACTTATGCAAATAAAAATAATGTTTAAATAATTATATGGTCACACATTATTAAAATATAAAAATTGAAATGAATATCTAGATAATTTATCAAAAAAGAGTTTGATAGAATCCATTACTATGTAAGAGTAATGTAAGAGTGTAAGTGAGGAATATAAAATAGGATTTTCTTACTTTCTACATACATGGCCATGTGCAGGAGTTGTGTTGTTTTTTTTTTAAACTACAAAACTTTTACTAAAGAACACTATTCTATTCACAACACCCAAATCTATTATAGACACAATCTCAAATCTATTTTATACAGACACACACATAAAGGATAAAAATTAAATTATAGTAATTTAGTCATATCAATTGAATTAATTAATTCTTTTATTTTTAAATTTTATTTAAACTTTGTATATGTGCCTAAATTTAAATAGTTTGTAGTTGTGCCTATGGAAATGTTTCTCTATGTAGCCCTCGAACCACTTTGCAGAGGGAAACCAAAATAAATGAAAATATTTAATTTATTTAGTTTAATATCTTTCCTTTGTACTTTTTTTAATCTTTTTAATAAAGTAATTAATTTAAATTTCTAAATTATTTATTTAATATAATTTCTTCCTCTATCACATACCCTTTTTTCAAATTTTCATAGTTAATCCAACAACTTTTTGTCTTTTAATTTTTCAAAACTTGAAAACTAAATTTTTCAAAAGAAAAACATACCATCCCATAACAAAAGAATTGAGTTTTACATTAAAAATAAATGAGAAATGCTGGATATAGAGAAAATCAATTTCACGATATTTTCCCAACATGAGGTGGCAGATTGCAATTGGCTATTATCACACGCACCAACTTTGATTTTCGTCAAAGTCAAAAGTACAATAATTTTAGAATTTAATCTAACACGCTTCGTGACGCTTCACAATAACAAAGTTCGCTTAATATAGCAATACTCTAAACAAATATACAAACTAATAATGCAAAAATTAATAAACATTTTTTTATTAGTAAAAAAAACATATTTTTTTAAAAATGCTGGAAAAAACCAAAATATTAACAAAAAATCAGCTAAATATTGTTTTTTTTACAAAGCTAAATCTCATCTACTTACAATATATTAAAAGAAACTACTACTAAAGTTACAAATTTGTCCAATCAAGTTTAATAATATTTCAGAGTTTATGCCCTTAAATGTAATTTTAACTCTAAACTAAAGAAAAAGATACAAAACAAAAATAGGAAGAATAAAAAAAAGATAAGCATAAAAGAAAAATCTTCCCTTAAAAATAGGATCTGAAACTACCTCTAAAAAAAATATTAATCCAATATATTAACAAAAAAAAATTAATTAAAAAACAATTTACGCATAAAAGTAGGAACAAAAATAAATATATATATATAAAAGATACGCATAAAAAATAGTATTAACTTTTTTTTTGGAATAAAAAAAATAGTAACTTAAAATAAAAGAACATTCAAATAGAAACAAAAACATAGTGAGTCCGTTTGAATTCACTTATTATAACTTTTATAAGGTAGTTTATGAAAACATGTTATAAAGATATAATTTTTGTAAGTGAAAACTTATGAATTAAAATGCTTAAAGAAAAAACTTACGAATTAACAAGGGACAATTGCTTTAATAAAAAAAAATTAAATCATACACGGGACAATTGCTTTAATAAAAAAATAATTAAATAATAAATATTTATTAATATTAATTATAATTTATTACGCAAAAATCATGCACGGGACAATTGCTTTAATCAGAAAAATATTAATTCAATAAATTTTACAAGAAAGAACACAATGACATCACTTATATTTAAAATATATTTTTTCTATCAAAATAACTTTTTGAAAAAACTTTTATAACATATTTCTAAATATTTTATTCTAAATAAATTTGATACTTTAGTATAATATATTAATATCAATCTTAAATATAAAAAAAAAAGTTAATGGACATGAGCTTTTACAAATAGTTTTTTAAAACAACAGAAGAATAAATTCTGATCAATAATAAATATAAAAAAAAACAAGACAAAATATTTATCACTGATACATAAAATGAACTGAATAAAAAATTCATACACGGGACAATTGCTTTAATCAATAAAATTTAATCATACACGGGACAATTACTTTAATTAAAAAAATTATTAATTTATTAAATTTTACAAAAAATAAGACAATGACGTCACTTATATTTTAACAGTATTTTATAAATAAAAGTCAATAGACCCGTGGTCTCAAAACTAGTTTATTATAAAAAAAATCTACTATAAAAAAACAAACAAAAAATCAGCTAAATCTAAATTAACTCGAGGTGATTCAGCCGATAATGGACTCTTTTATCTTTAAATAAATAAATTAGGTCAAGTTGAGGGTTTTGTTTGTGTGTTATTTTTATTTTATTTTAAGGTTTAGGTTTTTTTTTTTGTTTGACTCAAAAGCTGAGAAGGTTGGAGGAGAAGGTGAAGAACAACCCATCAACTAGATCTGAGTGATTCCTTCAAAATTTTCAACTTTTAATCAAACCCTTCTCAATTATGCTTTGAAACCGTTCAAAGTTCAAATTCTCTCTCACAATGTCTCCTCGTCCTTCTTTTCACAAAATTATTCTTCCAACAACCCTTCAATCTAGACAATTGGTAACTAAATTTCTCTTTTTTATCACTCATTGAAGTGTTATTTGTTGTTTGGAATTTGCTTTTTGATTGATTGTTTTGATTGGATTTTCTTGGTGTTATGATTGTTGCAAGAAAAGGGTTTTAGGGTTTTTGCTGTTTTGTCACTCTTAGTTATAAACCCTGATACCCCTTTTGATAAAGATTGGATTTTTTTATGTTTTGTTTCCAGTTCTGTGATTTTGATCATTACTTTGATTAGTTCTGTTTGATGGGTGGTTCATGGATATGATTCTTGATTAAGGGTAGTGCTTTCTTTAAGTATAATTCTACTAGATTTTCTATTCATAGTATAATTCTGATTTCTATACCTAAGTTTCTTGAAAATTGTTGAAATTTAATTCAAGGTTGTTTAATTTTTATGATTATTTTTTTTCAAAAGTTGTATCTTGGCGGCTATAAGCTTGTTATTAGCCCTAGAATTGAATTGGGTTGGTTTCTATCTATGAAGCACGAACACTCCTCGAATTAGGCGTGTCCGCGTGTTGGACACGTGTCACACGAAACTCAACGATACATATGATTGCATCGAATTATGCCACTTTCTCAAATTATTATCGGTGTTGACGTTTCAGTATATATGTCGTGTTCAATGTTTGTGCCTCATAGGTTTGTATATGTATAGGTTTCTATATTAGACTCCTATGAAGCACAAGCACTCCTTAGTTTAGGCGTGTCCCGGGGTTGGACATACATTGGTGTTTGACACGACACCGACACCGACACATATGATTACATTGAATTGTATCAATTTTTCAAATTATTGTGGCATTGGATCATAACTAAGACATGGATCATAACATAACTTGTGGCATTGAAATTGAATTTGCTATCATATTGAATTATTGATAAAATTTATGCTCTTTTGTTTTGCTCTCTGTAAATTGGAGAATTAATTTGTATTTTACATTAGTATTGTGTTTTTAATTGAGAACTAGTAATGTCTCTTGTCACTTGTTTTGATTGAAAGAGAAGAACTATATGGAATAGTGAACATGAACAACAAAGTTTTTTGCTTCATATCCTCCCAAATTTGTTTTAATACTATGCCTATGCAATTCTACTTTGGAATTTTTTTATGTATTTCTTAGGAACACTTATAGAAAAACTGATTTTATGTGAACCAAAACTATTTACTTGAAACAATCATATTAGAAATTTCTTCAAGTGTCGATAATTCTTTAGTGTAAATACAGAATATGGAAAAAATAAAACTACCAAATTTAGATTGCTTTCCGTAGCTAGCTATTGGCAATATGGAAATTAGTCATTTTTTTAACGAATCTCCAGTTTTAGCATGCTATAAATATCACATATAATTCATTAAACTCATGATTTTATGAAGTGCACCATTGGGGCCCATTACTTGGGTTGAACCAATTTAATTCCTTTTTTCCATTACGAGTCAAATCTCGATTTTAAAACTTCAGTCTTTTATTGTGTGCATTTACTAATATGTGGATGCTCAATTCTATTTTGAATTGCAGAGGATTCCGGATAACTTTCTGAAGAAACATGGGTCCCATCTTTCGAATGCCGCAACCCTTACTGTTCCTGATGGCACCGTCTGGCGTATAGGATTGAAAAGGGTCGACAACAGAATTTGGCTTAGTGATGGTTGGCAGGATTTTGTTCAACGCTACTCCATTGGCATTGGATACTTTCTAGTATTCATGTATGAAGGGAATTCAACCTTCATCGTTCATATGTTTAATATGAGTACCGCTGAGTTAAACTATCAATCAACCATGCGAAGCCAAGGGCCTTGCTATTCAAATTATCATCCTATTTTTGAAGAAATGGAAGATATTGATTCCTTTGAATTCCTGGATTCATCACCTTCAAACCTTACTCCTGGTGCTATGGATCAACTGACACCAGGGAAGAATCATACTCCATCATTGCAGAATTTGTTTAATGGCGGGTCTAAACTCAACCGCGTTAACTGGGGAGATATCGGTGGTGCTCTGTCTTCAAAGGTTGCCATTCGGTCAACCAAAGATGTAGGTGTTCAGTTCAATGCTAATGAGTTCAAAAAGTCTACCGAAGAAGTGAAATTGCGCTATACTAATGAGGAAGGGGTTAATAATAGTGATACTAAGAAAACTCCAAGAAGGAAGCGGAAATTAGATCCAAGTAAGCTCTTTTAGCCAAGTTTTCTTTTTATTGTACTATGTAGCACCGGCATTTCAGATTGAAGGTGTTCACAGTGTCTGACGCGTGTCATTGTCGAACACCGACGCGACAGCGACACATGCAGTTACATTAAAATAGTTGTCCTTTTCAGACTATAACTGTTATCGATGTCCCAGTGTCGTGTCTGTCTGTGTCGGTGCTTCATAGCTACTATTGTCTTGTAATCTATAAAAAAAGATTTTTCTCATGAATATAATTTGTGGAACTGTAGATGCACATGAAGCCGCTGCTGAAAATGATGAGGATGGAGATATACGCTATCGATTCTATGAAAGTGCGTCTGCAAGAAAAAGAATCGTGACAGCAGAAGAAAGAGAAAGGGCAATTAATGAGGCAAAAACATTTGAACCAACTAATCCTTTCTGTCGAGTTGTCCTGCGACCCTCCTATTTATATAGGGGATGCATAATGGTGAGATATTGATTTAATTTTTTTTTTTTTAATATTTATCTTTAGTATTCTTTGATGTGTCGTGTTGCGTACTTAGCTCGTGTTTCTTTTTTCCAGTATTTGCCATCCTGCTTTGCAGAAAAGAATTTGAATGGTGTTTCAGGATTCATTAAGCTTCAGACCTCCGATGCTAGACAGTGGCCTGTTCGATGCCTTTATAGAGGAGGCCGAGCAAAGTTAAGTCAAGGATGGTATGAATTTACAGTAGAGAACAATTTAGGGGAAGGTGACGTCTGCGTTTTCGAGCTGCTTAGAACCAGAGATGTAGTGCTGCAAGTTACTTTGTTTCGTGTAAAAGAGGATGAATCAGGGTTATTCAACCCTTCTATGCAGCCGACCCAAAATGTGAGCCATGCGAAACTGTTGAACCCTCACTTACAGCACCGTGTTAGCTCAACTAAATCGGCTAAAGTTTAGCAGGGAGAGTTGACTCCTGATAGACAATTACAAAACTGCGTCGATTAGCTCTTACTTCTGAGTGATCCTGGTATTCCTTTGTTTATTCAGTTTGGAACTTTAATACTTTTTATGTCCATAGGCGTTTGAACTTAGTTACGGTAGTTTTGAATCTTTTGATATGGATATTTTGTTTTGACTTGGATTGTAAATAGACTGTGCAATCTATTTAATCATAAACCGAGTCAAAACGCTTGTCTTAGCCCACGTATCTTGGGAATTGGGATTAACTTTTTTTCTTTGGTTTTTGGTTTTGAAGTTTGTAGCTTCATCTGCATGAATATAATGACTCATTTACTGCGTGCTTTTATGTGATTGCTGATTACGATGATGAGTTTTTATGTTTTCCTTTGAAATTTATCAACATTGATGATTGCTTTATTCATTGTTTTAATATATCCTATATGCAACTCTAACTTTGAAAAAGAAGGTTCGGTTTTTATGATATCTTGTCAGACAAGAAATTTTGCATTTTGTGATCCAAGTGCAGAATGATGGGAACATTCTCTTTTGATCCAAAAAACTGTAGCAATTTATGTTTTTCCAAAATAATTATCTGTATAATACTGCAAATATAGAGAATTCAAGATATTAGGTAGGATACTATAATTGTAATTTTTGGCATGCAATTATGTTAACTATGTTTTATTGGAAAACAATGTGGTTCCAGATTTCAATGGAACTTGTTTGTATGATTGGTGATTTAGGTCCCGTTTGGATTAGTTTATTTTTAAGCTTATGCAAATAGCTTATGCAATATAAATTAGGTTTTATGTTATTTTATAAGTTCAAATTAGTGAAAATTGTATTTTTATAAGCTATTTTATCATAAACTACCTTGACAAACTTATAATAATACATAAAAATTGCATAAGCTGTTTGCATAAGCTCAAAAATAAGCAAATCCAAACGGGGCCTTACTATGTTGTAACATGTGAAAAAGGAACCTCCATTTAGACAGTTTTCCAATGTGTGTCCTTAATACAAATAGGGTCTTGCTAACATGTGCCCTTGACAAATATAAAAGGGGAAGTTTAACATTGAAAAAAACATTTTGATTTTTGAAAGTTGAATGGATGACTTTTAAAATATTTTATATATTTAGCTTTCTCCTTACAAGAATTCCTTTCATGTTTGTTTTTTTTATACCTTTCATTTTATTTCTCCTTACACGATTTTTGAAAGTTGAATGCACGACTTTAATATACCTTTCATTTTATATAGTTGTGTTTTTTTGTACATAATATATTAAATTCATTGGAAAGAAAAAATATGTGCAAAAAAATAGGAATTTATTGGTGGATTAAAATTAGGATATAATAGGAAAATAAAGTGCAAAAATATACTTTTTTAATTTGATGTTATTATTTTAAACGGACAACTAAAAAGGAACGGAGGTAGCAATAACAAAAAAGAAATAAATAAAAAATTGAAATCGTTTTATGATCTATCATCTTTAGACCCTCTCTATTGCTCCTCAGGTCCCCCATTCTGACCAAAATGCCCTTAAGAATTCCCAACAACCCAAAAATATCTTTCAAATTTCCTCTGATACATAACCGATTTCTCGAAAACTTGTGCTTTAACCTGCATAAGTGGCATGCCCAGCTACTGATGCATTGCAGCACCTCCTGCACTTGAGGTTTCTGTACCAAATAAACTTTACAAACAAGGCCACGACAAAATGAAGGATTAACCCTTAACAACTAATAACTCATTGACCAGAGTTGATAACCAGACTGGTAGTAAGCAAACGAATGCAGGCATCTTGCTCAAAATTTAGTCCATAGACTTCTCCTTTTAACAAAAGAATGGAACTAAAAATCCAAATTCATGCTCTAATCTAAATCATCATGAAAAGAAGCATCTATGTTGCACTTCACTTTCCCCGGTTGCGGCTTAAAATTACCTTGTGAATCTGGCCATCACATACGTGATAGTTTCCTGCATGATTGAAGACAACAACGTTGTTTTCAGCACAGCCTGCGCATGTTCTGCTGTGAACAGATTTTGCACTGGATTGTCGTTCTATTCATTCGAGTTTTGCTTCCAAAGAACCTTTACCAAGAGTTGATCATGAACCTTTACATATAATATTAATCACTTAATAAAACTAATAATCGAAAATATTTTAGAAGTTAAATAGTTTGCACACTTACTTAAGGTCTTGAATACGCCACTGATAACATACATTACGCTGAATTTGTCGAGAAAGAACCCAAACCAATCAAACACTTGAATCTGCTGCCAAATAATTATTTCAAAATGAAACTTGCTAATTAACAACAGGTTTTATATAAATATATTTGATTGTTTAGTTACTTAACAACATGCTAAAGCATGAAAAATAGGTGTTTGTCACGTTATGTTATAGTCCCACATCGAATAAATGGTGAAATAAGGAATAAATGAAGGCTATAAGAATAGAAGATTAAGATTAGATTAAAGCATGATCCTTCAGGCAGTAACGGGATATGATGAGTGGTTGAGTCTTGCATTAATTAATATGCAAGTTGGGTGTTTGCCCCAAGCCTGGTTACGACAATTGGGCACCCTCCTTTAATCAATCTGATCCCTATAGCCCCCCAAACCTGAAGGCCAAATCAAGTTCTTAAATATTTTTTGTTTATTTTAATTCAAATTTACCATTTTAATTCTTGCATAGTGAAAAAATGTTAATTGATTTACTTACTTACTTATTTAAACGTAATTTTAACTTTTTTATTTTGTTTTTATATCCAGGTTTTAAATTAATTAATATAATCATTAAAATATTACAAAACAAAATAATAAAAGAGATTATCAAATGTAATACCAAAAAATTAAGTCATTATTTCGGTGATGAAATTTAATTTATACTTTCAAATAATAACGTATGTCGTCATTGAATCAACACGTTTGTGACGCCTATGACTAATAAGAGCAAGGAGTGATCGCCGGGGCACAAGGTATGTATAGACAATGAGTGGCTTATGGCAAATTCCAGTAAAAAAAATGGCACACTAACGAACCATAATCACATCAAAATGAGAGGGATTATGAGGTTGTGCAGGTATGACTTATGAGATTTTGAGATTTCATGGTTGAATGAAAGCATATAAGAATTGATTTGCACTACATATATTACAAAGATGCATTTTCTTTTTGGTAACACATTTCAAAAGAACTTCAAAGTTAAAATATTTGACTTGAATAAATTTTTTTTTTTATAAAATAAAATAGTTTAATTACCTAAATTTATAATAATTGAATTTAAATTGTTAATGAACTTCACCAAAAATTGAATCATTCAAAAAAATTTAAATCTATTTCTTAAATAAAATCATTTTAACTAAATTTTATTTATCTTCTGACTAAACTCTGAATAACTACTGTTCCGAAATGCCGAAACTCATAGAGATAATATCATAATGCAAAAAAAAAGTTAACTAAATTTTATTTATCTTCCCACTAAACTCTGAATAACTACTGTACCGAAATGTCGAAACTCATAGAGATAATATCATAATACAAAAAAAAATTAAAAAAATTCTTGGCTAAAAAAGGCAAGTAACAAAAAGTCCTAGTTGGCATGGCACTTGGCAAGGTGATTGGGTTCCACTAGCTAACTAGTTTTGATGGCCAACATCCAAGTAAAGTTGTAAGCCACTTATACATTCAATAATCTATCACATTCTCTTCTTATATCAACCAACCATACTCATCTTACCTTATCCTTTCCTCCCTTTTAATCCAAATATACAAAAACTCCCTTACCACTAACTCTACAAACATTTCAAGCACCAAAAAAAAAAGGTTACATTTCTATTTCATTTATTTTCTTTATAGTATACTATAGATATCATCAATTCAATATTTTTCTAAACATTTTCTAATATTTCACAGATAATAAAAATGGCTACAGCCTCAGCAGCAACAGCATCTACAATAACTGTTGTAGGAAGCTCAATTATTGGTTCAAAGTCAAGGAGTACTAAGAATGTGAAATTGTTCAAAGGATTCAACACTTTCAATGGATTGAAATCACAAAACAACCCTGTGTCTTCACTAGGTGTTACTGTTTCAAGTGAACAAGCTTTTGCAAAAGTTATGTGTTCATTGAAATATCCATCAATGGTTGGAAGAAGAAGTAGAGGTGGTGGTGCTGCTTCTTCAACATGTAATGCTGCAGGTGAGATTTTTCAAATTGCAGCTATTTTAAATGGTCTTACTCTTGTTGGTGTTGCTGTTGGATTTGTTCTTCTTCGAATCGAAGCCGCTGTTGAAGAAGCTGAGTAAGAATTTTTCATATATATATGTATGTAAGTTTATATATCAGGAAAAAAAAACATGTTGTGTATTTTGTGTAATTCTTGATGTTGTTGATGATGTAGAACTCAATTGTTCTTGAGGTATTTGAATAATAATAATACCACTTGGATTTTTATTTTGAGAGAGATAATTGTATACAATGTGTTTGTTGTCTTTGATTTTTACTTCAAAATTGGTTGGGGGTGTATATCGATATGTTTAGAGAAATGATTTTTTGACGACATTAAAATTCGAGAACAAATTAAATAGTAAAGGCGGTTCAATTCGATTAAATATGTGGTTAATTATGTTTATCGATAGCTAATGAGTATAATTAAGTGTCAGAACTCATTAATCATCCATTGAATAGAGTTGATCACAATTTTGAACACAACTAAATCATAATTTGTTAGTATTGCGGATAATGAATATCATGTATATTTGTACTTGTACATGTGAAAATGTGTTTGAACAGAATTTCAATGATTAATGAATATATGTACCTATATTTAAACACCTGGAAATCGTAGTTAATAACGTTTATAATCTTTGGTTAATTGTGTTTAGTGAATAGTTAATAATTGTGAGCTTTGTTATATTCACTAACCATTTCACCACCAGTTTAATCTGGTTTAGGGGTCAATTTTAGTATCAAGTGGTTCCAACCCCCTCTCAATCGCAGTTGTGGGTGACTTACCACAAATTTAAATTGTGTTAACCATCTATTTTGCTGTTGATATTTATTGTCAAAATAACACAACTTTCCTATGTTAAATAATATGGAACTGGCATGGTATGAAAAATGAACTTAATACCTTTTGAAGATTAGAATATTCACATGCAGCCTCAATATGAAATCCATTTGAATTCACATCTTAGTTATTGTGAAACTGCTAAGTGTTCTTTGCATCTATGTTACAAATACTACTTCTGTAAGTGTCTTGAATACAAACTAATTAAGTTCAGCTATTTCCATTTAATCTAAGATTCAATAAAAAATTAAGAACACTATAATTTTTTATAAAATAATTAAAAAATATGATAAATAATCACATAATACTTTAATCATTCTTAGATCATTTTAAAAATTAAAAATAAGTTTTCACCTCCCTTTCAAAAACTAACTTGCAAAGATGATGGGTACCTCTTTGACCCATGCTTTCTCATTACCTTCACCTTACATGTGCTTGTCAACAAATAATTTTTCTAAAAAAATATTTTACCCCCATGTTTACCTCTGCACTCTCCCTAAGCTTAAGAGATATCATCTCAGATTGGGCCCTACATGAAGCTAGTTGGATAAAATTCACTCCAAACAAACCTCCAGCATTACAGTTTCCAACTTTTGAGCTTTGAATCAATATTAGCACACCTCCCCCTCAATTTTTTTTTCTCTTTTTAGTCCCCCTAGTTTCTCTTAGGCCCCCCTCCCCCACCCCAAAATTTCCGCCCTAGAAGCTAAGTTCAAAATATATTTTCCAAACAAATATATAGTTCAAAATGTAGAATTTGACTCGTGATGTTTTAGAGTCTATTTTCTGACTTGTCCTTTATACACACATGTTATTATCCATTTATTGTACTTCACTTAATCTTCATCCATAGTCATCCTAAATTTATTCCAAAAAAAATTGTGTTTTTTGTTGGATTGTGGTTTTAAAATCAACAATAGATCGCATTGACAAAGGATTTTACACTCATTTAGGCTCAAATAAAAGGTACTATGCATTTTGAACAGACTATTTTGTGCATTCGTCAATGCTAAGCTAATCTTGTAGCTCCTATTACGGGTTTTAGTTCGAATTCTACCTTTTCAACTAGTTCGAATTCCAGATTTCAAACCAGATAGGAAAATACATTCTAAACTAGAACCTAACCTACAATTTTCTGCAGCTTTGTATTTTAACATGCATTAGGTGATAATAATGTTTATATGTTTGATCGTTTATGTGTATTTATGGTTGATTAATCCAAACTTCCCAATGAATTGAAAGTGAATGTTGTTAAACCTGTTATTGATAAACTCCCCATTGATCGAGATGTATTGATTGATTAGGTCCATTATGAAGCTGCAAATTTTTTATGTTGGGTTATGAAAGGGTTGGTGTACAAACCAACCAACAAGTTTAAATTTTAAGACACTAACAAAAATGTGGATGTTGGTTAATTAAGCTTTGTGGTTGTTTTCAACAACCTAATCAACAACTTCAAACCTATAATTCAATAACTATAAACAAAAATATTATAACATATTGATTAACATTTATTTGTATAGAGATCTCTAAAACTTTCATATAGTTTGGAGAATTCATCTAAGAAACTAATAAAATACAAATATAAACATGTGGCAATGAGTGTAATATGTATAGACATCTCTCCATGAATCAACAACACACCAGTGTATCTATACGCTCCTTTATTCTAAGTTTTGGTAGGGAATATGCCTTTTAAACAATCAACAAGAGTCCCAAAATAATTGAAGGTTATGAATAATAGCTTCACATATTAGTCTTTCAATATGGGACCTAAGATATGCCTCCTGACATCTATGTCATAGCATAGAAGAACTCTCATATATTTGTCACTTATTCCTTAAAACAGAATTAAGCTACATTTTATTCAAATTCAGGATATATAGTCAATCACTCAAAACTCCTTAACCAATGTAACAAAATAGTAACAAACAATTTTAACACACTCTTTATTTGCTAGAGACAGTATTATTGCTATGTACCATTGCAAAAGTTTCAGGTCAATAAAAAGTACTCCAGCAGGTTGTGACAGCGGTCTTTAATGCAAGTAGTAGCATTTCTCGCCCAAAGTGCAATTAATTCTCGTGCATGGTTCGATTCTGTACCGGGGATCAGCAGTAACATCACGACGGTCCCAATTACCAAGGGCGAAATTACAATCCACTCCCCTGGGGCACCACTGCAGAACATCATCCCAATGACAACACATGACAGTTTTGTAATTCATCGGCCTAGGGGCCTGTGCAGCACCACGAACAGGCATAACCTACATTGTAACATAAAATTACTAATTCACAGAAAGCATGAACTTATAAACAGCATAAAAAAAACATTGTAAAACAACCTGATTTGGAACAAAAGGAGGTTGAGGTCTAGGGTAGTGTGCACCAAATACCGGCATAAACTGCATTGTCGCATAAAATTACTAATGCACAGAAATCATGAAATTATAAACAGCATAAAAAAAAAACATTGTAAAGCCACCTACCTGATTAGGAACAAAAGGAGGTTGAAGTCTAGGGTAGTGTGCACCAGATACAGGCATAAACTACATTGTAGCATAAATTAAGTCATGCACAAAATTCTTCAAAAAAAAAAGTCATGCACAGAAATCATGAAACTATAGACAACATAAAATAAACATTTAAAAACTACAATGTGGCATAAATTAAGTCATGCAAAAAGAGATGAAGCAACTGTAAACAAACATAAGAATATTATGTATCTCGTATTGGAGGTTCCTTTACTGAATGTTGTTTTTAATATATATTTTTGAAGTAAAACTTTCAATTGCAACTCAATATATTTCATTTAGTTATTAACCAAGATTTCATATTGTCATGTATTTTAGTTGTTTAATTAGACACATGTGTTGAACTTTTGCTATGTTTAAGAGACCTTGTTGGTGAATTTCAATTAATGGGTTGAACTTTCGCTATCAATTAATTTTGTTTGTATTTTTGTGTTTGAACATTAGTCGTTAAGTAAAAAAAAAAGTGATCCCCACAACAATTCACATTACCGGATGAAAGCAATAAGTGATCCACACTGACTTCAATCAATAAAAGCAATAAGTGTTACAAAAAATGTTGTAAAAAGTATGTTCCTTACAATCAAAATTTTCTATTTAAGTGTCTTGAATACAAACTAATCAAGTTCACGACTGTCCAAATCCATGGGCGAATTTACAATCCGCTCCCCATGGGCACCACTGCCGAACAGGATCCCAATAATGACACATCGGCCTAGGGGCCGGTGCAGGCATAACCTACATAAAATTAATAATTCACAAATCATAAAATTATAAACAACATTAAAAAAACATTGTAAAACAACCATATTTTTTTCCAATTGAAAATATGGAATAATTGAGCATACAAGATTAGACGATTTAAATTTCAATGCTGACTTTATTTTTTAAATGCCAACTTTAGACGTAGCTAAAAATGAATTGCTAATTGTCTAACGAAGATCAGACAGTCAAAACTTCAATACCGACTTTGTTTTTATAATTGAGTTTACACAAGATCAAACGATTTAGATGTAGCTAAACATGAACTTGTATATATTGAACGGTCAAAATTTCAATGCCGGCTTTATTTTTTTAAAATCTAAAATACTAAACATGAATTGTTAATCGTCTGCTATTTTTTACCAAACAAAGCCTATATCATTTTTAACAATTAACAAATACTTGTGTCAAAAAAAAAATTAACAAATACTTAAAGCATTTCTTATCTTACTAGTATTTTAGAATTCATACTTCACTAGGAATCAAAATAAAACCGAAACATGTATGATGCCTACTGCCTACCTGAATAAATTTCCTCAATAGAATTGATATCACATTGTGAGAATATTTCCGAACCAACCCATGGAAGGGAGATAAGAGAAATTCAATTTGTTAGGCCATCCCCACAACAATTCACATTACCGGATAAAACAATAAGTGATCCACATTGACTTCAATCAATAAAAGCAATAAGTGTTACAAAAAATGTTGTAAAAAATATGTTCCTTACAATCAAAATTTTCTATTTAAGTGTCTTAAATACAAACTAATCAAGTTCACGACTGTCTGAATCCATGGGCGAATTTACAATTTGCTCCCCATGGGCACCACTGTCGAATAGGATCCCAATAATGACACATCGGCCTAGGGGCCGGTGCAGGCATAACCTACATAAAATTAATAATTCACAAATCATAAAATTATAAACAACATTAAAAAAAACATTGTAAAACATTGTAAAACAACCATATTTTTTTCCAATTGAAAATATGGAATAATTGAGCACACAAAATTAGACGATTTAAATTTCAATGCTGACTTTATTTTTTAAATGCCAACTTTAGACGTAGCTAAAAATGAATTGCTAATCGTTTAATGAAGATCAGACAGTCAAAACTTCAATACCGACTTTGTTTTTATAACTGAGTTTACACAAGATCAAACGATTTAGATGTAGCTAAACATGAACTTGAATATATTGAACGGTCAAAATTTCAATGCCGACTTTATTTTTTTAAAATCTAAAATACTAAACATGAATTGTTAACCGTCTGCTATTTTTTACTAAACAGAGCCTATATCATTTTTAACAATTAACAAATACTTGTGTAAAAAAAAAATTAACAAATACTTAAAGCATTTCTTATCTTACTAGTATTTTAGAATTCATATTTCACTAGGAATCAAGATAAAACCAAAACATGTATGATGCCTACTGCCTACCTGAATAAATTTCCTTAATAGAATTGATATCACATTGTGAGAATATTTCCGAACCAACCCTTGGAAGGGAGATAAAAGAAATTCAATTCGTTAGGTCATCCCCACAACAATTCACATTACCGGATGAAAGCAATAAGTGATCCACACTGACTTCAATCAATAAAAGCAACAAGTGTTAGAAAAAATGTTGTAAAATGTATGTTCCTTACAATCCTCATTCACATAATGTCTAATAGAAATTTTCTATTTAAGTGTCTTGAATACAAACTAATGTGTCTTGAATACAAACATAATTGTTGTGGGGTTGTGTTCTGTGTGTTAGTTCCTTCCTTTAATTCTAAATCACACATGGACGATTTCTCATCACACCCTCCATGTATCTTTTTCACTTCCCTTCAAGGCAAAAAAAATTCGGTAAATATAAACCGAACTTTTTTTTAGTGTAAATTTTACACAAATTTACACTAAAAAAAGAGTTCCCTTCTCACACATGTTGGTTATTTGAGATCAAACCGTTAATGACAGGTCTAGAATTGCACAAAGTAACCTAACTATAAGCCCACACAAGACCCAACAACATATTTTTTCTTATGATTGTTGCTATGCAAAAGCTTTTTTGTTTTTTGTTTTTCTACTATATATATATATATATATATATATATATATATATATATATATTGTCAAAATTCATTAAGTTCGGCTATCTAATCACCTCTAGAGAATTTAGACTATTTTCATGTTTCAAAACTGGTCTAATCTTATAGTTATGACAAAAAACTTTACATTTCGATTTTTATGGTTGATGCGTAAAAGTATGCATTGTAGCTTACAATCATCCAATTCTATTTGTCAATACCAACTTCTCTAATCAGCACTTCATTGGTATTTAGAAATATTGAACAATTATAAACCTATAATAACATACTTAAAAATGTTGTTTATTCACAATAAGATTGATCTTAGATGATTTTAAATTACATAAAAACATGATTGCCATTTACCAAAATGATTGGTGTTTGCTGTGATCTATAAAATCCTGGATTGAAATTTCATCTTTGCACATATAATTTACTCTGGTGCAAAGTCAGTAGATGACAATCTTGTTCTATAAAAAAAAAACACTTAAAGAGCTCGAATTTAATACATAGCTTGTATGGTATAAATAACTGTTATTTTGTTAAAACAAATAACTACTATATCTTCCCAAAAATTGATGTGCTTCCAATAATTTCGCAGGCTCTCTGCTCACACTCCAGTTTTCCCCACCTTGCATCAACTCGTTCGCAGGGGAACACTGGTTTGCCAATGCTGTAAAAAAAAACATAAGCGTCATCTACACCAGCAACTTAAATATGAACTACAAGAAACAACAATCTATGTAGGTATGACTGACACTTCAAAATAAAGGCATGCTCGGTGTCTGACGGAAACATGTCATGTCCAACACCAGTTCACACCATAGCAGACTAGTGTCACCAGGAAACTTTTCATGAAACAATAATTGGAACATTTGTAAAATATTTCACAACCACAAGTTTTACCAAGACACGCACATTAAAATTCTAAATGTGGCCGACAAACTCGGAGATAAAAAAAAGTTTGCGATCAATGTCAAAAGATAATAGCAATTATAGTCGGCATTAACACAATAGAAAGAAAATGGTACAGAACTAACCTTCTATTGACAACATTATGCACATGACATAGCCACTGCGAAAATTCAGCATGTGACCCAACCTGAACAGGATTTGATCTGCCAAACATATCAAGGAGCACTCATGTATGTAAGAGCTCATGTATATTAAAAAATTTAGATAACAAACATATTAGTGCAACATCCCAACCTAACCTAGTGAAAATAGGTTTTGTTGTTGTTGTTGTTATTGTAACATAGCAGTGCAACAAGTGGAAACTGCAGCATGTGTCTGTCTAAAACATGCTGCTACTATATTTAAGATTCATAAGAGCTTACTATATTGAAGTGCAAAGACAATTTAAGTCACACCTATTAGTAAAACAATTAGAAGTTAAGCCAACTCAAACAATCTGTCATTTTCTCAAATTATTATCGGTGTCGACGGTATCAATGTCCATGTTGTGTTCGTGTTTGTGCTTCATAGAAAGAATGACATGCAAAGACATCATGTAGAAAGAATCCTAATTATGTCCTATGAATTACGTGTGGTATAGAAAAACTTTACATTTAAAAATAGAAAAAGAATACAAAACACGGGGGACATATACCAAGATTAATATACCTAAGAACTTCTTTAAAGTGATCTGCACATTCCATGCAAGGATACATTCGAGACAAGATCTGTACCTGTGGTGCAAATACAAGTATTTTATATTCTACAAGGATAACACAATGCGTATTCTACTACTATTATATGGAGGAAATTTCGACACATATAGATATACTTATATATGTCCTGAATCTACATCACACTCTATTCTTACAAACAGAAATTTGTGTATAAACAAAAAAAAAAAACATAATGTACAAACCAGAAACTTGTGTATAATCCAGAAAATTGTGGAAACAGAAAATGAATAAAACACAAAGCATAATGTTTTAATCCAGTAACATGAGATTCGTGTAAGGGATAAATAAACCAGTAACATAATAAATCATGGTGAGACAAAAGAAGGCCAAACATAATACAAAATAAAGCTAATCATGGTGATACAAAATAATGTCAGCAAGATTTAGTTGTTGGAAAGCCAGCACCCATGTAAGACATATTAAGCCCAAAACTTGCATTTAAGCCTAAATAAGCCAGAAGCTAAATTTAAGGACAGGACGAACAAGAAAAAGAAGTAAGAAACTTGAACATTTCTCTTACACTTATTGTAAGTATAGTTTCAGTCTCGTCAACATGATTAGTCATAAATCGGGCATCATAGAGACAATATCAAAACATTAATTTAACTAAAAGGGTCTCTCCTATTATTTACAATACTCGAATAACTTCCGACGATATGAAATTCTATGATTTATAACAAGGGAAACAGGAGGGAGAGAAAATACCAGTTCTTTAACATCCTTCTTCTGTTGTCGTGTCGGATTATCTGGATACTGAAAATAGAAACTAGGTTGTTCAGAACTCGGTATTTAAAAATGTCAAAATTTTCTTTTTGTTGTTTCAGTTGGTTAAGCATATCAAAATCAAACTTGTTGACCACATAAACAATGAAAAGATTAACTATATTTTCCCTACAAAAATCCCCATGTAGATGAAAGCAGCATGTAAAAAGTTGGAAGTTTAAAGCCATAAACAAAGAAGAACTAGTAATCCATTAGCGTGGTTGAGGAACCGAAGGAAACAAAAAGTTTGAAGATATTGTAACTTTAGTAAACAGATGGTAGAAAACCATGATAATGTAAAAAATGGCTCCTGATACAATTTTTTGAATAGGGGCTATATTATCAATGGCTACACCACAATCATTCCTAGTGATTAACCGTGTGAAAAAGTATTACAAATACAAAGTTAAATCTGCTGAAAGAACATCCCAATCCTATCCTAAAGCGGTTAACAGGCAATGGCATCAACAAGAATGGGAGAAAATGGTCACTACTCACTAAAATATCGGTCCACTTCTCAGATAAATTAATGGCAAAACAAGGTGATTGAAAATAACAGGAGAAGAATCAATAGTATCAGAACAATATCAATAATAAAACCTGAGCAGCAAGAGTGTGAAGAAAAGTCCATGTTGACCTTCCAAGCTCTTCTTTAGTAACTGGGGAAGATGATTTACCCTACCAAAACAATACATATGCATAAATATATACTGCACATCTGAATCCTTGATTAATAAAGTATTTGACTCCATAGAGATTCTCTAAATGGATTACAAATAATCACTATGTTTACATATATTCCAATAATAAATATAGTAAAATACATAAAAACATTGAAACATTTATAAATTTTTTAACTCTAGGATATGTGCTACTGAAACATTCTTCCCTCAACTAGAACTGTCAAGATATCCTTCACTACATAAAACTTCATTCTTGATAATCCAGAAGATTAATGCAACAATTAGATTTCAAGTAAATATAAAAAGGAAATATATAAAAGGCTAATGTATTGTTTGATAACCACAGTCACTAGCACAAGATTCGTGATAAAAGTATCGAAAAATTAAGATTGCAAGCCATTGATAATGGATACCTTGAGAACAGTATCAATAGGTTGTACAAAAGATGTAGTATTTGCAAATGGAACTTTGATGGAGGCTTTGACGGAGCCTCTACCAGTACCAGAGGGTCCTGGTGATTGGAGATTGCCTATAAAATTAGATACATGATGTTGAACAAAATTTGCGACTTGCTCGAAGTTATGAAATAAGGCCTGTACGGGATTGTCAGACATTTTATACCTGAGATTCGATTTGGGAACAACATTGGAGGAAAAAATAAGAATCAAATCAATATATCACAGACAGCAAAGCTCGACAAATAATCGATATGAAATAAAACATACAATATGAATTATATACAAGAAAATGACTACATGTGAACACGCACCCAATAACTTCAAATCATCCAAAGCACTTAGTTTCCAAGAATAGCTTGCTCACACTGAATTAGAATAAAAGAAACAGACGATTCTGAAAATTTCCATGATAAACAAAAATGAACTTATCACAAAACAGTAGCCAGATTTGTATAGCTAACAGTACTGCCAATAGCAAAGTGCAGAAAATAGCAGTTTGTTCCATAGTAAATAAATTCGTCCACTATCTGAGAACCGCGAACCAATTCATGCGTACCGGTTCCCAATACTTTTGTGAATCGGTTCGCTAAAATTCACCACAATATCTAGAGCAACTTCACATCATTATCCTTAACCCGAGAAAAGTTAGCCTTCCTAGGATCAATAATCTTAGTTAACAGCCAGTAGACCCTTCTCTCGCCTCCTTCAATCGACTAACCGGTTTTTGGTTCCAAACTTTGTTTTTCAGACATAACACTGCAATAAGTTGCGCTGCTAACCCTTTTTGGATGACAAAACTAATCTTCCTAAATACTACGTCTAGAGACCTAGGTGACACCACATTGCTATTCAGACATGGTTTGGAAATTTCCTTGATAAAACAATCAGCAGGGCTAAGAGTAATAGTCCTATTTTACAACTTAAAGACCAATCCTTTATCCCTAGGACACTTACTTTTCCAAATTACAGTAAGAAACTTTGACATATTGTTCTTGGAATTTTTCAGGGCATTCAATAAATTCAACTAGTCCTTGAAATTCAACTAACTCAATAGACAATAATTTTGCAGAAATGCTGAGTATTAACCAATCGATTATGAAACAGTTTACCTTACCTGTGATGATCCTTGACTGGAAGAAGTGAAGAAACTTTGTTAAAATCAACCTGAGAGACCGATTTTAAAGCTTCTCCAGAGCCTCTTTGTCGTTTGCTAGCCATGAAAAGTTTGGTGATTGGAGGTAAGGTTTGGTTAAAGTTTGGATTTTTGTGAGGTTGGAGAAATGGGTTATGTTAGGGAGGTTTTGAGTGTGAAGAAAAAGATGAAGTTAGAGAGAGAGGCATTTGAAATAGAGGATTGTTTATGTTTGGTTGGGCCAAATTTTGAGTTTATAGCTTATAAACTCATAACAAAATAAACTTCGTTTAGTAATATTTTTTTACTATTTGGTAAACGTTTTTTTTAAAAGTTTATGGTTTATTTTCTAATTTTTAACTTATTTTTTAAATGATATTTCAATTACCTTATGAACATATAACTTATAGCTTACCAATCGTTAGTTGGGAGGACCACGGTTCGATCCTTCGCAACTGCGATCGGGAGGGGGTTGGAACCACTTGATGCCAGAACTGACCCCCGAATCAGACTAAACTGGTGGTGTAAACCAAAAAAATATAACTTATAGCTTATATTTTTTTTCTTCAATTTTACGCCTACCGTCTTATTTAAAATAAATTCAATATAATTAAACACATATTTTTTTGTTATTTCATACTTATAAGTTAGTTCAGCTCTTAATTTTATCAAACACTACAAATTCATTCAACTAGTTTATTCGCTATAAACTAAGAGCTAGTTTATAAGTCATTCCATATAAACTCATCTACTATAAGTTAATTTATCAGCTATCCACTATTTTTTTTATCAATCAATGTTATAGAAGTGATGATGTCACGACCGGTTTGAGTGCAATGTAATAAGATGCAAGTTGGTTTGTGTATCAATATACTCGTTTGATCCTTAAGAAAATGATGTTTAATTTCTATATGTTTAGTGAGTTGATGAAATACCTAATTCTTAATACGATTTGTAGCACTTGTATTTTCGCATTTGATTGGAAAGCAGTTTAGCCATACCTTAAAATTCACATAAATACACTAAATATAATATCAGGTCGACTTGCATTGAAATACACATAGCATACCCCTATACTTTGTTACCTCAATCTTCATGCCACAACCATCTTTATCATTTGATAAGCTTTGATGCCATTGGTGTTGAAATTGGTTTCGTATCTTTCATGTTGATCTTTTTTAGTAGCTCTAAGAAATATCTGATTTGATCGATGAATGTTGGTTTGCTTGATTTGTAATCCCAAGAAATATGTAAGCTCACCCATAAGTGACATTTCAAATTCAACCTACACCAACGTAAAAATTCTCGACAAATTAAAGAGCGTTATTAGTAGATCCAAAAATAATATCGTCCACATATATTTGAACAAGTAAGGGAATGCTTTCCTTTGTGCTTAATAAAGAGAGTATTCTCTACTTTATCACCTTTTTCACCAAGAATTTGCTCAACCTCCCATACCAAACTTTAGGAGTCTAAGCTTTATTCCTAGTGGTTTTTCTCATTTTCATATTGTTTATTCCTAAAG
Source organism: Trifolium repens (assembly GCA_030408175.1). Lineage (NCBI taxonomy): Eukaryota > Viridiplantae > Streptophyta > Magnoliopsida > Fabales > Fabaceae > Trifolium > Trifolium repens. Next base: position 10,427,811 of record CP125837.1, read on the forward strand.
TCCCATTTAGTGCTATAATCGTATGGTTTGACGGTCGTGGAACCAAATCCCAAACTCATTTCTTTTAAATTGGTTTAGTTCTTCTTGCATTGCAAGGATCCAACCCTCATCGATTATAACTTCCTTAATGAATTTAGGTTCTATTTGTGAAATGAAAGCGGAAAAATCCCAAAAGTTTGTTACCTATGACCTTGGACTTACTTCCTTTATGATGTCTACTAGTACATTTTCTAAGGGATGGTTTGTGACAATCTAATCGTGAGAAGCTTTTGGAGAGGTTACTACTTACTCTTATTGTCCTCATTGATTGGAGGAACTTCGTTATGGGTGCAATCCTCGACAATGTCTTTGGTCAAAATACTACATCAAAACCATAACTACCTTTTTCGTTCTTTTCAGGGTAAGATTTGTCAAAATCAACATATATTGACTCTTCGACTACTGAGATTCAATTATTATCCAAAAATTATTACAATCACACAACATTGATGCACAGTAAGGTAAGGACGAGAGCCTTGTGGTATCTCCCCACTAGACATCAGTGCATGTATTAGTTGTCGGATCTCACTTATACTTACAACCAAGTTTGATGTCCTCTCATTCTCAGCCTCCTCGTGTACAATAACATTCAACTCAACTGGCCTAGGCAGATTTCCTAGTGGCTATGGTTCGAGATAATGATGTGAAATCTTCATATACCATGTCATGTAATTAGACGTTGTGAGCCACAAATATAGAGCACGACTTCATAGCATATGAGGAGTCAAGACCCGATCAAAGAATTGGGCGAACTAGTGGTAAATTTGTTGTGAACTAGTGTAGAGAGAAGACTAATGTGGATGTCGTGGAATGGTCTCGACATAATCAAAGTTAGAGCGATAATTTCTTGGTCTGGTCGTTGTTTATTTGAGTTGTTATCTACTTGTATTAAAGCCTTATTTTTAATCAAATGATTTGAGTTTGGTTTTGTAAAAAAAAGTGCTAAGACTTATTTTATTGACTAAAAGTAATGTAAATTTTATTTTTGTATTATACAGATAATTTTTTTTATATATGACAAGTTGAAAATAGATTTTTTGGACTCGTCCGGTGGCTATAGGATAAGAGATCAACAAGATATAAGATATTTGTATCGTATTATGTCTCACTCTAGTATTTGATGAGATAATATGATATGATAAGTTAATCTAAAGCTTATCATATACTGTGTCTATAGTTATAATTCTTATTCTGAATATGAGTTGAATTGGAAACCAGCCAACAAAATATGATAAGAAACAAAATTACTGATTTATCGTTATAAAGTATAATTTAAAAAATATAAGAAAGTTATAATCTAATAAATATAGATATAAAAATAATTAATATCAAATATAAAAAATAATTTATTTATTGAAATTAAAATATTTAAAATAAAATTGAAAATTTCAAAAATAGAAATATTAATATAAATTTTTTAACAAATTAAATATGATTTTCTTGTAAGGGTAGTTTTTTCATTTATGTATAATATCTTTATTTGGCTTTTTTAATGTTTATAATATATTATTTATTTACTCATGTAAAAAAATATAAAATTGTTTATTAGTAGTGTCAATGAGCTTTTTGAAAAATTATATAAATTTTATTAATTACATAACTTTTTTAGTATTTTTATTTGGCTTATAAAATTTTAAAATATTAAAAATTAATATCAAAAGTTGTTTCATGAGGGCATTCTCGTCTTTTAAGTATGGCATATAACTTTTCATGTTATAGTTAAAAATAAAAAGCGTGACATAATTAAACATAAAAAAATAGCAAATAATGTTATCACATTTCTTATGATGAGTGCATCAAATATCTGATAAGATAAATATTTATCTTGTCACTGTTCTATCTTATCCTTATCTAGCTTATTATCATATCATGTTTTTATCATATTTCTTACAACAAACAAACTTGATTGTTAAAATAATTTTTTTATAAGATATTAAATTGTTAGTTTTTCCTAATTTAGAAAAATGAGAAGAAAATGGTGCATATCAAAATATATGGAGAGGACATAAACCAAAAGCTCCATTAAATAGCACAAAATCTAAAATTAGGTACACCTAGGTGATTCTTTTCTAGACAACTTGATAAAATCAGGAGCATCCAACCAATGAGTGAAAGAAGACAAGGAAAGACCATGGCTAGCCAAAAGGTCGGCAACCATGTTGCGTGGTTGCCTTATCTATGTATATGAGTTACAATGCAGTTTTATAAAACTAAGTATCCATATTTGTCTTTCTCTTTAAATTATTTGTTTTAAAGGTCAAACTTGAATATTACCTTAATTTTATAAAACCCATTAGTATTAATTTAGTTCTAATCACAATTTCTCAATTCCCTATTTATAAAAGTTAAAAATTGAATAATCTTTCTTTTAATTTTTTTTTTGACCAAATCTTTCTTTTTAAAATGGAAAATATAAAAAATTTATAATATAAATGGAATTTTTTATATATGGCAAGGTCAAATATTGCAATGTGAAGCCATCCATGTCAATGGTAATTTGGGGTTGAGATTGACTGTTGTAAGATATTCACACAGTTTAACGTAGTAATTGATCTCAATCATTGATTTAAGATTAGATGAAAGTTTGTGACGGAAAAAAATATGGATGGAAAGTAATATTCATATTTGTCTTCCTCTTTAAATTCTTTGTTTTAATGGTCAAACTTGAATATTACCTTAGTTTTAAAAAACCCATTAGTATTAATTTAGTTCTAATAACAATTACTCAATTCCCTATTTATAAAAGTTAAAAATTGAATAATCTTTCTTTTTAATTTTTTTTTTGACCAAATCTTTTTTTTTTAAATGGAAAATATAAATTTTTTTATAATATACATAGAAATTTTTATATATGGCAAGGTCAAATATTGCAATGTGAAGCAAATGGTAATTTAAACAATACCAAGGAAAAAGTGATCACTACCATGATAAAATTGGGGTTGAGATTGACTATTTGTAAAATATTCACACAATTTAATGTAGTAACTGATCCCAGTCGTTGATTTAAGATTGGATGGGTCAAATTTTAACTAAATTTTACAAAATGATTCAATCAAAGCCATCCATTTTGATCTAACGGCCAACTACTGTAATTGCATAGCCCAGTTACAACAAAAAATTTGATTCCACAAAATTGTGATATAAATTAGAAGACACCAGAAGAGATAAGACATAATACTCACAACAATACATAAGTTTATCGAAATAATTAGTCCTAATTAAGATTTTTTTTATATTATAATTAAGAATAAATTTGGTTAAAAATCAATAATCTAAATTGTTGAGATTTAAATCTATAAGAGTGGAGATCCGAAAATGGTTGCTAATAGATTTGATGAACACCAACTAAATTTGATATATCTTAAAGTGTGTGTTGTTTTGAGGTTGGCAACATGTGGTTACGTTATGGTGTTTGTTTGTGATTTTTCACATGTCACTTTTTCCTTAACAATTGTTCATATTGATTTTATATCACTTGTGATGTGTAGTAACTACAACCAACACTTATGCTTGATTCTCTCTTATTAAGACATGTAAAAACTATACTATTAACAATGGTCCTTCATATTTTAAGAAACAAGTAAAAAAATTAAATTAATTTTTTTTGAGAAGATGATTTTTTATTAATTCAAAGTCATTAGACTAGATTCGGATGAGGGTACGATATTCCAGTCTAAGGCATAGAAAATCTTAGTTCAAAAATATTAACGGAAATTGAATTTGGATTCTTTCAGGCTCAAAACCATTTTTTTATTATTAGACTAAATCTTTAAAGTCTGATATTTTCTAAGAAGGAATAGTTTATTATTATTGTTTGGTCAACAATTGATATATAGTTAAGGAAAAAAAGTATGATATTTTCTTATTATAAATTAATGAATGTAATTAAAATATTATGTATTTTTGTAAAATAATAATAATTATGCAACACTCTAGCAATAAAAAGTCATTTTATAATGTACCGGATTCCATCAGAATAAGTTTTTTGTTTACAATTATTTTTTTATATAATTAATGAGTGGTATTTTGCAAATATAACTCATTATTTCTTTTGTCATATACAAAATTAATTATAATTTTTAAAATTTATGTGCAATGTGCTAAAACGACGTATATATGGTATAGAGATAATGTTTGATAAAAATTAAAAAAATTTGAGGGAAAAAAATTATTTTAGTTAAAATATTATTATCTTCCGTCATTTATATTTTTTACGTATATTTATATATGGCATGAGGTACTGTTTTTTTCTGTATGCGTGGTATGAAAAAAATAAAGATCTGCACAGAATAAGCTTCAAAATTCTCACTTCCATTGGTTTCAGCTCCACTCCTCCGGAGCTGAACCAAACCCTGCCATCAACATTGACATTAAAACATTCATTTTCACATTTTCAATTCTTTTCTCTTTTTTCTTAGTTTAATTTCACTATAACAACCACACCCAAAAAAAAAATGGAACGAGACGATGACTTCAACAACAACAACCGCAGCGACAACAAAAACAAAAACAAAATTGGGGATGATGAAATATTTGTATCTAATTCAAAAGGAGAAACTCTTTTTGATTTTTCACCCAAAAAAAGCATAGCTGAGAGAAGAGGTTTCAATAACAATGTTGCAAAGATCAACACAAGAATTTCTCATTTTGGTGCAACAACTCCTTTGGTTTCTCCTGCAGTTCAATCAGCACGTCTCACAATACCACCTGGAATTAGTCCAACTGCTTTGCTTGAATCCCCAATCATGCTTCCTAATTCTATGGTTTGGCTTTAATCTTGCATCTCATAATTTACAATTTTTTCAATCTCATACTATTGAATCAATCGTCGTTTTTGTTATTTTGATAGTAAAAAAAATCATCATTTTGGTTATCGAAAATGTATTTTAGTCGCTCAAATTTATGTAATTGCAAATTAGCTCTTGAAGTTCAAGGTCATTAGTCGTAATTTTGTCGATAGGAGAAAATAGCGAATTGATCAAATTAATCCAACTACATAATAGTGTTATAACATCACTATTTGACAACATTTTGTACTAAACAAATATTGTGAAACAATAATGATTTGTTCTTGCTACACTATAGCCGATATTTAATAACATTGATTAGTCAATTCATTTTAGATGTCACATAACAATAATTAGTTGATTGGGTCATGGTGAGTTAAAATAAGTTTTCAGATTCTGTTTAAATTTTTGTTGATCTCTATTTTGCAATTTGAATGTATTAGAATTGATTGAACTTATTCGACCAACTTGATTGAAGATCATTAATTTTAGCGACTAAATTGTCCGACTCTTATAATTTTGAGGATCTAAACGATGATTCACTTATTTATGTGTGTTTTAGGTCATGCCGTCTCCCACGACGGGGAGTTTTGCCATGCTTCCACCTCTAACTAATGAAAGATCAATGCTCACTTCTTTCACACATGAACAAAGGAAATTAGATGTGCCTGCTGCCTCTGAAATTGCTTCATCTTTCAAATTCAAGCCTCAAGCCAATTTGGATCCTAATTCTTTGTCTACATGTTATGATTCTCTTAATCAGGTACTCTTATGTATTTTAATTGTTAATTAAACAAAACAAAGGTTTTTATTGTTTTTTTTTTTTTAAACTTTTTATCATAGCCTTATCAAAAAAATAAATAAATCAAATTGTTGATGCTTGGTGTGTTATTGCACCATTTATATTTTCAATAGTTGAGCTATGTTTGGTTCCACAACCATACACACTAGAATCATGTTTTCGGTTCATATACCGTGCAAAACCCATGTACCAAACACACAAAAAAAAAAAACACACATTTAAATTTCTAGCTTTTGTTGTTGAGTTTGTTTTAGCTTTAAGTAAGTGGTTTTTTTTTTTTTCTTCTTATTTTTTTAAAAATGAAAAACACGAATGAATGAATGAATAGAAGTTTGAATTTCTTGCTTCTATTCATTGAGAGATTTTATTGTGCGTTTGTTCTATCTTTTTTTAAAATGAATTTTTATAGTGTGTTATTTTTGTGTTAAAAGGTTTTCAATAAAGAATTTTTTTATAAAAGCTTCAAATGAATAATTGGTTTGAATAACTTATCTTAACATATCATTTTAAGTATTTTATCATTTTGTTACAAGTTTTTTTGGATCATAAAATTTCAAAAAAATCTCTAAGAAAAAGGTATAGACATTGTACATTTTACACATTTTTAAGGCTTTGTTTGGTAAAGAATAGTAGATAGCTGATAAACTAACTTATAGTGGATAGCTTATAAGCTAACTTTTAGCTTATAGCGAATAAGCTAGCTGATTGAATTTGTAGTGTTTGGTAAAATTAGCGGTTGAACTAGCTTATAAGTATGAAATGACATAAAAAAGATATGTTTAATTAATATTTAATTTTTTTCACATAAGATGATAGGGGTAAAATTGAAAGAAAAGATAATAAGCTATAAGGTCGTAAGCTACTTGAAATAGCGTTTGAAAAATAAGCTAGTAAAATAAACTATAAACTCTTTATTCAAAACTATTACCAAACAAAACTTTTAGCTTATAAGCTAACTTATTTGCCTTCCCAGAGCTTATATCCTAAGTTGTTAACGTAGAATGAATAAAAGCTTGAATTTCCTTTGTAACCAAATATGCTATATGTTAGAAGTAATTTATATTTAAGGGTATTTTAGTATTTTACTATGCTGTCTTTATGACCTAGTCCTTGTGTATAAATAGGAGTAGTTATATCATCATAGAAGTTAGTGCTTTTATTATTCTTTCTTGTAGCCGTCATTTCAAGTTCATTAAATACAATTCCTCTTCTATTCATTTATCACCTTTGTGCACCAACACTATAGACATGGCAAATATATATTTACACTCAAATAAATTATGATCCAAACCATTCAAACATGAATAAATAATTTTTTCTTTAATACATCAAAACATAAACCCTATCACTCAACTCAATATATTTCAATGAAAATTAATTAATTCAAAACCATTTTTCACCACCAAAAACCAAATACACTCTCATGACTTTGTGTTAGTTAAGTATCTTTGACATGCATGATATGTGGTGAGTTTTATAGACGTATATTTTGGATACAATTTACTGCTGTCAATTATTGATGCAGTTTCACACCGTAATCAATTTTGACCATTGATTTGAGATTAGACGATTTTAATTTAAAATGCAATTTTATAAGACAAAACGATCTTAGCCGCCGATCATAGATATCGGATGACCCAGATCAGTTACGACACCCTGCTGTAACTGCAGAAATCTGATTCGGTATATTTTGGCTACTTTTAATTTACCAGGTTTCTAGTAATTTTCACATGATGACTGAAGGAGATAGAGACAACCAAATGCTTTTTGAAGATCAACAAATGTTAGATTTTTCATTCTCAGAAGATTTTTCAAATGACTATTCAGCTAGAAATAGTGGAGTTCATGTTGATGTGCCAATCTCTTGTTCTGAAGAAACTAGTGATGAAAGCACTTTGCCTGAAAATTCTATCAATGATGATGATATAGAAGATGAACATAAAGAGATAACTCATGCAACAGGAGCAAAAATCTCAGAGGATGGTTATAATTGGAGAAAGTATGGACAAAAACAGGTGAAAGGTAGTGAATATCCAAGAAGCTACTATAAATGTACTCAGACTAATTGTCATGTCAAGAAAAAGGTCGAAAGATCGCACGACGGCCATGTAACTGAAATTATTTACAGGGGTAATCATAACCATTCAAAACCACATTCTAATGTGGCTGAGCTTTTGGATTCAGATTCTACTGTTACTGAGCATTTGGATTCTACAAAGAGATTTCAATCTATTGGTATGTCGGAATCGAACAACGCTCTAGAGCATTCTTCCGGACAAGGTAATCATGATGGTGATAATGATGGAGCCACTCAAGAAGTTTTACCACTTCAAGGTGATGCTGAAGAAGCTGAGTCAGAATCAAGAAAAAGGTCTTGTACTCAATTTGATAGCATCTTCATGTTGTTAATGGATAAATAAATAAATAAAAAGATAACCTTGTATATATTTTTTATTGCAGGAAGAGAGAGAGCTATCCAGTAGTTGAAACAATGGTACCATCGAGGGCTATTCGTGAGCCACGAGTGGTAGTGCAAGTTGAGAGTGAAGTGGACATACTCGACGATGGTTACCGCTGGCGAAAGTATGGACAAAAGGTTGTCAAAGGGAATCCAAACCCCAGGTAAGTAATACTTCTTTTCTTTATGCACTTGCATGTAACATGAAATATATTCAAGAGTTTTAAGACATTCTCTTTATTTTTCACATTATGGTAATCAATAGTGTTATATATAGTGGCTCGGATCTGGATTTCCTGCTATCACAGCAGGACGTTGTAACAGATCACAACCATCTGATTTAAATCGTATGGTTGAAATCATCTGCAGTAATTTTAAAATTGTATTAATTTGGACTATTTAATCTGTAATTGTTGGCTGAGATCTTAAACAGCGTGAAAACTGCGTTGTTTTCTACATCAGGAAATTTGAATCCATAGTAGCTCTATAGCACTACAATATAGCAAAATTTAAAGAAATCTTTATTCTTCACAATATATTATTTAATTCAAAAATATTTTCAAATAATTGTATTATCAGAGCTATAGCACTACTGCATAGCAAAGTTTCAACAAATCTCTATTTTCTGTAATCTATGATTGACAACAACATTGAAGGCAATGCTTGTAACTATATCAAAATATTATTGTAAATAATATTCATTCTTTCTTGTCTTGAGCTTATAAGCTAGTATGTAATGTAAAATTTTCTCTCATCTATGTCTTCCAGGAGTTACTACAAATGCACAACTGCTGGATGTAATGTAAGGAAACATGTGGAAAGGGCTGCACACAATCTAAAATATGTGATTACTACTTATGAGGGAAAACATAATCATGATGTTCCGACCGCAAGAAACAACAATCATTTAAGCGCAAACGATGTTGCTTTGTCTTCCAGTGGTGCTAATGTTCATGCCTCCGGTATCCCAAAGTCCGAAACTCATCAAACTCTTAGACCTCATTTTGATAGAAAACCAGATTTTACCAATGAGTTTCTAAGATCAAGTTTAATGGGAAGTTTTAGTAATGATATGAAGTTTGGATCTTCTTCCATATCCCAAATGAACTATTCTTCCTTGAATGGTATCATACCTTTTGGAGGCTATGGAACAAATCCTGACTCTGCTGTTGGGCCTCATGCCGGACCTATTGCCTCAATTTTCCCCGAATTTCCAATGCCGCTGCCAATGAATCTTCCCTCGTCTGGAATTAATTTCAACTATGCACAACCAATGAGTTCGGTCCGGTCTTATCTTTCAGGTCAAGTTATGATGGACATTGATGGAGGGTTCCTAAGGCCTAAACAGGAGCCATCTGTTGATCATGCAAGTTCCTCGCGCGCTCCACCATCAACATCACCATCACCATCACAATCCATTTATCAAAGTGCCATGCAAAATTTCTCTTCATAATCTCAATTTTATAGTTGGTAGCAACAAGAGGTTCTATTGGATTTTTTTTATATAGTTTTGGCAGGTTTTTGTCCTATCATTTTATTTTCCAAATTTTTATGAATTAGCATTGAAACAAACTAGTGTTTTATACAACTTTCATACCAACATTGTGAAACTAGTTCTTGGTAGATGAGTTTCTTTTGTCATATCATTGTTGTTGTTTCAAAAATTTTGTGTATTATTGAGACAATTTCTTTTCATACCAATATTTTTGTTACTGCGGTTCCTTCATAATCATTAGAATTGTTTTCTCTGTATGTATTTTTTGTTGTAAAATTACTACTTTTTTTTTTCCGAAACATTGCAAAATTATTAATAATCTATTTATAATCAATGTTCTTTAAAAAAACACTTTCGAAAGAAATCAAACTTAAAAAATTCATGTCATCTATGTTGTGGCATGGGAGTAGTACTAGTTTTTATACCCGTGTGATGCACGGATGAAGTTTGTTTTTAATATATTGTACTATTGTGTAGAGTAGAGCATCGAGCGCGTTCGATCGGATTCAGGTTCAAAAAGATTCATCCAAAAAAAAAAAACTGAGAATGTAAAATATTGGCCCATCACCAATCATTTCAAATTTCGGTTTTGTCGGGTGTCGGTTTATATGGATTACGGGTTGGTCGGTTCGGTTTATTCGGGTTAGCACATTGATAAAAAAAAAAAAAACACACACACATATATAGATTAATAAAATAATTTGTTAGTGACTATCATCTAGAGATTAGATCAACAACTAGTCTGATGCCCGTGCGTTGCACGGTTCGCTGGAACACTAAGCCATAAAAATCAAAGCCATACAAATTAAAGTTGCGTATATCAAAATTATTTTTATTGTTTTATCAGAGATTAAAAATGTCATCTCTCCATAAATTAAAATTTTGAATCAATATAAGTTTGTAATAATGATTTTAAATTTTTTATCAGCAATAAAAATTGTCATCTCCCTTTCAATTCTAAAAAAATTAGTAATAACTTATAATAGTGATTTTAAAATTTTTATTAACGATAAAAAATAGTCATCTTCCCGTGGATTAAAATTTTATTAGTAATAACTTATAATAGTTATTTTAATTTTTTTACCAGAGATTAAAAATGTCATCTCTCCGTAAATTAAAATTTGTAACAATAATAGTTTATAATAGCGATTTTCAAATTTTTATCAGCACTAAAAATTGTAATCTCCCCGTAGATTTTTTAAAACAGTTTTTTTGCGATAAAAAAAAGTCATATGTCTATGAATTAATATTTTATTAGTAATAACTTATAATAGTTATTTTAATTTTTTTTACCAATATTAAAAATGTCATCACTCCGTAAATTAAAATTTTGTATCAATAACAGTTTGTAATAGTGATTTTAAATTTTTTATCAGCAATAAAAATTATCATCTCCCCGTGTATTTAAAAAAAAATAGTAATAACTTATAATAGTGATTTTAAAATTGTTATTGGCGATAAAAGATAGTCATCTGACCATGAATTAAAATTTTATTAGTAATAACTTATAATAGTTATTTTAAATTTGTAACTGAGATTAAAAAAGTCATCTCTCCGTAAATTAAAATTTTGTATCAATAATAGTTTGTAGTAGTGATTTTAATTTTTTTATCAGCAACAAAAAATTGTCATCTCCCCGTTAATTTTTTTAAAATGTAGTAATAACTTATAATAGTGATTTTAAAATTGTTATTGGCGATCAAAAATAGTCATCTGGCGTGATTTAAATATTTATTAGTAATAACTTATAATAGTTATTTTAAATTTTTTAGCAGACATTAAAAATGTCATCTCTACGTAAATTAAAATTTTATATCAATAATAGTTTGCAGTAGTGATTTCAATTTTTTTATCAGCAACAAAAAATTGTTATCTCCCCGTGAATTTTTTAAAAATTTAGTAATAACTTATAATAGTCATTTTAAATTTTTATCATCGATTAAAAATGTCATCTCTCCGTAAATTGAAATTTTGTATCAAAAATAGTTTGTAATTGTCATTTTAAATTTTTTATCAGCAATAAAAATTGTTATCTTCCCGTGAATTTTAATAAAATTTAGTAATAACTTATAATAGTGATTTTAAATTTTTTTTATTGTTGATTAAAAAATATTCATCTGCTCGTATATTAAAATTTTATCAGTAATAATTTATAATAGTTATTTTAAATTTTTTTATCAAGATTTAAAATGTCATCTCTCTGTAAATTTAAATTTCGTATCAATAATAGGTGTTAATAGTGATTTTAAATTTTTTATTAGCAATAAAAATTATCCTCTCCCATGATTTTTTTTAAAAAAATTGTAATAACTTATAGTAGTGATTTTAAAATTTTATTGGCAATAAAAAATAGTCATCTGCCCGTGAATTAAAATTTTATTAGTAATAACTTATAATAGTTATTTTAAATTTTTTACCACAGATTAAAAATGTCATATCTTCGTAATGTTTTAAAAACCGTACTGGTGATCAAACTGGTGAAGGTACTGGTTCACTGGTTGAAGCACTGAATCACTGGTTAAACTGTATGATAGTACCGAATTGAACCGAAAAGCTCTCGATATAAAGTTAAGTAGGGTTGAACTGGCAAACTCAATCTTAAAGATATTTTATCTAAAAGCCAACGAAACTATGTATATTTTTCATAAAAAGTGAAAACTATGAAAACTATTTATAATTAAAAAGAATCTCCAAATAGAATTATAAATTAAATAATATTAATGAAAGATTCACCAATAAAATCAAAACAACTATACAATATTGTGACAAAAAAAAAAAATATTACATCTCAAATAATGTACATCTTAAAAAGAAAGACAGCACAACCTATAAAATAAAAAAGGGACAGCTTTCTTAGTATATGAAAACTACAAAGCAAGCACCAAACACATACACAAAGAAAGTCCAAACTCAAAGTACATACCCAAACAAATAAGGGTGGAAACACCAAAACTTTTTAGCAAAAGACGACCAAACATAATTATTTTTAGCAAAGATAGTAGTCATGATAAAAAACAATCACTTAATATTCTCAACTTTCACACAGGCTATCTTAATTTCTTTTGGAGCAGCAACATGGACTTCATCAAGATCAGCATATCGTTTCCCAATTGCCTTGCTTGTTAGAACCCCAATTTTATTAGGCAAATCCACCTCTCCACTTCCAACATTTGGTTCCTTACTGGCAGAGCCTTATCAGACACAATGATCTCTTAGTTGTTGTTTGAATCACCCCCCTCAATAGCATCATGTAAGCAAATATAATAATGAAATAGTAGAAAAATCTGTTGCCTCTTAAAAAGATACATAGTATACAATTTTGCTATTCCAACTTAATATTAGCTCAACAATTGCTATAATGTCAGGTGTTTTGTAAATCCAATTTTGAGCCCTTAGTATCACACCATAGAACACCACAAATTACAAAGCCATAACATAAATGTGAGAACACAAAAATTGACATAGATAAGAAAGGATTTGAAATTACCTCCATCTGCAACATAAAGGTAAGGCATCTACAATTGGGAAAATTGAACCACATCAGGCCATACCATGTTGGACCAGACCAGAATAAATTGAAGAACATAGGTTCACAGCTCCACCACATCAGGCCAGACCATGCTAGACCAGACCAAAATACACAAACATAACATCACAATTCAAAATTGATGGGAAAATTCACCCATCACAATATATGTTCACAAATCAATCAACACATAAAAGGAGCATAAAAAGTTCAAATATAAACACAATCAAATTTAATTTTGTAAGACAAAACAAAGTTATAACATTGAGCATTATTTATTGTAAAAGCATTTAATCTACTTACTTGAATAAAAGGCTTATCAACTCATTAATTTCACACAAACCAACTAAAACAGCATGTGCTAGAATTAATTGCAAGAAATAACACTGATAGAAAACTGATACAAATTGATCATGTTCATAGTAGCAAATACACTTGGAGGTTTTCCTAGAAATAGATGCTTAGAGAAAGAAAAATTTAATTTCAATTACTGATAAAAATTGATCATGCTTATACTTATCAATAGTGTTTATTTTAACATTAGGTGTATTGAAATTAGCTTGGCTACTCAATTATAATATGCTCATAGCAAACCACATTATATATTTTAATATGCTTCTTAATTATATAAAATTAGGCAACCTAATTACATTTGTGCCAGGTATTTTCTGTTGGTATGCATTTCTCACATGGCTCATAAACAAATCATGTCACAAAGTAGGGTCAAGTACATTGATCAAATTATATAATAATGTTATGTTGTGTTTGTGTACCAAACTTCATCACATAGCAAGAAAAACAACTTTTACCATGATAGATCAAACACACAGTACACGCAGAGATTCAAAAACATGTTTTCTTCTATGAGTAGCCAACAATACAATCCTATAAGGAGGTACAAAGTGCAATTACATGGAGAACAAACAAAATCCCAGAAATGAATCTAACACACTCACATGACATATAACTCACTGTCGCAACTCAATCACTATTGATAAGCTGAAGAATAATAATATTCAGAATTTTCACCATGTTACCCATTTATGAAAATTATACAACAACATCTATATACACACACGGGCACGCATGCACAATCTTACGGAGAAATTACACTTAGTTTATCGACGCTACACACAAACATTCACCCAATTTCTCTATAAATTGAATCAAAATCAAAACCAAGAGGGGATATTCTTCATCTTTTTGAGATCAACACAAAACTGATGATTAAGAAACTAATCTATTTCATATGTGACCAACCATTAAAATAAAAAAGAAGGAAAAAAAAGACTCAAGATACAATATTGTGAATCCCATCAATTACTCTTATGTGAGTTAAAGTAGATAAGTGAAACAAATAACAGTGACACAATCAAACTAAATAGTTCAAACAAATAGTGACTCAATCTAAAAAAAATATAGTTTTCATGTGAAAGCTAAACTACACAACTCAATTCCAAGAACAAAATAAAAATGGTAGAGGAACATACACATCAAAATTATCAAAAAATCAACAGGTTAGGGATCCAAATCAGAACCAAAAATCAGAAAAGAATTCAAGAGCAAAATTGAAACTAAAATTGGAGAGGAAGAAAAAGATAAAACAGAGATAAAACTTCATTCATTATCATCACCATAAACTACCATCATCTTCTTCAATCTTCAACATAACTCAAACCATTTCATCAAAAATCGAAAACAAAAAAGGCAAAGAAAGTAACAGAACAAAAGAAAAAAGAAAGGAGCAGAGAAGAAGAATCAAACCTCTTTCAACACCTTCGGCCAATCACCACCACGAATCTGGCCAACCTCCGGTCAACGCCTCCGTCATCCAAAATCGCCATTGCCTCAAACAAATTACCTTCATGAACACAACTCCTGCAATTGATGGGCTTCAGTAACATGTTCTGATTCATCCATTCTACTCACTTCCATCTGAAATATTGAACCAATATATATAAATGAAAAGTTAAATACTCAGCAGGCACACTTAGAATTCATGGTACAAAGCTACAACAAATAAAAGTAAAGTGCATCTTGCAATGATGATCATAAGAAGAACAAAAAAGTATTAATTAGATGACATAGATCTGAGATGAAATTATTTATAAAGAATTATGAATAAAAATTGAATTTTGTTAATACCTTGGAAACTCCATCAGTCATTTTCTTCAAATCCATTCGGTTTTTACCAAAACCATTAACCATTTGACCAAAAAGAAGAAAAAAAACAGGCATAGATGAACCATGAATAATGGCACCAATACTTCCTGAGATCATAAGAATCCAATCATATTTATCAGCAAATGAGAAAAGCTGATAAAAGGGTAAACTCTGTTCCTTCTTCTTCTCTGCTTCAGGCAATGAAGCTTTAACATCAGAAGCTTCAGCCATTAGAACAAATGAACTAACCCAACAATGAAACACACAGTCTTTTGATGAAATAGTAATGAAAAATTGGATTTTGATCAAAAGGGTAGGTGAAAATTTGGATTGTTAGAGTGTTTATTTGTTCTATGCAATGAAAAAAGAGATCTTGGATTAAATGTAATGTGAGTTTTTTCTGAACATTTTAAAGAGATCTGATGCAACCCTTTTAGTGTCTTTTTGCAATGAAGGAAGTGTAACAGCATTTGAAAAAAAAAAATCCTTTGCTTGTCCATGCGAATTATGCAGAAAATTTCTATTACCTCTCTGAAGCTTGTATCTCCAAATGTAATTCATCCTCGCCGTCGACCTTAAATTGCACATAACCTAAAAAAACAATATAAACACAAAATAAAATAACAATAAAATTCATAATCTCTTAATCACTATCATTATCATAAATTAGATTCAACCTCGTATTCATTGTCATCAGCAGCATAATCATCCTATTATCCAAATCCAAACATAGATAAAATCGTCAACGTAAAAAAAAAAGCCAAAAAAATGATTAAAATCAAAATTAGAGAAAGTAATGCAAAACAGTTTCACAATTGGTCTTTAGCCACAGAAGGAGATTCACAAATCAGATGAAAAATAGGAAGAGGATAATGATACTTGCCCGAGATTGAGACAACAAAGAGAGATTCCCCTTCTTGAAGGACTGAATCTGACAGAGCAAAAAAAATTCTGCAACAAAATAAAATAAATAGAGATACAACAGTATGAGATTTCAAACATGCAAATTGAAATCAAATTTCAATTTGCAAAAATTGACAAAATCAATTAATTCCCAATTCAAAAATAAACAAAAAACCACCCCACATCAATACTAATAGAAAATCACTCACAGAACCAAAAAAAAAAACATCATTATAAACATCAAAGAGGAACAGACCACAATGTTGTTTAATCAATGAACTATGAGTAACCAACCAAACTATATAAAAAAATAAATAAAAGCAAAACCCAATTAAATTAATACAGAAAACACTTAAAAATGAAAAATTTCATAAAAGGGTAGTTGAAATTACCTCTGATTTTCCGGAAACTGAGACCACTCTCTCCGCCGGAACTCTCTCTTCCTCGCCAGAACTCTGGACACCGCACCAGACTTCTCTCTGCCACCAACAAATTTCTCTCACTCTCACGCGTGATTGATTATTATGAAGGAAGAAGATGAAAATTGGAACATGACGGAAGATGGAGAGAGAAATATGTGTTGCTTCACCACTACTATAACCGAATTGCTTGTTGAAATTAATTTAGGGTATCAATTTGATTGGTTATTGGAAATTGTTATTTTTCTTGTTGCAGTAGACAAAGTATAGTATAAGGATGCACATGGAAGAAGGAATCTCTGCAATTATTATACTGACCAATGCATGTAAGGCAGCATATGCATATACAGTAACTATGCCACACACACATATGACATAAGCACAAATAATTAGACTTGTAATGTAAAGATTGGCCAAAGTCATTTTAGGGCCAAGGTGGACTCAAATTAGGGCAAAGTTGTATTCTATAGAAACCCTAATCAACACATGGTTGCATATGATTGGCCAAAGGATTAGGGTTTTTTGGCTTGGAATAGGAAAAAACAACTCAACTTTTAGTATTATAAAGAGATATGACAAATACATAATTTAACTTTGCAATAATACAGTCTAACTTGAATTTTGTGTGTAAATAACTTGTAGTGTATTTTTTTATAAAAAAAACGTAGCTTCAATACATATGATAAGACAGAAAAAGACTCGTGATTTTACAACTTCGGTCGGGTTCGATTAACGACATATTTAAATTTTCAAGACCGAACCCGACTGTATTTAACCGTTTTTACCCATTGTTTATCACTGTAGACCCGACAAAAAATAATACTCCCTCTGTTTCTTTTTAAGTGTCCGTTTTGAATCGTATTTTACACCAAATGGACAGTTAAATAGGAACGCTAAATTCGACGTTTTTGGACACTTAAAAAGAAACCGAGGGAGTAGTTTATTCCAACCAATAAACAAAAAAAAAAGCAATTAAAATTAAATATAAATTAAAAAGCAAAGGAACATGAGGTGGCATTATTGGTAGCAATCTACAGTAGTAATTTTACTGTTCTTTTTTGTCAAGAGTATAGATATAACAAATGAAATTTTCAACATTTTGGTTAGCTTCCATTATTCATATCAACATTGCTCTTAGCTCTATCCTACCAGCTGTCAACATTTTCAACAAGTTTTGTGATTAGTATTTTCAATATTATTTGGTTCTCTAGGAACAACCTCAGATTTAAGGAAATTAGGCCTCTTTTTCAATATTATTTGGTTCTCTATTGGGAGAAGAAAATAATTTAGAGTTTTTTTGTTATGTATCCACAACACTTTTTCCTTCACCAACTTTTATCCCGTTAAGTTATCATATATAATAAGATTTTTAATGAGATAATTGTTAATAATATTTTTTATAATGAGTTTTGTTCCAATCTCCTCAATATTGTTTTTCTTTCCTTAACTTTTTTTTTGGTAGATTCTTTCCTTAACTTTTAATAGGCTAAACAATCATTTTGGCCCGTCATTATGTGAGGCGCTATATATCACTAGTCGTAGTCCCTCAATGTATTTGATGACTTCTCGTCAAATATAATTTTTAATATAGTTAGTTATTTTAGGGTAAAATATATTTTCGGTTCTTATTTTTATAGTGAGTTTTAATTTTCATCCATGTAAAATAAAATCAATGAGAATAGATCTAAGATGATAACAAGTGATTTTATTTTACAGGGACAAAAATCAAAACTTAATATAAAAGTAGAGACTGAAAATATATTTTATCCTATCTTCTATTTCTTTCTATTTAATGTCTCGTTCATGTAACTCAATGCGGAGTTTTGATGACAAAACAACATGACCACTGTGCGTATTTTAATCATATCTGGATTTGTATGTCCAATGGCGTCCAATCAATAGAAAATGATAGATCCTTAGTTACAACTTTCATGGAGACACAAAAATCCAATTTAGAGTGTAAAAGGGTGAAAAATACAAATCAAGGAATGCAAGATGTCTGGCCACACTTGATGAGGAATTGGAGAGAAACTTGGTATAGAAATAAACACAAGTGTTGGAACCAAGCTAAGTGTGAATTGAAAAAAAAGACTCTTTTTAGTCCCATATTGCTTAGATCATACATGTTGGTAGTGTTTATATATTAGAAAGTGACCTCTTGGGGTGTGCCCCAAGGGCTGCCCCATTTTGTAAACGGAGAAAATCAATTATAGAATCAGAAGCTACGATTTCTAGCTTCAAGTAGAATCAATTCTGGAGGCAGAATCAATTCTACTTTTAACACTAAATTGAAATGCACACATCCTTAGTGCATTTTTTATTAGTAATTTTAACACTAAATTGACCAACAAAAATACAATTTAAAAACTAAATTGATTAACTAAAAATAGATTCAAGAACCAAAATAACAAATTAAAGAGACAATTTTCGATTCATTTATAGATTAATGTTAGAGCGAGTTACACTTTCATAAAGTAAAATGAAACTTCACTCTTTTTAATAATATATTCTTTGAGCCACCGCAAATGATTGTGCGTGGAGTTGGAGTTCCATGTTTTCTTTTCTTAGAGCATCTTCAATGGCTATACAACTTTGGATATTATACATTGCTAAAAAGTGGTTCATACAATGTCACGTAATAATTATGCAATTTATACATATTTTGCTTCAATGATGATATCACTTTGAATATCATGCATTATTAACAAGTGGTTCAATATTCTATTTAATTTTATATACAAAAAAAGATAACATTAAATTGATGATACGGTACTCCAATGATAAAAATAAAATAAAATACGGATATTAGTCTATAAAACTCTCTTTAATACCTTTATTGAAAATGCTCTTATATGTAACTTTTTTAATGTGTGTATAAATTAAATAGTATAACAAAAATGTGCATTTTTTTTCCTCTAAAACAAACAATTTATCCATAAGACTCCTCCCAATTCAGATTTTAATAAGTTCACTGCAAAGAAAGTAAATGTGGTGACTCCCACAATGATTAAGATTCCTAGTTAGTAGAAAAAAAATTATACACTAGTTATTGATCTCATCAACCATTGATTTAGAGTCGTACCGTTCAAACTATATACAAATTTAAATAATCTCGTTTGTTAATTTAGATTAGCAATGGTAACGACATATATACCTGGCTCTCATTCTTTTTTTGTATTGAATCTTTTATTTGTAATGAAATGAAGTAATATTTTACAATATAAAAATACATTGAGGATGAGGATACTAAATTAAGTGCCTTGTTATGAATAATTAAAGTAGTGCCACTGAGTGGGAACTCAGGCGGGTCCTTGGTATTGAATATTCGCAAACTACTGGAATTGGATTGGGAAGTAAAGATTGCTCATGCCTATCGTGAGTCAAACAAGTGTGCGGATGCATTGGCTAATATAGGATGTCAGTTGGGTCGAGAAATAGTTTTTTATGAGGAATGTCCTCCTCAAATGAGAGAGCTTGTTCAAGCTGATGTAATGGGGATAACTACCCCGCGTATGATTTCCGTGTAATTCGTTTCTCTTTTTAGGCTTAGGCCCTCTATTTTATCAAAAAAAAAAGTAGTGCCTTAGTAGATAACTTTTAAAAAAAAAAAAAATCACTGCTAGATAACTTTTGCCAGCGGTATTTTAACAATATGTAATTCTCTGGTTCTAGAAGATTATTTCTAACATGGCTAGATATATTGACAATTATTAGAGGGGAAGAAGGGTGGAAGGTGGATGAAACTACAGCAGACAGAAATTGTACGCTTATAATGAAAGCACGTTTTGTGTCTGGATTAAATAGTAGTAGTATATGGACTAGTATTATAATTAAGACCACTGTGTTGTCTTGTTACATGACCATGTAACTTTGTGGCCCTCTCACAATGTTACAAAGTTTTATGGGAGAAATGGACACAATTATGCCTCCCCTTATTGACTTATTGGGGACCATCACGGCTAGCCAAACAAGAGCTGATAATTAAAAGTTTTTTTTGTTAACCCTATAATTCTTAGGAAAAAAAATCTGATAATTAAAAGTTCGGTCGTGAAATAGATAAAATAAAATTTAACAGAGTTATTTTCATCAGAAATCAAATTTAAATTGTTTTAAAACATTTCATTGCATGTAAGATTTTTTCTTAGTGTATATGTTTTCTCATTATATAAGTCTTTGACTATTCAAACATATTAAAAAGCAATAAAACAAGAATTATAATTTTGTTAAATGATTTAGTAAAAATAATTATTAAATAATCTTTCCTAAATAAATGAATATATCAGGATTTGAACTTCAATCCCAACATATGCATGTAATATTTCTATCAACCAAAATATTCAACATTATTAATTATTAATGATCATTTTTAACTATTGATATATTTTTATTATCATAATAAAAAATTGAGTAATAATTTTGAAATGATGCGAATAATATTATTAGGTGTACAATTGAAAAAAAATTTAAAATGGTGCTCTCTTTTAAAATTTTATACAAATGTCACCGTTATATGTTATTATGAGACAATGGAAATATATTCCTTTTTTTCTTCCAATATTTTGATATTATCGAGCTTGTTCATATTAGAACCGTCCTAAAGCGCAAATGGAAACTTGCTACAAAACGAAATGTTTCAATTTCAACACACGTTTTATTCCATGATTAGAATAAAATATAATAAATTATGTAAATCTTATCAAACATTTATAGTGTGCTATTGATGACTGTCAAATGACTCATCCAGTCATCCTTGACCCCATGTTTATCTCCTCAAAATAAATTAGAAAAAAAATAACCAAAAATAGTTAATTACTATGTGTGTTTTTAATTGAATTAGTTTTTTTTTCAACGCATTAATTGAATTGGTTTTGAAAAAAGTATATATTGTTTTAGAAAATTTCATAGACTTATGTGACAGATTTTTAATTATTACACTGTATTTCTTTGTATGGCATTTATCACCAATTTAATTTGGTTCGGAGGTCAATTCTGACATCGAGTGAATTACACCGTATTTCAAAAGAATGGATTTAGTTATAAATTTAATTAGGAGGGATCAAAATGAATATGAAAATATATTATATATATTTTAGGAGTATTTTATCTTTTATTATCACAAAAACTCTTTAGTAGAGAATTTAAAGAATAAAAATATCATGTTGAGACTCACACTCGATCTAGTAGGAGAGCACGACATATATATTGTTATTCTAAGAAAATATATAGTATAAGTTGTGTATATTTATTAAGAAAAAGATTTAATGTATAATTATTAATTCTTCGTATATAAATTCCAATAATTAACTCAAATACATTTATCAACTTATTGAAGAAATGCATATATCAATTTTAAATTAATTTTTTCAAGGCAAACTTAAAAATGTTAAAGTATTAGATTAGATTCATGGAGTTTTGAAGTCCTTTAAATATCTTCTATACTACCGTTTGTCTTTGTATGTAAGACCATTTTCTAATTCCCCCTAATTATAATATCCTTTCCAAATTACAAGATAGATTTATTTTATCTTTCCACAAAAATATTGTTATGAAATTAGAGAATTATGAAAGATGGATGATTTCACTCTCTCTTAATAAGTGAAAAATAATTTTGAAAGAGAATAAATATATTGTGGACAAATTTTAATACGACAATTGATTTTCTTAATCTTCGACCAAGAGGGTTTTCTGTATTAATGCAAGTAGTAATTTTATTTTATTTTTAGGTATAAAAAGAGGGTCGAAGCTCAAGAATTAATGCATGCAGTATTTAATTAGCTAGATGGAGTTTGGGTAACTTAACTAATATGAACTAATGAGTATTAAAGAAATTACGATGTAAAAAGGATCAGAGTTCGAGTTTTGATGAAGAGAAAATATTGACATTAACAACTAATTATTGATTTTGGCCGTTTAAAAAAAAATAATATTTAACTAACTAAAATAATTTTCTATTCAACAAGAAAAAATTAAATTAACAACAAAAATTTAGAGAGACAAATGTCTTTAAAATTAATAGTGAGATAACTAGAATGTATTTTTATTTTATTTTTTGTGATTGGTTGTTGATTAGATTTTTTCGGTAGTGATTAAATATAAAAAATTAAAATTAAAATCATAAATGAATATTAAGAATATTTTAAAAAATGTGAATACAATATTGTAAATATATAAAATAAAATTAATTTTTAAATAAAGTCTATATTAATTCATTACATAAAATTTCCAATTAAAAAAATATTTTTTTATATATAAATATATAATAAATTTCTTTTATAAATAATAAAAAATGCAATCAAGTAATAAGCTAGATAAATGAGAACATGATGAAAGGAATATGCACCCCTCATGTAAAAGGTAATAAGGAACAAATAAAATCTTGCAAAGGATATCCCATTGGTGTATTCCTTCCTATGTGCCACCGATTCCAATAGGATCCAAAACATCCTCATCCTTTTCTTTTAGAACAAGCATACACGTTTTCTCCAAAATGAATATTCTCATTTTTCTAAGTCTCTATATAAACCACATTAATATAGTTCTATTTTCATTACATATCATCATTCAAAACAAAGAGAAAGCTCTAAGAAAAAAAAGAAGGAACTTTTCTAAGTTTGCTCATTTTTAATAAGAGTGAATAAAATATTTGAAGAAAAATGTCAGCCATGGTAGAGGTATGGATTGGGGAGATAGCCAAGCTCAAAGAGAAAGTTCTAACCAACAAGATAAAATTTTCCAAATCCAAAGATGGTTTAGAAGAAGAGAAAGATGGGGGAAGGGAAGCTCAAAAGAGAGACACTTCAACAATTTCCGAGTCAACAATATGTTTGCTTATGGATAGATTTGTGCCTTGCTAGCTAATATATGCTTATTTATTAATTAGGTACTCAAAGTCTCAAATATATTGTTTATTCAAATATATATTTTTGATTTGGTTACAATACAAGACAAGAAAATTTGTAATGAAAGTGTTATATAATGTTTTTTTTTTAAGGGAAAGTGTTATATAATGTTAATATTGTAGTTTCTTGTGTTTATTATTAGTGAATTGAATACTTTGCACTTAATTATAACACAATTAGAGATCTAGTAATTGCTCTTTGTGTGTGAAAATTAATGTATAAAATCGGATGGTTTGATTACAATTATTATTAAGCAATAAGCCATTTACTTGAGTTGAAATTATTAGTTTTTTGTTTTTTGACAAAAATTAATAGTTGGATAACTTTTCCTATTTTTGAATTATTAAGATTTGCACCTAATGTTAGCTTTATTAACTTCTTTGAGATGGTTGTGAAGGAAAAAACTCTTTGCAGTTCCAATCTATATACCATTGTAAAGCAAACTACGTTTATCCTATGTGGCATTCTTACAAATATCAATTGTTCAACATTTCTCAACACAAATGAAAGTAATTTTCTAATGATAATGATTAAATATTATTAATTTTAAAATAGTAAAATTATTGGTTCACGCATGGAGTAAAAACATATCAAATTAACAAAGTAATTAGTATTATTTATGAAATTGACTTTTCAATGGTACATATATTGTGAGAGTTTTGATTGCTAAATGATATCAAGTTAAATGGTCCTAAATGACCATTATACATGTAGATGATAGTGCTTTTTTATTATTAATTGGAGAACTTTCTCTAAAATAATCTATAAAATAACCTTTTGTCGTATCCCTTGCTTTCGTCCCGTCATTAAAAAATAATCTATGTAGGAGAGAATACAAACAAATGCATGTGTAAAATCAATTAGAAGTTTGATGATCATACCAAAAATTGATGATAGATGATTAAAAACAAAACATGTAAAATTAACAACGGCCACTTATAACATAACATAATGTGTCTTTTGATCTTTGGTTAGGAAAATTTAGAACGGCCACTTATTAAAAAGTAAGAGTCCATTCTATGTCTTTTGATCTTTAGTTTCTCTTATCTATAAAGACCATTGATAAAAAAGTAATATTATAAAAAATTCCTAATCAAATGTTTTAATTTTTCCAAATATAACCCATATGAAAAACTTTTGAAATACAATTTTGTTTTATTCCTTAACTCTTATTCTTTAGTTATGACTATTCACTCACCCAGTGCCGGCCCAAGCCCAGTGCAGGCTGGTCTGCATATCTGGGCCTCCAATTTGGAGGGGCCTCAAAATTTTTATTTTCATGCATTAGGTCCAATTCAATCTTACTTGATTTCTGTTAAAAAAAAAGCCCCAAATAAGTCCCATGTCTGATCAAAGAAAAAAACAAAAAAAGCCCAACAAAGAAGTGGTCATGCATCACATGTGAACAACAAGCTGCAACAATATGGATTCAAAAAATAGTAAAACGCAGAGCAACACAATGTGAACAGGAAAATAACAACAATTTGTTCTCTTTCCAATTGCTAATTTGACATTAGTTTACTAAATATTGTTAGTACGTATTGTTTCTATTTTAATTGCTAATTTATTTTTCTTTGTTAATTTGCTGATTTGTGATTTTATTAATTTGGGAATTGCTAATTATCTTTTAATTTTTTTTACTGGTTCAAATTCAATAATATTTATCTATCTGATTCAACTTCAATATTACGGAATTGATCAAGAAGTGAAACAAATAGAAAAATTATTTTGTTATTATCGATTAAAATACAATTTTTTATGTTAATTACATTAATATCTATTTTTTATATTATTGTTGTTATTTATAATTTAAATGAGATTTTTTACTAAGGGTCCAATTTTAACATTCAGACCGGGCCTCCAAACAGTCGGGACCGGCCCTGCACTCACCCATTGTATTGATGCAAAATTTAAATTTACAAGTTGGATAGTTAAAATTTTAATTAATTTCTATTGCCATATTATGATATTTAATTTAAAAATAAATTTATCATTCCAACTTTTGAACTACTATTTTTTTCTATCTTAACCGTTGTGTGAATAAATATGTGATTTTATGCACAACTACTGCATGTTTGTAGTAGAAATTTTGGATTTTGGGTCTTCATCACTTTCTCCAAACAACTCTTGATGGATACCCTTTCAATTCTAAATTGTAGTTTTTTTCTCTCTTTCTTGCGTGCTTTATGTCTTGACTCTTCATTGGTTACTAAGGGTGCGTTTGTTTCACGGTTGAGAATTTTACTCCCAGGATTAACTTTCCTAGGAACATAAAGATAGGAACCTAATTCCCAGGAAAATAGGAAAAAAAGTGTTTGGTTAGCAGTTTGATTCCTAGGCAGTTTTTCTTAGAACATTCCAAGGAATAACTAACCTATGTTTGGCTTGCAATGTATATTCCTGGGAATGATTGTTATAATTATCAAAATATCCCTATGTATATACGATGAAACCAATCATATTACCTTAGAGATTTACAAAGGATCAATTGTCATCTCTGTTCCAAGAAAAATATATCAATAATCACCTAATCTACGTTTTAAAAAAAAAAGAAGAAATAATGGGTAATTCCACTACTAGAAAAAGTTGAAATACCGACGGAATTTAGAGACAGAATATATTTTGTCTCTACTAGAGATGGAATTAGAGACGGAAAAAGCAATTAGAGACAAATATTTTTATTTTAGAGACAGAAATTTTCATTTTAGAGATAGATTTTGTCCGTCTCTAACAGTTTAGAGACGAGGAAATTACCGACGGGATCAAATCCATCTCTAACGTGCTTAGTGACGGAATATTTGCATTTTAGAGACAGATTTCGCCCGTCGGTATTTAAGATTTTTCTAGTAGTGTTCAAAGAAGAAACATGTTTAATAACAAACAACAACAATATACAAATTTGAGTGGAAGAATTAAAATGAAGTAGAACATATTACCTTGAACAAAAGAGTGAAATCCAAAACTCAGACAGAAATTAGTTTCAAGTAGGTGATGAACAAACAATTTGTAGAATATAAAGCAGTTGTTTCAACGTGGAATTGTTTTGGAGGGAAGATTGAGCGGGGAAATCAAAGGGTGAAAATGGGTTTTCATAGAGAACATGGGTTTATGGTTCCAGGAAACAAAATTTTCCAGCACTTATTTCATGGGAATAAATTGGATAAGAACGTGGGGTGAACGTGGGTGGTTTGAGGTTCCTGGGTATTTTTCTTTCAAAGGTTTTTTTTTTGTTCCAATGTACCAAACAAAGGTTTCTTTATTTCCAGCCTTGGTTTCCTGGGAATATTCTTTTAAGAAGTGAAACAAACACCCCCTAAGAGCAGCTCCAGCGGTAGGTTTTTCAACCAAGTCCGCCAGAGTGGAAGAATAAAATATCAACTTTTTTCTAGTTTACATAATGAACCTTAAAAAAGAACATAATTTGTTAAGTAATTTCACTTCCATAGATTACAAAATTCAAAAAATTTAAGCTAAAAAAAAAAGGACTTTCTTCCTTAAACTTTTACATAATTAATAAATTAGTCCACCCAAATTGACACCAGAGAGAATCGAACCTGAGACTTTAAAGAGGAATATACTCTCAGGTCCCAAGTCAATACTAGAGAGACACAAGTTTTCTAAAAAATAGATTAAAAAAACTGACTTTGTAATAATTGCACATGACTTTATAGACTGCGGGAATTTTCAATTGCAATGGATCCTGATCCATAAAAATCCTCTAGCTTATGGGTGCGTTTGTTTGAGCTTTAAAAAAATGATTTTTTTAGAGATTTTTTTGTAGAGATTTTGAAGAAAATCTAAAGCTACTTTGTGTTTGTTTATAATCATAAAAATCTATTTTTTTAAACAAAGAAGTTCATACACTTAGATTCCTTAGTTTTAACAAAATAGATTCTTGAAAAGCTATTAGAAATAGCTTTTCATTTTGGGGCTAAAAATGATTTTTTTAAGAAAATGATTTTTAAAAAAATCTATAACAAACACTATCAACATTACAAAATGGATTTTTTAAGAAAAAAATAGATTTTTTCTTAAAAAAATCCCAAACAAACCTCAATGCGTCTATTTTCATGATTTTTTAGAGTTGTATTATAAACTTCTCTTAAAACGTAATTTTTTTTTTATAAAAGTGAAAAGAGAGAGTATTTGATTTTGGGAAAAAACTTCTTTACAAAATGATGATAAGGAGGATAAAGACCAATCAAATTGTTAATGAAGAAGATTCTTGAATTGCTACAAAAATCTGATCTCCAACGCGGTTGGTTTATAATTTTTCAAAGAAAGGGAGAAAATGTTGGAGCTATTATTTAGACTAAGTCTTTTTTTATAAGGAAATTTAAGCTAATTAAGTTGTTAAATACAAATAATTTAATTTTATAAGTATTAACATATAATTCTTAGTTAGTTATAAGTAAATATCATACAAAATTAATCTTGATCTGTAGATGGTTTCAGAATATATAAAGAGTGAAATTGAATATTACAATTAATTTTTTAATTGACCAGGTCATCTTATCCTAAGTACAACTAAGTGCCCATATTTGATTGACTGAGTCAATTCTGGATTTTAGCTATGCCTTATAAAATATCTATATATATTTTCCTTCTTTTTCTTTTCTTTTTGATCTAAAGAATATCTATCTATTCTAGTGCTGGAATATAAAAAGAAAATGCAAGGAAATTGACAAAGTGAGAGAGCTTTTTTTTTTTTGGATTAGATGAGTCTTTTTTTTTTACAAGAAAAAGTAAGAGAGTTTAATATAAGTGATAATACAAGAATTATTTTTCTATGCGAATCCTCCTCACTTGCTTTAATTTCAAATAAAATAACTCTATTATCAATTTAGAAGCGATTTGCAGATTAAGTCTATGTTTGGTTCCATGTTTAAAGTAGTTAAAATTTATTTTAAAAGTATAAAAGCAATTTGATGTGTAATGACACGTATCATTTGAGTTTAAACATTATTTTTATTTTTTATTGTTCAACTCACATTTAAGTAAAATCGATTTTACAAAATAAACTCAATTCAAATCATTTTTTGTCACCACAAAACCAACAAAACGGATGTTGTCGGACCACCTTCACAAATGATCTACTGTAAAACAGTACTTAAAATTATTAGAAAGCTTATTGATTGTCGACAATATTTTTTAAAAGTATAAGATTATGTCTTTCCTCATCTTTATTTTGCGACTAAAACAATAACATAATTAACATAAGTGGATTAACATCAGTTCAATCACAAGAACAAGATTACTACCAATGTGTTTGTGTGTATGGTATAACGGTACTCCTACTTATTAGCTCATAAGCTTTGAATTAAAATTGATAGATTAAGTATTTACTATTTAGTGAGTAAAGTGTTCTTTTTCATATTTGAGAACCCTAAAAAATATCAAGCTCTCCACGAGATATAGATATTTGTATTCCTACATTGGCTATTAGTAGTATCTTTATGAAGACATTGACTAAATTGACCAGTTATAATTATAAAAAAAAATAAGCAATTTGTTTTTTTCCTCAATATTCATAGATATTTTGCAAATTATGTGAACAACTTTTTGAGAAAAATTAAAAGAACAATCTATCTTCATTTGATCATATAAAAGATGACAAAAAATAAATCTCTTTTCTCTCTTCTACACCTTTAATTGTTTCTATACATTAGAATTTTGTAAAAAAATTACAAATAAGAACAAAACTCTAATACAAATTAAATATTTTGGGTCACATATACTAAAACTATAGTAAAAACAAAATATGAACCCCCTATTGAGTTATCACAAATTCACCATTATATGTGAATTCATAAACTCATATCTAAGCTTATAAAAAAAAAAAAAAACTCATATCTATGATTCTTTATACAAATAATACATTAATTGGAAGAAATTAAACTTTATTATAAAAAGAACTTGCTTCATCATTGGTTGTTGAAGTAATCTCAGACTTCTCATTAACAACAGAAGGATCCCATTTTTCCCATTCTATAACCTCTCTACCATATCTAAGAGCATCATCGATCGTATCAGGTTCTAATCCAGTAACCAAAGAAACGAATAAATTTCTTTCGGTAAGCGAATGGAACAATCTCTTAAACTTGATAGCAATATATTGAAAAGCACTTTGTGATAATGAAGGCATAGTTCCATTGTTAGCACACTTTTTTGTATTATGACTTATAACCGGATTGAAGTCGCGAAACCATTCGCATGTTTTTAGTGGAACATGTTCGATCTTTTCCTCAAGAAGATCGAATTTGGTTAGTATTAAAAGGAATTTCTTATTCTTGAAATTTGGATGAGCAATGATGTTTTCAAATAGGTTTTTTGCTACCAACATTTTGTTTGTAGAAACTCCTTTATCGTCAACAATGTACTCATCATATTCGCTTAAGGAGACACAGAATAAAACAACGTCGGTGTCTTCGAACATGTTCAACCACTTGCAGTTTTCTCCAAGACTTTTAGGATGTACTCTGGTTAGTTGGTATCTGTAAGGGGAACAAAAAACGGTTAGAACAATAAACCTGGATTTAAAGAAAATAGATAAATATACACACAAAGAACAAAAACGGTTAATTAAAGAGTTAAGCTAATTGTGCGTGCTTACTTCTCTGACATCAGAATGACTGCTATATTTTTCTATTATGTAGTGTATAATTTTACATATGACAGACCTATTTCGCTACTTATCAGTGAATATGAGCCATATTCGACAAAATAAGCTCACAAACGATAACACATCACAAGAACACAAACGATTAATTACGATTTGCGAATTCAATGATTGTTCGTGCAGTTGTATAACAATATTCTTGTTATCAATGTTATATTTTTGTTATTGCTGATGCAGCCTAAGTTTGTGGTCGCATTGCACTGCGGAAACATCAAGAACCATGATGTCGCGGCCTAAATCAGAGTTGCGAGTATTTTTTAAAAACACTGATCGACACCAAAACATGAATCCATTATCCAAGAGCTTATGAAAAACTGCATGAAATGACAAAACTGACCTGAGAGAGGAATCGTGTTGATACTCAAGAGGCAAAGACTCCTCTCTGCTTGATTTTGGAAATGAAAATTCCATCGATGTGAGACTGTTGGATAATGATATCCCCTCGGCATACAAAATGTCCATATCAGATGGTTGATAATCTACCTTAGAAATTTCAATAGCCTGCATCCAAAGAGATATAAGTCTGTTTGAATTGACTTATTTAAACTTATCTACCGACAATAACATAAGTACTTGTGACACTATCAGGGAGAGCTAATGGAAACAGTCAATAACCTCTCCAAGATAGCTTATGAAAACATCTTATAGATTACATGAAAATATTGACTTTATTTCATCTTTTGTTGTAGAAATAGCTTATACATAAGCACTTATATGATAAAAGCATTTACTATAAGCGCTTAATTTAGTTGTTTATCTAACATGGCCTAAATAAACAACCAAAAAGCATAAATTTGAGCAGATTCAATCATCAAATTCGCTTCAATGATCAATAATATGAACAAAGGAGTATCAATGATATGGAATAATCATATGTGAAGTATATTCTTACCCTATCTAGAAAATAGTTAGCACTTCTAGGTAGCATTTTTAGTTCATTTCTCCTGTTATATGTCGCTTGAATGGCCTCGTCCCTCCATAAATCCTCCACCATCGGTCCATATTCGCGTATGGCAGCCGGAAATATTGCTTCCAAGTTACCTGACAACATGCATTTGAGTAACCAATCTGCAAAACCTTTCAATCTTGGACCAATTGAATAGGGTGTTGTATCAACATTTTCACTAGAATCCCCCGCTGCAAAACCAATAGAATATTTAATCGGTAAACTAAAAATAAATTATAGACAAGAAAGAACTGAATAACTAGGCAAAAGCATTAGAGCCTGTTTGGATTGAATCTACTGGCATAATCACTTGCGAGACTATTTGGAGAAAAGAAAAAAACTTACCAGATGAAGTGGATTCATCGGAAGGCAATCTTTTCCTATTATTGAGCAAACTCTCTTCTTCAAAATCTTCGCGCCCTTCTAGAAGTATACCAAGGTAGGTAAACAGGTTGCTTTGAATCACCAACTTGATATTTTGAAGCTCATTTTCAGAGAAAGGAGCGTTATAAAGAAGCTTGGCCTAAGACAAATGATTCGATCTTTAGTAACGCAAAATGAAGGTATGAATTGAAGAGGAAAGAAAGTCTCAGGAAGCAACCAACCTGTTTAAATATAGTACATGATCCAGAATTGACACAACCAACAAGTAGAAAATTTTGAATTTTTTTCTTATGAATGCTGAGATTGTTAGCTGTTTCACCTTCATCAGCAAGAATCACAGATTTTGAAGGAACTGGTAGTGACAGAAGAGCGCAAGCAACCTTTGTACCGGCCTACAAAAAGAAAATTTTTAGAACAGAAACTACAGTTCAAAAGAAAACAGATACGGAAAATGAAAACAAAGAAACGATATTTGATCACGGAGTTTGGTAAATTGCACCTATGTCTCCGATTGCAGAGAGGCTGCAGTACCTTTCTATTAGTCAAACTTAATGCTTATAGAGTGCCGCTTGTACTTAAATACTCTTATAATTGGGAGTTAGGCCTAACTCAACCCTACAAAACCAGCTTATAAGGTGAGGATTGCCTCTACCTATAAACATATATTCAGGCCATCTCGCAACCGATGTGTGAGACTTCTTAGCAAATACTTCGGTCTATAACTAATGATGACTCATTGTCACAATAAAAACCAAACAATCATCACCTTGTCCCATATACGTCCCCTATCGGTCTTCTGTCCTTCTTCGCTGATTGATCCATTAGCAGTCAACCAAAAGTTAGGAGTTCCTTCACATGGTACTCCTGCTATCTGAAAACAACCAATGTTATTAACATTATTGGTCTACCTTTAACAGTCTCAAAGTTGAAGAAAAAAGGGACAGTGTATACACAACAACCTTTAGTATCATTAGCTCTTTTTGCGTAATCACACGATCATTTATCGTCACGTTTGTGTTTCCATTGCTTGCATTTTTATTCAATCGACCGCCAATATCCAACCGGGGACTGATGATTTCACAAGGTGGTTGACCTTTCTGTATAATTAAGCAATACATTGTTAGGATAAACAAATGTCATATAAGAGCTTATGAATACGGCGCTTCTACAATCAAAGCAGAATAAGGATAAACTTTGCATATAGTCATTATAAACCACTTTCATAAACAACCCTATCAGAAAAGTTAAAAAGAAAAATCATACTCCCTCTGTATGGACCAGATACATCAGTTATTCAATGAACCGGAAAAATGAATTTTTGCTTATATATAAGACCAGAGGGAGTAAGATACTAAATTCTAGAGGTACTGAGAAGTGAATCTTCTCAAGTTAATCGATAATCATACGAAAATTTCATGTCTATATGTTCATGTGTTCAATTTATCATATAAAGAGAGAGATAAGTACAAAACATTTGTTCAAAATTTTAACATAAGAAGATACATTCCATGATTCCACTAGAGTATTTAGTTGAGTTAGAATTTTCACCTTTCCCCAAAATCCAGAAGATTTGTCATACCAATAAGATCCTGGTTTAAGCTCTTTTGGCGGATTTTTACAGTTAAGCAACAACTTAAGCTCTTCTCTATTAAGTGATTGCAAGTTAACTTCAACAAGTTTAGGCTGAATTTGATTAGCTTCACAAAACCTTTCAACTTTCATAACTTGATCCACAATTAACTCAGAAAGTAACTGTTTCATCATCCTAGAACATTTTCCAAGCTTCCTTCTTTTATTCTCATCAATTCCATAACCAATGCAACCAACACATTTTCTTCCTTCAGGCATAGATCCCATTGCTCTTATCACACAATTTCTACAATACTTTGCACTACAAACAATACAAATCTCTTTCTCAGTTAAACTATTCCCTTTAAGACACTTATAACAAGACCCTTTTTTTCCTGGTCTAATTGCATGTGACTTCAAACATACATTATCGAAAAACTCTCCACTTTCCGTTTCTAACACATAATTCGATTCAGGGTCACGGAATGTAACCGCGGAAGGTTGTTTAACATGTTTTGTTCTAACTGTTACATCATCTTCAGATTCTTCACTGATTGAACAAATCTCACAAGAACTAGACCCTAAACATGATTCTGACTCTATTGTATCAGAATTTGTAGTAACATGAACATCATCAACAACTTCACATGATGTCAAATCAACATCAACATTAACATTAACATCAGTTATTGATGTTTCAACTTGAACAACATGATGAGAATCTAAATTTGGATAAACAGTAGAATCTGAAGTGGTTTTTTTGTGTCTATGCTGCTTATTTTTGTGATGAAGTTTTTTACCAAGAGGTTGAATAACAGGAACATTGAAATCATGAGAAAGAGTTTTTTGAGCTATGGATGCAATTGGGATTTGATCAATTTTGAAAGTAGGGATTTCAGGGATTGAATGATTAAGAGGAGGACCAGTGTAAACAACAGCAAAAGAATATTCATAGTTGCTACTACTAATGCTATTGCTATTTTCTGTTTCCTCAATTGAAGGAACAGAAGAAGTTCTTAACTTTCTTAGAAAAGACACCATTTTTATCAAAATTTGAAACAAACCCAAATTAGGATTCACCAAAAAAACACTTTTTTGAGAAAACCCATGTTGTAAAAAAGAAATCTTTAACAACCCATTTGCTTAAAAAAGCAAATTTTCAAAATGGTGGATTGAAGTGAAGAAGGGAAAGGATTAAGGAAGTTGACCAAAGGGGAGGGGTTTAGAGGAAAATAAGGTTAGATTGTTTAAGTAGTTGGAAGTGTTCCAAACGTTTTGAAGTGGAAAGTAGGAGGAAAATGCTTAGTGATTATAGTGTGAGTGGTTTTGAAAGTTTCAAAGTAGCGTGTATTTCAATTTCTAGATGAAAAATTGGTGAGACATGTGATAGAATAGATCCATTCTCAAACGTGTATTTGATTTGGTTTGTTTTGTTTTGGTGTGTCAACAAGTTTTTAATCAGTTCAAGTGGTAAATGTTTTGATCTTTTTAAGTATGTGATTAGAAGTTTGATTTCTAATCTATTTGTATGGAGAAAATTTCGGTTAAAAGAGAAGAATTTACTTTGAGTGTTTCACAAGTATTCTAAAGGAAATTAGTCATCGCTAGCAATAGTAGAAACTTCGTACCAATATAATAATAGAAAAAAGGAAAATGTTAAACAGTATCCTCGGGGCACTAGTTAAGCTTACTAATAATTTTTTTTTTTTTGTAATTTGTGTATTCAATGTCTCGAAATTGTAGAAAGTCATTTTTTATGCATTAACTTTTATTTTATTTTCCTTTTTAGGTATACTTAACAAGTGCCCAGGAGCACTGTTTAACATAACCCTAGAATATATTTTTTTAAGAGTTTGGTGTATTGCATTATTAAACAAGGAATTACATCTGATTATACACGATATGAAGTCTTACAAACACTTGGTCAAAATATTATTATTGTTGAGAAAATTGAAGTCTTGATAATTTTTTATGTGGGGGAAAATGATGTCTTTAAGTCAACAATGTAGTAGTCTTTTCTCAATTTTTGTTTTACAATAAACGAAATAAATATCAAGTCAATAGGAAATATTCACCTTAGCTTGCCTTAAAAAAAATACTGTATATAACACCTATCAGAGACAAAAAAAAAAAACACTTACCAAGTCACCAATACTACATTATCCTCAACACTACACCAATCCCTCAATAAGATTTTAGGTTTGGGTTTTGTGGATAAAAAAATATAATTGGAAGTAGTGATCCGCTAAAAATTATTTAGTCGAGTTCTTCGACCGAGATTAACCTATCTATTAAATTGTTAGAAATTTAACACCAATAATATGCTTATTGAAAAAATAACACTATTTGATATATAAGAAAAAGGGATTTGACTTTTGAAAATTAATTAATTAACAGTTTAATTTCAGAGTAAATAAATCAATGATTGAATCAATATCAATATCAGTTCTGTTTTATTAAAGAGTTTAATAGACATGTCAATGTAAAAATATTTGAGGTGTGTTATATGGACAACTACTTTTTTAGACAACTCATGGGACAACTTAAAATAAGGCAAAAAAAATTTATTTTAAAAAAAAATGGCTTTGTATGAAGGGTTGTCCAAAGTTATCTTAAAATATTTTTACAAGAATGTTCAATCAGAATTAATTATTTCTCGACACCATTTCATTAGACTAGAGTGTAGTGGAATGATTTAACAAAATACATGGCTGTTATTTACTCATAGTGTAAACTAATTTTAAACTCTCAATCCATGTTCCATTTTTTTTTAAATAACTATTCTTTCTAGAAGAGTCACTTTCAAAAAATATATTACCATGGTGAACACTAAAATAATAAACAGAGTAAAATTCGACACTCAATAATATTTAACTAATTATATTCACTCCACATGTTGGACCAAGACATTTCATACTACTTTCACTTTTGTTCCTAAGTACATAACTTGTAATTGTTAGTTGGTTCAGTGGTGATTGACATTGAACTTGGTAAGGAGAACCACGGTTCGATCCCCCGCAACTGCGATCGGGAGGGAACTTGAACCATTTGATGTCAGAACTGACGCCCGAACCAGATTCAACTGGTGGTTAAAACCCAAAAAAAAAAAAATACATAACTTGTTTGACAAAATTACAGAAATTCAAATAATTATATTAAATGTGTTTAAAATATAATATTTTTAAAAAATTATGCTTCATGAGTGAGTAATAATTTACCTTTTTTCTACATACTATATATATTTTACTATTTATTTCTTTATTATATTATTTATATTGTACTATCACCGAAGATGTAATTTTTTTTTTACACATGCATATAATCAAATTACATTATAGTTTTATTTTTATAGATTAGTTCTAAATACATATGATCAAATTATATCATAACTTGGTTTGACTGGATTTTGGTTGCTGTCCTCCTATTATTTTGTATCTTTCTTTTATTTTTGTTTTAATCTATCTAGGGTGTTGCAGAGGGTTTCCCTTTGCACCCCATTTGCTTAAATTTACATTATCAATGGATACAAATTAAATCTTGAAATAATTAAAAACTCTCAAATAAATTTAATTATTTTAGTTAAATTATAAATTAAAAAATTGCTTTACACAAGAGACTGGAGGGTCAGAATTTCTCACACCTTGAGAGAAGGCAATGCTTGTGCCGACTTCTTAGCTAAGTATGGAGCTTATCACAACGAAGTTTTTACCACCATAGCCAGCCTACCTGCTGGAATAAATTTGCTCCTTCTTGCATATGCAAGTGGGACTTGGTTTCATAGATAGTTAACTTCATTCTCTTTTTTCCTTTTTGTTTTTCCCTCTAGCACCAAAAACAATATAATTTTCAAAAGTCGTCTTTAATGGATTTTTCTAATTTTTTTTTATAAGCCGTCTTGCATGGCGTTTATGTTTATTTAGAAAGGTTAGTTCCATATATATCACGTTGATGTTTATATATTTAGAAAGATTACTTTCTATTTTGATTTGAAAAACGTTACTATAAAATTCAATCTAACCGTGTTAAATTATACGTAGACGGCAAAGTGGTGATAGCACTAATTGTCCATTTGTCCAAATGAGGAGTGAAATTGTGTACAAAAAAATTGTCTTGTATCATTGTATCCAACGTCACTAGAGTACTAAGCTGTCTAAGCAATGACGAATCATTTTGGAAAAAAGTTTTTCTTTCTATACAAGAAAGTTTAATTGACTTAAGTTTTAGAAGCTCACAAAATTAAAATAATTTCAATCAATTATACTAGGGTGAGTATGTCAGAATTATGATATTTACTGTAATTTTATAAAAATTATAGAGTATATTTTGACTGCTCACCATAATACCAAATATAATTAATTAATGATTTTAATTATAAGGACATGCTGATGAAGTATTTACAAAGTAACTCACTAATAAAATCGTCATATTAAGGCCCCGTTTGGCCCGACTTATTTTTTGCTTTTTATTTTAGCTTAAACGAAATAAAGAAGTATAAAATTATATTTGACATTATTTCTCCTTAAAAGTATTAGGGAAATAAAGTAAAGAAGTAAAAAATAAAGAAAAGTGAAGTCAAACACAATTTTTTCCTTCTTTACTATTTTTAAGGAGAAAATAAGCCAGACCAAACGGGGCCTAATATTAGAAGATATTGAACTCATATATTTGCGAGGATATTAAGTGGATAAATCTACGTTAGGGATATTATATATAATAAGAATCTGATATAATATATACTCAAGTCCATTTATATATTGTATGGTTGTTATAATGGCATAATATATAGGGGGAAAAGGTCATTAAATTAGTAAATACTAGTACTATATAGAAACGACAAAGTTGACTTGGAATTAGTAAATATAGAAACGACAAAGTTGACTTGGAATTTTGAGGACATATGCTATGCTATGCTATGCTATGCTATGATACACGTTAGTGGGGACAAAAGGTTTCTTCTATAAATTATATCAACCACATATATATTCACGCACTACTTAGTACAGTATATTTTTTGTTCAAGGATTAAAATCAAACAATTTAAATTTTAAAATAAATTGAAGTATTAATATGATGATCGTTTGATTTTAAATCAACAATAAAAAGTGAATGCAGTCTTTAGTTGACTTTGAGATCAAATTTTCATAAGAATATACTTTTTGTATCGGGGACGAGCCAAATGTTAGAAGTAATTTATATTTAAGGGTATTTTAGTATTTTACTATGCTGTCCTTATGACCTAGTTTTGTGTATAAATAGGAGTAGTTATGTCAGCATAAAAGTAAGTGCCATTTATTCTTTCTTGTAGCCGTCATTTCAAGTTCATTAAAATACAATTCCTCTTCTATTCATTTATCACCTTTGTGCACCAACAATTGGTATCTAGAGCTCCGGTTCGAATCCACGGGAAACACGAGTGAACGTGAGGCGTTGTGTGATTGATTTCGTTTCTTGAATTCGAGTTGAATCTTGAACGAAGTTGTAACAGAATCACATTTTCTGATTCTGCGGGATTGGGAAACACGAGTGTTAGTGAGATTTAAGTGAACGCACAAAGGTTGAAGATGAACGGAAACAGTGGTATGAGTACCAAGCTTCCAGTGTTTGATGGCAAAAACTGGAATCGCTGGATGAAACAGATGATTGTTCTGTTTGGTGCTCAAGATGTGCTTGAACTTGTTACTGAAGGTTACGTTCCAGTAGCAGCAGATGCAACAGATGCACAAAAGCTTGCTCAGAAGGATACAAAGAAGAAAGATCAGAGGGCGTTGTTCTACATTCATCAGTGTGCGGATGAAAACGTGTTTGAGAAGATTGCTGACTCAGAAACGGCAAAGGCCGCGTGGGACACACTGATCAGATGCTACGGTGGCGATGCATCAGTGAAGAAGGTGAAGCTTCAGTCCTTACGAAAGCAGTATGAGAATCTCAACATGAAGAACAATGAGAAGGTCCCTGAGTACATCTCAAGAATGATTCTGATCACTAATGAGATGAAGGCTTGTGGAGAAACACTCTCAGAACAAGTAATCATTGAGAAGGTATTGAGATCACTTACCCCTCAATTTGATTACATTGTGGTAGCTATTGAACATTCCAAGGATTTGAGTTCCATGAGAATTGAAGAGCTACAACGCAGTCTAGAAGCACAAGAGTTGCGTCTGACTGAGAGAAACTCTGAAAGAGAAGTAGAGCAGCAGGCTCTGAAAGCAGACTCTGGAAAGAACTATCAGAAGAAGTCTTGGTCAGAAACCAAGAGAAGGTCTGATGGAGTTCAGAAGCTAGAAACCTCAACCTCTGATAAGCAGAAATATCAGAAAGGAAAGGAGAGGTTTGACAAGAAGAAGATACAATGCTACTGTTGTCAGAAGTTTGGTCATTTTGCTTCTGAGTGTCGGTCAAACAAAGAAAGGAAGTCAGAAGAAGCAAATATAGCCAGAAGCTCTGATGACTCTGATGGTGAATCTGTGTTGCTAATGGCTTCTGAAACTGATGATATGAATTCATCAGAGTGGTGGTATATGGACACATGGTGTTCAAATCATCTTACTGGAAACAAGAAGTGGTTGGTTGACTTTGACTCTGGGAAGAGTACAAAGATTAGATGTGCTGATGATAAATACCTCAATGCTGAAGGTATGGAAAATGTCAAAGTCATTCTGAACAATGGAAAATCAGCTTTGATTCAGAATGTATGGTATGTACCTGGCATGAAAAGCAATCTGATGAGTGTAGGGCAACTGATTGAGAAAGGTTTTTCAGTTACCATGAAGGACAATCTTCTGAAGCTGTATGATCGTAATCAGAAGTTGATTATGGAGTCAGAACAGGGAAGGAACAGGACATTCAAAGTGAATGTCAGGACTGCAGACTCTGAATGCCTTAGTGCAACAAGTGTTGAGAAGGATAGTGAGCTGTGGCACAGAAGATTTGGTCATTTGAACTTTAGAAGCCTGGGGCATCTAAAATCAAAGAATCTGGTACATGGAATTCCTACAATCAAGAAACCTGAGAAGTCATGCAAGGTGTGCATGGAAGGGAAGCAACCAAGACTGTCATTTGCATCAGAAGTAGCTCCAAGAGCAAAACATGCCTTGGGAGTAGTACATTCTGATGTGTGTGGTCCATTTCCAGTAGCATCAATTGGAGGGAATAAATATTTTGTGTCATTTGTAGATGAATTCACTAGAATGACATGGGTATCCCTGATAAAGTTCAAACATGAGGTGTTTGCTGAGTTTCAGAAGTTCAAAGTAAAAGCTGAGAAACAGAGTGGTCAGAAGCTGAAGATTCTCAGAACTGATGGTGGTGGTGAGTTTAATTCCAATGAGTTTAAAACTTTCTGTGAGGAGAATGGAATTGAGCATGAGGTTACTGCCCCTTACACTCCTCAACACAATGGTCTTGCTGAAAGAAGAAATCGTACTTTGCTTGATATGGTGAGAAGCATGCTGAAAGAGAAGAAGCTTCCTCATAATTTATGGGGTGAAGCTGTTGCAACTGCATGTTATGTGCTCAATAGATGTCCAACGAAGAAGCTGAAGGAAATAGTTCCTATTCAGAAGTGGACTGGGGATAAGCAAAGTGTTAGTCATTTGAAGGTGTTTGGTTCTGTTTGTTACAAACATGTCCCAGAAGCCAGAAGACAGAAGTTGGATGATAGAAGCAAAGTAATGTTATTGGTGGGGTACCACAGTACAGGTGCGTACAAGCTCTATTGTCCAGAGACTAATAGAATTGAATTCAGCAGAGATGTCATTGTGAAGGAATTAGAAACTTGGGATTGGAACAAAACTCAATCCAATTCTGATGAGAGAATTCTTGAAAGAGACTCTGACGGGGATTCAGACTCTGATGAAGATTCAGGTTCTGAAGGAGACTCTGATTCAGAAGGAGACTTTGAAGATGGTCCTGAAGGTGGTCCTAAAGATGGCTCTGAAGGACAAGCCTCTGAAGGAGAAACTTCAATAGACAGAAGCTCTGAAGATAGCACTTCTGAAATTCTAACTTCTGAAGGAAACTCTGTGGAACAAGGTCAAAGGCCACAGAGAATCAGAAGCATTCCAAGAAGGTTTGCAGATTTTGAGATGCTGCAAGACACTGAAGTAGACTCTGAGGGGGAAGTTATTCAGTGTGCTATGTTAGTAGACTCTGAACCCGTGAGTACAGAAGAGGCTCTTAAGCAGCAAGTCTGGTTGCAGGCCATGAAAGAAGAACTTGATGATATCAAGAGAAACAAGATGTGGAAGCTGTCAGAACTTCCAAAAGGAAAGAAAGCCATCAGTGTCAGATGGGTTTTCAAGCAGAAGCTAAAGCCAGATGGATCAATTGGCAAACACAAAGCGAGGTTAGTAGCAAGAGGATTTCTGCAGAAACCTGGGCTAGATTATTCTGAAGTGTTTGCACCTGTAGCAAGACATGAAACAATTAGACTGGTAATTGCAATAGCTGCTAACAGGAGTTGGCCTCTGATGCATTTAGATGTGAAATCTGCATTTCTGAATGGTCCATTACAAGAGGAGGTATATGTGTCACAACCTCCTGGTTTTGAGAAAAAGAATCAGGAAGGGATGGTGTACAGATTACATAAAGCCTTGTATGGATTGAAACAGGCACCCAGAGCCTGGAATATGAAGATTGATTCTTTCTTCAAGAAGCATGGGTTTCAGAAATGTGAGTTGGAATATGGGGTTTATGTTCAGCACACTTCAGAAGGCAATATGATTCTGGTATGTTTGTATGTTGATGACATATTGCTGACAGGAAGCTCTGAACAAGAGATAGCTAAGTTCAAGAAGGTTCTGATGAATGAATTTGAGATGACAGACCTTGGTAAAATGAGTTACTTTCTAGGGATGGAATTTCTGTATTCTGAGAAAGGAATCATTTTACATCAGATGAAGTATGAACTTGAGCTTCTGAAGAGATATAAGCTGGAAAATTACAAAATTGCAATTACACCTTCTGATACGAATCAGAAGCTTGACTCTGATTCTGATGGAGAAGATGTGGATGCTACAACCTTCAAACAGTTGGTTGGTTCTCTGAGGTATTTGTGCAATACCAGACCTGATATTTGTTTTGCAGTTGGAATGGTTAGCAGATTTATGAGTAAACCAAAATGGTCCCATTACCAAGCTGCTGTCAGGATTCTGAGGTACATCAAGGGAACTCTGAAGCATGGAGTGCTAT
Organism: Trifolium repens; assembly: GCA_030408175.1. NCBI lineage: Eukaryota > Viridiplantae > Streptophyta > Magnoliopsida > Fabales > Fabaceae > Trifolium > Trifolium repens. The sequence continues at coordinate 10,470,069 of CP125837.1, forward strand.
TCCCTTTTGAAGGAAAGACTAAATCAGAACTTCTGAGCTATTCAGATTCTGATTGGTGTGGAGACAGAGTTGATAGAAGAAGTACCTCTGGGTACTTGTTTAAATTTCTGGGAGGTCCTATTTCTTGGTGTTCCAAGAAGCAACCTGTTGTTGCTCTATCAACCTGTGAAGCTGAATATATTGCAGGCGCTCTGACTGCATGCCAAGCTGTGTGGATTCTGAACTTACTGCAGGATCTGAAGATTGAGGTAAACAAGCCTCTGAAGCTGATGATTGATAACAAGTCTGCAATCAATCTTGCCAAGAACCCAGTGCTGCATGGGAGAAGCAAACATATTGAGACCAAATATCACTTCCTAAGGAATCAGGTTCAGAATGGAGTGTTAGAAGTTGTGCACTGTAGCACTCAGAAGCAGCTGGCAGATGTGTTAACAAAGGCAATCAAGACTGACCAATTTCTTCGTTTGAGGAATGGAATTGGTGTTGTTAGTTTTGTGTAAATATAAATTAAGGGATGGTGTTAGAAGTAATTTATATTTAAGGGTATTTTAGTATTTTACTATGCTGTCCTTATGACCTAGTTTTGTGTATAAATAGGAGTAGTTATGTCAGCATAAAAGTAAGTGCCATTTATTCTTTCTTGTAGCCGTCATTTCAAGTTCATTAAAATACAATTCCTCTTCTATTCATTTATCACCTTTGTGCACCAACACCAAATGATATATATGAACAGAGCCAGGATAAATTACGGATTTGAATTCTCTCCAATTTTTTCTTCAATGTTTTTTCTTCTTTTCTTAATCTAATGGTTGTTAAATTATAAAGAATAAAAAAAAATACTTAAGAAGAGAGAAAAAAATAAGTAAATGAATGGGTAAAATTCTACAATATGAGAGGAAAAATTGGAGATGATTCAAATCTGTAAATTACTCGTATTTTTGACCAAGATATGGTTGGCCCATTATTGCTACAATATATAATAATTCTACAATAGACTGATTCAATTACTCTCTAAAAAAGCAGAGAATAATTCTAGTACTCCACCATGAATATCACATAGTTTTGCAATTTATTTATTGTTGTATAGTTCTTCCTTCTAAAAGATTTTTTTTTTTAGAAAAATTGGAATTTTTTTTTAAATATTATTATCAAATGAAGGAGCAAACACACACATCTACTCTATTTTCATTTGAAGAGAAAAAAATGGTAATGTTTGTCCAAATTTTTATTTGTTCCAACCTGGGGAGTGAATTGACAAGTATAAAATTGTTCATTTCTTGTAGAAAAAGTAAGTTGAGAAAATTTTCAAACAAAAGAACAAACTCACAATAAAAATTTAGAGATTTAGAGAAATGATGTTTGAACTTTGAACGTGAAAAATTTGTTGTCAAGTGATTTTTGTGTGTATTTTTTACATGTGCGTAAAGTATATAAAATAAAAAGTAAGAAAATAGAGAGAAACATATAAGAAAATAGAGATTGAAACTTACACATACGCGATCTACTGGCTTTCGGGTTTGAACTAAGATAAAGGCGTCTAATATTGGTATTTGTGAATTGAACTAAAAATACAGTATTTGTGGATAAAATCTATACTCCTTTAAATCTGACATTGGAAAGAATTTTTTCTTAATTTCTACATGTGTACGTATAAATTTTTTTCTTTTTTCTGTTAACCTTTCAATTAATGTGCATGTATTTATAATGGATAATGATCTGAAACTTAAAAGCCTTTGTAAGATTTTCCTTTTCTCACGTAGGATACTTTCACCTGAGGGAATAATATTCGAACATAAATAATATATGAGTAGGATCGAACATAAATATTGAAATAATTGAATCGGTGAAAAATTTATTTGTGACTACTTCTCTATCCCTTCATAATTTAGGGGTATTTATCTTTCAATCAATGAGAACAAATCATATAAGTAGAATTGTCTGTGGTTCCCACAACTAACTTGTGGGAACATATACAAATCTACTTATATGACTTGTTCTCATTGGTTGAGAGGTAAATATCTTCAAATTATTGAAGGGTAAATTAAAAAAACTAAATTTATTTGAGGGAGTCATCCTTCTTATATTAGTATATTTCTTGAAAGAAACTAAAGAAATGATTATGTTGCTCTCATTAGCTAAATGTTGAGTCCATTACATTTGTTCACACTAATATGTAGGAATACGTAGGGGGTGCTTGCGGTTCAGTTTGGATCGGTTTTAAGGTAAAAATTTATCCGATTCAAAAATAAATGTATTTGCGGTTCGATTCGGTTTTTGATGACAAATAAAAGAAATTCAATCCGATCCAATTTTATGCGGTTTGTTTTGGATCAGTTTTTGAATATCGAAATATAAATTATAACTTTTTTATTAAATATAAATATTATAATATATATATATATATATAATAGTTTGACTTTTTTGACGAAACAAATATTAAGTATGATTTAAAATATAACATATACTATATTAATAATTAATATTTTGGAATGACAATTATCAATTATATTTGAAACATGTCAAAAAGTAAAAAATATGTTAAATTAAACTAACAAATAATATTAACAAAATAAATAAAAAAAAGGTTAATGCAATATATTTTCAAACAAATAAAAAGATTAATAAGTATTAAAATATAAATACGCGGTTTTGTTCGGTTTGGATCGGTTTTGAAATTATCATCCAAACACATCCAAAAAATCGGCTTTTTGTGATTTTTGGTTTTTTTGGATCAGTTTGCGATTTTTATTTCGATTGGTTTGGATTTGAGCACCCCTAGAAATACATACAATTTAACATTGGTTTAAAATTCATCAAAAAAAGAAAAAAAGAATACATACAATTTAGCCCACATTTTAGCTAGCTAGAGATGTAATTAATAATCATGAAGGGTGTGGATAGAAGATGTCCCTCCTTTTTTAACCTATTTGTATTCGGCTAATATGGGCCCAATTGGGCCTTAGACTTTGAAAATTTCTCTTTCACCCCATGTTTCTTTTTAACCCCTAAAAATTCTAATTTTATCCCTAATTTCCGAAAGCAAAATTTCAGTAAATACGAACCGAAGTTTTGTGATATAGAAATAAGTATTTCAACTGTTTATTTTTAAAAAAAAAACTAGAAATAATATTTTTTGGGTTCTATTTCCTGAAAATAAAACCCAGAAAAATTCGGTAAATGTTTTCCAAATTTTTAAAAATTCGGTTCGTATTTATCAAAATAATGGTTAAGGGGCATAAATGGAAACCAGGGGGTGAAAAAGAAATGTGAGGGGTGGGAAGAGAAATTTTCTTAGACTTTTTTCTTCTCAAGAGTTTTTTGTATGAGAATTACTTTTAACATCTTACGTTTTTTCTCGCACATCCTGCGCTTTTTAAATTTTATCCTTCCGCTGCTTAAATTTTACACGCAGTAAAAAATCGTGGCCACAAATTATTAATCAAACGGCTGCTATATAATTTGTCAGATTTATTTTTATTTAATCATAATCGTCCATTTTAATCGGACAGTAAAAAGTTGTATCATGCAGTAACCGTGTTAAATTTAAACCCCACGGGATCTAGTATACTATGTAGCCTGTTGTATGTATTTGACCAGTAGTAGTATCTTCTACCCCACATTTTTACAACACATGAATATCATTTTCCACAATTATATTCCACCAGCCTTGCAATGAATACCCATGAATCGTGGAAGGGACCAATTCCCTCTTGATAGTACAACCATATCTGATGGAGTATAATAGTCCTGCCATCTCATCAAAAATAATAAAAAATGAATATAATCTAATAATGAATCTCTAAATTACTCAATGTCAATTAACAAATGATTTTAAAATATCTTCTACTATCTAAGGGCATTTAAATGAAATGACACACGTCTCTTTTAACTTAATTAAGATCTTGTGTTCGATTCCTGATTTGAGTATGTAGTAGTGTTAAAATTTTTAGCGTGCGTTTGATATGCTAAAAGTAAATAAAGGATTGAGGACAACTTTAGTTGTACTGAGATTTATTTTAAAACTATTCCTAGTACTGGATAAACTGGGGCCAATAAACATGACAAAAACTGAAATTCTTATCCCCACTGAACCACGGAACAACTTTTTGTCCTCTGCATCAGTTGTCTAAAATACCAAAATAATCTTTTATCCACTAAATATCGTACAACACAATATTTGTTCATAAATGAACGGTAGACAATCATGATCCATATAAAAGCCAATTATACCTTAAACGACATAACAAACCAATCAACCCATCAAAATATCAAAAGTTTCATCAACAATGTCATCACCATCTACCACCAACAACAACCAGCAAGACCTCCCACTAAAACAAATCCCAGGCACCTATGGCCTCCCCTTCATCGGACCGATATTCGACCGCCACGACTACTTCTACAACCAAGGTAGAGACAAATTCTTCTCAACAAGAATCCAAAAATACAATTCAACAATCTTCAGAACAAACATGCCACCAGGCCCTTTCATTTCCTCAAACCCAAGAGTCATAGCACTCTTAGACGCCGCATTGTTCCCGATCCTCTTCGACAATGAAAAAGTCGAAAAATACAATGTCCTCGACGGTACATTCATGCCATCGACAAATTTCACCGGCGGCCACCGTGTTTGTGCTTACTTAGACACAACTGAACCAAACCATGCACTTATCAAAGGTTTCTATCTTAATGCTCTTTTGTTGAGAAAAGACACTTTTGTCCCTCTTTTTAGAACTATACTTTGTGATGCTTTTAGTGTGATTGAAGATGAGCTTTCTAGTAAAAGTGGTAAAGCAGATTTTAACTCTGTTGTTAGTGATGCATCATTTAACTTCATGTTTCGTCTCTTTTGTGATAATAAAGACCCTTCTGAAACTATCATTGGTTCTCAAGGTCCTAAGATGTTTAATATGTGGCTACTATTTCAACTTGCTCCACTTGCAACTTTAGGGCCCCCTAAAATTTTTAATTATCTTGAAGATCTCTTGCTTCGTACTATTCCCTTTCCAGCTTGTTTGGCAAGGTGAGATACTATACCCTTAAACTTAATTAGGTTTCTATATTGGGAAAATTATTTGTTGTTTATTTTATAAGATTTTCTTTAAATATTTACTAGTATATAATAGTATTTGTAGTCATTTTCGTACGAGACAACTGAATTAATAATAAGTAAAAGATAAGGTATTCTCTAATTTTTTTTGCTTTCACCATCAGTTGAATCTGATTCGGGGATCAGTTTTGGCATCTAGTGGTTTCAGTTACATCCCGATCGTAGTTGAGGGGATCGAACCGTGGAGGTCATCTCTACTTTAGATTTGAGTATCATCCTCTAAGATTTGGATTTTCTACATAAAAAATGATATGTGATATGCAATGAGTAGAACTAGATGACTCCGGCGGTGAGGCTCAACACGGTTATACTGGAGATAGGTTCCTGGTTCGGTGGATCATGATAGAGAAGATACCTGCAAAGCACGTTAGATCTGAGCACTTAAGCCGCATACATATAAATTTATCATTTATATAACTTCACACAATTGAACTAACAATTATAAAATATTTAGACTAAACATCTTCCTCTGAATTTGAATTCGAAACCTCACACAATTGAACATATAAGTTTATGTGGTGTTTATCATTTTATCTAAAAATTTAAAAAGACAAATAAAGTAAAAAATAAATAAATCAATTAGAATTTAATTCATATACATTTCTAAAACAAATTTACATGGTAATCAATCCTAATTGTTTGATTATTAAAAAGTTTGAATTTGGGCTATGTTCACTTAAAAATCATATAAATAATGGTTTATAATTAATTGACGATTTTACACCCTCATTAAATCAGAATTATTCTCAATTAATTATCACTCGTGAAAGATAAGCTTAAAAATAGTCATTATAAATTTATATTATAATTTTTTAATTAATTTAGTCAACTGAATTTAGAGATGGAAGTAGTATATTCATATACATATTTTTTTTCAAGCTAATATCAATAATGTAAAAAAAATAATCACTTTCAAATCAATAATAACAAAATACACCTTCAAGCTAATATCATTAAAAATTGATAGTATTTTTAATAAAAATTGCAACTTAATATTAGAAATTAATTCTTCATTTTCAAAAAAATAGTAAAATGTAGTTTTTTTTTTTAAATAAAATAAAGTAGTGAAGTTATTGATAAGTTATAGAAAAAAATAAATATTACTGTATTTCATAAAAAGAAACACAATTTTGAAATAATTTATGTAGGGATGGCAAGTAAACCCAAACCCGTGGGGCCCACCCGCACCCGAGTCAACGGGTGAAACCCGAGTTGACTGGGTTTGGGTTCGGGTTCGGGTGGCACCCGATATTTCGGGTGCGGGTTTGGGATTACTCAAACCCGCACCCGAAACCCGAAATTACACCCGCTTAAATATTAAATTACCTAATTATCCCTATGTATATATAATTGTAATTTAATTTCTTAAAATTATATGTTGAATACTATGTTACCAAACTATGTTATTGTTGTATTTTAATGTAATTACTTGTAATTTAACATTACTCAATTTTATTGTTGTATTTTCTCGAAAATTTGAACTATGCTTGTTACCAAACGATGTTGCTATTGTATTTTTATATGTTCTTGCTACGGGTTCGGATTTGGGTGAAAAAACCCGAACCCAACGGGTGTGGGTGCGGGTGTTATTTTACCACCCGAATATCCTTTGGGTTCGGGTTCGGGTGGTGATTTCGGGTGCGGGTTTGGGTAGTGTGAAACCCGCACCCGTGGGCACCCGTTGCCATCCCTAAATTTATGCAATGTAATGTTTAAATGAATGGATACCGTTCTTCCATTTTTCTATTATCTTAATTAAATAAGAGAAAACCAAAAAGTACCACCACTGGGACTCGAACCCATATCCACGCAGCTACAGGATCAAGACGCGCTCTACTGGGCCAATTTCAATTTCTTGAGATTTTCTATCATCAAATAATACTTGATCTATTTTTCATATGATGGGCTTAAAAAAAAATTTGAGGCCCCATAAATTGTGAGGCCCAGTGGTATAGCACTGACTGCACGTGGCCATAACCGGCCCTGTTGTCCATGCATTAGTTTTTTTTATTCAAATATACAATGATTTCTAGGAAGAATCTCATGATTCTAGTGGAGAATTAAGATTCATCAAAATCTAATCATTTTGTATATCATAATTATTATGAATATTCATCAACATTTTGTATAATAATAGATATAAAACTTTGAGTAATGTATAATTTAGTGAATTCCTTACATTGTTTAATGTTTTGGAATTTTATTTTTTAAATATGTTTACATTATAATTTTTGGCTAGGTCTTATTACAAACTATATATGTTGTATAATTAAGTGCAACAAATGAATGGTATGGTTGTCTAGTAGAAAATGGACCCATTTATTATTGAATTGAAGGTCCCTGTCCTATGCCCCAATAGTCACGGTAACATTTTGTCATTGCAGGATATGTATTAACACGGATCAAACTGCCATTATATATATATATATTTATATGGTGGTTAATTACTAAATTAATTTATACTTGAATATAAGTTATAAATTATTTCGTGAATATAACTCAGAATGGTAGTTATTAAAAATGTTATTAGAGGGATTATTATGGTTTAAATTCTAAATTATTCATATTTATAGTGCATAAATCTAATTATTAGGTTACTAGTCCAAAAATATATATTCCGTCAAAAAAACAAAGTCCAAATATATATATATATATTGAAAATTTCATATATTTAGTGTCATTTTTAAGTTGGGTCAATCTAACCAAATAAAAGCTCTGACTTTAAATGAACCATGTGCTAGTGAACGGTTGGATTGGTGTCTTATGCATTAGTCGGCCCTTAGACCAAATATCAAATATTCACAAAAAAAAATGTATACAGTTAATTTAGACTTTTATAGTTGATTTATTGTTCCTGTCCTTATTATTATTATTATTATTTTGACTCTGTTCCTGTCCTTATTTATTATTCTGGTTTTGTTCTTCTTTGTTTATTTTGTTCTTTCTTATATTAATTTTGTGTTGTTTGATTTGATAAGTGAATTTTTATATAAAAATAATGTTGAAATATGAAATTTTGCTTACAATTATAAGTTTCAACCTTTTTTTATTGAATCGGAAAATTTTATTAAAGCACCACCTTTACAAGATGTAGAAGGGGAGCAAAGTGCTAGAAATATATAGAGGGGATAAGCAACCACCTTTATAAGTTTCAATCTGATAACATCAAGCAGAGTTGATCCAACACATTAGGAGACCTAATGCAGATAAGAGAACTTTTTAAAGTCCATACAAAATTTTAGTAAAATTTACTATATTTTGGTTTAAATTTTATGCTAAATATGTTTTAGCATACAATTATAAGTTTCAATTTGATGACATCAAGCACGGCTGATATCCAACACATTAGAAGTATAGTGATGAGAACAATTTTTTTTAAGTCTATACAAGTATTTTAGTAAAAATTACTATATTTTGATTTAAATTATGTTAAATACGTTTTAGCATACAAAATTGTTTTGTTAAATATTAATTGATAATAAAATATATCAATTTAATAATTGTAGACAATATAAATTTTCTTAATTTTAATTTGACATGAAATATGAGGCTTTTTTTATAAAGTTATTTATTTTAAATTTTTGGAGGCCAAAAGTCATTGCCTATGTGGCCTTGTCCTTAGGTGTTAGGACAACCCTAACATCAAGTTTCAATTATATGCATAATGTTATTTTAATCTATGCAGTTTAAGTTTCTAATTATCAACTATACACTTATTAGGACTTAAATTTTATATGCAATATATTTTTTGTATTTAATTTATATATTATTATAGTTTTTAAAGTGGCCCACCCATCATTTTTTTTAGTTCCACCACTAGATACATGTGTAAAAATATTTTACGTTGTAAATATGTATAGTAATTATTTTTTCTTTCTTGTTTTAATAAATAAGTGTGATTTTCACATATTTCTTTGTTTTGATTTCCCGTCTTCGGTGTCTTTTGTTGTCCCGTCTTCGTGCGGTGTATTTTGTTTTTCCGTTTTGTACGGTGTTCAATATTATTTCAGGTTGAAGGATTAACTCTGATCTAGTGCAGATTCAATCAATGTCGACTTTGGTGTCATCAACGTTACAGATCTGGAGGCATGGATACTCCGGACACTTCAATATAGTCATATTCGTAGGCTTATGTAATTTGCCGTTTTATGCTATTAACACGGATACTGTGAGTTTGTTCGCAGATTTATCCCTTTTTGTTTTTAGCGATTTTGAATTTGTATTGCATTAATGTACTCCAACAATTTGAATGAATGAATATCGTTTGTTTTGAGTCAAAAAAAAAAAGAATTGGCATAAAATTCAATAAGTGATATATAATCAGCTCAATTTTAAAAATTTATCTAGGCCAGACTCTCAAGGGGTGGGAAAGGGGAGAATTTTTTCTCTTGAGGCCCACTTAGTATCTTTTTAGACCTCCCAAATTTATGTTTTTGCCCTGGAAATTAGGTTTGAAATATGTTTTCTACTCCGATTTTTATTTTGAAAAACGTTTTTCGCTTGTTAAGGTTCAAAAATTAAATTCCTAACCAAGTCCGTTAAAGACAAAACCATTAACATAGGCATTTAGTTACGTATTTTCCATTTTTAAATCTCCAATTCTCCGGAAATGAAGCTCTAAACCCTGCTATAGGTCCATCTATCATGTTTAACCAATCCAACTTGCAAGAGAGCAAATTTGTGACACGCAACTAAATGTTAATCAATATGTTATAATATTTTTGTTGATTGTTAGTGTATTATAGGTTTGAAGTTGTTGATTAGGTTGTTGAAAACAACCATATATAGTGCTTAATTAACGGACATCCACATTTCCTCGTGTCAATGTGTCTTCAAATTTCAACTTCTTGTTGGTTGGTTTGTACACATCATCCTGATTTCTCTATTGCACTAGTAAATCCAGCTTCACATTAATGGACTCAATCAATCAATACATCTCGATCGACAGGGGGTTTATCAATAACGGGTTTAACAACATCCACTTTCAATTCATCATGAGGTTTGGATTAATCATCCATAACTACACATAAACAATCAAACATATAAACATTATCATCTAATGCATGTTAAAATACAAAACCTGGAGACAATTGTAGGTTAGGCTCTAGTTTGGAACAGATTTTTCAAACTGGTTTGAAATATGAAATTCGAACTAGTTCAAAAGGTAGAATTTGAACTAAACCATTAATAGGAGCTACAAATTTTGGATTGAAGAATGCACACAAGAATCGATTCAAAATACACATTACCTTATTTTTTAGCTTAAATGAGTGAAGAAATTATTTGCCAATGCTCTAATGTTAATTTTAGACCCACAAGCCAACAAAAAACACAAACATTTTGGGAGAAATTTAGGTTGAGTATGGATGAAGAATTCGGGAAGTACAATGGGTAATAACTAGTGTGGATAAATGGCAATTCAGAAAATAGATTTTGAACCATCGCGAGTCAAATTCTATGATCCAAACTAGATATTTGTTCGGAAAATATATTTCAAACTTAGCTTCTAGGGCGGAAATTTGGGGGTGAGAAAGGGGAGGGAGGACTAAGAGAAACTAGGGGGCCTAAAAAGTGATAAAATTGAGGAGGAAGTGTGCTAATATTGATTCAAAGCCCTTAAGTCGGAAGTTGTAATTCTGGAGGTTTGTTTGGAGTGGATTTTATCCAACTAGTTTCATGTAGGGCCTAATCTGAGATGAGATCTCTTAAGCTTAGGGAGAGTGCAGAGGTAAACATGGGGGTAAATTCTTTTTTGAGCAAAATCATTTGTTGACAAGTATGTATAGGTGAAGGTAATGAGAAAGCATGGGTCAGAGAGATACCCATTATTTTTAGTTCTAAATCAAGAATATTATAAAATATTTTTAAAAATGATCGAAGTATGATCGAAGTATTATGTGATCATTTATCATATTTTTTTAATTATTTAAACTTTATAAAAAAAAAAATTTAAACAACATTTTATATATAGTGTTCTTATTTTTTTAAATGTCTTCTCTTTGCTTCCTCTCTAAAAACCATTTCGCAAACAAAGTCTTATGTGTAAGGTTGCAGATTATAAAGATATTGATTTATAATTAAGTGGGTTGTGAGTTCTTGCAAAAAAAGAAAGATATTGAATCTTAGATTAAATGAAAATAGGTCACTCTTAATTAGTTTGTATTCACGAGAGTAAAATTTTAAAAAGTTTATTAGACATTATGTGAACGAGGAGTGTAAGGAACACACTTTTTACAATACTTTCTTTAACACTTATACTTTTATTGACTGAAGTCTGTGTGGATCTCTTATTTTAAAAATAAGTTTCACATAAAATAATGAGACTCACATGAATTTCATCTAATTAGAGAGTGAGTAAATTATATATAATGGCGCGTGAGAATGTGAAATTCTCCTACTTTTTAGAATAAACTATGTTAAAAAAAATTATATAACTAATACTTTTTAGAATAAACTTAGACTATTGTTATAACTTATAAATTCGTCAAAAAATAATAATTATATGACTTATAAAATAAATGAAGCACCAATTTCTTAATTTGAACAAAACACATAAAATCTTAAGAAAGATCTGAGTACGATATCAGCATATTGTCTTTTTCTTTTGTGCAAAGATATATAGCTGTTTTCTATACAAATTATACAACTAAACTATAAATTTTTCTTAATTTACACAAAAAGTGCTAAATGTTCTTATAAATAGACCAAAGGGAGTATAAAAATGTTCTTTCTGCGTACAAATACCAACCCTCTATAATGAAGATAAGGCAGTACTTACATTGTCAAATACTCAAACAAAAAGTAACGAAATTAACTACTACAAAACACATGCATATATCATTTTTCCACATTTATATTAATTAACAAATTTTCACCTGCCTACAAATTGTAATGAATATTAATTAACCACCGGCGGCCGGCCTGCAAATTGTAATGAATATATACATTGAATTTCAACATGTCTTTTGTTTTATTTCTTGCGGGAATTTAAACATGCATTACCATACTCAATCCCTTAATTATCTTATCTAATAACCATACACAATTTTTTTTATTTTGACCATAAGCACCAACGAAGCCCCCCCTTTTTTTTATGAAGTATATATCTATGGGGAATTTTTCAATTATAAGCTATTCTATTTTTAAAATTACGTTGACCATATAGACTAATCAATTAAAAAAAAAATATCGAATAGTCTTTTTATTTTATTGATATTCTTATTAATAATGAATATTCATTATTAGTAAGAAATGGAAATGTTAAATAAGAATAGGATAATTTATTTATTATATTTAGGCTAAATGCATTCATATGTCCTTTAAGTTTTACGTTTATAACAGATATGTCCTTTAAGTTTTTTAAGTAACAAATAAATTCTTTAAGTTTTTTAAGTAACAAATAAGTCCTTTAAGTTTGTAATTTGTAACATTTAGGTCCTATTTTTTAAGTAACTGAGGGACCTAGATATTACAAATTACAAACTTAAAAGACTTATTTGTTACTTAAAAAACTTAAAGAACTTATTTGTTACTTAAAAAACTTAAAGGACCAATCTATTACAAACATAAAATTTAAAGGACTTATGGATGCATTTTGAATTATATTTATATCATATAAAAATAAAAATAAATGACAGTGACCGGGTATCCAATTCATCTCATGCCAGCAGCTGACAATGTCGTGTTCCTGTAGTTGTATCCTCTACACAACATAATTATATATAGCACGTGCTTAAAACGAAGTCAAATACTCAAAAATATTGACTTATAAGATAGTTTGCAATATAAGGTTGCAAATAGTTTCTATAACTTTATAAGAGCCTCATACAATATTAAAATTTATGGACCCCAAATCTCAAATTACATTATATCTAACTTAATCACCTTTCGATTGTGTTAGTTTTTGTAATTCAAACTCTGTCACTTAATATATACAGCTTAAGAAAATTTAAAATTATTTCACATTATAATAGTTGCGATGCGCGTCGCAGCAACCAAAATAACAAAGTTTTTAAATACGTATCCTAATTAAAGAATTCGAGCAGCCAATATTAGGCAAAAATATAGTTATTGATATAAGTCTTTTCAAAGCACAAGACGAAGACGTAACCATATAGAATTAGGAAATTATCATACAACACATCTCTGCTCAAGCAAGTTATTACCAAAACACAATTGCTTACTACTACATGCAGAGAAACAACAAAAATAGAAACGTAAGAAAAACACACCCCTAGCCTATAATATTCTCCGTTGATTGTTAAAATTAACCAATACTAAAGAAAAATCTCATTTCTCTTAATATAATTAACTATATATGATTTAAACGGGAAAGTTATTTCATTTGTCAATCATATTATAGTAATAAATTAAAATTCACTGAAAAATAAGTATATATTTAAAGATATTTGAAAGTGACTGGTAATTGAATTCATACGATCGGCAGGCCATCCAGCTACTACACAACCTCGTGCTCTGTTTGTATTAGTAACTTCTACCCCACATATTGACAACGTACATGCATAAAATTAAACCATACGTACTATCTTATCCGTGGAGCCGTAAAAATGAGTCGGGCTATTGGGTCAGCTCATTAGCCCTATAATTTTATACGGACTGGGCCGGATTTCAAAAAAAATTATTGGGTCTTATTAGGTTGGGCCCCCAGGCCTATTTTTTTAATGGGCCATCATGGGTTGGTCTCACGGGCTTTTGGGCCGGCCCCTTAACGAATTAAAAAAAAATATCTAAAAATAAGGAATTTTAGTTAGCATAAAATCTTTAGATAAAAATATCCAAATTTGTTATGATTACCTTTACTTGAAAAATTTGTTAGATAACAACTAGTTTGTGTGCGATACATATGTAGTTTTATTGTCCATTGATTTTATAAAAAAAAAATATGAAAATTTGTCGGGCCTGCCCATCGGCCATGTAGGTGCTTTCTTATCGGGCCGGGCTAGGTGGGATGGGCCTTGGGCCTTAATGGGCTGGCCCACTTAAGCCCCATTATATGTCTTGGCCCTCTGGGCCGAGGTGGGCTGGGCCGGGTCGGCCCCTTTGACAGCTCTATTTATCCTATCCATATATGATACCATTAATTACTCTGCAAATACTCGAGTTAGAGATAGATCGATCGTTTGAAGCTGCTATTGTTTAAGTGAATGTATATTTCTTTCATGCATATAATTTTTGTAGGGTTGTATATGTTTTTAATCAATCTAAAATATACAAATTTTCATTTTTGTTTTTTGTTTTAAATTAATTCAAATTTTGATCTCTATAAATTTTCTATTTTTTATTTTAGTCCTTGTTTTTTTATAAAAGTTCGTAAGATATGTTTCAATTGATTTTGTTCATAATATATATGTTATTAATAAGATTTTAAAATATCATTAATTTAATAATTTAACTAATAATTAAATTTTGTCAAGAAAAAACTATTAATTAATTTTAATCCCTATTATTTTACCTATAACTTCATATTAAATATTAAGAGTTAAATATTAAAGTAATGATATTTTAAAGTTTTAATATTGACATATATCATAAAAATAGTCATATGGAACATGTCATGTAAGCTTTTTGTAAAAGAGTAAGAACTAAAATTGAAATCAAATTATTTATATGGACCAAAGTTCAAAAGAAATTTTTAGAAGAACTAAAAATGAAAGTTGGTATATTTAGAGAGATTAAAAATATATTTAATTCTAAATTTTATTATAAACATTTTATTAGTGTACCCGCACCCATAATAAGTATTTGAATTTCATTGCGTGAATTATCTGGAAATATCGAAATGATATATTTTTTTTAATGATCTTTTTAAGTTAAGTGTCTGGTAGATAGAGTTAAACTTTTATCTTGAAAGTGGTGTCTAGGTAAACTTATATAGGTTGTTTTGGTATCATGTTGGATCTTGATGTTTTAAGAGATTCTCTTGTTATTTTATTCTATCTGTGGTTGATCCTTGTCTCTCTCTTCCTGATAAGTATTCTTCTTCTCGTGGTGGTTCCTTGAGGGGCTCTAGTTTGGTACGTAGTGGTGTGTCTCCTTATTTTTACTTTTTTAATTCCATTTGCCTATTTGTTTTTCTATAATTTAGCCTAAAGATTGTTAGATTCTTTTTTTTTTTTTTTTTTTTTTGGTTTTCACCACCAGTTGAATCTGGTTCGGGGGTCAGTTTTGGCATCAAGTGGTTCCAGCCCCCTTCCGATCGCAGTTGCAGGGGATCGAACCGTGGTCCTCCCTACCAAGTTCAGCGCCAATCACCACTGAACCAACTAACGATTGGTAGATTGTTAGATTCTGGTGGAGTGTATTTCTGATGCTACTTTATTTTTTTTTTAGCTTTCTATATATTGTACAAAACTTTCTTCTTATACTTCTTTTTTTTTTTTGATAAGCTTCTTCTTATGCTTCTTTATTTTTTCCACAATTATATTAAAGAGTCGTGTCTATATAAAGGCCGCACATGTTACTATTTTTGAATAAAATTACTGCTACTAGTACCAAGTAGCACTCTATATAAAGAAACAAATGCAATGCCATAAATCATAACAAAACAAATTAACCTATCAAAATATCAAGAATTTCATTAACCATGACATCTTTAGAACAATCTTCCACAACCACCACCAACAACCACCAAGAGCTCCCACTAAAACCAATCCCAGGCAGCTATGGCCTCCCCTTCATTGGACCGATTTTCGACCGACACGACTATTTCTACAACCAAGGTAGAGACAAATTCTTCTCAACAAGAATTCAAAAATACAATTCAACAGTCTTTAGAACCAACATGCCACCAGGTCCATTCATAGCCTCAAACCCTAGAGTCATAGCTCTCTTAGACGCCGAATCCTTCCCGATCCTCTTCGACAATAAAAAAGTCGAGAAACACAATGTCTTCGACGGTACTTTCATGCCATCGACAAATTTCACCGGTGGCTACCGTATCTTGTCTCAATTAAACACAACCGAACCAAACCATGCTCTTATCAAAGGTTTATTGCTTAATGCACTTTTGTTGAGAAAAGACAATATTATCCCTCTTTTTAAGAGGATACTTTCTGATTCTTTTAGTAAGATTGAAGATGAAATTTATGGTAAAAGTGGTAAAGCAGATTTTAACACTATTTTTAGTGAAGCTTCTTTTAACTTCTTGTTTAATCTCTTTTGTGATAATAAGTATCCTTCTGAAACTAACCTTGGTTCTCAAGGTCCTAAAATGTTGGACTCATGGATTCTCTTTCAAATTGCTCCAATTGAAACATTAAAACCTCCTAAGATTTTCAATTATCTTGAAGATCTATTGCTTCGTACTGTTCCCATTCCAGCTTGTTTAACAAGGTAAAATAATCAGTTTTATGTCTTAAACATATAATTTTTTTTAAGAAGGTCTTAAACATATATGCATATAATTTTAATTAGAAATTTTCTTTTTATTTTCATAAGATTCTATTTAATGGTTTGTTTACTCTATGAAAATATATTCTATTTTGATTTTTAAAAACCGGCCGTATGTTTATTTTAACTTGTTAATACAAAAAATGAGTATCTTAAAATTTAATTATATTGTGATTAAGATAAGATAGAATGTTAGTTAAGTATGATGTATTTTAAAAAATAATGAAAATAATACACAATTATGGATAACTATATGCTGGGACGGAGTTAGGAATTAATTAAACTTAGGAGAGGCCGAATTTAAAAATATAATTTAGTAATGAAAAAATTAAATTTTAAAAGCATAACATATAGAAGAAATTGTAAGATAAATCTAAAGCTGATTTTGCATTTTATGTTCCACCTCTTTTAAGCCAAACTTTTTAGTCCTTCTATTTTCACATTTATTGTGATTTTGGTCTCGACATATGCGTTTTGTCATAAAAAAATGCAACATTTTGCATAAAAAAGTGAATTTTAAAAAAGATATTTTGTCATTAAATTCAATAGAGGAGCAATAAATCGCCTTTTTTTATAAAAAATATATCATTTTATGGGGGGACATCTATTGAGATCAAATTTAGTATAAATAGATGCAAAAATAATACATTACAACTTGTTTGGCCAGGTCCTCTTACAAGAAGCTCTATGAAGCATTTTCTTCTTCGGCTGTAACAATTTTAGACGAAGCCGAAAAAGTAGGGTTGAAAAGAAGTGAAGCATGCCATAATCTCATTTTCATAGCAGGCTTCAATGGATATGCCGGATTGAAGAATCAATTTCCAACACTCTTCAAATGGATAGCTTTATCTGGTGAAGAGCTACACAAAGAAGTCGCAAACGAGATAAGAACCGTTGTAAAACAAGAAGGCGGAGTAACAATTCAATCATTGGAAAAAATGTCGTTAGTAAAATCTGTTATTTATGAAGCAATGCGAATAGCACCTGTTGTACCTTATCAATATGCAAAAGCAAGAGAAGATTTGATTGTCAAGAGTCATGATGCAAGTTTTGAAATAAAAAAGGGTGAGACGATATTTGGATATCAACCTTTTGCTACTAAGGATCCTAGGGTTTTCGATGATGCCGAGGTTTTCATTCCAAAGAGGTTTATTGGAGAAGGTGAGAAGTTGTTGAAGTATGTTTTATGGTCAAATGGGAGAGAAACAGAGAACCCTACTGTTGATAATAAACAATGTCCTGGGAAAAACCTTGTTGTGCTTTTGTGTAGATTATTTTTGGTGGAGTTTTTCTTGCGTTATGATACTTTTACTTTTGAGACTAAAGATGCTGCTGTTGGTGTTTCTATTACCATTACCTCTCTCACCAAGGCTTCTACTATCTAGATAGATTTGCTTTTGCATTCTACGCTTGCCCCACACATCAGTTTTATTATTGGTGTGATTTAATGACGAATTCACAACAATTATTAATGTTCTTGTTTTGTATTTCTTGTCCCTTTTCTTTTGGATTGTCTATGTAATTACTTCTATTCATAATGTGTCACTTTTGTGTGGTAAGAGTTTAACTTTGATGCTACAAAAGTATATATTGTTCAAATTCTACCCGAAACTTGTAAAATGATCTATGCGACTTGTAAAAGTTTGCAATTAATAATTTATAATTTACGACATACATATTGAAATTTATTAGAAAATAAATAAAATATTAATTAATTGTGTATTGAAAGCATTTTCATTGAATGAATTGCAAATACTTGCACATATATACTTGTATTGAAAATATTTTCATTGAATGAATTGCACATAAATAAAATATTACTTATATATGGAATAGGATGAACAATTTGATTTAATTTGGGAAAAATACTTACATTAATACAATTTTTTAGGCACAATATTTGTACACACATCAATATATATGATTTACTTATTTTAATTTTAAAATACACATTATTTTTTTTTCTTTCTATCTTTTTTTCAAATATGTAAGTGTGCTCAAATATTATGTCTAAAAGATTGTGACCACACAAAACATTCTCATCTTTAGGCCCATAGGACTTGGTATAAGTTGGGCTGTGACTTAATTTCTAACCGAATTATTTTCATATGTAGAAATAAGAAATTGAACTTTTTACCATTTATATCAATTTGTCATTGGTTTTTATCATTGATTCTAAGAATAACTATATTGATTCTCGATTGTCGTTTCTTATGTGATAAAAATATTG
Source organism: Trifolium repens (assembly GCA_030408175.1). Lineage (NCBI taxonomy): Eukaryota > Viridiplantae > Streptophyta > Magnoliopsida > Fabales > Fabaceae > Trifolium > Trifolium repens. The sequence continues at coordinate 10,488,818 of CP125837.1, forward strand.
ATGTGTGTAGATTAACATGGATGAATGATTTCTAACAATAGCCAAAAACATTTAACTTATGATATTTTAAATCCTTTACGCGATAGTAATCCTATAGATAATATCACATTTTCACAAACATTTGTGGCCATTTAAACAGTTACACAAATGTATATGCTTTTTTCTGAGCAAAGATATTTGTAACTGTTTTGGAGGCCACCAACAAACAATCCAAATAAACAAATGAAAAAAAAGATCACAGTTTTATGAATTTTAATTCAAAATAAATTATTACTTATGCATTGAATGTACATTTTTATTTAATCATTTTTTAATGCACATGTGATATTATACTATTAGTCATTTTTTTAAAGATTTGTGCGTGTTGAAAGAAGATAATAATCTTATATTTTAAGGATGAAGATAACATTAATTTGTCTCATTTCTTTTAAGCTTAAATGCAGTTTTAGCCCCCCAAGTTTCACAATTGTGCGATTTTGACCCCCCAAGTTTTAATTGTGCGATTTTAACCCTCCAAGTTTCACAATATATTGTGCGATTTTAGCCCCCCAAGTTTCAATTGTGCAATTATGACCCCCCAAGTTTACCCCCTTTTGCATTTGTTAGCCCCCCATTGATATTTTTTGACTAAAAATTGATTATGTGGCATTTTAAAATTATAAAAAAATATTTTTAAAACAAATTAAAAATATTCGTTTTTAAAGATGTATTAAAAACTTTTTTAATAAAAGATTTAATAATTATTGTTTTAAAAATAAATTAAAAAAATAGTTCATAAAAAAATTTGTAAATTATTTTTTATAACAAAATTATTTCATCAACTACATATAACTAAAAAAAAATCATTTATTGACACAAAAGGGGGTATGCTGATATTAAATCTTAATTTGTTTTAAAAAAAAAAATTTAAAACAATTTTTATTTGTTTTAAACTTATTTTTAATTTTAATTTTTTTAAAAATATTCTTTAAAATTATTTTTAATTTATTTTAAAAATATTTTTTAAAATGCCACATAATCAATTTTTAGTCAAAAAAATCAATTGGGGGCTAACAAAATGCAAAAGGGGGTAAACTTGAGGGGTCAAAATTGTACAATTAAAACTTGGGGGCCAAAATCGCACAATTGTGAAACTTGTGGGGTTAAAATCGCACAATTGAAACTTGGAGGGCCAAAATTGCACAATTGTGAAACTTGGGGGGCCAAAACTGCATTTAAGCCTTTCTTTTATTCTATGAGGTTAGCTTATATAATTTTTTTGAGACCATTTGTTCTTGTTGACAATTGAAATGATCAAATCCCAACATGAATGATAAAGCATTTTTCTTTCTATTATACAGTGAATACAACTAAGGTGTGATGTGTACTTTTGCGTTTACATTCGAGTCCTCGTGGAACACAAATTCCATATTGTTTCTTTTTTACTGTTTTTTTAGAATAAAAACTATATATGTAGTATAATTAAGTGCAACAAATCAATGGTATGTTTTTTTTTTTAACAAATGGACCAATTTATTATTGAAGGATATGTATCAACACGGATCACACTGCCATTATATATTTACTAGCCGTCAACCGGGCACGTTCCGTGCCAACGTGCCCGTTTGTGTGATTTGTCTTTTCTATTCTACTGAGGTATATAAATTGTAAAACTATATTTGTTGTAACTGGTTTTGTTATATAAAAACTTGTTACAAAAAAAATAACCATAATTGGGGGTTACTTTTTTTGTTGGTAGTTTTATTGAAGGGCAAAATAAGAATAATGAAAAAGTCATCCCAAAAATTTGTATCTTTTTTATTTATAGTTGGTTACTTTTTTTGTTGGTAGTTTTTTTAAGGGTAAGATAGGAATAATGAAAAAGTCATCCCAAAAATTTGTATCATTTTTATACATAGTAATAGATATGGTGATTACTAATTAATTTATGCATATAATTCATAAATTATTCCGTAAATATAATCAAGTTGGTAGCTATTAAAAATATTGTCCACAAATTCTAGTTCAATCGGTAGAAATGTCGAAATTGCTAGTATCGGATCTCATGATAACAGGGCTGAAGAAGAAAAATAAACAGAAGTGCAACCAACAAAACAAAAATTATAACATGAAAACTCCAAAATTGGAGAAAAAACCACGGTCGTTGTCAAAACCGACAACCAGAGAATGTGAAAATTGTTACAACATATAGACTTCACTCTCAACCACCACATGACCTCGATACATACACTCCCCAAAGTAAATATTTGAACTACATCGTCTCATAATACCCTAAAACAAGAACAGAGAAAAAAACATACAAATATAAACTTAAAATGCTTACAAGTGTTATTGCATGGTGTGTTGAAACAAAGAACTTGAGATGTTCATGGTTTATAAACTGCACTGAACTGAACCACATTAGTGGAACTGAACCATATTAGTGGTTCAGTTCAGTTTATAAAAATCATTTTAATAAAAACCAATTTATATATAGTAATGGTTCATGAACTATTTTCACATAATGAATTGCACATACTTGCACATATTGAAACTATTTTCATCGGATGAATTGCACATAAATATAATATATTAATTAGTTATATATGGAAAATGATGAACAATTTGATTTAATTTGCAAAAAATACTTACATTATTACAATTTTTTAGGCACAATATTTATACACGGCACAAGTTATGGTGCATAAGCCATGTTTATGCACCGTGCATAAATACCTAAAATTGCTTAGCGCACCCCCCAGATTTCTAGTGTACCCCCACAGATTTTTAGGGGGTGCGCAAAGCAATTTGGGGGTGTACAAAGCAATTTGGGGGGTGTGCTAAGCAATCTGGGAGGTGCATTAAGCAATTTTCATTATTTATGCACGGTGCATAAGGAAAAAACTTATGCACCATAACCACTCCCACACATCAAAATATATATGATTTACTTATTTTAATTATGAAATATACTTTTTTTTCTTTCTACCTTCTTTTCAAATATGTAAGTATGAGCTCAAATATTATGTCTAGCTAGAAGATTTTGCGAAACAGATTGCATGTTGTAGCTTGTCACATAGTTTTCAGACTATTTTACATTAGGAACGTCGAATCTAAAATATAGGGTTGAAATCATTTTAAATGGTTTTATAACAGAATTGATCTACACCGTTCAATCTATGATTAATGGCTCAAATTTAAAATAATGTAAAAATTGTATGAAAGACACCTGAAACGAAACTTGATCCAAGAATGTGACCGTACAAAACATTATCTTTCTTTAGGGCCATAGGACTTATTGTAAGTTGGGTTGTGACTTACTTAAAATGAGCTCAATATAATAACACCCAAAAAACAATTGAATGAGAAAACTCAGGAGATTTCAAAATTTTATCTAACTAGGGCGGTTTTAATTCAGGCTATTTTATTATTCTCCTCATTATACTAATATTATTATACATGGTGAAATGAATTAATTACCTCAAAAATAAAATAAAATGGGCAATTAAGAATTTACCAAATAAAGTAAAAGGTTAATAGTTTACCCTTTAATATGGGTGAATTTTGATTTACTCTCTAGAATTTTTTTTATGATTATCCTATGTAATGTGAAGATTTCGTCATTTACCCCTCATTGAATATGTGAGCTTAAGATTCTATCATTTTGTCCTTGTAATGTTAGCGAATTTTGATTTACCCCTTTTGTTGGGCATGTCACGTTATCACTTTATGAAATCTTAAATCAACAAATTCCAGGCGGGGGTAAATAACAGAATCTTCATATTATAAAGGGTAATCGAAAAAAAAAATTACAAGATAAATCAAAAGTCTCCCACATCGCAGGAATAAACAGAGCAATTCTATTATTGGCACAACCCTAAATCAATATTGTTTGGGCGCGCACACATCAAAGAGACAATTTAAAGGTAAAAGATTAAGTCACATCAACTATGATTAATCAATCATTTTATATTTAAATTTTTTAAAATCATATGTGTGCCCAAATAATAAGTGTTGAGTTTGTGTCCAAGTAAAAGGTTGAGCAGTGAGGAAAGCGGCATAAGTGAAGGTTGGAGTGTGTTGAAGCACATTAGAAGATTATTGCAAATGGAGTGAGATGTTAAGGTTTATCATACTTACCGTGAAGCGAGTCGGTGTGTTGATGCTCTTGTGCATATTGGATGTGAGTTAGATTCTTCTATGATTTTTTATGAGTCATATTCGACTCAAATTAAGCATATTTTTCTTGATGATAAAGCTGAGATCAGTATTCCCAAGCTAATCGTATTGTAATTTCCTTTCGGACTTCAGCCCTCATTATATATTAAAAAAAAGGCTTAATAGATCTTTAGGTCCCTGTATGTTCTCGAATTTTTGGTTTTAGTCCCTGTATTTTGTTTTGTTGCAAATAAGTCCCTGAATGTATAAATTTTTTTGGTTTTAGTCCCTAAAGTCAAAATCCGCAGGAAAATTTGCAGTTTTTGTGGAGATTTTTCTTCAGATTTTCCTGCGGATTTTGACTTTAGGGACTAAAACAAAAAAAAATTGTACATTGAGGGACTTATTTGCAACAAAACAAGATACAGGGACTAAAACCAAAAATTCACGAACATACAGGGACCAAAAGATCTATTAAGCCAAAAAAAAATAACCAATGTGCATATCTAACAGCATCCACATAATCTAAAACTTACACGTGGCACTTCCTTATTAGGAAAATATCACAGTCCTACGAGTCCACAGTACACTACAGAACACTAGATCTTTACCTTTGTCCTGCACAAAACAATTTTCATCTCTGCAATTGAAAGTGCTGCTGAGTTTGGTACGAAAAAATGTGGAAGACGAAGAACTACTTAGCAATGAGAACAGATATTGAAGATGAAGCTGCAACAAAATTGATTATCTCTGATCTCAGTGACATTGCTGTGGCTGTTAATAATCTAGCTCACCATGTCTTCGTCATGATTGGTGTCTCAGGTTTTGGAATCTCCGTCCTCCAAATCATTGCTTCCATTGCTGCTATGTATGTATTAATAATACTAATCAGTAATAATTACTTTACTTGTTCCATATTACTGTATAAGCAAAAATTCACTTTTTAGGTTCATTGAACAACTGATTTATCTGGTCAAAAGTGAAATTTCTTTTAGAATTGGGGAGATAGGGAGTATTTAAGAAAGAAAGTGGAAGTAATTAGTAATTACAAATGTCAATCATGGTTTTAAATTATAGTTGCAGTTACAATTTGCAGATGTGATGCTGTTGAGATGTGATGATCTCAAAATTCATCATAATGCGGTCACAATTGCAGTTGCGGACCGCAATTTAGAACTATGTGTATCATGTTGTCCAATTAGCGGACACTCAAACATGACACGTAGGCACTAGTAATAGTTTGAGAAAATGGATGTGATTGAATGTAAACACAAATTTGAAAGACGATTGTTGGACATGTCTTCAACCCGTCGGTGCTACATATCTAATGTTGATAAGCAACTCCTTATATTGTTTTGTCTAAACAACATAGTGACTGAGCATTTCATGTGCTATGAGCTTATAACTTGTGATTAATAAATTTTGCTTGTTAAAGAAACAAAGTGACTGACCAGAGTGACTGTTGTAGTTTTTTTTATATTTTAAAATGCTTAAGGTGAAAGAGCACAAAATTGTGATTAAATATTACAGTCCAGATTACAAGTTTACCCTTGAACTGTACCCCTGAGCCCTGAACTGTGCCAGAACACTCGTTGCGTTTATGCTATGCTCAAGTGTCTGCCTACATGTTAGTGAATATGAGCCATAGTCAACACACTTCAATTTTAGACCATGTTTATTTTAGAGTCAAGTTTGTGCAAACTGTTATACTCAACAGGGAGTTTTAATGTTAATGATGGTAAATATTTATTTATGGACTGCAGTTATTTGTTGATTTTGGATCGAACACACTGGAAGACCAACATTTTCACATCACTACTCATTCCATACATTTTCTTCAGCCTGCCTTCATTGATTTTTAGCATCTTCAGGTGATTAGCTTTTTGTACTTTATTGTTATCATCTTCCTATCATTCACTTTTCTCCAATACCAAGTTTTCTGTTTTCTATTTTGGTAACATATCATGCCACTTATTTTCCTCACTTCACAGGGAAGAGATTGGGAGATGGATTGCTTTCATTGCTGTTGTATTACGACTTTTTGTTCCAAGACACTTCCCTGGTATGATACATGTTATAATCGTGTGTGTTCTGTCAACATATTTGCTCTCATTGTTGTTGTATATATATACACTTCTCAGTTCAAACTGTCCCATAATAACCTCAAAGTTATATAGATAGATGTCAGCTTGTCCCCGCAGGTGTAGCTCAAAGGCATAGGTTGGGACATTGAAAGAGTATTACAGATTATGTTTAGGATTCGATCCCTGCTAACAATTTCCTCCTACCCCTAACAAACTAACCACTAGCATTTGCATATAAAAAAGATAGATGTGAGCTTATATTGCGATATTGATGCCTTAACTTAAAACTAAGTACTATATAAGAACCGGTTGCGCTTAGCTCAACTAGTATTTGTGTTGTTCTGTACAAGGAAGGTTACTTTATGGTTAAGTTATGATTGTTGGAGGATGCGGATACACGTTTTTTGTTCCTCTAGTCCATTAGGAACAACCTAGAACTTGAAAAATGGGAAAAATAAAGAATACTACGAAACATTTTCCCTGAAATGTCTAATATTTTGTCACGGTTATCACAGATTGGCTAGAATTGCCTGCTGCTTTGATTCTTCTTATTGTTGTTGCTCCCGATCTGTTCGCAAACACCTGTAGAAGCAATGTGGTTGGGGTGGTAGTATGCCTTATCATTGCATGTTATTTGCTGCAAGAACATATTCGTGCATCTGGTGGTTTTAGAGATTCCTTCACAAAAGCTCATGGCATATCAAATACAGTTGGAATAATTCTTCTGTTAGTTTTTCCTATCTGGACATTAGTTCTCTATATTACTACATAGGCTTAAACATAGAGTGAAAAAATTGTTGATTGATGTAAGTTTAAGTTTAACAATTTGGATTCTTTGACATTCATTTGATCGAAACTGATATCTAGGGACTTATACATGTCCTTATAGTTTGTGTCTGTATAAATGTGAAGTGAAATATTATTTGAAGACTTATAATTTTATTAATCTTTAAAAAGATGATTAGCATTACTGTATTTTCGTATCTTCTTGTGTATTCACAAATTGTATATTGTACTTGGAAATCATAATTTGGTTAGCCAAGTTGGAGAAAATTATAACGTTTCATAATTTTGAAATATAATCTTAAGTAAATATTCTGACAAGAATTACATTCGGAGTTGCGGTTTTAACATATACGACTACTACTATTATTTATAGATTTTTATCACTTTAGTTAATACAATTTTTTTTTTCTTGATTTTTTTTGTTCAATATTAATTAATACAATCAAATGTACAGAAAACGAAACGGATTTTGCATCACATGGCTCATGCCATTGTTCCCTTTGCTTCCTTGTATAGTTCATCTATCTGATCCTGCAAAACAATTTTATAGCATAAATTTTTATCACAACTTATAGTATAATTTGATACTGAAAATAAATAAAAAGTAAAAACACTAAAAGCTTTATAGCATAAATTGTGCAATAGAAGGTTAATAATTATGAAATAATTGATCAAAATATATGCAACAAACCTTGTAGTATTTCAGTAACTGTGGTCTCTTCAATTTAAATGTTGGAGTTACTAGATCTCTCTCTATGTCAAAAGGAGAAGGATCCAGATAAATAGCTTTCAGCAGCTCAAATCCTCTAAGCTGATAGTTTCATTCATGTCAGATGTAGCCAACACATTCAGTATATAACTTATTATCAGAAAGGCCAAATTGCACTTTTGGCCTCACAAACTTGCAATTTTGGGCCCCTAACATTATCCCATTTTGCAAAAGGTTGGCCCCCGACTAATTTTGAAAAAGTTAACGCACACGTGGACATTGACTCACTTTGATGTGGCATGTAAGTCACTGGCCACGTGTGCATTGACTTGCTCAAAATCAGTGAGAGGCCAACCTTTTACAAAAGGGATTAAAGTTAGGGGGCAAAAGTGCTATTATGAAAATTAGATGGTCAAAATCGCAAGTTTGTAAAAGTTAGGAGCCCAAAATCAATTTAACCTATCAGAAATTAGTTGCATAAGATAGGAAAATCATATATATATATATATACATACTTGGAGTTTCTGACCAGTGCTTTTGAGTTCATCCAGAATGTATGTTCTAGCCTTTAGATTTTCACATAAAGATTTAAAATCACCAGTAAAATTGTGCTCTACTGCCCAATCTTCAAGAGCCTTTCTTTCAGGAACCACCACAGCCACCAAGAATGACTCAAAACTGTTTCCATATACCCAAATCTAAATACACAAAGAAATGTTTCTAGCTGTTATTATTGTAAATGCAATATAACTCTTGCTTCTCTAGTTTTATGGAATGTTTTTGAATGATGCGGAAGCATACCGATGTTATAAGAGGGCATTGCAGATACTTGCTTTCAATATTCTCTACAGCAATGTATTCTCCTTGAGACAATTTAAAGATATTCTTTTTCCTATCAATAATTTTCATGGCTCCATTTGGTTGCCATTCTCCGATATCGCCTACAATGATTTCCAAATCTTATCTAAACATATTGCATTTAGAGACAATGTAGAAACTTGAATCTCTCAAACTAGGTCTGATAAGTACTTCAGTTACTAGGAAGCAATCAAATATACCTGTATGAAACCAACCATCAACCATAACCTCTTCAGTAAGATCTTGTCGCTTGTGATAACCAGAGAACAAAGAATTTCCTCTCAGGCAAATTTCTCCACGGGGTTCACTGGAAAGTGCGTCATATCCCATCTCCGGTACAGATTCAAGCCTGGCCTCAATGGTTGTCATGGGAATTCCAACTGTTCCCATCATAGAAAACACATCGCCGATTGCTGTAAAACACCCAGCACAGCTTTCGGTAAGACCTGTCAAACAAAAAATTTAATAGATTAATGTCATACACATGCAGATGCAAAAATATGTGACCGCTACTCTTTCTCATACAATGCTTAGCAGAAGAAGATTCATATACCATATCCTTGTGATAATGTGGATCCACTAACAACTCTCAAACACTCCTCCACATGTATAGGCAAAGGCGCAGCTCCTGATAACAGGATACGAACGCGTCCACCTAATGCTTGTTTTGTCTAGCAACAAAACCAATATATGTTAGTTGTGATTAAACCAAACCTTGTGAAAAGAGCTCACAAAGATAAGTAGTTTACCTTATCAAACACAAGCCTATCAAACAGAGGTGCTGCTTTATCTTGTGGAAGACCCTTCTCTAGATATTTTAACTTGCTGTTGATGGATTTTGGATTAGTTTACACACAAATATATAACCAAAACAGTTAAGGAGTTTTGTAGTAGAACATACTAGTTGTATGCATACTGAAATAATGCACTTTGTAGTGATCCAGCAGATGAAACTTTGCTTTTGATACCTTCATGTGAAAACCATATAGTTAGTGATAATTGGATAGTATAATTATACATGGTAGTTATAAACTTGAGAAGAATATATTTGTGTTTTACCGGCACAAATACGGTCAAAAACTCTTGGAACACCACAAAATATAGTTGGTTTCAGCGTGTGAACATCTTCCATCAAGAACCTGACATCCTACAAAAGTTAAAAAGAAAATTTTGTAAGAAACATTAAGGACTCGGAAAGAATGAACCGGAAACTGTGAATCAAAGTCTTACGCCTTGCCAAAATCCTATTGAGGAGCCTTTGAAGATGCAATAGGTCGACATTATCTGGTCGTATACATGAGCAAGAGGAAGAAAGGAGAAGTAGACATCGTCGTCTGCTGCCTAAGAATATTACATTGTTGCATAATTTGTGTCAGAACTATATAATTTCACAAATATAGAAAACTTCAGACATGAGAATAACAAAAATAGTAGAAGATGATTGAAGTTTCAAAAAAATTGTTATCTTACCACTTTGTCTGTTAGCCTAATAATTTGGTCAATAGATAACACTTCAGACATGAAAGCCTCATTCTTAATAATGACACCTTTAGGTTCACCAGTTGTTCCACTTGTGTACATTATTGTGCATATGTCAGTCTTCTTTTTTGGTGGTAGATCCCAATCCAAACTTCCCTAAAGAAAGAAAAAGGATAACATCTAAGAATGTTCAATCAAAGGAAAACAGAGTTTATGGTTTTAAATTGCGGTCTACGACCACAAAGGAAATCACAATATAAAAGACTTTGAGGTCTCTGCAACCGCATTGGTCGCATTTTGCTGCAATATAAAGGTCTGCAGCGTTACCATAACTGTTATTAAAAACACTAATTAACATCTTACCAACTGGAGAAACTCTTCCCAGGAGAAGCAGGTTGTGCCAAATTCCTCGGCTTCCTTCTTTTGTGTGGCAGAAATATTTCCGAAGCTCACAATAGCTACAACATCAATTAACACAGATTGATGTCAGCATTAAATGTAGGAACAAACAAACCTTATTCTAGACTGATAGTAAATAAGACAATATAATGCTTGACCTACTTTTGAGATTTGAAGAACACTGATTAAGACATGACAAAATCTGCGGAAACAAATGTTAGTTTAGGAAGGAAAAATATGACAGATGCTTAGTTCTGTCTCACAAGATTTAACAGTAGAACAATTAAATGTGTTAAGACGTTTCGTCTTGCAATAGTGAAAACATTAAGCTCAAAGAAAGAACTAGAACATACTGATGGAATCTTATTTTCCTGCACAAATGCAATTGAAACTTCAGCATGGTTTATGATAAACTCCACAGCATTAGGACCTGTTAGGCATAAAAAAATGTTAATTAAAGTCATTAATTAAACTATCCTCTTGTTTTTGTCCAAAGCTTCTTGAGAGGATATGCTTGGATTAACTTATTTGTGGTTATCTACTGAAATAAGCATTTACGGGACTTTTTGTGTCTTTGTGAGAGTTATGGAAACAACTTCTGTTTTTAGCTTATTTCTATAAACTCTTCAAGATAGCTTATGAAAAGCAGTTCATAGCTTATATATTAATGCAGTTTGACTTTATTTATCTATTGTTATAAACTAGCTTATACATAAGCTCTTATATGATAAGTGTTTAATTAAGATTTTAATCCAAACAAGGCAGTGAAGGCAGAAAAGACATACCAAGAGTGTCATATAATGGAACATATGTTACTGCAGAGCTATTGCAAGCCTGCAAAATAGCAAAATTGATTCAGGTGAAGTCTTATTACAAGAAGAATGATGATACAATTACATGCAAAGTACTATACCTCCATTGCAATGATCCATTCAGGACAGTTGGCTCCATATATGCCACAACGATCTCCCTAGTAACATAAAACCATTAGTCAGATAATAAACTTCATATTCAATGTGTCTCAAAGAACTGCTGAAAACTCACAGGATTGACACTGCGGCTTTTCATGGCAGATCCCATTTGGAAGGAAGCATCATAGACCTCTTTATAGGTGAGCCATGAATAAGGTCCTGCCTGAAAATTCAAGCTCAATGTTCACATAAAGCATTCAAAATTTAACATGTAAAAAGAAACCATATTTTGGACTCTTGAAACTATATAACAAAGAATGCGTGGAATCGAAATACATTGAAGATGAAGTTTGTACCTTAGATTCGTGTTTTTGACGCCTTCCAAGCATTTGGTTTTCGGGGTTCCTCTTAACAGAATCCCTGCCAAAGGAAGCATAAAAACTGTTAAGAAGAAAATCTCTAAAGCCAAATACTACTACATGTTCATGCATTTCTTCCTCAACCAGCAGCATAGCAGAAATTTTTAACTTCTTATATTCATCTCAATTCAACCAGACTATAATGTAACTCGGATCAAACCAACTGACGAACTGGCTGATTCCAAGATGAGTCAGTTGGTATGGTCCGGTTTTAAAAACATTTACACAAACTCAATGTAACACTTGAGCTAAATGCAGAATAATTCTTTTTCAGGTTCATTGAATATCTGATATATCTAGTACATATTATGGACAAGATATATCAGTTATTCAATATGGAACAGATATATCGGTTATTCAATGAATCTGAAAAAGAATTTTTGCTTATATATGAAAGTAGAGGGAGCAACAACTAAACCAGAAGAAATCCCATGGTGACTCTAAACCAGAAGGCAACTCCAAAAGACCATCTTTGGCATAAATGCATCTATAGACAGGTCCTACTGATGGCTTTCCATTAGATGTAGCAGGCCTTCCTTCCTCAACCTTAACAGTATAAACCTCTGACATTGTCAAACTGAAATGGAGAATATGCAGGAAATGTGTGTTTCAGAACTGTGACTTGAAGGGAATGATGATGATTGAAGTACTCACAAGTGTGGTTACAATTATATCTATGTGCCTTGTAATAATAACAGTAGTAAAGAGTAGTTGAGTTGAGACAAGAGTAATAAATTCTAAGACTACTTTTGGTGATGCATGTGTTAGTAGTAGTATGTTTTTTTCAAAGCTGTTTTTAATACACTTTTCAGCTGTTTATGTGTCTAATTTTCTTTCTGATTTTGCATGTTTTTCAGAAACTGATCAACTGCCTCTAAGCATTTATAGTGGTTGTAAAAGTTTGGTGAAGCTGCAAAGCTACTTTTGCCACTATCCCAATATATACAAAAGCAGAAACATGAAAGCAAAAAATATTAAGTCAATAGTTTTGCTTTATTATTATTATTATTATTATTTTATTATTATTAAAAAATAGTAGATATCATTAATTAGTCCAACCATGAAGAGCCAACAAAATATCGATTTTTTTTTTTTACAATATTATTGGTACAAAGTTTTCACTATTGTTTATCTGTGACTAATCTTTATTGAAGAATCTATTGAATAGGCAAGGATAACTTTCTCATCCTAACAAAATTTTCTTCATATATAAGAGTAAAAAATCTTAACATATTATATAGTAATTTTGTTTACTAAAAAGAGGAAAATGCTAACTAATGCCCCTGGGGCACTAGTTAAGAATACTAATTATAGTATAATAATCTAGGAACTTGTCCAATCAATACATTTAAAATATAAACAATGTTGTTTTCAAAACAAAATTTATTACTTTTGGTTTCTTAGGGCACTAGTTGACATAATCCTTAAAAAAATTGTATTTTTGGAACAAAAACATATTATTACTAGTATTATTTTGACCAAGGCGTGAACATATTTCTATTAGTTACTTTGCTTCAAAAGAAAGAAAAAAAAACTGAGTGATTAATTTGATTTAGAGTCATGATTTTTTTTTGACAAATTTTTATTTAGAGTCATGATTTATACCTTATGGAAATAATTTTTAATTAGACTTTATTTATCTATGAACAAATTTCATGACCATGTTATCCAAAAATTAATATCACATTTGTTTCTAAATATAAGAACATTTTGAGATTTTTATTTATCTCTTTTTATAAGATCCATTTTCAAATTTTCAAGATTATTAATTATTTATTTACCAACATACTTTTATTATAGTGAATCTTTTTCTAAAATCTATAATATAAAACATTAATTAATTTATTCTCTCTTATAAAAATAAAATTATAAAATAATATCGATTGCCAACTAATTTGATAGTATTTTTTAATCTCATTATTTTTCCAAAAAGATTTTCTCTGAGCTCGTTAGCTTTATTTATGCATGCCTATTGGTAATCAAATTGCTGAAAGTTAAGTTAAGCACTTAAGCAACCAATCGTTAGTTGGTTTAGTGGTGATTGACGCTGAACTTGGTAGGGAGGACCACGGTTCGATCCCCCGCAACTGCCATCGGGAGGGGGCTGGAACCACTGATGTCAGAACTGATCCCCGAACCAGATTCAACTTGTGGTGAAAACCAAAAAATTTATAAAAAAAAAAAGTTAAGCACTTAAGCCACTTGGCTGGCCAATAATGCACCCTTAATTCCTGCATAATTCATGCTAATATATTGATCAATATTTATGGTACGTAGTACTCCTATTTCTATTTCATGAAGGTGTCGTCCACACGCATTTATTAAGTGCCTACGTAGTTGGTGCATTCATTTCTTGAGAAAATATTGGCCAATGCCGGCAGAAACAAATATTTTCATTCTGAATTTATCAAAAAAATATATTTTTTCGTTCTGTATACACCTGTTTCAGATAAATGTCACCAACATTTGATCTTGTCAAATTTTTCCTTCCATTTTAAAAAAGTAACTCTTTATTCACTACTACATCTTTTAGTTTTAGTAACACTCACGTGTAACATTTAGAAAAAATGTTACTGATAGTGGTGTTTTTGTAACATTTTTTAAAAAGTGTGACATACCACTAGAAAAAGAAAATAACATACTGTAACACTCACTTGTATAATGAGAACAATAAATAAATTTTTCTACTACTTTTCAATTTTTCTATCCTTCAACTTTTTTTTTTTTTTTTTTTTGACAAATTCTATCCTTCAACTTTAAACTCCAAAGAATGGTTCATCGCCTTCGCCGATTTTTACACATCGCCGATCTTCAGTGTCGCCGATTTTCACCGTCGCTGCTCTTCACTCTAAGGATCTTCATTTCTTCCAGAAACATTTTCACGAACCCTAATTCTCTCTATCGCGATTTCATCTCATTCTGTTTCTTCGTAGCTTCACACTTCCAGGTTTATCTATCACTGAACCTTCTGCTTTAGGTATTGTTTCTGTGTTGATTTCTGATTTGCGATTCATCAATTTGTTCAATTTGTGATTCATCAACTTGTTCAATTTGTGATTCATCAACTTGCGATTCATCAATTTCTTCTGATTGTGTATTGTTCCTTTTTTTTTTATGATTATTGATTATAGAATTGATCCTGATGTGTTAATTGTTAATTTGTTGAATAATGATTTAAGTTTGTGACTCTAATTATGCGATTTTATTTAATTTTTGTTTGTGTTGTGATGGCTTGTTTATGGTAAAAAGCATTCTAAAGAAACCTTTTGTGGGCATCATTTGATGACAATTCCCAATTCATGTAGATTTCCTAAACTGAGTGAAGTTTTCTTAAGATGAAAGCTTAAGATGAATTCATGGAGTGTTGGTGGTGTTAGAAGGGTTGGATCTTATGAAGCTTTGCCAACTTCTTCGGCTTCGCCTACCAATTCTAATCATATTCAGATGAAAGCTTTGGCTGGCACACATGCTTGAATCCATCTCTTTACCCTTATTAGGAGGTTGTTAAATTTTTTAGTTTTATTTGGTTTTAATTGTTGTAGTAGGGTATGATATGTGATTTTGAGCAGAGTTACTTACAACGTTTTTTAAATGATATTATTATTATTATCAAAAAATGCAGGGACTTTGTGAATATACATCGAATGATTATTTCATGAGAATTAATGAGATCATAGTATAGTTTCTGTTTACTTTCAGATATATGTTAGCTACTGCTAATTCATTATCCTAAGGCCTTTTATTGATTGATCATAGTGTGTTGTTAATTGTTATCATCTGAAAATGTAGGGACTTTGTGAATATACTTCGATGCTTTTTTCATGATAATTTATAAGATCATAATGTAGTTGCTGTTTATTTTCAGATATATGTTAGTTACTTGTGTTGCATATTCCTAAAGACCTTGATTGATATATGGAACCTAGCTTTTTTGTTTTCATCAATTGACTTGATTGGGATATGATATGGTGTACTGCAGGCTGCATCATAGTTGATAGATTGTAGAGAAATAAATATCACATCAGGGCACCTCTATTGCATGAATAATTATCTTGCAAAGATTGAAGTTCTGGAGCACTGAATACTTGGCCACCATCAAGTGCCTTGTTAAGCTTTCTCAGTCTGTGTTCGGTTACATATGGTATAGTAATATCTTTAGCCATGAGTGAAGAGGCTTGTGAAAATGTGTAAGTTTGCAAACCAATAGTGGTTACAGGGACATGGTTTCGGAGAGAAACTTGTTTTCATTTTTTTCTTTCATTTGCCTTCACTTCAAATTTCTAGATTTTTAGGAAGTGATATAATTTATTTATTGATTAGCTTTCTATTAATTTTAAACAACTAAAGCAAATTATTCTTATTTATCACTTTACTTAAGCAACACTCACTGAGCCTTCTTCACCTTTAATAGTGGTGAGCTCTATTGTTCTTATGTCGTGTTTTGTGGATGCATTTGTAGAAAAACTTGAATTTTGATGTATTTGTGTGCTTACTTTATGAACAGGATCAGACCAACAACCAGGCAAATATTCATGTCTATCCTGATTTGGCAGCCATGCAGGTTACTAATTTTTTCCTTCATGACCTTTATTTGTTAATGGCTGAAATAGTATTCATTTTAGTTTCTTGATGCGAATTTACCACTAGATAATAAGTATCAAACTGAAATTATGCCTTGAATTGCTACCGAGTACCGATTTTGACTCATAATTGGGTAACATATTGCTTTTGCCATTGGGCAACACATGTTTCTTCATTTACATATTTTACTTATAAATTGTTTGGTTGATTTAGAAGCTCTGTTTAGTAATCTTTAACAGAAAGCATATTGTATTTGTTACTTATAAGTTAAGTACTGAATTTGAAACTGTATTAAATGTTAAGTACAGTACTTTCTTCTCATAATGTGTTGGAGAGTAAACCTTTGTTTTCTGATTCAGAAATCAATTAACCCTGTATTATCCACCCAATAAACAGGGGAGCCTCAATCACATCTAAGTAATTCTTTAAATATGCTCTTTGTTTAATTGTCATTGGTTAACCACTTTCAAATTATTCTATAACTCAGTAACTGCACACTCTGAATTGTGGAGGATCGAAATTCATTTTAGCATTGTTCTTGATGGTTGGCCTTTGTCCCGGGTGCTTGATTCTCTAGTGGATTCCTACATGAATCGTGGTGTATTTTTGGGGTAAGTGTTTGTTCTCATTTGTTTGTTTTAACATGTAGCATAATTTGTGTTCTGTTCATTGGCAACTTGCTTGAATAAGTACAGTGTCCTAGGGAATATTTGAAGTTTGTCTTTATAGTTAATTTTTGTGTGTATTTTCATCTCCGCTTTTGTTATTTTGATTCAATTTTTAAACATTCGCAGCTAGGAAATTTCTATTGCTTCAAGTGAACCTCGCAAAGATGGTGTTGCAAGCTTGCCAATCAATTTAAAAGTGCATCCAAGAAGTTTTCTTAGTGTTGCTTAGCTTTCATTAGCTGCATAGATCCTTACATATCCCCTAATGTCTGATTTGTAGATTTGGATAGGGAATTTTATTTCATTGTCTTGTTGTAAGAAAATTATGGTCTAAATGTTGATCTAAATGTAATATTATTATGTAAAATATACTTGTTTTGAGTTCAAATTCAATGATTAGATTAGTTCAATAGCAGTGTTTCTCTAAAAAAATTAATACATGAATGATGGTAACATTAGTAACACTTTTAAATTAGTAACATTTTTCAATGTACAAATACCAACAAGTAACATAAACATAAGCCGGTAACATTTTTTTAATGTTACTAAAGATAAATTCTAGTGTTACAAAAGATATAATTAGTAACATTTAATAAATGTTACTAATAGTACTATTAAATGTTACTAAAGCCTTTTAGTAACATAGGCTTTATGTAACACTTGATAAAATGTTACTAAATTGAATTAGTAACATTTTTCTTGATTTAGTAACATTTTTTAAATGATACTAAATCTCAAGTTTGTTGTAGTGATTTTATTTTATTTTATCTATAAATAAAATGAAAAATACTATTAAAAATTCACACATATAATACAACTGTAATGTAAAGTTTTTTATTTGAATTTGAATAAAGATGTTTAACCTAATACTAATATCGAAATTTATCAGTTGAACTAGTCATGACAATTTTCTTGTTTTATTTTTGCATTCTAACACTCTAGATTTTTGCTTCTAGAAAAGTTTTGGTCTTGGTTTGTTTAAAAAAAGTCCAACTTGACCATATGTCTCTGTCGATCGGTCGATCTGGCCTATTCCTACCTTCATTCATCATGTCTTCTTAATATGTAATTTTGGAAGAGTAAATAATTTCTTGAACTAATTTTTATCTTAAAATTTAAATTTTCTAAGATAATAATACAGTAGTACATATTAAAACATAATATTCTTTTTACCAATTTAACCATTACATGATTCAACTTGTTTACAAGTTGGTACTGATGGATTGGAAAAAGTGAATGAAAATAATAAAATTAATATGGAGAAATAAACTAGATAATAATGAATGAAAAGAAAACGATTTGCCAGTTAAGTTTGGGTGGAAAATTGGATGCATCATGCATGTACAGTTGCAAATTGGTGCAACAAAACTTATAGGTGCATTGATTACGATGCCGTCTTTTACAATAAATTAAATTCAGTAGCTTAAGTGACCATAGTCCACTATATGGTTGAACCAATACTACTTAATTGAACATGATTTTTTCAAAGAAAAAATTAAACATGATTACAGCAAGGAAAAATTAGTCAAAACGACTACTTCAAGCTTTACTAAGTTGTATGGTGAATTGGTGATATAAATATCTTCTAGATATATTTTTTTTTAACCCTCTAATTTTTAAAGATGGTGATTCCGATAATTCAGAATTCGGTTGTGAGGTAAATAAAGTCTTGTTAAGAATTATTTTTAGCAAAAATCAAACTTGAATTCTGCCGAATCATTCATCATAGAAAAAACTCATTAATGTATAATATTTTTTTATCATGACTATGACTATGTCAAAATTTAGGTAAAACAACAAAGACATTTTATGGACAATAAAAAGAGAAAAGAGGTAGATAAAATTAGTGTACATGGATTTTCAATTTTAAATAAAGTTTAAAGCAAATTTTAATGTAAATGATTTTTTTTTGTTTACATATATATGAGGTCTTTTTATTTATGAAATTTAATGTAATAATATAGAAAACTAAATGTAGGAAATTAAAATTCAAAATATAGGTAAAAAGATAAAAATTGTGGCCAATTGAAAAGATAGACACATACACCTAATTTCTTGTGCTAGCATTAATGTTCCATCCATGTAACATAATGAATGCTGGAATATCGATGTTTTCTGGTTAGGGGATAAATCTAGTGGGATAGCTAGTATTGATTGAATTTAAATTTCCTACATTCAAAAATCTTACATTCATCTAGTACGGCATGTGGGCACCGTAAAATGAATGGTAGAATATCGATGTTTATCTCATTAGGGGATAAATCTGGTAGAGAATACTCAAATGTTCAAATCCAATCTGAACATCCATTAACTAGATAGAGGAATGGGAAATTGAAATCTGTTCAAATCTTTTCTAAACAACTGTTTATTATTAATTACGCGGACTATCACTGTCAAAACCAGTTGCGGGATCATTTGTATCGGTAGAAGACACCCTGTGCAATTATCAAATATAAAAACCATATCATTTACATTCATAAAAATAAATATCAACATTACAACATAAATGATATATCAATGACAAGTTTTACATAAATCAACGACAAGTACCGGTAGAAGACACCAACGACAAGTAACTTTGAACTTTTACATAATGTTTTAAGCATAGTATTAGCAGGAGAACAAACCAACCATGGTGACGACGGTCACATTAACAGTATTTCATTGTTCAAACTTTCAAGTATATGATCTAATTGTTCACACAATCGAGAACCGATCGAGAACCAACATCTGTTATCATTTTCACCCATTTTCCTTTTTGGCCTTTGAATAGAAGAACTTGGTACCTCTTCACTTTGCAGCTTCAAGATATTCCTGAAATAAATTAAACAGTTTAGGAAGCTTCATGATATGCAATTTTACTAAGATACAATAAATCAAGGATGTGGTTTAATAAGACTTTGATAGGAAATTGCAAACAGAACCAGAAGCATATGTTCTCTGAACTTTCTACCATTGGACATTGCAAAGAAGCACTGTCATGACAGTAAGCACATGAGGAAAAAGGATCAAAATCCATTTCCTCTCCAAATGGTCTAACAAGACAACTAGAAATCACTCAACAGCAACACATACACGGCAGATACACGCACAAAAACAGTTATGCACTAAACTAGAATCATAAAACCAGAAACGGAAAAAAACAGAAACAGCGGTGATGAATATGCAGGAACTTGTTCAAAACAGTAGCGCATAAACATAAACGGAATGCAGCAGAAGTGTGGTAAAACAAGAACTGCACTCGGCAGCAAAGAGACACATACAAGCGAAAATGCATCAGAAACAGAAACACATGTCAAAACTTTGTTAATCGAATTGATTGAGTGGAGGAACCAGTACAATAAACAAACTCTTTCATTCATTAAATTCATCATTTGCATTGACGACAATTGAAAAACAAATAATCTAATAACGAATCAACTTAATTTTATAAGATCTTATACAGTAGATTCACACATAGAAACTAGTTTTAGGCTACTTACTTGCTATCTATCTATTTGCATTGATGACAATAGAAAAATCAGAATCTAAAAAAGAATCAATTTAATCATATAAGATCTTATACTGTAGATTCACACATAGTATGATAGTAGTATCTATCTCGGAACAGTTTGATATTCTCAGTCTATATTCAAATGATCACTTATATTAAGAAAAGAAAAATTGAAATGATCTTGCAATGACCAAGTCTTTTAATTAACTATTTTTCACACAAGTGAAATCAACTTACCTAACTTTGTTTATAAGCACCTATAAACTTATAAAGGTTTTTTCTCAATTAAATTAAGAGTAAGAATTATAATATTCCATCAACCTACTACCAACACACGGAATACATAGCTCAAACAGAACTGAAGACCACATTCAAACAACTCTTGACAACATTAGCTCAATTGTACATCATTAACACGAACTACTATTAAACAATATATGCTTCAGCTAGCATATCAGAAATGCTCAGGAAGATGGGTGAAGAATAACTGAGTTGAAGAATAACATCATTTTAATGAAAAAGAACCAGTTTTGATGACTGACTGCAGCAAAAATACTAAAATGTTCAAATCCAATCTGAACATCCATTTCCAGTATCAGAAAGAGAGTAAAGCAATGAAACAAAACTGGTCGAGCGAGACTAAATGCTTCTAACTCTTGATATTACATATAATACGGACAATTAAATTGACAAGCCAATTAAGCATTTAATAACTTGATATAGAGTTCAATTTGGCAATAAAATATTATATCGGGAGGACTAGATACAAACCTCAAGTGTGAAAAATTCACGCATAGGCTGCAATAGAAATCAGTTGTTTATTTCTCCAATCGGTTGAAGATTTCTCTTGTAAATTACCACCTGACACCTATAATACTTGTTTATTTTAAGATCAATCTCCTCAATCAACCCAGTAGTTAAATCTAAACAAACCTCACCATCTTTGGTTTTGAAGAATATATTGCCCTTCTTCCCTACTCCGATAGGATATATAGTGCAAGACATTTGTTGAACATCGAAGAGTTTAATCCATGATTCCTTGACACCAAATTCACCCAAAATGGATACTTGAAAAGTCGTAGCCAATCTTTTATTAGTTATAATAGCAACACACCCATATAACAGAGTGAGCTTAATATCAAAATCATAACCCCCTTTAAAAAAATCAAAATTATAACTCGTAATATGTTCTAAATCTAAGGGCGGAGGTGTAATAAAGTACTCCTCATTGCACAAGTTAAATGACACCAAAGTATTTGTTACCCCCCACCAATGACAAACCCCATCAAAGTACACATCACAATTATGAGTCAAGGCAATAGTTGGCATATCAAAATTGATTTTTCTCCATGAATTACTTTTCAGCTCATATATCTCCCAGAAGGAATCCAAGTTTATAAAATGGTAACTAAATCTATTTCGAGTATAATAATTCACATGTCGAATGACTTTATAGTCATGTCTAACATTATCATAGCCAAATCCATGAAGACTAATACGAGTGCTACACTCACGTTTAACCTCAGCAAAACCAGGAGGAATAACCTTAACTTCATTGGTGGCAGGATTCCATAATAAGGAATGAGTTACTTCAACCAAGTTGTAGATACAGAGAATACCATTAATAGCTGAACCCAAAACATGAGGTTCATAACCAAAATTTGGAATGTGAAATGAAGGCAAATCCAATTTGATTTTATTCTCAAACTTGTCGCCAGAAAGCAAATAAACATTCCAATTATAACTACCACTCAAATACTGGTTTGCAAAGATACATGAATCATCAAAGAGTGGATGAGATTTGGATATGAGATTGTTGCGGAACATATTGATGAAATTAGGGTTTTGAAATAATAGAGACCATGATTTGCAAACGCAACAAAAACGCTTAAGAGATTTAGCTGGTAATTTAGAGAGAATAGAGAAGGAAATGTCATCAGGTATATAGCTACTATTACTACTGACCTTCTTCTCATTTGTTGTTGGAGCAGCCATTGATAGAGTTCTCCAGCAGCTTAACTTGAAAAGTCAGTCAACAATAGAGTGAGAAACAAACGGTCTATAAATGAGAGATTTTAGGGTAAAAGGGTGTCTGGGAAATGGATTCAGATAGAGCTATCAAAATGGGCTAACCCGTATGCGTTGGCCTGCCAAACCCGAATAAATGTAAGACTTGACCATTAAAATTTGAATTTTGCTCTTTAGCCCCTAATTGCTCTCAGGCCCCCAAAATTCAATTCAGAATGTAACTTCCGAACCAATTTAAAATGGTTTTTATGGTAACTTAATTAAAAATAGTAAAAGTTATTTTAAATTCATCTTTCTATAAATTAAAATAGTTATTTTGACATTTAATAACTTAAATATTCGATTTTTTGGATTCCGTGCAGTCGTTGACTGCATGCAGTCGTTGACTGCATGCAGTCGTGTAGTCACAACTTTCTGACCGTCCGATCGCAATTGGACAATTTAAAAAAAAATACTGTAACTTCACATTTTTTAAAATTCGAATATCCCTTTATTGTGGACCGTCATGTTAGAAATTTTAACTTAACAAAAATCACAATTATTTAAAAATGTTATCTCTAAAAAATGATTTTTATAAAAAAGCTATTTGAAATGGCAAATTTCTTAAAGATTATTTTGAAATTTTATGATCCAAAAAAGTTTGTAACAAAATGATGAAATACTTAAAACGACATTTTAAGATATTTGAAGCTTTTATAAAACAATTCTTTGTTAAATTTTTTTTAACGCAAAACAAAAACACTCTAAAAATTATTTTTAAAAAAAGCTAATTCAAACACACCCATAATAGTTTCATTGGTTAACACCTTAATCCCTATACTAAATTATATATGATTGTATTTGATCACTAAAATATGACTCTTAAATGTTTCATAATTTTTCGTGGAACTTTAAAACTTGTTTTTTTCTTTGATAAAACGGGAGCAGAGCAACCCAAAATAGATGGTCAAAAAGAGATTACAAAATACGGGGGACAAGAAGCCTAAACTCTCGAGGCATTACATGAATCTAAACTTGGTGAAACCAAATTTGTTGCAATGAAGACCAACCAACAACTGAGGAGGGATAGTCCACCAAGTAAAAGAGTTAACAGTGAGGCCAATATTTGCTAAAGCTTAAGCACAAGAGTTACCTTCCTTATAAATATGAGAGAGTATTAAGTTCAACTTCCTAGCAGTGATGATGCAGTTTTGCCAACGATTTCGAAGCTTCCAAGGGACACTGATGTTAGATTTAAAAGCTAATTGCACTAGCTTAGAATCTGTCTCCAACCAGACATTAAACCACCTATTACTATAAGCAATCTCAATAGCAAGAATAGCGGCCATGAGCTCGGCAAAGAGGGAAGAGGCTGTTCCTAGATTATCAGAGAAACCTCCTAAGAAATCTCCATTGCTATTACGAAATAGTCCACCACAAGCAGACAAACCTGGTGAACCAAGAGCAAATCCATCCATGTTACATTTAATCCAAGATCTCAAAGGCAGCTGCCAAAGAACTTCAATAATCTTAGGAGCTTTGGGAGGGTGAATTTCGATATTGAAAGTTTTAAGAATGGCAAATTCTGTAATAGAAGCTAATGCAGTTTTGTTGGAATGTTACCTGAGAGAGAAGTCTTTGAAATGATCAAATTGATGGCAGTTTTCCAAGGAATAACTTTGTTGTTGAATCTAACTTGATTTCTAGCAAACCAAATACTATTAAAAGCATTAATGATGGATGCTAAAACCACTACTTGACATAGTGAAGACCAATCTTTATTGCAGACCTTCAATATCTCCAAGACGGACAAGAGAAGCTGCACACCAAGAGTGGAACTGAGCCAAGACCAAATGTGAGAGGCATACGAACAGTCAAAGAATAAATGCTGAACAGTTTCTTGATCCATTTGGCATAGGGAGCACAATGAGGGAAAAATAAACCCTCTCAATTAGCTTGCAATCCGTAGCGAGCTTTGAACATCTTTAAGAGTAAGACTGAAGCGGTACCTTTCCAGATCAAAGTGTCGTTTTTAGGCTCAAAAGGAATGGTAATTTGGTCAAGAGATTGCCTTAAAGTACGAAACAAATGGTGCACATTATCCGAGACATGACAATGCTGATTCATGAAAAAATCAGCCACCTTAGCCGAAAGATGATGATGAAGATTGAGAGGAATATGCAGAAAATCAACAAGAGGTTGACCACACCAATCATCTAGCCAAAAATTGATGCAGTCACCTCTACCAAGTAACCAACAGGAGTTTTTCAATAATGACAGAATAATAAGGATTGATGCTACTCCATAATGATGAAGAAATGTGATGAGAAATAGTGCCCTTATGCCTTAAGACCTTGCTTTTTAACAAGAAAGCCCAATCATTTGAAGAGTTTAACATATCCCAGAGAAGCTTCATATTGGCACCTTTGTTAATTTGAACAATTGATCTGAGACCTAAACCACCTTGAGCAGTAGGTTTACAAACCTTATGCCAAGCCATTGTAACCAATTTCCTTTTATTGACATCCCCGCTTCAAATGAAATTCCTAATCATACACTCCCAGGATTTGAGAAGACTGGAAGGCCAAGAATAAACTGCCATGGTATGCTGTAACATTCCTAAAATCACTGACTTTACAAGTTGTAGTCTGTCTGCAATGGATAATAACGATGCTTTCGAAGCAGATAACTTAGCTCTAATTTTGTCCACCATCGGTTGAAGATGAGAAGCTTTGGGCTTACCTTTGAAGATAGGGCACCAAGGTAAATAAAAGAAAGAGATCCAATCTTAAATCCTAGTAAGTTAGCAATTTGAACAGTTCTAGCATGAGACATCGAACCCGCTAACATAATTGATTTATGGACACTTATAATCTGACCAGAAGCTTGAGCATATGTAGTAAATAAATAAACGAAAGATTGCAAAATCGAAGAGCTACCTTTGCAGAAGACCATGATCTCATCTACATAGAAAGTGTGAGAAGGAACATTGAAGCAAGTCTATCTGCTAAGATTTTTGAAATAATTTTGAATTTAAAATTTGCCAAAGCAATTGGTCTAAATTGCTCCACCATGTCAGCATTCTGAGTCTTAGGAATAAGGATAATACAATTAGCATTCCAATTAGGCAACATCCAGCCCGTTCTAAAAAATTCACTCACAGTGTTAGTCACGTCGATCTTGATTATGTCCCAGTAGGTTTGGTAGAAAAAAGCTCCAAAACCATCTGGACCTGGAGCTCCGTCCTTGTTCAGAGCAAAAACACATGTTTTTAATATCTTCAACAGATGGCAATTTAGTGATCAACTCATTTACTTGTTCACCAACCAGATTTGGAATAACATCATCAATTAAGTTGTTTCCCTGCAAAAAATTGTTAATGAAAAACAAGTTTTTAAAATGGTCCACAACATGAGAGGCAATGTGATGGGAAATTGCACATGAACTAAAAATGAAACATTGAAACAACATAAAAGAGTTACGGTTACATAATAATATAAAATACTGAAATAATTAAAAAGTAAATGATAAAATGTAGCTAGAACATCTTTTGCCAAAAGTCCTTTCCATTTGATTTTCTTCATTCCAAATAAGTTCCTTCTTCTATTAGGTACTTAATTTAAATTGTGTTTGGCCAGCCTTCTCCTTAAAATTGTAGAGAAGTAGAAATAAAGTTGGGTCAAACGGTACCTAAAATTTTGACACTCATTCATAAAACGAGAAGCTTTTGTTTGGAGCCTAAGCAAGACACATACATGACAAACTAAGTATCCAAAGGAATATCTGCTAAATTTAATACCATTCTTATCTCATCTACTTATGCATTGTGTATTCCTTACAAAATCATCCATATGATGCATCAATCTAGAAGAGGAATGCCCAAGTATTGAGCATTAAGCACAATCTTTAAAAAAATTACATATTACCTCTAATCTTTAAACAATTACTATTTGTAATGCCTCTTAAACATGGTACCACCACAAAGGCAGATAAGGCCATAACTCCAAAATTCAATTGGACCTAAATACATCTATGGCCAAACATCATCATTTATACATATGAGAATTAATTTGTTAATACTCTCTCCGTCACAAAATATAAGCAAAAGTTACTTTTTAGGTTCATTGTATGATTAATGTATCTAGTCTATAATATATACAGATACATTAATCATATAATGAACCCAAAAAAAAAAATTTGTTTATATTTTGTGACGCACGGAGTAACATTTATGCCGTAGGCAGTAGCAAAACATCAATTTAGTCCCTTAATTACAGGTGCTATCATTGTATTTTTGTTTAAAATTCATCTCTTGTCATAGTAATGTCACACTACTGTTTTGCATTTCCTACATGAACTTTGCTTCTATCATGATTCATGAAAGTCTAAACCAGTCAAAGGAAGAGCCATGGCAGCATCATTGCCAATTTGGTGTACGGGCTCAATCTAATGCAGGATGACTGTCCTATATCCTAAGAAATATGGTTAAAATATGGGCCCCAAAATAAAAAAGGGCTCCATTAAACCAAAAAAAAAACTATAGTTCATATTTTTGTCTACCGCTTATTATTCACTGTGTACGTATCATTGTATCAAATATTAAATAAGAATTTTCGTACAAAGTTACTTGATATGGTTAATGTAAATTGATAGAAGCAGGGACAGATCCAAAAACTTATTATACTAGGGGCCCAGAAATAGGAATATAACAAAACTAATATATTTATAATATGCTAATATA
This sequence comes from Trifolium repens, assembly GCA_030408175.1. Lineage (NCBI taxonomy): Eukaryota > Viridiplantae > Streptophyta > Magnoliopsida > Fabales > Fabaceae > Trifolium > Trifolium repens. Next base: position 10,516,090 of record CP125837.1, read on the forward strand.
AAAAAAATATAAAAAATGATCCTTAAAACATGTATTTTGTTAGTCATTTTTATTCTCAAATGTATATTTCCTTTGTTAGTTTAGTCCTCAAATATGATTTGTGTTGGTAAATTTATCCAAAAAATTACTAATAATAGACATATTTGAGAAGAATTTTATAATTTCAATACACTGTATTGACAATATCTCATATATTTAAGGAACAAATCACTGTTTACTCTCTCCATATATATGTATTATATTTTTATGTGTGTATTTTTACCATATTATAATATTAATTTATATATATATAGTACTAAAGTAAAGTGTGTGAATAGATAATTGAGATTGCCTGCCCCCCTTTGGATCCGTCCCTGGATAGAAGGAGTTGATACAATCAATGTAGTCAAGGTCGCGTGCTGGAGATAATTGTTCATGTATTATATATATATATATATATATATATATATATATATATATATATGTGTGTGTGTGTGTGTGTGTGTGTGAAATTACAATTTTGCCCTTGAGTAGGGTCTTACGAACCGTGCTACGACCCTCGTGCTTACGATCCGTCGCCAGCCTAACGACCCTACGTAAGAACTCGACCCTGACTACACTGGATACAATGATACGTAAATTATCATTTTAGTACAATGATACTTGACATGATAGAAATAAAGGCATTAAATCTAGCATGAATATTTTTTCGATGCATGTTAAAATTATTAAAAACTACTTGAGACTGTCAATGACACAAGGAGGGTTGAATGTTCTAGCCATTAGACGTAATGAGAAAAATATGATAAAACAAATTAATATAGACACAATTATTAGTGATTTTGTTCATATCTAAGGGAGGTTTTGGCCTAGTCCCCCTCCTTTTTTGTAATATCTCTTGCTAAGTCTTTTATATATATATAGTTTTGAGGCAGTAGCTCTTTGCTACTCCTCTTGTTAAAAATAAAAAATAAAAATTATTAGTGATTTTGAATCTAAAAATACTTGTAGGAATTATTTTGTATGAGTATTTGAATATTAAATTAAAAATTCAATGTTTTTTGAGAATTCAAATTTTTTTATACTACTTTTTAGTTAGGCCATAAGTCGTAGTTTCGCCCTTAGACCACCAAAATCTAAGAAACAACTTGATGGTGTATTTTGAGCTTTCACAGTGATCACACCATCACACAATCACAATTGTTAATATACAACCACTTCAACACAAATACTAAAACAATGTTGCCATTGAGATGTCTCCAGCTTGGTTTTTGAAAACACATCCCCAAGTGAAAACGCTTTCTTTCTAAGTTTAATGCAAGAACACTAAATAGGCAATAATGAATTCTAAAACAAAACACTCACCTTCAGCTTCAAAATAAAAAATCTTCACTATCACAATTCTGATTGCGATTTCAAATGAAATCCGTCGCAAATGTCAATAATATCATTAGACAACATCTCTATCACTGCATCAAAAAATTATAACATTACAAAATGTTGCAATTCCAGTAACAAGATATTAGATACACAACCTCAGATCACGTAATATTATAAACAAAACTAGGCGACGTCTAACATGAAATAGCGGAGTAAGTCTTCCATGGTGCACAAGTGAGTGAATAACATTATAACGAATACGAATTGTACAAAATTCACCGTTGGATTGAAAATTTATATCATAGAGATCAATTTCTTTTTTTTAAAGAAATTGAAAATAATTTGATACATTATCGAAACTCATCAAAATTAATGGTATTCAATAAAAACCCATAAACCTTTAATCTTGATGTGTCTAAATAACATATCAAATGATTTTCAATTTCTTTAAAAAAAATTATGGATAATCTATATGATATAAACTTTTAATTCAACGGTGGATTTTGTAAAATTTGTATTCGTTATAATGTTATTCACTAACTTGTGCACCATGAAAGACTTGTTCCACTATTTCATATTAGCCAAAGCCACAAAACTAACATCATATCATTACAAACATATTTAAGCTTTCATACCAAAAACAAACGAAGATTTAAACTACACATTATTGAAGCTTAAGTTTAAGCAAGTGATGGCATATAAAAATAACAATATATGAAACATACTTAGACTGTAAAATTTATCTAAACTATTATGCAAAAAAAAAAAAATTTATCTAAACTAACATGTTAATGAAAACACTGTTGCAAGCTAATATAGTTACACCACTTTTTTGTTTTCTAGAAATTAGAAACAGCATAGAAAGCATCTAAACAAATTGATGCTACATAATATACACTGCAAGTCCAAGTATATTTTAGTGCCTATTTCCAATCAACGAGAAATAACAACCTATGTATCTAACAACGAAGTCTTTTCCTTTAAATCTAACATCGATATCCTCAATCACCAAGGTACTAAATCAAAACTAGTTTATTATCCTTTAAGACCAATCTCTACAATCAACCCAGTGGTGTGCAATTATCAAATATAAAAACCATTCATAAAAATAAATAAATATCAACATTGGAACATAAATGATAAACCGATGACAAAACAATACAAAAAGAAAGAAAAACAACCAAGTCATGTATTAACAAGTCAAAGGTTCACTTAAAATCACATAATGAAACTGCAACAATGCAAATAGAAACATTGTTTCCACTTAATTTATGCACTACATTCTAGCTATATGTAACTTAGAACATTTTACATTATGTTTTAAGCATAGAATTTGCATAGGAACAAAGCAACCATGGTGACATTTGTCACACATTAACAGTATTTTATTGTTCAAACTCTCAAGTATATGATCTAATTGGTCACACAATCAAGAGCCAACACCTGTTATCGTTTCACCCCTTCTCCTTTTTGGCCTTTCAATAGAACTTCGTACCTCTTCACCTTGCAGCTATTCCTGAAATAAATTAAACAATTTAGGAAGCTTCAGGATCTCCATCACAATTAATTTCATAATGCAATCTTACCACGATACAATAAACAATAAATCAAGGACATGTTCTATGAACTTTCTACCATTGTTTCATTGTCAAATATATATCATTTATAATTGGACATTGCAAATAAGCACTATCTTGATTCATGACGGTAAGCACATGAGGAAAAAGGATCAAAATCCATTTCATCTCCAAATTGTCTAACAAGTCAATTAGAAATCAATCAACAGCAACACATACACGGCAGATACGCGCACAAAAACAGCTGCGCACTCAAACTAGAATGATAAACATGGTGGCCTTCCTAATACAGACTCACTTATCAATTATCATAGTGACAATTTTAATTTGGTTATCATTTATGAATGATAAACATACAGTATAGTAATAAATACATGTCCAAACTGTTAGAAAAATGTTTTAATCCAGCTAAGAGCAACATTAGTGCAGTGAACTAATTGCCAAATTCTTTATAGTCAATGCAAGTAATAAGAAATTAGCATTATATGATGTGTGACATGGCAAGTTGGTGCAATAAACTTTTGTTCACGGCAACTAATTAAGCTACGTTAACAAACAAATTATAAGAGCAACTTTAGTGCTGGTTAGCTAAGTCTCAAATTCCTTATAAAACACAGCAACTATACAGAACATGCACTATAGTATATATGAGTTGGCAAGTGGGTGAACTAAAACTAGTTCACGGCAACTACATAGTGAACGGCAGTTACATATTTCCAAAGCTAAAATATTATTATTTTATTAATCAAATTCTTTCTAAGCCAATGACAATATATTCAAGATTAATTACAAATAATAAAATATAAATATGTGGGTCAAGATTGGGTTCTTTATAACCAACCACCATTAAAGTAAAAACTACTCAAATCAACTATAAATTTTTTAAATCCTACAAATCACTTTGGACCCACAAAAAATAATTTAGTTCACCCACTTAATTTACTCCCACTAAAGATGCTCTAAAGCCAAAATGTTGTTATTTTATTCAATCAAACCATAATTAAATTGTCTACTACCAATGTCAAGCCTACAAATCACAAACCATGTGGGGTCAAGTAAAAAAAATATAAATACGCGGGGTCAAATTTTGGTTCTTTATAAATAACCACTATTAAAGTAAAAACTACTTAAATCAACTAAATTTTTTTTAAATCCTACAAATCACTTTGGACCCACAAAAAGTAACTTAATTTACCCACTTAACTAACTCCCACTAAAGATGCTCTAAAGCAGCTACAATTGAAGTAATTGGGTGGAGGAATCAATACAATAAATTAAAAAAAATCTTTCATTCATTAAATTCATCATTTGCATTGATGACAATAGAAAAAAAATCTACAAAAGAATCAATTTAATCATGCAAGATCTTATATTGCAAATTCACACAAAGAAACCAAACTAGTACTAGGATACTAGCTAGCTATCTATTTGCACTGATGACATAGAAAGAAAAAAAGAATCTAAAAAAAGAATCAATTTAATCGTATAATCTTATACGGCAGATTCACACATAGTGGTATCTATCTATGGAATGTGTGTGTGTGTGTGTGTGTGTGTGTGATAACCGAGTCTTATAATCAACCTATCTAACTTTGTTTATAAGCACCTATAAACTTATAAAGGGTTTTCTCAAGTAAAAAATAAATAATTCATTATGTCAAAATCCACATAAAAATACAAGGATGAATAAGAACATCAAATAGAAAACACAATATTCAACACAATTCAATTTCACTTTGAGAAGAAAATCTAGCAAAATGGAATAATTACAATAAAATGTGAAAACCGTAACGATACACGTACATTCAAAATCCACAGAAATTAAGAGTAAGAATTATAATATTCCATCAACTTACTACATTTCTGAAAACCACATTTCAAACAACTCTTGACAACATTAGCTCAACCAATACATCAATAACACAAACTTTTAAACAATCTATGCAGAATATATGCTTCAGCATATTAGAAAGAACTTGCTCATGAAGATGGGTGAAGAATAACTGAGTTGAAAAATAACATCATTTTAATGAAAATGAACCAGTTTCGATGACTGATTGCAGCAAAAAATTGAAAGCAGTAAGGGTAAGCAGAAAAGGAGAAGAAGGAAGACAAGGATGACAGAGATTGAGACCAAATGATCCTATGAAGGAAATAACTAAGATAACACAGTGGTTAAAGGCACTAACACATAGCTTTACAAATTAAGCATATATATAAGTATCCTAATTCTATTAAGTTCACTAATTAAGAAACCACAGTATGCAAAAAGTATTTAATAAACAGAAATATATGTACGCTCCATTATATTAAAACATTATGATAATTTATTGCTTTAAGTGATTAGATTCATATAATCTTACATCACTTGTGTTCCATAATAACAATAGAAAATACTAAAATGTTCAAATACAATCTGAACATCCGTTTCCAGTATCAGAAAGAGAGTAAAGCAATGAAACAAAACTGGTCAAGCAAGACTATATACTTCTAACTCTTGATATTACATATAATATAGACAATTGAATTGACAAGCCAATTTGCATATAATAACTTGATAGAGTTCAATTTGGCAATAAAATATTATATTTGAGACTAGATACAAACCTCAAGTGTGAAAAAATCACGCATAGGCTGCAATTGAAATCAGTTGTTTATTTCTCCAAGCGGATGAAAATTCCTCTTGTAAATTACCACCTGACAACTATACTTGCTTCCTTTAAGATTGATCACCTCGATCACCCCAGTAGTTAAATCTAAACAAACTAGTTCATCATCTTTGGTTTGGAAGAATATATTGCCCTTCTTCCCTATTCCGATAGGACATATAGTCCAAGAAATTCGTGGAATGACGTAGAGTTTAATCCATGATTCCTTGACACCAAATTCACCCAAAATTGATATTTGATAAGATGTAGAATGTCTACGATTCGTTATAATAGCAACATACCCATTTAACACATTGAGATTAACAACATCAAAATTATCAGGGGAACCTTCTATGAACGAAGGTGTAATGATGCACTCCTCATTGCACAAGTTAAAAGATACCAACTTATTACCTAGCCCCCACCAATGACACACCCCATTTAAGTACACATCATTGTTAGCAAACCAGGCCATAGTTGGCAATGACATGTCAAAATCAATTTTTCTCCACGAGTTACTCCTTAGACTATATATCTCCCAGAAGGGGTCTAACATAGGATTTTCTCCATCATAGCCCACATGTTCAATGACTTTATAGTCATGTGTAACATGATCATAGCCAAATCCGTGAAGAGAAATACAAGTGCAAATCCCATCTTTAAGCTCAGCAAAACCAGGAGGAAGGACCTTAATTTCCTCGGTGGCAGGGTTCCATAATAAGGTGGTGTCATTTCGATCATCGGATACACAAATAATGCCATTAATACCAGAATCCAAAAGACTAAAAGGATTAAAACCAACACTAGAAGGATTCATACCATCCTCCGGAATGTGAAATGAAGAAGGTGGAAAATTCAATTTCACTTTATTCTGAAATTTCTCGCCAGAAAGCAAATAAACACTCCATTCAGTTGAATTCTCATACAGGGTTACAATTTGACAGGCATCATCATAGATTGCATGAGATTTAGATATGAGATTGTTGCGGAACATATCGATGAACTTAGGGTTTTGAAATAATACAGACCATGATTTGTTAACGCAACAAAAACGCTTAAGAGATTTAAGTGGTAGTTTAGAGAGAATAGAGAAGGAAATGTCATCAGGTATATAGCAACTATTACTACTGACCTTCTCGTTTGTTGCTGGATCCGCCATTGACAGAGTTCTCAAGCAGCTTAGTAATTTCAATTGCAGTCAACGATTGAGAGTGAGAAACAAACGGTTTATAAATGAGAGAGATTTTAGGGTAAATGGTGTTCCGGAATGGTTCCAGAGCTGTCAAAATGGACTAGTTCGAATGGGTTAATCTGTTAAACTCGAATAAGTGTACGATTTGGGTTTAAAATTTCAGCCCAATTATTTTTAGATTTTTGGCTCTTTAGGCCTCCAGTTTGCTCACAAGCCCCTTAAAATTTGTTTTTACCCTTAAAATGCAGTTCAGGATTTAAGTTTCAAACTTAAGAATATATATTTCAAACTAGTTTTACTTTAGAAAAATTCGGATTCCAAACGATAAAAGGAAGAAAGACACCACACACTAAACAACCACAACAACAACAAAAGGCGAAAAAACTCCAACTCAAAAACAAGTAACAAAAAGATAACGAGTATACAAACAAAATAGAAACCAAAAGACTATTTTACAAAATCCGCAATTTTAGTTCCTCTATTTTCATTTTCCGCAATTTTAGTTCCTCTATTTTAAAAAATTCAGATATTTAGTCCCCTTTTTCATTTTATCTCAATTTTGATGGCGTGGCAATGTGGACCATACTTATGTGGTAGCCACTTCAAATTTAAATTAATTTTATAATTTCTTAATTTAAATCTTCTATTTACTTAAATAAATAAAACAAAATAAAAAATCAATAATTAAAGATCTATAATTAAATTTTTTGCATCAATTCTGATAACTTACCCAATCCAACAAAAAAAAGAGATTTTTTCACGCAAAAAAAAAATGCAATTGATTCCTTTTCATCTCACTTCATTTTCTCTGCCATTTTTTACTTTCTAATTGTAATTATACCACTTGACTTTACTCAATCAATTTAAAAAAGAATAGAGAAAATAGAGATGCATGTCATGTTGAATGTAGAGACCAAAGATTTAGGTAATGTGTTTGGTTTCGATTCTAGAGTGTTAAAAGTGATTCTAGAGGCTGTAGAAGTGATTTTAATATGTTTGGATGATTCAAAGGAGAATTGATTTTACTTGTAGAATTGATTCAACTTGAAGCTACAATTTTTAGCTTTTGGCTTCTACAATTGATTTTACCTTAAATTTATTGCTAAAACTACTTCTACAAAAATATGTCCGAACATAAATCACTTCACATTCAACTCACTTTTACGCTCTTAGAGCACTTCCAGTGGAGGTCTTTCACTGCCTGTCCGCCAGCTGTCAACAACAAATATTAATATTTTAATAGTTTGTTCATTGAAGTCCGTCAGCTTGTTGCTTCAGCAAGCAACATTCGTGAGTCCAAAATTCTGACACAATTGTGTATAATAATATTATTTTATTGTTTCTTGCATTTTCAGCCATTTATTTTAAGTAGGTTGTAGGTTCAATGTGAATTCTACCCTTGGAAGAAAAAATGAAAGAGTTGCTTCATAATGATGTAGTATTGTGGGGCCCACCCAAAGAACCCAAAATAGATTGCACTATTGGAGGTGCTCTTAGATTGCTCTTGTCCCTCAAAATTCTGTTTTTACCCTTAAAACTTAGTTTGGAGTATACATTTCGAACTTATATTGGTTCAGAATGCTTCGATTTTGTATTCCAAATCATAAAAGAAAAAGAAAAAAAAACTACACTGAACATCTCCTACACCATAGCCACAATAACAACAACGACACTGAAAATCCATTCTTTTTTGCTCCTCTTTTCTAGCAAGAGAAATGGTATTTATAACATCAAAATTGTGATGTCAAATCTTGCGTCTTATAATAAACAAGCTTAAAAATAAATCTTTAGTTACTTAATTTGTAAGGCTATTTAAAGGAAGTTGGGAGGGAATAATTTCATTATAGACAAAGATAAAAGAGAATAATATTCAACTTATACTATAATTTTCTGCAAGCAGTGGCGGAGCCAGGATTTTGAGAAAGTATGGGCAAAAAAATTAACTGTAAGCGGCAAATTTTTTTTCTGAATTTTCGATGTGGTGAATGTTCGTATAATATCAACATCATTAAGTGACTTCAACATCTCCTGCTCGTTATAACATATCATTAAGTCATTGAACCACTCATCGTTGATTTTGTTGCGCAATTTAGACTTAATAATATTCATTGTTGAAAAAGTCATTTCATTAATGAATGCTATCGACACCGGTAATATCAAAGTCAACTCAATAAGTTTGTAGAACAATGAAAATACTCGATAAATTTCATTTGCTTTAAAAGTGAAGTCAATATACCACCAGGTGGTTACATGATGAATTTGTCCACCATGGTCTAGTTTATTTTTTACCATTAGATTAAATAGGACCATTGATTTTATCATAGGCTGCCAACACAATATTTTTTTACATTCTCTTCCATCCTTATCTTCAACCGAGTACACTCCCACCAACTCACTGAGTTAACTTGTTGAGAACATAACAACAACAACAACAACAATATCATGCTTGCAGCCACAATTTCTCTCCTCATAGCTTGTGATTCCAACTAAAATAAATCACACTCACTATCCCTCCATTCTTTCTTCAGACATTATAGTTGGAATCGTCAAAACTATTGTTGAGTCGAGCCCTTTAATTGGTGTGGTTTAGATGATGAAATGGTGAAAGTTAAAATATCGCAGAGTTTGCCAGAACTTGCCGACAGTGAGGATTTAATTGTGAGTTACGCTGAGCTAGGAACCATTGCCGGTACGAAAACAAAAAAACTTTGAGCGGAGCCCGGGCATGTGCCAGGCATGCTGTGCGGTGAATCGCCACTGCCTGCAAGTACAACAGGGCCGGCCAAGAGGGGGTGCAAGAAGTGCCACAGCTCTGGGCCTCCATATTTTGGGGGCCTCAATTTATATTTTTTTTGGACCCATCATGCTATATTTGCTTAAATATTTGTGCTGAGATTCTATATCATGAAATGATGTATGGTCCAGTGGTTTCTGCCTGTGTGCTTGTATTGGATTCATGTGGGAGTGTATTCAACTCCCACTTGTGGCCTTTTTTTCTGGTTTGTTTCATTTTAATTTTTACTTATATAGTGATTTAATTTCAAGAAATGATATCATCATATACCATAGAAATTATAAATCAATCTATTTCAAAAATTCATTCCTTTTACAAAATGATGAATTTTTTCTATAAATAAAATCACTTTATAAATCATAAATATTTTTACTACTTTATTTATATAAAAAAAATTACATTTTATTATTTCTTTGAAAATTTCTTTTTTTTGTAAGGGTTTGAAAATTTTCTTTAAAAATAAAGAATTAATTACTAAAATTAAATTGCAATTTTTATTAAAAAAACACTATCACTTTTTAATGATATTAATTTGAAGGTGCATTTTGTTATTCTCGATTTAAATGTGATTATTTTTACATTATTGGTGTTAGTTACATTTTAAATAAAAGATGACTCTTTTAAAAAAAATTGTATATTTTTTTTTAATAAAAACAATTAATTTTCTTTTATCTTCAAAGGGTCTCTTTGTCGAATTTGTTCGGGGCCTCCAAATACTCGGGGACGGCCCTGAAGTACAAACAACTATTGCAAAAGGCACTTGATCAAGTAAGTATCAGAACAAATGACACTAACTTTATGGAAAAAATTATTACTATGTTTGATTCTTTGGTAAGAGAAGAAGAAATAGTCAAAATATGAAAACAGGCAAAGAAAAAAAAAACAGCATCTTTAATTATTCGTGTTCAGCTAGCATTGTTTGATTGGTTCTCTTCAATTATTTCATAAAGAAGAAGAATATAGCATATATAGATTCTATTCTAACCAATTATGGCAGTTCAAAAAATATAATAAAGAAGATTCTAACCAATTATTCATCTCTCTCACTATGAAACACATCTCTCTCCATGAGACACGTTGCACTAGTGTATTTTTTAGAGTAACAAAGTTATCTTGATCTTAATATATGAGACGATGTCATTATAATTCTTAAATGGATAGCCAGAAATTTCACCAAGTGTCTTTTTATTAGTAATTTTTTGGCCAAAACTTACATTATTTCATAGTGAAAATGATTAGCAAAAGTACAAGTTTATTTTTGTACTTTTGATACATGCATAGAATGTAGGGTGTATTTATTTAAACTTTAAACAAATGATTTTGTTTTAAAAAAAATCCTTTTTAAATATTTTTTAAAATACTCTAAAATTACACATAAATTTGTTTATTATTATAAATTTTTATAAAAAAAGTTTTGAAGCTCATACACATAAATTTCTTGATTTTTAAAAAAAATAGATTTTTGAAAAGCTTTAGGTTAACTTTTTATTTTAAAGTTAGAAATTATTTTTTAAAAAATAACTTTCTAAAAAAACTATAACAAAAATTATTAATATGATAAAAATATTTTTATTTTCATAAAAAATCTCAAACAAAGTACACATAATAATAGAGACTCACATTTAATGATCAAAACAATTGTTTGCTCCATTAGCTATTTATGCCCACAAAATCCCTAAACCTCGTAAGTTAATTTTCATATATATTAAATGAGAAGTTTCTTCTTCTTTTTCCAACTTGTTAGTTACATACATACCACTATTATGCAGCGATCATAGCAAGTATATCAAGAACTGATCTTCGGTTGGAATGGAAAGTCAACCTTATTCTCTTAGAGAAGGAGATTCTAGTACTGATTTTTTGGTGAAGTTCAGATCAACTAATGATGACAAATTGACTATGTACAAAGATGGAGGGTATCCTCCTCCGGTCCGATAAGTGTCTTCATTCTCGTGGTTGATTTTTTCTTTCTACCTCTTTTTGCTCTCATACAAAAAAAATAAATTACATATACATTTTTATTATATATTATTATAAACATGCTATTCCAAAGAATTTATTTCCTCAAATTTCATATTGTAGCTCGTTTCTTAAAAAGGGATATTTGTTGGAAATTTGAAATTCGACAGAAAATGTAAGTAAAAATGGCAAAACAAAATTTAATCTCAAATTCACACAAATAATTCATATTTAATCTAAATTTATTAAACACTTAAGATCGATCACTTGTTTAATTTTCTCAGATTATTTTTGCATATAAGGTTTGTTGAAAGCCAAATCACTAGATTCCTTAGATTTATTTACTCATAATGGATTTATTGGCATTCTAGATGAAGATGCAAGTGGATAAGGCCATGTTATAAGATTTCTTGCTGAAGATATATAAGCACCTAAATTCTAAAAGGCTAGAAGTAGAAAACTATAAATTAAGGCAAGGAATTTATTCGTACAATTCTTTCTTTAAATTTTTTGTGGTGGCGTGCTTTTTATTCCTACTTATATATCCTTAGAGCATCTCCAATAAGGGTATCAAAGAGAGTATCATAGATTAATGATCCGTACCTTATTTTTTTTTATCATTGGAGTTCCATGACGTGACACAGAGGGTATCAAAATTGATGATATTGGTATCTTATTTAAGGTATCGTATCATCAATTTAATATTACTTTTTTTTTATATAAAATTAAATAGAATTAAAAACTTGTTAATAATGTATGATACTAGAGTGATATTACCATTGAAGCAAAATATGTATGAGTTGCATAAATATTACATGGCATTGTAGGGACCAATTTTTAGTAATATATGATACCCAAATTGGTATCACTATTGGAGATACTCTTAGTTTTCAAAATTTCATTCTTTGTATAGGAAGTGAATTGTAAATTACATCAATTTCATTTATTTATATGGTATAATCCTAAAGTTATCATTCAAGTGATGATATATACCTAAAAGAAATTACAGCCCCGTTGTCAAAAGATAAAAATGAATAACATATGATATAATTTATTTGGCAATAAAAAAACATTTAATTTATTTGGTAATAGTTTTCAAACACACAATACATTTTTCATATAAAAAAACACACAATATAATTTGTGTTACGTACCTAAACTTATTTTAAGTTTTAACATTATTTTGGGTTCTTTGAACTTTTGGCAAGTTCTTTCTTTACCATATTTAGGGGTAGAACGAGCTTTAGCTATGCGGAAGAGTTTCGAATTTGCAAAAGATACGTGTTTCTTGAATCTTATAACGAAATCAGATGTTTCAAATGTGTTTTTTGCGTTAAACAAACATCAATAATATTCCTACTATGTATATACTATTATTGAATAGATTATGTTAATTTTAATGTTTGCTTTTATAGTTTAAATTTTGTTCATGTTAGGAGGCCAACCAAGTTGTCCACCATCTTGTATTTCTTCATTCTTATCTTTTCATTTGTTATCAAACTTTCTTTAATGAAATTATTTTTTATTGTTAAAGAAAATGTACATCAGTTAATTCTATAAAAAAGAAAACATTATATTAATTCTAATTATATATGCATAACCTTCCCCTAGAACTTCAAATTTACATAACCTTGATTATATTAGTAACTCATTCTTAATTGCATATACAAATTAATCGAAACTTGTTCGGGTTAAGAATAAGGTATTATGCAAGTTAAAAAATTTAGCATATATTCTTATGGGCCACAGCATGATATACTTTAGAACAAATATTCTATCATATGATATATCCCATTAGAGAAGAGAGATAAAAAGAAAAAGAAAAAAAAGAATGTGAGAAATTTAATGTGGGACTTGGTACAAAAGAAAGAAAAATAAAAAAGCAAAAGAGTGTCAAGATAGGGCAAAGGCACTCAATATATTTTTCAATAAATTTCACAGAATACCTTTTTGTTTAATTTCTTTGTGAGAAATGTTTTTCAAACACAATTACCGTATTGATACGGTTTTGATTTTCAATAAAATAAATTTCTTTTAACTTTTTTTTCTTAATATTTTAATAGGATACTTTATATATATGTAATGAATAAAAAAAGACGAACAATAAGCTACATCAATAAGCTTTTCTTTTAAGGGAACTAAAAAAATATCAAATCGACATATGTATTTCATAATGTGCTGGCTATACAATATCAAATTACTTGTTTAAATATTGTTATTCGATAAAGTTTATTTCTTTTTTGTTAAGTAATTTACGAATTAGACTTACACATCTTAAGTGTAGAAAAATAGAAAATCTCAAGTTCAAGCTCTCATTCATGCAAATCGGCATTTCTGCTGCAACTACTCTTTGAATTTGTACTAACGAGACTACTCAGCTGAAGATTCTAAATATGAATTGTCTAATTTTGATCTGACCATAAAAAATTTAAACAGTATTACTATGGTAAAGAATCTAAATTTCAAAACTAGAATTGTATGTCTTGTGCTTTTCTGTTATACGTGGAGATTCCTATGAACTATATTTCCTTTCCAATTGCTTGAATCATAAGCTAAATTTGATTCACCCATCATATATAATTCATATAACAAATTGTATATTCAAGCACACCTCTTCTCCTTCATATCATCCAAAATCATGTATTCCATTGCCAAATTTTCTCATACAAGAGACAATTCCATTGCAAAATTTTCTCACACAAAAGACACAACCCAGGTGAACACAACAAAAAGATATACTGAGATATCTCATTTCAGCCATCCAAAACACAAACTAACATTCCAATACTCAGAATTTCCATTTAAATGTGATGGCTGCAAAGAAATTGGTATAGGCTCACGTTACAACTGCAACATTTGTGACTATGACCTTCACATGCATTGTTCCATTCCATCCCCTTCTCTTTTTCACCCTTTCTACCCAAAATGTTGCTTCCAATTTTTGTCAAAGCCGCCCGGCGACATACCTCGTTATTGCAACGCATGCGAAAAGAGTGTTACCGGTTTTGTCTACCACTGCTTTTCGTGCGGTTTTGATCTTCACCCTTGTTGTGCAAAGCTTCCAATGATACTCGATGATCACGGTGAAGTGAAGTTGTATTTATATCGGAAAGTGAGTTCTTCGTGTCAGCGTTGTGGACAAAAAGGACGAAGTTGGAGTTATAGGTAAGGATGAATTTGATAACAAACTTGTGGTAGCATTTGGCTACACTAATTTTATGCTTAACGTAATAATATAAGCATATAGAGTCAGGATCTATTGACACCAGGTGTCATAGTATACTCATACCTTGAATAATAACTCTTTGTAGCAGGCAAATTTAATCAATCAAATATGAAGGGATAAAGTTGAAAATGATAAAATCATAATATGATGAGTGGCATAGAAATTTTATTAAATGTATATTTATACTTTAAAAAATGATATGTTATATTTTCAGTATTACAAATTTATATGGGAGTTTATTATTTTTGTCTCTGTAGCATAATTAATGGGTCCGTCCCTGATTACAGGTCATCATGTAAGAAGTATAACCTACATGTAGCATGTGTGAGGGAGATGATTGTGGAGAGTTGGCATCAGATTTACGTTGGACGAAGCAACGGAAGAACAACAACAATGGCAACAATGGTTGAGACAGGGGTTCCTTTGAGTTTGAAGAGTAATCTGTACACTGCACAGAATGGCGGGGGAAGAAGCAAAGGGAAGGTGAAGAAGTATGCTGAGATGGCTGGAATGGCTGTACAGATTGCTGTGTCTGCTGTTTTAGGAGATCCAACTGTTCTTATTGCTGGGATCATGGGATCATTGATGTCGCGAACCTGATCTTGTGGTATCATTATATTTCAAACAACAAATGACACTCTACTCGACTTGAGTGTAGTGACCTATTAAAATTATGTTCAGAAAGAAGTTGCTTGTGTAATAATATTCACAAAGTAATAATGTCAGTGATTAGCACTCAAAGTATATATACCATGGCTAATTTTCAAGTTCAACAACAGAAACTAAACTTAATTGATCTTATGATAACACTTGTCCATCTAAAACTTGTTAAGAAGAAACTGTTGCACAACACGTATCATTTATAATTGTAAAAAAATTAAAAGAGTGTCATATATCTTTAGATATTGATGTTGCATATTGTTAGGTCGTAAGAGGAGCCTCACTGGGTTGGATTGGCACATCAGACATCGAGAAACTATATAAGTAACTTTGACACCACACTTTCACCCAAGAAATCAACAGCAGACTCAAATGATACACCGAGTTTAGAACACTGAAACAAATTTATATGGTTGCAACTGCTATTTCAAACCCAGGAAACACGACAGTAGCAAATGAGTGTGTGTGTGTGTGTGTGTGTGTGTAAAATGTAAATGATGCACTGTCCAAAGACAAAACATGACATTAGAAACCATAAATACTCGGTCCTTTCCAAAAATTATATCCAAGACTATTTTCTCATATCAGTATATATCATTTATGTAAACTAACTTTATAGTTATTGTGATGAGTCTCCTTCATAGGTTTAGTTAGGTAGTTTCTTTAGCAGTTAGTGACACTTGTCTATTGGTTTGTTAGGATTTCTATTCAAACTTGAACATATACATTATCTTTTAATTTGTTTGAAGGATATATTGCCATCAGGAACATATAAAATTATAGGCACAACCAAGCTTAATAAAAAAGCATACAACAAGAAACAGGTATTCTAATATCAATAAAATGTACAACAGAAAAACAGGTTTAACAAGCAAAAAATATAATTATTTTTATTAAAATATTAGACAGAAAAATGGGGGCCTAATTATGTTCAATCGAGCATCTCCACTTCTAATTAAATACAACAATGAGGGCCTAACTTAAATCTTCTCCCCATAGGTTTTCAGGCGTTAAATGGAAGAGTTTAGCCTGCAAGTCCCACTTGTTTTTCAATTACCACAAGCTCGCACATAGCTGGTGAAGCCTCTGTTTTTGGTCCTCAAGGCCTCCACCACTCTACTCCCACCCTTTTTCGGCTAGTCATATTATTTTCAATTTGGCCGCAAAAACGTACCTCGTCGATTACCATATTATTCCCAACCATGATGAGTAAAGAACATCGGTAAGAACACTAGGAGTAGCCAATGACGGACTACGCGGACATTTACACATGAAATGACAAAAATTAAACTAAACTTACTAAAACTATAACTACACCTAAAGAAAAAAAAAATAGAAGAAATGAAAGGAGGGAGAAGAGAAGCTGGGTTTTATAGAATATTTGTTGCCTTCTGATTGGCCAAAGTCGTGTCATGGCCGCACAAGTGGTTAATCAAAATTGGCCACTTGGCAGGCCATTGACTGATGCAGAAGATCTGACCACCGAATGGTCCGCTACTTAAGAAGCGGACGGTGTTTTCAAAATTTCTCCAGAACTTCTCATTCTTACAACGTCCCCTACTTAAGTCATGTAAGGGTAAAATAGAAAACGAGCAGGGCGCGCTAGAACCACATGGAAACCAAAGGTGATTTTCCAAAATCATGGAGTCTTAGTAACTGGAGGACAAAATGGGCCCTCTTACTAACACTAATTGAAACTTCCTTGAAACACTACCCTTACAAATAAGACTTAATTATAAAAACACTAAAACATGCTCTAATGTTGAACCAATATGACTTAATTGTAAGATAAAAGTTTTTCATCTCCAACATTAAGGATGGCAAAATGAAAATCACATCAGAAATTCTTATTGAAATTTTCAACCTCCCCAGTAAGCTAATCTCTATGAAATTGTTCTGCAATTCTCAAGAATCGATGTCATGAATGAAATCTTTCTCAGAAATTCTTTGTCGTTGTTTTGTGTGGACTAACAAGATATGTGTGTTAATGTAGTTGTTAATTGTGCCATAAACCAATTGGCGACCATATATTTTCTGTTATTCAGTAATTCAGAACAAAGGATATTATTATTTTGTACTATCAATATATCTTATACAATGTCACTCTCATATTCTGGTATCATATTAAAATTAATCCAAGTACACCATGCACAGAGGCTTCTTGACACAATTTATTTTTTCCTGAATGTTGATGATTACACAGGAAAGGTAATTAATAAAATATAAATCTTACTGATAACGATTCTTAAAGTCCTGCAAAACAACACATGCAGCATTTCTTCCCGGTGCTCCCATGACACCACCTCCAGGATGAGATCCACTTCCACATAAATACAAGTCTTGTATTGGTGTCTTATGATTTGACCTATTCCAGAAAGGGGAAAGAATGTATTTCTTTATCCTACAACATTATTTTGATTTATGCCAAATATGAAATTTTCTATAGCATTTCATGTACAAAATAAACATACCAGCCTTTGACAGGTCGCATTAAGAAAAGTGAATCCAAACCCATAGCACCATGGAAAATGTTTCCTCCTACACACATTTGCTAATTTTCGATTAAATAATATAAAACTGTGCCACAAAAAAAAAAGTGTATTTATTTGTGAAGAAATGAACCATAGGATAACACAAAAACAAGAGAAGAAAGAACATATTGTTAGATAATAATTTATTGGGCTTATGCTATTGGGCCCTTTAGGTTTCTAAGTTACTAGTCCATAAGGTTTTACTATATATATTTGTTTGTAACTTTTATCAAGTTATGTCATTGTAATATTATTGAAACCCTAGCCTTTCTCTCTTCTCTCTGGTTATCCCTATTGTTAACACATAAAACCTAGTTCTATGAATCCAAGACAGAAGCTTCTGACACAATAATTTATCAAGAAATTTAAGGATGGTTATGCATTGTCATAGCTAGTTTGCTTTTAGAATTTGATTTTCAGTCTAACTCCCTAAAGCTAACTCGTGGATGTGTTCTCAAAAACGATTGCAATTCTTTTCAAAATATTAACAATGTAACTTTAAAGTATCTCAAAAGTACTTGTTCAAAAAAAAGTATCTCAAAAGTATAGAATTGTTTTTTGAAAAATCAATAACTATCAGATGTGATCCATAAGGCATTCTCCTAATAGGACCATAAAAATGTCACATCTCCAATTTTCAGTGTTAATTTTTAATCATACACATTTAATTTGTAGATTACCTGTCAGTCCAATTTCTCTTTCCAAATCTGGTGGTGTTAGCATGTCATAACCTATGACAGATGAGCAGAAGCCAGGCGCATATTCTTCAATCAAGTTAAAACATCTTTGTGCATATGATTCCTACAGTTGACAATTATAATAAATTGCAGCAACTGAGGTTAAAATAGGAACATCATGGACTATTTATTTATGTGTTGAATACATAAAAAACAGGATGATAAAGATTTAGTACCACTACATTATTTCTCAGAAAATAACAGTTCAATGAATTATATAAGATCAATTGTGCAAGTGCAACTTACTCTGTATGCAGCATTGTCCCAGCTACCATTTGAGGGTTTATAAGGCGTATATTGCGTAAATAAGCTGATGACATGCTTACCTACAAGACAACACATGAGTTAACTGCTACACTATTTTAATAATAAATGAATAAATATGAAGCATACCTAAATTGAAAAAAGTAGCCAAATCAATTTTTAAAATGAAATAAAACACTGGACTAATTCTTAATAGCCAACATTCATATTGTGTTCCTCTGACCCATGACTAAAAAAGTCTGACTCTTGAGAAATATATTTGTTGCATGTTTGCTTTATATATTTCAAATTATTATGGGTGAAGTTTCTCAAATTTGCTTTCATGAGATTCCATTTGTAGAACTATAAAATATGAGCATTGAACTAAAAGGTGTTAGTCAAAAAACAGCAACCCAAGTTAAATCTATTTGATATTTGTAATTTTATTACCAACACCAATTGGCCCAAGTGAAAGGAGTTTGACTCTCCTTCGGTAAGGACTCATGTTCAAGTCTTGTAAATGGAGAAAACAAATGACAGGAGGGCTGACTCCTTAGGTGAATCCACTGGGTTAAACTAGAATTAACTGGGGTCCAAAGTGATATCGGACAATGTTGTCAAATGGCGGCCATGGCACTGCCATGGTCTAATGGCGCGACGGATTTTTTGACAACTGCCATAGGTGATTTGTGAAGGGATACCCGAGCCATGGCGGTGCCACAGGCCGCAATTGCGTGTTTATATGTCGGATTTTTGCCCTTCCACCATCGGCAACAGTGCTATCGGATACTGAGGGTTTCAAACTAAAAGGACAAGATCAAATGATCCTATTTGCTCTATCGGAAATAGATGAAGGGTAGCTGAAGCTTATGATGTCATACCAGGTGGAGATATGGTGGTGTCCAATGAAGAAGGGATTGTCATCTCCATCACAGGCCTTTGTGATGGTATGCCATTACAAGCATCTTGACAAGCTGATATAATGTTCTCCATACTGGAATAGCAATCAATATAAAAGGAAATGCAATAGCTAAGTTTCAACTATTATTACTAATATCACATAAGTATAATGCTACCACTTGACCATGGGAATAATCTCAAAATTTACATTCTTTGACATGAATAAATACAGATATCCAGCACAACTATAATAGCAGGTCTCTTGATGTTTGGTATGCCAAAACAATGTCTGTCCAAAATATATTCTTAAACATGCTAAAATGGTTTTGCTAACTGCGTGTGAATTATGTTTGCTTTAGAAAAATTAGCAGGTTACAAATCTATGGCTCAAAACAAAAGATTTGCCTTTCAGAAAAGTAAGGTCTCATGCATATGCTAGCATACCTTTCAAAACCAATATGGATGGTAGCGGTATGTTGAGGACCCACTTCTGCATGATTTGTCTTGAAACAATGAAACTGAGGCAGCTTATCAACAGCTACATTGATTTTTGTTGTTCCCTGCTTCAAATGATGAGAGAATCAAGAACATAAAGAGAGACAAGTCCAAGAAAACAGAAGGAAAAAAGAATCCATTATGCAAAGTAGAATCATTCAACATGTTTTTTGCAGGGAAATATTTATTAAACCGAAGCATATATGAATGCCACATATGGAATTCTCCCAGAGAAATCATCTACAGTTCAAAGAACTTATTCTTCCAAGACATTTTTCTCTTTTACCATTCAACACAAATTACTTCAATAAAAAATTATCTACTTAGGCCAGCTAGACCAGTAAGAAGGATTTGGATTTAAACGCTCTCTTATTTCGTAAGCTTTATGATAGGACATTGTGCCGGTATCTGATCCATATGACTTTTTTATTTTTACCAAAAAAAAAGTTATATGTTGGTTTTTTTGTTGTTTACCTAAAAGTAACCCTAAACAATAAAAACTACCATGGCATCGCTCTGCGTTGTTCAATAGTAACCACAAAAAATTTAAACTGTCATGGCATTACTCCATTTTGTCCATTCAATTATGAGAGAATATTAACATATCAAAAAAACTATTCACGTCTAAATGGCACATTGCACAGCATAAGAAAATGCTGAAAAACAACATAAAGCCAATATTCTTGAAATAAAAATTCCATCTTCAACAGAAAGTATCTTACAGAGCTGTAGTCAGAATGCTTAATTGCACAAAGAAATTCAACTGGAAGAAAATCACGAGGTACCAATTCCTGCCATATAGTCACAATAGTATAACTGAGAGAGCGGACAAACTGACAAATCCAGCATTTACCCATTTTCCAGTTCTTAATATTCGACTATTAGCAAGTATTATAAATTCTTCCCAACCATGACAAGAAACTCCAAAGTGCTTACCATAAAGGTCTTATAAGGAGTTGCATTAGACAAAACAACTGAAGAGTGCACTTCGGTCCCATCAGCCAGCAATACCTACAAAATCATCAGTGAAGTATAATCAATGATAGAATCTTATAATAAATTCTTTGGTATCTTACACGTCAAATCAAGAAGCAACACAACCCACTCCATTTGCCCTGCCAGAGTCTTCCACCGTCACCTTTAAAACCTAGTTCAGTTGTGAACAATGAGAGACTGGAATGAAGATGGGATAATAATTACAGTACTGGAGAAAAAAATTAGCTTAGTTTTTTTCTTTATTTAAGTTATTCTGACTAATACTTTTTAATGAAATTAAACAAAAACTCGTTAAATGCATTCTATATAGAAAAACTAAATAAGACACGAAAATTATAGTTCAATATCTGAGAAATCTTGCAACTGCCTACAAAGGAGAGGGCTCGCGAGAAACAAACCTCTGTATCTGTTTCAATATGAACCCCAGCTTCCTTAGCAGCTTTACATATAGCTAAGGATACTGCACCCATACCACCCTCTACATGCCTACATATGGATGCATTGGAATTAATAAATGATTTCTTAATAATTGGTCGAGACTAACCTATTAGCAATCAAAAAGGCAAACACATTGTTCACTGTCAATGGAATTATGGAAGGGCTAGTTAAGATATTAGTTGTCTTGTTGAACAAAACAATACACTTTCTACACTATCAGGTCTTAGGAGAAACAATGACAGAAACTGAAATATCTAATAAGAATTTTGCAAATATGATCCATATTATTTAGTGATAAAAGTTTTTCACTAATGGGCTAAGCAAGAAAATGCATCATACTGACTGTACCAATTTGGCTCTAATATATTTAGAACCAATGTTCACTATATACATGTTTACTACAAGCTTGATGTTGATGTTGATATTTCTTGTTTTAGGCACATTTGCTTACACACCTGTTCATATTGATAATACATATTTTGGTGGTAGAAATTCAATGTCAGGCTAGTGGAAGTGGAACCACAACTAGCAAACTAAGAAGGAAGTTCTGCGGCCAGTCGCATAATTCACTTGCCTCGCTTGCAACCCGTGAATTGGGAATAACAATATTTCAATACAAAATCAATTAATCAAAACAGAGTAGATATACTCACGACCAAATATTACGATCACCATCAGTTTCACCCATCACATGGTGTAGCAGAACATATCCACTTCCAGGTGTGTTGATGTTCATCTGTTAAAAAGAATTTAAAAAGAGCAGGAAAAAGGGTGAAAAAGATTGGCAGCACAGGCTGATAAGTACCAATACAAAAGAAAGAAAAAAAGTGCCAATCAAAAAATAAAGGAAGATACAAATTTACTATATGTAGCACTTTGTATTGAGGATATAAATGAATAAAGGAGAAAACATATTGTTTAAGAATAAGCATGCATTATTTCAAAACTTGTCTAACTAAATTATACTAAGCCCCAGCAAAAAAGTAAATAAAACAGAAAACTCTTACCATACTCCCAATGATAGCATCTCCTGCAAGTGTTCCCTTCAACAAATTTGACTGCATCCCAGATTATCGATAAATATTAGGAAGATTAAAGGCCATATTCTTTGTTCAAGTGAATAATGCATAGCATTTATTCATAAGTCAGTACCTATATGAAAAATATTAAATTATTGAATACAAATCTTTTAAATTGAATACTACCAAGCCACACAAAGAAATTAATGCAATACACAAACATATTGATATCAGAAATATAAAAATGTGCTGAAAAATCATCCAGGGTCATCTGGCTTGAATTAAGTTATTAACTGCAATAATCAATCAAACATAACATAATTGCCGAATTGAAAATATATGCAAAATTTATTGAGAAATAATTAAGCAGTTAACGACCTCAAACCATTTATCCAGGACCTTTGAGGTTGGAGACAATAACAATTCCATCAAGTCCCTGGACAAGCATTTTCATAAAAATTAGATATTCATGACAATATTCGTCGTTCAGAAGATGGAGTTGCAGCTTGTAGAACTTCAAAAATCTGATATGCAGATATATAATCTTACACCATGCCCTTTTGCCCTAAGGAGAGAGTATGCCCCAGACATTGAGCCCAAAACTTAGATCTCTGCAATTTATGTTTCAGCAAGTCAACTGTAGAAGCACCCACATGCAGAATTTCAGGGGTAGGTGAATCCAAAACAAAATCCAGGACCTTACTGAACTTTTGGAGATGAGCTTCATATCTACAATTACAAACAGGAGAAAAACAAAAGTTTTCACGTTAATTATAACAATTGAACTATTTCAAACCGAAGCACTAGGGGTAAGGGTAACTATTTGGTTATAATAATAGATTTTAAAAACTAGAAATGGATAGTCATGCCTAAAGCAATAAATCCATTTTTAATCTCATAAAGACTCTGGCTGAGAGACAGCAGTCTAATCAAATGCACATTTCACATGATAACGAAATAAGACATTGACAACAAAATCTCAATCTGGTTCATTTCTCTTAAAATTTTAAAAGTGTAACACTTTATATTCCATTCATTTTCTCTCTTCCAACCAAAACAATCAGCAACAAAAATGTTATTAAAAAATCAACATTATAGACATTGGTATCACTATCAACTTCCAAAGTACTAGCAGTTAGCACTTTTGGCATTGGCCAAAAAAGGACTTCATTGATGTCAGAATAAAGAGTAAAGTTGAATACACTATTTTTCACACAATATTTCTATGTTTTTTTCTTTAAACAATGCCCTAAGGGCATTCATTAGCATTTTGCAAGAGTAAATCACTAATTTAAATGTTATAAAGATTAAGTCACCATTCACCAAATATAGTTTCTGAATTTAAATGTGCTCTTGAAAAGAATAAAATTCTAGAATGATCCATGAAATTGAAAATGGTCCATTACATTGATTCTTAAGTAAACCACCAAAATTCTTAACTTTACTCTAGATCCATGAAAATTGTCAATTTAGTCTTGAGTAAACAACTTACTATCAATTTGATCCCTATAGTTAATCGCCCACTATCAATTTGGTCCTAACATTACCATCGAAGGACTAATATAAGTAAATTTTACAAAATGAAAGACCTTTTTGTAATATTAATAATCTAAGAGACCTAGTTGAGAGTGCCTAAAATGTCAGAGAAGAATTTGGTGGTTTCCTCACGACTAATTCGATAATGTGATCGAGAATTTAAAGTTTTGTTAACTTCAAATTTACAGTATCATATACTAAATTGGTGATTTATCAATAAAATTAATAAGAAAATGCATTACAAATGAAGTACCTGAAATAAGCATCAGCATCTCTTTTAGAAAACTTAGAAATCTCAGAATGATCCTTTTCATCACTCTGTCCTAACAGCATATAACGCCCATCCAGCGAAGGCGTAAACGACGCCGCCATCGGTTTCAACAGCTTCAAACCATGTCGTTTCAACTCCAACTCTCTTTCATTTTCAAAATTCACCAAAACAAAATGAGGATTTTGATTCTCAAATTTGGAAGCGGAAAACGAAAATTCAAACGAAGAGTGTGAGTGCTTACGTGCCTTATGATCTGTGGACGGAGGAGGCTGAGGAGGTAGCTACAGCGAGAGAATTTGAAGCCAGGGATTAGTTCCTCAGTAACAGCGGCGCCGCCGATGAGGTGCCGGCGCTCGAGAACGGCGACTGAGAGGCCGGCGCGAGCTAAGTATGCGGCGGCGATCAAGCCGTTATGGCCACCGCCGATGACGACCGCGTCCCATTTCTTCTGCTTTAAAACTGAGGTGGCGCCTCCGTCGGAGAAAGTGGTTAAGCTTCTTCGCCACATCACTCACTCACTCACTCAGTGCTTTGTCAGCGTGTGAATCTTCCAACTGAATCAATAGTGCTTTTTTTAATTAATTTTTAAAAATAAAAGGACGCTTTCCATAAAATAAAAAATAAAATAAATTGAACTCAAAAGATTTGTCTTTTGTTTTTTTTTGACTAAACTCCAAAGGTTTGGTTAGTTTGTCAGATCAAATAAAATTCAGTTTTTCACTTAAAAAAATTAAAAATAAAAGGACGCAATACTCTTTTTTTTTAAGGAAGCAAAAGAAAGAAAAAAGTTAAGAAAAAAAAAAACTATTCACGAATAAAAAAAGTTCGTGTTATATCATTTCTAAGAAGATCGCGAACGAGACATAAGTCAAGAAGTCGGCATCTGATGAGGCTCCGAATTTAACGAAGAAATCTGCACATTGAGGACGCAACACTCTAACCTGATATTTCTATTTTTCACTTAAAAAATTATATTTTTAACTTACAACATTATTATTCTGTCAAAAAACTTATAACATTATTATCTATTTTCAGTAAAAAAAAAATATAACATTATTATCTTTTTTTATATATATAATGTACTAGTTTCATTCTTTTCCCCATTTATTCCATTACTAAATGAGCACATTTATCCCATCAACTGGTTATTTCAAAATAATTTTATCATTATTTTGATAATATTATTATTAGATATCTTTAAACTATTATAAATATAGATTTAAATTTAGAATTATCAAAAGTTCAAATAAATAACTTTAAAATATAATATTATGAATTTAAAATAACAACTATAACTACATTGTCAACATAGACATAATTGGCTGAACTGTATGATCAGTTATTTTGTTGTGCGTTTATTTATCTGCTTACTTTATAATTGGATTTACTATTCTAACATCTTAGTATTTTAACCAATGTCTACAATCTGCAAAAACATGATTATATAAGGGCCATAAAATCTCCCTCAAGGTAGCAACCCTTGAAGTTGCAATCTCACATCAAGTATCAACACAAAATGTGTTGCACTTTAATTTGTACTACAATCACATGTCACATTATCTTATCAACCGTAAATCAGTAAACTTTTTCAGAGTTCCTTTGCATTTGTATATTTATAACTGCAAGTAATCTTGGCTAAGATTAAATATTACATTGTTATTTTTGTACTCTTAGGATTTAAGTTTGGACCAAACTTAACCACAAAAGATAATTCGTGGAGTGAGTGTTTCCCTACTTATAGTCATTGTCTCGGCCAAGGATTGAACATCGAGCATAGAAATTTTGCCTTTTATATCATCTTATAATTTGAATTTTAACCTACCTCAACCCCAAAAGCTAATGTGTGGATCGGGGTGAGGGTTTATCTTCGCTTATAACCACTATCTCGGTCATATCACAAGTCAGCGTGTGACTTCCATCATGTACACTAAACCGTTTGCATCTACATGTCTTAATGGTGAAGTAATAATCCAAATACCAGTATTTGCAATTGTAGCATGAAACATAGAATGGATTATTAGAAATCTTCAAGGTGTCATATTTGATATTATACCCTCAGGGTACGTATAAGCGTCAGATATAGCTTGAGGTTTTCAGAAACATACAATGCATATGAAGACCAGAACTGTCCGATCAATCATCGAAGACAACATGACGACGAATATTGTTTGTAAATCAGTATATTTGTAAAACTAATCCATTACAGAAAATATGATTACTTTGTACTGAAATTTTAATATAATATCATAGCACTATGCCATAACAAAATATAGTTCTGAAAATGAAAATAAAACTATATTTCAAAAGGAAAAGGAGTTGAAATTATGAATCATTGCATCACTCTTGTACACACGTTAAAGACTAAAAAGCTCGAAAGAGTTACATTGCCCAAATAGAAGATGATATCTATAAAGGGTGTTAGTGTGTCACGCTTAAATCCAAAATCTATTGGTTTTTAGTGTTCTTGAAATTTACAGAATAAACAATAAACACAGAAATTCCAACTTTAAATCAAAACCGGAGAAAATCAGGACGAAGAACATGTTGAAGATGGAAAATCAGAAGAGCAATCAGAAACTGGAATCACAAACTGCAACTTGTAGTGAATCCGAAAGAAGATTATCGACAAAAAGAGGTGGGAGAGAAATTAAGAAGATCGGTGAACTAGGTGAGAGAGAGAGAGAGAGCGAGAGAGTTTTACCAACAATCAAGAAGTTAAACATAAATAGATGTTATATTACAAAATATAGTCACAACTCACAAACATAACCACCCTAGAGTCTTGAAAAAAATGAAAAGTTTTAGCTTCCTACACATGCCAAATAAATAAAAGTTATCATTGTACTACAAAAGAAAAAACCAAATTTGAATGGATCCATGATAACTGAAAATCATGGAATTTCACAAGAAACAGGAATAGATTAATTCTACAACAACAATTACTGGCTGACAATGCCGAATAAACGTCTTCACTTGTGGGGAAGTTTAACGATTCTTTGTAGAACAACCGTCCTTGCCTTTATAATGTCACGGCTACAATTATCAGCTTGTGCTCCTAAATCTTCGACATTCTTCATAAAAACTCCCAACTTCTTCTTGATTTCCTCTATCGCGACCTTCACTGCTTCTTCTTCGATGGCAAAATCCACATTCACTTTTAGAGACTCGATCTCAACTTCAAGTCGATTAACTAGAACCCGGATATTGTCCAAATCCTTTATAGCTACATAGGATCCAACTTCCATTGAGATAGTTACTTCCTTATGTCCTTTCAAAGCATTTTCATAGTTCTTCATCAGGGTGTCAATCCACTTTCCCATTGAGCCGATTGGGATAGCAGTAACAGCAGCTACAGCAGCCGCAACATGTGGAGAAGCAACGGCTGCCGCTACAACTGAGCAGATCAACACGGCAGCAACCGTGGCTACAAATATGATAAACAAGACTTTCCTCCAAGTACGGATTTGTTTCAGTTTCTTATCAAGTTTGCCTTTTCTGAGTTGTAACTTCTCAAGCATGAGTATTTGCTGATTATAAACAGATTGATATATTTGGAAGAATTCTTCGGTGAAAGGATCACCAGCAGCCTTAAAATTCCTCAG
Source organism: Trifolium repens (assembly GCA_030408175.1). Classification (NCBI taxonomy): domain Eukaryota; kingdom Viridiplantae; phylum Streptophyta; class Magnoliopsida; order Fabales; family Fabaceae; genus Trifolium; species Trifolium repens. Next base: position 10,544,273 of record CP125837.1, read on the forward strand.
TTCCTCTAAAGTCCTCGCATAGCGATTGTCTCCGGACTCAGTTTCCTCTTCAAACTTTTGAAGAGCCACATGAATAAGCAATTGACTATCCCTGGCTTTCTTTAAGCACTTCTCTAAAGCATTGCAGAAATCTAGAGTTTTCAAGCTGTTATCAAAATACTCTTCAACAAGCTCAAACAGTTCTTGACTCTTCCATATATCTTTCTTACAGTCTAAGATTACCTTGACAACTTCCTGATTCATCTCAAGAAGGCATTCCGTGACTTGTTTCAGTGAATCAAACGAAAGGGATCGAACTTCAACTCCAACTGCAAGAGTATTGATGACCTGATTTGTTCGAGCTTGAAGGTTGCTGTCAAATGACTGCAAATCTGAGTCAAGCTTGCAGGCAGCTTCATATGACCTCAGTTCAGTTATCATATCAGCATTAAGGTTGATATCAGACGCCGTTCCAGGGGTTTTCTTACTCATACGACCCCCCATTGTGGTAAAATAAAAACCTGATCACAACATAAAGCAAAAAATACATAATTAATTTCAAATTATAACTACATTGAATACAAATCCTGACTGGAACAATCCCTGACAAACTTCACTTAGCTACCTACTTAACTCCAGATTAACAGACCCAGAGTTTTAAATAATGGTCTGTTACCGTGAAAACGGACATGACAAAATGGTATTTGTAGTATCTGATACCGTTTTTTCCCATTTTGACAGAGTGAAGAAAAATCACAAAAATGACAGCGATGAAACACCGTTACGCCACGACGAAACTAGGTTACGGCCAGCCGCAACCTAACTTTATTAGTCATTAATTAGATTTTTTAGAAGAAACAAATTCAATAAAAAATTATGAAAAGAATTACAGGATATGAAATCATGAAGAAACAATGAGAAATTAAGTTATTATGGATCATATGATATGATAGTACAAATAATTTTAAAAATATTTGTGCAATGTTGTGATTAATTCACAATGTAACAACCACAATCCGTAACTCAGCATCCGTAATAGCTGAAATCGCGAAATCCTTAATGCAACCGTGATTTCAACCGCTATTTAAAACCTTGGCCAAACCCCTTTTTCCAAAAACCGGATAATTAAGATTTTTTTTTTTTTTAAAAAAAAAAAACACTTTTTGAAGGATGGAAACCAAGTTTCACCTAATTGGTAAAGTAAAACCCCTATGATAACGAGTGTAATTATATGAAAGAAATAGATAAACTTGATAGGAAAAATCTGAACCTAATAAGGTAAATACAATCAATCTACTTCCACAAATCAATGCATTGTATTGCTATTTGCAAACATTTAGAAATTTTTAAGAACACACAGTAATTGCTATAAACAGAAACCCTAGTTGATGAAATTGATGAAGAAGTGAAATGAAGCAGACCCAGATAGAGAAATGAGTAAAGTTGATACCTTTGAAAGCTTAGTGAAGAAGAAAACGAGACCCAGATGAGAAATGGTGAAAATGAAAATCGATTTAGTTACTATTTTTTAGGTTTTTGTAGAAAGAGGAAAGTAAAGAGAAAGAGAAAGAAGTTAGAAAAATGAGGTTGAAAGGGTATATATAGTTGTAAGATCTTAAAACAAAACAATGGAATTGGAGAAGTTACAACTTAGTACGTACAAGTGTTACTTGCGAGTTAAGAAGAAATGTTGGTGTGTTGGTGTGATCTATCAATGGCTTGCTTGCACGCACGAAGGAATAAACAAAGGGTTTTGGAGTTGGAGAAATAAAGAAAGAAACCGCGGGAATCAAGGTCATTCACAATTAGAGCTGTAAAAATGGGCCGGACTATCGGGCCGGCCCAGTAGCCCTATAGTTTTCTACGGGTCGGGCCGGGCTGGGCTTCCCAAAAATATCATTGGGTCTTATTGGGCTGGGCTATCGGGCCTATGGGCCTTCATGGGCTGGGCCAACGGGCTTTTGGGCTGGCCCATTAAAGAATTAAAAAAATATATCTAAAAATTTTTTTACCTAAAAATAAGGAATTTTAGTTAGCATAAAATCTTTAGATAAAATAAGTAACAAAAGATGAGATTTGTTTTTTTTTTAAGGAAAAAGATGAGATTTATAATTTACTTTTTTTTTTATAATTTAATTTATGTATTTTGAATGGTTATGTTAAAAGTTTAGTGTCTGATGTAAGCTTGAAATTTATTAGCTTTGAGGATGCACTTTATGAATCATCATCCACAAATCTCTCGACTTTTGCATGGATATTTTGAAGTATTTATTATTTCATGAAATCATGACACTCACTTTTTTATGGATATTAATTTGTGTGCGATGCATATGTAGTTTGTGTCGGGCCGGCCCATCGGCCCATGCTTATTGGGTTGGGCTAAGCGGGTCGGGCCTCGGGCCTTAATGGGCCGCCCCACTTAGGCCCAATAGATGTCTTGGCCCTATGGGCCCGGGCCGGGTCGGGCTGGGCCGGCCCATTTGACAGCTCTATCACAATATTGCTAAGTTCGATTTCTCATCGGAATAATTATTGATCAGACTTTACTTATATTACGATATCCTAATATAAAAATTTATATTTAATATATTTGAAAAAATATAATGATTAAAAGGTTTAATGTACAAATTTTACTTGGTAGACATTTTGATGTCTCGTAAGCTTAACTCAATTGGTAGAAAAATCACCTGATATTTGAATGTGCGGCATAATGAGATATTCGACCCGTAGATTGCTTAACCAAAGATATTTCAACTTTGATTTATTACTTGCAACTCTTTCCGGTCACTATTATAAGTAAAAAAAAATTGCTTTTTAGGTTCATTATAAAATAAATATATCAGGTCTATAATATAGGTCAGATATATCTATTTCTCAATGAATCTAAAAAATGATTTTTTGCTTATAATAGTGACCAAAGAGTAGCTTAGATCATTTTACAATACTTCATCCGTTTCAAAATGTAAGGAAAAAAAATCACTTTTTCTTGTTCCAAATTATAAGGAACAAAAAACCAACTTTAATCATTTTCAAGCTTTACTTTTACTTTTTCTCATAAAATTAAATGCAAATTGTAATTAATTTACTCTCTTTCTTCTTTTCTCCATAACCAATAATTAATAAAAATTCTTTTTATATCTTTCCATGAAACTTATTTCAAAAAAAACACAAAAATTCATACTTCAAATTATCACATTTTACTTTTTTTAATAAGTGTTAAATTTTTTTTTTCTTACATTTTGCGACGGAGCGATTACATTAAAGATTAATTATGTGAAAGTGCAGAGATTTTGACGCGCAAAGCATTGATTAGTAACCCAAGAAAAGTAAGTACTGTATTAAGATAAGATGAGTTTAGCACATGCAGAGTTTAACGCGCAAAGCATCCATGGTAGATAGATTAAGCTCAAACATGCTTTTCACTTTAGGACTTTAGAGAACAAAATTACTACTACATTATTTGTTTGACAAGTTTCAATATGAAAAGGACACCAAAAGGAACAAATATTTTTCCTGTACTTTTTTATCACAAAATTATTATAAGATCTATTTTGAATTTTGTTAGATATTAATTTCCCACGTAAAAATAAATAAGATGATTAATAATGCATTTAATTTGAGGATCTACCTACATATTTATGGGACCGGCTTTTCAATTCCACCTCTATATCTGCTCTCTTTCTGATAATGACCTCTGTTCTTTTTAAGAATATTTTAACGTATTAAGAAAACTAATAATTTTTATTTTAAATTTTGAAAACAACAAATAAAAAGGGTTAGGAAGTCTTTTAAATTTTGTGTTTGTAATAGATTGATCCTCTAAGTTTTTTTCTTTTCAAAATTGGTCTTTTATATCTCACATTGTTTGCAACTTTAAATTTTTTTCATCCAATTCCATTAGAGAGTGCTTACATGTCTGTTTTTGTGCTTACATTGCATGTCCAAATCAGAATAATATATTTTTGAAGGTGCTTAAAATTCAATTATTTTGTCTCCTATAATGTTAGCGATTTTCATTTTATGCCCTCACTGTGCATGCCACATCAATATTTATGAAAAATCTCAAAGCAACATATTTAACGAGGAGCTAAAAGAACATAATCTTAATATTATAGAAATTCGCTATCATTGTAGAGGATAAAAATATTTGAACAAAACTCATGTACAGTCACTTATGTCTTATTGTTGTTGTTGTCCAGTGAAAATATGACACCTGATTTATATACTCCAAGATCAATCCCAATAGAACTCGTTTGATAACCAATCTGATATGAAAGAAAAACTTTGAACATATTTGAAGGAACAACTAACTCTATTTTTTTAGACGAAATCATTAACATTAACAAAATCAGTGGTTGAATATGAAATTTTGTTAAAGATAGAGTATGCCACAATTGTTTTTGCGTAAAGATGTGAGAAAGAGAGATAGAGAATAAACGGAGATTACAGAACTGTGATCGTGTGAATGTCATTTTATCCGATGTGTAATGTTTATTCCAGGTGTCATTTTTTTAGAGGCATTGCATGTAAGTTTTGTCCAAAATATTTTACCCTTTATTTGTAGGCAGCAGTTTCAAAGTGTCAATACATTATAATTTTTTTAAAGAAAAATATAAAGTAGCAAGAGGAGACTATCAAGTATCGACATTTAACTCATATACTCCATTTGTTTTAAATTATAAAAAAAAAAAAATCACACTTATTAAAAAATTAAAACATACTACCACTTGGTAGCTCAGTTGGTATGGATGTCGCATGTATTATATAAGGACCAGGGTTCAAACTTTGATACTTTCACTTGTTCATTTTAAAACTGAAATTTTAGGCATCAGACTATTTGAAGGAAAAAAAAAAAATCATACTATAAAACAATTTGAAATACGTTTTTTGTTTTTTTCTTAAAATAAATGGAGTGAGAGCAAATTAAATTCAACTATATATAATTTTATTGAAAAATATAAATGTTGATTTTGTTTTAAGCAATAATTTTTTTTTTTTCGAGGGAGACAAAAATATAAATGTTGAACATTTTTCACTTATAATTTGAGATAATTTTTATTTTTTTTTATAATTTAAAACTGAGAAAGTAAAATGAGTACTCCGTATATCTAAAAATAGATTCTCTCAATTTCTCTCGATTGTCATATCCAAACAAATGTACAAATTATAGACAAAGAAATTGAGCCCCACAAGTGATATAAGATATTTGGCAAAATTACACAAATGGTCCTTTATCTTATTTATTTGTAACAATTTGGTCCTTTATCTTTTATTTATAACATATAGGCCCTTTATCTTATGAAATTTGTAACACTTTAATCCTTTATCTTTTCTTTTTCCCATTTTGGTTCTTTATCTTTTATAATTCGTTCATATAAACCCTTATCTCATTTTTTTTATTAAAAAAAGCTGATATTTATTTTTTTAAAATATTTTTTTTATTAAAAAAAATTAAAAATCTAGAAAAATGAAGAACACCTTCATCATTTTTCATGATCTTCTTCATCATCTTCCTTAAATCAAAAAAATGTTTACTCAAATTTACCTCCAAATATCATAATTCTATATTATGTTTATTTTAATCTTTTTATAAACAAAAAAATCAAAACCCCCAAATCCTCAATAAACCCTAAACAAATACTCCCCCAAGAGGCGTACATAATTGCAAAAGCAACGCATCCACATAAGCAAAATGGCGGTGTTCTTCCTATTTTATTTGTATGTTCCATTGCAATTTCAAGCACACAGAACAAAGAGAGAGAGCAAAACTTACATAAGTTTTCCAAAATGCTTATGAGAGATACCATAACGCTTCAGGTGTTCCATTCACTCTTGAACAATTCACTGAAACTCTTGATAAGTATGATTATGAGTCTGAAGTTTCCTTTTGTTATAAATTTGTTAGTTTATTAAGGAATTGGGGTTTTTGATTTTTGTGTTTATAAGAAGATTGAAATAAACATAATATAGATTTATGATATTTGGATGCAAATTTGAGAAAATATCTTTTTGATTTAAGGAAGATTCATGAAAAATGATGAAGGTGTTCTTCATTTTTCTAGATTTTTAATTTTTTTAATAAATAAAATATTTTTAAAAAATAAATATCAGCTTTTTTTAAATAAAAAAAACGAGATAAGGGTTTATATGAAAGAATTATAAAAGATAAAGGACCAAAATGGGAAAAAGAAAAGATAAAGGACTAAAGTGTTACAATTTCATAAGATAAATGACCTATATGTTACAAATAAAAGATAAAGGACCAAATTGTTACAAATAAATAAGATAAAGGACCATTTGTGTAATTTTGCCAAGATATTTTGTTCGTGGAACATGTTCCATGTCAGCTGAAAAGAGGAGAAAAAACAAGCTATTGAAGAAGTGTTAGATTTAAACTTTCCAAATTTAGATGTAACATAAGTTATGCAGTAATTCATCTAATCTAAACTGTCCGATTGAAAATGAACGATCAAGATTTCACACTGTATGAAACTACCGAAATCCATATCGTATATTCAGAGTTGTTGGATCGTAGATGAATAACCGATATTTAATATTGCAGCAAATTGTATGAATTTACTACTACAACGAATCCAGATCCATAAATTCAAAAAGGAATTCATATGTCCTGCCATGGGTCCAATGCCTAACCTCTCTGCAGCCTTTATGAATTGTAAGCCTTTATCAAATCAATGGCACCTACACATCTTTCTCGGCAGCCTTTATGAATTGTAAGACTCCACCCCCACCTCGGACCAGTAGTATTATTGAGGGAGACAACAAAGCATCAAAATTTCAAATCCAAATGGGTGTGGAAGTGTAGGAGCTGTCATAAACAATCTATTCTATACAATAATATATTAGTATATTAATATATTATTTTTTTATCAACCCTATGGTTACGGGGGAAAGGATCTCGATAATTCAAAATTCAGTTGATTTCGTGCATTCTGCCTAAACCCTTGACCACTAGACAAAATGATATTTTTACGTCCGGTTTCTTTAACATGTGCACACGAGGACACATGTTAGCATTTTTTTTTATTTAAAATTTAAAATATGAATGCATTGTTAAGAAAACTTGCTGCATTTATAATTCAAATAATTGAGTGTTTGTGTGCTGGTAATTTTTAAACTTTGGGAATCCTATGCAATTATTGCTTAGTGGTACCTATTTAATTGAGTAGGAAATGTTCCTCCTACATACAATTCATGTCTTACTTGCAATTTATTTGGTATGAAAAATGTATAGGCTTGTTTATAAAATTGATCGATAACAATCGCTTTGTCAAACTTTACTTATTTGCTAGCCAAACACCAGATTACGAAAATCCCCTTCTCATAACCAGAAGGTTAAGACAAAAAAAATCATCTACAAAAACAACCTAAATGTTGTTGGTTAACAAAAGCGCCGCAAATTTTGTTTGTTTAACATGCTTCCTTAACTAGGATAGTCTTTGGAGCAGTTTAACGCGTGAAATATTTTCTCCAGCCATGAAAAATTTAGCCGAGACAACAGTATATCTTACAGAAATTCCGAATCAGACAAAGATTACAAAGCAAAACTAGACAACAAAACAAAAAAAGACAAAAAATCGAAACATCTTGAATAATCAAAATAAATATTGACAGAAATTTTTTGCTTAAGAACATGGAAGACTGAAAACAATAATTCATGTTCCAGTAATCAGTTACCAGAAAGACAATGGATGATGCTCTACAAGAGAGAAAAATTAATGAGAAGCAAAGTTGTCTTCTCGTTTTTGCTTCAGCGAGTCTTTTTTAGATTTCTTTAACTGCCAAGGCGGTAAGCAACCTTTATAGTGAGAATGCAGATACAACGAAGACATTGATACTTCCATTTGTGGCATCGAGATTGATGACAAGCAACTGAAAGCGGTTCGAAGTCTCTTTTTTTCATTATCACGCCCTTCAAAGTTGGGATCATGCTGAACTGCGGAAGTTTTAAGGGCATCGGGGAGTATACAATTGCAAAAGGAACCTACAATGAAGGCGAGAAATGATAAATTCCAAAAGAAGTATTTTTTTTTTCTCGATAAATTTCAAAATAAGTATCTAAACAGGAAAGAGTGTATCGTATATATACCTATTCTTGCGAGACGATTGACCCATTTAGGTATAGAATTCCCTGTTAGCTTGTAACAAATATCTTCACAGAAATGGTTGCAATTCTTCACAATCAAGTGATAACTATCACCATTGTATTTTGCAGACTGGTTTTCCATGAACTCTCGAATTTGGAATGGATCTAAGTTAGTAGTTCCCATGAAAATCGACTTCCGAAACTTAAATCCTGGACACTGCCTAGGTTCAACTTCAAATACACCACTTGATGGACAATCATGAGCTCCAAATGCATATTCTACTCCATAAACTGTCAGCATATAGTAACTTCATCTTAGAAAATATTCATCGAGTCCGAAAAAAATCACAGATATAAGTAATATGCACATGCACAGATAACCCTTTCTCTAAAAGTCGACTGAATATTTGTAATAAAAAACAATGTTTTCGGCCTATATGAATTGACTTATTTGAGGTTATCTACTGACATAAGTATTTGTGAGACTATTTGAAAGATCCTATAAAAACAGCTTATGACATGTCTATAAGTTATTTTCAACTTATTTCTATATACTCTCTCCAAGATAGCTTATAAAACAGCTTATACTTTTTATGAAAACAATTTGACTTTTGCTATAAGTGCTTAACTGTCAAGTGAACTGACCTTCAACGCCGGTGTGAAAAATACCAACACCAGCCCAATACATATAGCCATTAACAGTGGTTAAATCATACACATTAAGATATACAGGAGTATTCCCAGGTTTGTTTCCAGCTGATTTCACTTTAGAGAATATGCAAAAGGGTGTCACTGTTTTGTCTTTGAGACGAAGACGCACGATTGACGGCCATCCTTTTTTGAATCCTGATTTCATTTTATGAATGAATCCAGAAAGCACTCAATATCAAATTCCTACCTGCAGATACGTTAAAACAAAAACAAAAAAATCATAACTAAACTTCTCTAGAGGAATCATGGAATGTTCATGAATGGCTATGACTTTTAGGACTCAGGTATCTGGCACAAGGACCGACTAATCCGAGAGACATCAATCTCACCGCCCGCTAGCGGAGGGCCATTTAGGGCCAGAGATTTCCTCTATATGGACTGACGCAACACAGGAAGTGGCGCTAGGAGGATTCGAATATGAGACTTTGAGAGGAGTACACTCGAAAGTCTCAAGCCTTCGTCACCAGGCCAACCCATGTGGGTTTAGTTATACCAATATAAACAAACACAGAAATTATGTATGTAGTAAGAGCACATGGATGTCATGTCACATCTTGAATCTTAGAATACAAACAAACAAGAAGCAAAAAATTCAACTTAAAACAGTTTCATAAGATATAAAGTGAATTGGTATAAAAAAACAATTAGCATGTTAAAAATATTGAAACAAAATCAACTCTAATCTTATATGATTAAGCCACCCAGATTCCATATTAAAATGCTCAAATTTTTTACTCTTTTGGAAAAGCTTAAATCTAATTAGTCATCAAGAATTAGATTAGCAACATGAGAAGTTCAAACTACCAAACCCAAAAAAATCAAAAATAAAAACCAATAAAATATAAAACATAATTCAAGATCTAACTTATATCTGAGCTGAACTTCACGACACATGAAACTGATGAAAGAAAAAATTAGTAAAATATTATCAAAGGTAATAGATCAGATTAGAAAACAAATTAACAAAATAAATAAATAACACTAACAAGCAAAACAAATCAACATTGAGAAAAAGAAAATACACAAAAATAACACCAAAAAAACAACTTAAACTAAAAAGTTAAAATAATAAAAGGGCTTAAACAAGGTAAAAAGAATTCAAGATGCATGAAAAACAAACCTTTTAAGAGTGAAGTGAAGAACAGAACCAGCAAAATATGAATGAATTATTTACAAGTCATAGTTGTTGTTTTGTTTTGAAAGAGAGAAAAAGAAGAAAATGGAACAATGTGTGTGCCTGAAACTCACACATTGTTTTGTTTTGTTAATAGCTACTTCTTCTGACAAAAGAAGTGAAAGCTGGTTGTGTTTTGTAGTTATAGTTAAGAGAGCAGACACAAACTACTTTGTCTTTATTTTTTATGCTTAATGATGAAAAATAATACTCCAACTAATAAACCATTTATTTTTGGAAAATGAAATTTTTTTTGAAAAGTTGGTGGAAAAAAAAATAGGACTTTGTCACAAAATAACTGACTTATTTTTGCAAAATTATTACTTCCAATTTTAAATATATAAAAAAAAATAGACGAATGAAATTTTGTGTAACATATTAAATATATTAATTTTTTTTTAGTGCAACGCATTGGCGACATACGAGAAATCCAATAGCTATTGTGGTGGCTCCTCCCCCTAAAAAAGTAATTAATATCATGTGACCCAATGAACCTCATATCAGATATTAAAAAAATAATTAATTGTTGTTGACACAATTTTTTTTTATATTTAAGAAATTAGAGAGTAGTACAAAAATGATTAGTTTATTTCAACTTTTAATATAATATTAATTTTTATTCTTCTTTCCATCGTACTCTTTTTCTATCAAATTCAACCGTATTCTTTAATTAATATTATTTGTATCATTTTCAACTTAATATTTATGGTTTTATATTTTAAATAATAAAAGTAAATATTTTCCCCAGTTTTTTTTTCATAAGAGCATCTGAAATCAATAAAGATTGATTTGTCTGAACTATATTACATACATTAATTTTTGTTGACTCAGTCATCTATTATACTTCCACCATCTTAAAATATATGATTTTATATTAACTTTGTGTATTATTCATATGATTTACTTTGATCATATTTTTACTATTAATATATATACATATAAATATTAACATATGACATAAAGTTTAATTTGTCCCAATAAATATTTTCAAAATATACAATTTTTAGAATATCAAAAAATATATATAATTTTCAATAACAAATAACTTAAAATATTAATGATTAAAATTTTATATTAATAAACATAAATATGATAATTTTATCGTTTATTATAGGACAAAATAAATCCTGGATCAAAGGTAATATACTATTATAAAATTATACTTTAATAAAAATAATATTTCTCTTTTATTTATTTATTTATTTTATTTTATTTGTGTTAATTGGTCGGTTAGATCAATTATTTTGGTGTGAATTATTGTCACACAATGACACAAAGTTTTGCAACTCAAAAAGTGATGAAATAAAAGGGACTTGCTAATTAGTATTTCGGAGCACTAGTTAAGGAACTAAAAAGGGAAAGAAAAGAAAAAGTATGTATTGAAAAAATAAAAAGTTTTTTTTGACAAATGAAAAAATAAAAAGTTAAATCTTTAAGATGTTGATTCCACAAATTCCAAAATAATATTACTATATTTAGTTACTTTAACTAGTACTCCGGATGCATTAGTTAGCATTTGCCAAAATAAAAATAAAAAACTGGGAAAGAAATTCTGTCAGGACTTGACACTTTGACATTGACCGTCATCATTGCATTTTGCGTTGAATTTATTCTCTTTCTCTTTATTGATTTTTGGCTCTTTTTCTTTTTTGAAATATGGTGTGTTTGTTCTTTATTAGAAAAAAATAGTACCGTATTAATTACTTCCTCTAATCTTTTATATGGAATAATTGATGTATTTAATTTAATTTTTAAACTAAATATATAATTATTTTATAAATATTTATTTTATAATAGGAAGAAGTACTTATTTTTATTAATATTAATTAATTAATAAATAATTATTTTATTTTGATTTTATCCTCAAATATTTACAATAATACTAATAATATATACTCTAAGACTCAATTATATATTTATACTGTAATATTTTTTGACAAATTATAAATTTATAATAACAATAATTGTTCCCATAACAATAATTAATTAATATATATCTCATTTTGACTTGTTCAAAAAAAAAATTAATAATAATACTAATAATAATTGATGCATGAGAGTTGATAAACATAATTCGGGAGAGTAGATTTTCTACAATACACTTCTCTTTATGTAGAATCTAAACCACTTTTTTAAAAAAAAAAAAATTGTTCATGCAATCTCAATTTTAAAAAATAAATGAATGACAAGAATTGCACATTGAAATGTATCTTTTCTCATAATTCTCACATGCATGTGCTTTTTTGTCCCTGAGGTATGAGGATTGGTGAAAACAACTTGTCTTTTGCAATTTTATTAAGGGACATATTTCAATTTTTTTGTCAAGGATATATTTCAAATTTATCTAGACATTTATAAAGTGATTTTGTAGTCATTGTTATCAATAATAATTTTATTTATGTAAATTTTGTAATACTCTTTTTTTTCTGAAATAATAAAAGTGTGTTCCTTTAGTATATCCCATTTAATTTGACAAAATCGCAGATTCACAATAATTTTTGTAAAAATATTCTTCACCATTTTAATAAAACTCTTCGATTTTATCAAATTCATTGTGAAATCAATTATTTACTAAAGTAAACAAAAAAATATTATATACTAGGTTGTCAAAATGGGTTAATCGTCCCTAAACAGGCTGGTTCAGATGAGTTTTGAGTTTTATTGAGCCAGACCAAAAAAGGTCATATTTAAATTCGAGCTTCCCAAATGGCTGCTACTTTTTCAAAAGTTGACTTTTAGGCTTGAAACTAACTCAAAACCTCTCAATGTAGTCATTGGTGTCCACTGATTCTATATGGTTGCTTCCCAAATGCGTACATTGTCATTTGCTTATCGGAGCTGAGATATGATGACTCCCTGCCTCCCCACCCGAAAGCCACATAAGTGAGTTAGCTCCACCACCTTATTCATCATACCGCCAAGTCCCTTTGCAACTAATAAGAACTAGAATGGCGCAAGCGGGTCCCTAAAGATTCATGTGGACTACAAAGTTATTGTTTACTCTTTGAAGAATGGGATATCATGGGTACTTTTTTCGATTAGAGGTTATATAAAAGATTAGGCAATTATTGGCTAAAGAGTGGGAAATCAAAATTTGGCATTCGAATCATGAAGCCAATTTTTATATTGATGCTTGTTGTGAGTTTAAATTATTGCTTAACACCGATAAAAACAATGCGTGGAGAAAATAACAATGATTACCAAACTAAACATCCCAAACAAATAATCTAGCAATCTATGTGTAAAACAAGTTCACAATCAAATCAAAGACAAAAGAGCAGAGGAACAAACACACCAAAATTGTTTATCTAGTCTGGTCTAAAAATGATTTACTTCTGTAGGAGAGAAATGTTCTGTGATCCACTATTATTGAATCTTTACAAAAGATACAAATGAACTACAAGAAATTAGTTGCAAGAGTTCTCTAAAAACAAACCCTAATTTATACCATTTTATCTCAATCTCTTAACATCACGAAAGTTGCAAAGGCGACCTATAATTGTCTCCAATTGTTCACTCAGAGCAATCCCATATTTATCTATTTTTCTCTCAACCCTTCACTTGATATTCTTTTCCACTCAATTAAAACTCACTATAAAAAGCTTCTAACCTTCGATTATTAGCTACAAGAGATGTTTACAATGTGTTTCTCAACCCTATAATCTCACACAAAAGCACTTAACCTTTAATCCTCAAGTTTCCCAAAGAATTATATCTTTTAGTTATGACCTAACTCACTTAAATTTTCTAAAAATATGTAATTTTTATACCAAAACCCGACATAGCCGCTTCACAAATGTGCTCTAATAAATACTTTAAATTTAAAGAAAAATTTAAACATAAATTTAATCTATATATACATTCAAACAATATGTTGTCATATGATATGATGAGTATATGTAGGGGTGGCCCCGAACAAGGACAACACGACCCTTCACCCAAAGCATCAGAAATAAGGTGGCCTCGAGTTTTTGATTTGTCAGATATTTTTAAATATTTGCTAGGCATGTTTAAGTATAATTGATTTTAAAAAACGATGTAATTTAGCTAATGTCTTAGCGGATTTATCATTTGTGTGAAATAATGTATGTATTCATGGGTTCGAGTTTCATCTAATGCACTTTTTGTATTTTGTTTTTATCAACGACCCAATTTTTAATATACAATTTTGTTATTTGATGAATAAAAAAATAAACTAATTTACTAATTTCTCATTTTTGAGTCCACCTTGGGCCTCAAAATATGTTGGCCCGGCCTTGTTGTGAGCGATGATTTTATACATATGTATATACCCGTGCTAAGACATCAATTTGGGACCTTGTTGTGAGGGATGATTTTATCTCCATAGGATTAAAGTAAATCTTTTGATGGGGAAAAATTATAACCAAAATATCTTTTAATATACACACGTGGATTTTTAATAGTGCATCTTTTAGTCATTTTGCCCTTTTAAAAATAATAAAATAGTAAAGAAACTAACCTATTTTAAACCAACATAACACTCCATCTGATTCATATTTTCCCTAAAAGAATCAAACAAATCGAGAATTAAGAACCGTAGAGATAAATTCAATACCCACTTAGGCTTATGTTTTGATCTACATTGTGTTCTACTTTGGTGTCTGTCCTATTCACAATTTCTCTAGTGTCGCCAATCGTATCTTAGTTTAAAGGTAAATTTGCTTGCAATGTTTTAGGAAAATGCTACGGCACATAAAATCATAAATAAAGAAATTCTGGCTTAAAATTCGTGCATTCAATACAATAGAAGTATAAAAAATTATCTTTTATTTTTATTTTTATTTTCACTCTCTAGTTCCTAGGAGAAGCGGCCCTAATTGTCTAGAGTTCGGGGTGAGTTCTGATATTAAGTGGTTTTCACACTCTTTGTTGTGTTTTGTATATTGCATTTTTCCCCTTTGTCTGGATTCTATCCCATGAGATTTTCCAAACAATTTTTTTTAAATGAGTCGATCGTTGAACAGTTTTGGTCTAGTACCCAAATTTATCCTCTTTTCACTTATTTAATTAATACTAAATTTTAGGTGTAAACATAATTCAGATGTTCTAAATTTCATGTGATACTTGCACTTTATATTTGCCTTTAAAAAAAGAAAAGAAAAAAAAAAAAGTAGAAAAGTCATAACGTTTCAATTTTTTCTAACATGGAATATTTTTATTGCGGAAAATGAGTATAATATTTTTCCTTTATTAAGATATATTTTTTTGAAATCAAAGTACTAGTAGTAATTAATAACGATCCAAATTTATCGAGATATAATATCACCGGATCAAATTCTCCTACAAACTACACAGCAAAAAAACAAAAATCTCAACCGTTAATAAAATCCAGCCGTTCATATTACCATTTCATCAACAATCAATATCCATCCAACGATCATTATTTACTACAACAAAACGTTTCGAGTGTATATAATAAAAACTCCAATGTTGCTAACATAATAAAATTGAATCAAGTTGAAGAGATAAATAAATAAATAAAACAGTGTTTGGGTTTACACTTTTACACAAACTTGTCTTTCGCGCCACAAGGATTTCTCTTCTCTCCTCCACAAACTCGTTAATTTCAATTTTTTGCTTCTCCTTCACTTTCACTTCTGGTAATTTCCTTTTTCAAGTTTTTCTTATTTTTCTTTTTCTTTTCAATTGCTGTTTTCTTTAATATTTTTTAGTTGTTGTTAGTTTTCCTTATTATTTAGCGATTCAAAGTTCAAATACGTATGTTGTTATGCTTTTCGATTCTCTTTAATTAGTTAAGTTCGAGTTCGATTCCTGACTTAAACAATTATTCTTATTTTTATCAGAACAATTTTTTAGTCAGACTTTAATTATATGTCAATTGAACTCTGGATTACCGGAGTCTTTCGGTGTGAATTGAAAGGTTAAGACTTTTTTTAGGTTTATGATATATTTTAGGTTTCATTGTTGATGGTGGATTGTGTAATTGAATACATGGTTTATTTTACATTGTGTTTGATTGGAGGAAGATGAAGGAGTGGAAAGTGAAGAGATTGTTTTAAATATGTCTATTCAATTTTGATTGTTTTCCAAAATTAGGGGGATTTGTAATGGTAGGTGAGAAGTGGATCCGGATTATCTCCCGCGCATTCTTTGTTGTCCGTTCTGCCATCATCTCAGCCGTCCGTCCACATTTTTTCGCTCTCTTCAAAATTGCGTCTTTTAATTAATTTTTTATAAACTCTCATCCGGTGGATGAAGCACTAAAGGGATGGCTGAGCACATGAGTAGTAGTGGATCCATTTCCGAGTCTAGTTTTTTTTTTTACCACCAGTATTCGGCCCACTGGACAGTCTAATCTAGTTCGGGAGTCAGTTCTGGGATCAAGTGGTTCCAGCCCCCTCCTGAGTCTAGTTTATGAGAGAAGTAAAGTTTTTAAAAAATTTAGATGTATTAGTGATTGAAATATTTTTACATTAAATGTTTTAAGAGTGTAAAAATTGAATTAGCACCTTCTCTCCATTAATATCTCTCTCCTTTCCTTGTTAACCAAGCAAGAAACGGGTTATTTTCCCTTCTCTCCACTCAATCGAATTCTCATTAAGTCCGTTGCTTCCCTGCATTAATCACTCCCCTCTTTCCCCCTTCTATCCACTCTTTGGACCAAACAGACCCTAAGTTTTATGACTGTCACTATTAGTGTTTATTGTTAAAGACCGGCTATAACTGCATTGGTAATTGCAAAGTAGAATTTGAACAAACCACTGTTTTCTGCTATCCGCGATTGACAGCAGCTGTTAGTAATAAATTGAAGGAAATAAGATTGGGGGGAAATATTTTTCAATTTTGTATTGATTGAATAGAAATAGATCACTTTTATTTATTTAGGTACATATTTACAATCTCCTTGTTTCTTCAAAGTTTGAACCTATCAAACCTAATTAACTATCTAGAATGTTTGGTCAAGTAATTGAAGAACTTCCAATGCAACTATCCAGATAATCTGTCAAATATTCTAGACATTATTTTTCGTAGAAAACATTTGAAGAGTAGAGGATTGTTCTTTGACATTATGTGTATTGTGCTTGTGTTTTGATAAGGAATTATTTATCGGGAAGCTACTGGATTCGCAAGTTTATCGAGCCTGATGGGGAAAAAAGAAGAATCAAATCCATTTAGCAGACCTTACAATTTTACGATGCCTCAAGATGTCAGTAAATCATGTTATGGCTATCTTAACTCATTTTATCTATATGCAGTCTGCTTATAGTTATAGCTGATATGCTCTACTTTATTTTGATTTTCGTTTCTAACAGCAAACTCCAAACAACGCCCTACCACATTGGTCAACAAGTATGCAGGTATAAAACATTTTCTACTCTGAACCAATCTGTGATGGTATCTTGGTCATGTAACTTGCGTCTCATACGTAGAGAAAAAACTGACTCTTTTATTTTCTTTTAAATTTTCAACAGTCTTATTACAATCCCGGCTCTACTCCAACCCCCTTTTATAATCAATTTGCAGCTGGTCCTTACTTGTATCATCCGTACATGTGGCAAAATCAGGTAACAATATACATATTACCACACCGTATATCAGCTTCCCTTTTAGACGATGAGAAAGGGACAAGTCACCACCTTTATTTTCACATTTTTTTGTTGTTTGGTTCAGGCAAACAATGCACTACTTCAATGCGATGCTTTACATGATCCCGCGAGGCTCTCCAATAAACCTCATGTAGCTGAGGTAAGCCTAAACCTTTTAATAAATATATTCATAGCAACTACTAGTGGATGGATTCAATGAACGTTTGTTCATCTTAGAGCAACTTCCATAATGAATTTTGTATGAGTTTGTATATTCAAATACAAATGTTTATGCATTTTGGTCAGGATGCTGCACTGGCCTTTGCAAAAGTGGTACATAGGAATCTTGGCGAAAGAAACCCAGACTTTAACAAATTATTTTCTGGAAACTTACATCCTTTAAGTTTAACAAGTGGGGTATCAAGAGAATGTGGAAACCAATCTTCAGCACCAAAAGATGACAAAGATGGAGCCTCAACGAGGTACATTTTGTTCTCTTTTTATTTTTTATAACAGGATATATTTTGTTCTTGTTTTTGGTAAACATATTGATAATAATTTTCCATGCCTGAATAAAAAACTATATGTGCGCAGTGCAGCAAGTGGAAGCAAGAGATCGTCAGATGAAAACCAAGATGACACTAACAAAGTATGTTGATCTGATAAATTTTAATATAAATATGTGGTTGATGAATGTAATATGTGTTCTCCCACTGTTATGTTTAGAAGTTAGAACACTTAAAGAGAGTAGTAGTTTGTTAAGACTTTAAAATGCACCAATTTATTCTTCAGTACAGGTCATATGCTTAAAATCTTTGGGGGAAAAGTCTAATTATATCTTTTCTGTGGCAGGACTTTCCTTTAAGTAAGAAGCAGAAATCTGACTTGATTATTGGGGATGGTAAGATTATTGCTTTATCTTTTGATTATCTGAATAATTAAAATTCATGTTTTATGATCTGAAATGTGACTAGTACCAAAATTGTATTGCAGTTCATGGACTAACAGTCTTGCATCTTGTTTATTTGTAGAAAATCCATCTGGGCTGACTCAGAATTTGGAGACAGTCGTCAAGGAATCTGATGCTGATGTTGAAGCTGATGCTCAACTAAAATATACGGTACTATAAAATTTTATGGGTTTTTGTTGCATGTTTGAAAAGGTTTTATTTGTGGATTAGCTAAAATATAAGAACAATCAATTTTTACTAAGATAACTTGTAAAATCTCTTTTGAATCATCAGCTAAATGCTGTTGTATCTTAAATTTTACAGCATTTATTGCTAATAATAAACTGCATATTCAATGTTGAAATGTAGTAAAGAAAGCAACATAAAGAAAGAAAAATGACATTGACTAGCTCCTCCTTTATATATCTTAGAATTCCTTAAAGGTACATACCCTCTACGTAGGCCATTTATAATTACTAGGAAAAAAAAGAGACATGGGGTTATAAAATAATGTAATGCTGATTATAGCACAAGTGGTTTAACATCTTTAGCACATTCCCTCACTTTAACATGCCCCCTCATACAAACATGTTATATGCACTCCTAGATATTGGAATTCACTCAACATCATAAGATTGGTTCATAAGGTGAGGAATGTCCAAGCTTTTAAAGAACTTATTAGGCACTTCTGTAGTCAATATGGGACTTGGATCTTTTCCAATATGCTCACAGAAACATAGACACCGGCAATGATTTGAGAAAATAGAAGGGATTGAATGTAACGCCACATGTTAGTTTCATGAGTCTTGGACACTGAAAATTTTCAAACAATCGGAGACATCATCAGTCTAAAGTGTCAGTGTAGCCTAGGTTTGGAAAAACAGGGGTGACAAAAATAAAACTCAATACTACATCATGGTGATATTTTATATCAAGAGCCGATTCTCCTGAAAGCTTAAGTTATTATGTAAAGTTACACAAATGTGGTGCCCCATTGACACATCGTAGGTATTGAGATTTAAATTGTTAATTTTCCATTTTGTTAGATATGATTAGTTTTGTTGGATACCATAGATAGTTACACCATCTACCTAATCCCATAAATAAATCTATATGATCCACACCATGCCAAATTGGCAATAGTTATAATATGTTTTCTTGGTGTCAACTGATCTGGTAAGAAATTGCATTTTCAACTTGTCTTAATTTTTTCTTGTCATTCAAAAAAAATAAAATAATTCTTTTGTTTTAGTTTGCATTTTCTTTCTCCACTTCATTCTTATCATTTATGAGCCTTTCATATGCTACCACCATTTTACAATCCAGCATTCTAGCTAGATATGTCTGGTGAATGCATTTCAAAAAGTAAATCCCTATTTAGCCGCATTTCTTTTGACAGGAAGACGATGATATAAGAAAAGAAAGAAAAAGACAGTCAAACAGGGAATCAGCTAAGAGATCAAGGATAAGGAAACAGGTACATACTAGACCACGTCTGACGCAGCAGGTTTTTATGGTTCTGTAATGCATAATTATCCTTTTTTTTCTTTTCCATATCACAGTTTATCACTTTCTTTTATCTGTTTTCCTTTACTTTTTCATGTGACCTTATTTCTAAGCATGCATTCAAATGGAAGTGACAAATACAAAATGAACGCCATACTTACCCAAGATACTTGGACTAATTTGGAATTTTACAAGCACCTATTTCTTAAAACACATGACAGAACTTGTCCAGCTAAGCTACACTTTAGACACTAGACAGTAAAGATATATATACTGATTACTGTTGAGAGCTAGATTGCAAAATATCAAAGAAACAATGGTTTTAACTTGGTTGGTTATGCCACATGGCCAACTAAGTTGATGAAAAGGACACACCAGGTCTTAGTTTTCTTCATTGATGATCAGTCTCATAGACATGCTTATATTAATAATCTAAATTTTTCAAAAACGTAAGCTAAAAGTTTCTTATTATGAACTTATGATGCATTCTCAACAACCTTTCCTTTTGTTTGGAACATGATTGTAGCTACATGCCTACATGAATATGATTCTACATGGCGGGGCTTTATGACATCGATTGATCCATGCAATTGAACCCACCTAGTGGAAATTGCTATTATTGTTGTATAATCATAGGATCTTGGCTTGCCAAACAGCCAAATAGTATCTTTGATTACCATTGTGGAAGTTTCAAATTTTACTTGCACTTCTCGTTGACTTTTATTTCATCTCTTGTGAATTTGTCATGGTTTTCTCCTCGAAACATATAAACTTTTATCATTGTTTTCAACTTTGTATTTCATTTATGTTTTCAGAAGCTGAACTTTGTATTTCATTCTTGAACTTTGTATTTCATTTGATGTTCTCATTATTTGTGCCTTGGCAGCAAGAATGTGAAGAGCTATGTAAAAATATAGACACTCTTAAGGATGAAAATTCAGTCTTAACACAAAGGCTCGTTGCGCTTTCTGAGGAATGTTTGGAGCTCACCAATGAAAATGAATCCATTCAGGTCCATCATTTTAACTCCTCTTCTTATTTATTCAATTTATGTCATGCATTCAACTAAGATACTTGTTTGGCTTGAGAAAATATTTTCTATTTTCACTTTTAATTACAAAAATGTCTTCTTGTTTTCTAATATTTATGAGAAACAATTAAATAAACTAAAAGTTAGGAGATAAAAATGTAAACTCCAATTGTTTTCTAATATTTTGATAAGGACTTATATTTTATTAGAAAGAAATAGGGATAAACTCCAATTGCAAAGATAGAACGCTGCAGAACTTTGCGGGTATGCACCTCCCTTTACCCCAATGGCTTCTTCTATCCTTTCTTAAATGACAAGATATCCTCTCCCTCTCAACCCTTGTTATTTATAGACATCATGACCACCTTTCTAACAATTTCCAATTAACTAACTAATCAGGTCAAGTACCGGCAACGCAACAACAACTGAATCTATCTTACTAGGTGGGGTGTACTGTCAAACACTAACAATAGACCCCAAAAAAATTCACTTTGTCCTCAAAGTCAACTAGAAATATAAACCGAAACACAATTCCTTTAGGGTTTCATTGTCTACTGTTCCTAGCTTCAGCAGTGTCAAATGAGAAACTCTATAGAGTTTAAACCCTTTTGCTGCCAACTCCCCGCAAAACTCTCATCCCTATTATCAAAAGACCAACTTGTAATCTCCGCATTAATGTTTCAGAATTTGTGATACACTACAACCCAATTCGCAAATAATAAGCAGCAACACACGATGGATTATATACCCTCTTTACCCCGTGTTAGTATTGAAGGAATTAGTAATAGTTCCGAGTCCATTCTCTTCCATATATAATTTGTGATTTTGTATGGAAGGAAAGTGAGAATGAGGGATATATCCTTCCATACAAAATCACACTCACACATTATGCATTAAGGATCTTCTTACATGCACTCCTCCTCAACTTCCTATTTCGACCCGCCCATTTGATGTAACAGATTTTGCCACCTCCACTTTGCTGACATGGCTCGTCACCTCTACGAATTATTTGTTTTGCTGTGCAATTTTTCTTTTCTCTCCATTAGTATCATAATGATTTGCATATCCTGTAACCGACCTTGAGCACGATACCCATCACCCCTAAATGTTGTGAAATAGTCCATTCCGTGAGAAATAGCTCATATACAAGTTTATAGGAGCTGATTTTTTTATGAGTAGGAATCAAACTCGGTACCCCGGAGTTTACAACACTTGCACACACTATGTACTAACCACTTGCGCTAAATCCTGGTGGCGATAGGAACTGATTCTGAAAACAAAAGAAAATAGTGTTAAATAGAATACTCTTTACATGATAACTAGATCTCTCCCATTCTAAGTTCTTTTCCAAAACAAAAAATTAAGCATATCTAATCTCTCCTTCCTATTATTTATATAACCTATGATCTTTCTTTGTAACCAACTTTCTAATTAGCTACTAGTGCAACTAATTATCTAAGGAAGTTACCTAACATGAAAGTAGCCAAGTTCATTATCTTAGATGTCATTATTTATTCATAGTTTTTTATGTTAGTTTATAAAGAAGTTAATTCTCAGTATTGTATTGTGTTTCTCAATGCTCTCTTTTCAAAATAATTCCTGCTAATTTGAGTGAGATTTGGTGATGGAACAGGAAGAGCTAATTAAGAAGTATGGACGCGAATCAATTCAAGATCTATTGCTCCTCATGAAGCCTGCTTGACATTTTTTCTGGAGCACTCCCAAAAAATAGTTTAAGATAGGAAACAACTTCTGTTTTTTTTTTTTGGATAACAAAATTTAAGATGAGGAGATGGTTCCTT
This sequence comes from Trifolium repens, assembly GCA_030408175.1. NCBI lineage: Eukaryota > Viridiplantae > Streptophyta > Magnoliopsida > Fabales > Fabaceae > Trifolium > Trifolium repens. The sequence continues at coordinate 10,567,096 of CP125837.1, forward strand.
TGTACAAGTTAGAGAATACCTTATGGCTCAAGAAACACTTAGAAAGAGATTTACATTTACATTCCTCAAGGATACTGGTGAGCTCGAACCCGGAACTTTTGAGTCCAAGACCTGTATTTTTATTCTAGAGCAAACCCATGGTGTTATTTGGGCTGCACTTGAATTTTGACCCTGCTTTAATCAATATCTCGTATTAGACACAGATGCGAGAATGAATTCTCTCAATTTAATTTTCCTAACTTTCCTCAAGTGTAATAATCTTTACCTTTTAATTCACTTTTTTCTTCTTTTCATTTTCTCTCTCCCCCCAAATCAATGGCTCAAACAAAAATTTACCCTATGTCGCTTGAGAGGATCCTCTCTCCATTAGATACAATGATATATTTGTAAATCAACATTAAAATTATCTTTTATTAGTAAAAAAATAAATTTTGAGATTTTAAAATTTTAAGGTTTTGGAGATATATTTTAATTACCCATATTTTATTTTGCAACAAAGTGCACGTGGTATTTTGGGCATGTTTGTTACAACTAAAAAAAAAATTAGTGTATTTCATTTTTTTTATAACTTTTAAAAGTGTGTTGTATCATGTATGTGTATGTTTGTCGTATCTGTGTTTGAAAAACTGTGTCTATATAACCAAGTGGTTTAAGTTCAATTAATGAGCTTCATTTTTAACTCATATTAATCTCATTTGGTTAAGTTTAATGAATTATTTGAATTGGTTCAATACATTGTCAGGCCTAGTTGGTAGATGCAGTTTTGTTTTGTTATCTTTGGTTAGGAATTTTTAGTTTAGTTTTTTCTTTTGCATTGTGAATGCAGTTTTGATTTTGTAACTTTTTAATCTTGAACGTTTCTTGTGCTTGTGGATATCTATTAATTAAATATTCTGCTGATTCAAAAAATAAAAAATCTTCGGCTCATGTATGTAATCACCAAGAACACCACCAACTACATGGATCGCACCCCAACATATTTTTTTCTAATTCATCATGTCTTAAATATAATTTTTTGAGTCATACATGTTACTCAACAAGAATATCACTATATATTTTCTTCATTCTTCATCCTTCCATTATGCATCATGCCGAGAGCTCATACTTTCCCTATAGCCTTTCAAACCTGCAAAACAAAGAAGACCACACCCAAGATCAGCCAAGCCCCATGCAAGATCAACCAAGAAACGCTCACTATTCTCCAAGAGGATTTGATAATGCCAACTACAACAATTCTACACCTTCTAGCCCAGTAGCTAATCTGTTTTGCATATATAAGGATGAACATATGAAAGAAGGTATCAATCAATGCAAGAACAACCTCATAGGTAAAATTTTGTCACACAAACCTATACTCAAACCCATTCTACAAAAAATATTCTCATGTTCTGCATAGGATGTGGATTGGTAAGTCATAATGAGGATAAATGCAACAATGTAGCTCAGCCATTAGCAGAAGGTGAAGTTAACCCAAGGGGGCCTGGCTGAGGTCCAATGTTTATGAGAAACGGGTGAATTATAAGAGGGATAAACGCTTCAATAGTAACCCCATGCAATCTGTTTCTGTTAGTGGTGGACAATTTAGCCCTTGTTCCTAAGGTTGTGCTTGAAATGATGACAAGTTCAATCTCTTGAAACAAGTTAATGTTTTAATTGATTTCAATTCTTTGAGTTGTTTGCGTTGAATTTGTTTTAATCATGCAATTATCTCAAAATAATGATAAATATATAATTAAATAATTAAGAGTTCGCATAAACTTATCTTTTTTGAGAGATGGTAGTAATTTGATGTCCACAACTACAAAGTAAACAACCATGAATTAATCACGTATAAATGACCTACAAAATAATAAACCATGAAATAATACCTAAGACGTGATGAGTTACCAGCCTTAAGAATTTATCCCCCTCATCAACGTAAATTCTCTAGAATTCAACAAACCCTTTTTGAGGATAAATCATATTCAAGGTCGCAGAACAACTCGAATCCAAGAAATACGCAATGAAAATATAAGCTAGAAAGACCATTTTGACCTTTGAAGTGAGAATGAATAATATTGAAAGTGTTTATGTTGGATGTGGATCGGTCCACTATTTGTTGCCACTTGCCGATTGACAAATATTTATAGATACATCGAATCGCCGCCATTTTCTCAAATTAAGAAAAATGATGACATATGACAACTGACAAATGAATTTAATTAAAATTAATTGTGTTAAGAATGTTTTTTGTCCTAAATACACTAAATTTCATTTTTAGATTTATAAAAATTTCCTTCGTTCTAAATTTTCAATTTTAGTCGCTGTTTTTTTTTTCTTTCAAAAGTTCAAGTAACATTTTCTAAATAATTTTTTAAAACAACATTTCATTATTAATATCTTAAAATATCATTAGTTTGATTATTTAACTATTTAATCTTTGGTTTAATCAATTTTAGTTGTATTGCTTTTATTTATTTTTTATTTGTGTGAACCTTGCGATTCTTATCAAGAAATTTGATGATCTGAAGTTCAACCGAAAGGTAAGTAATGTTGACAAAAAAATATTATAAATTTATTTATAATTTTTTTATTTACCTTTTGTAAAAATTTTCCTTCTCAAAATTCAACAAGAGTTAACAAATCGTTCGTGAGAATCCGTGTTCGATTCATATTTGGAACAATTCTTAACCAAACTCTGGATTACTGAGACAAAAAAAATCTATAAAGTACTTTGAAATCTTAAAAATCTAAGTTATGAATCCATTAAAATTTTATGGTAAAAATCCTGATTGTAAAATGACTTTTAAAAATGTCTTCTAAAATCCCACAAAATCAATTTAATCTCACAAAGTCTTTTAAAATCTTCAAGACTTTTTTTTGCCAAAATAATCTCTCAAAATCTCAATTCCATACACCCACTAAATAATAAATTAAAAAAATGTTCATAAAAAAAATTAAAAAACAAAACCTCTTTTCCTTTCTCAAGCGCATGGATGGATGGGAGTGAAACAGAACAAAGACAATGTTTCAAGTTTAAACCTTTCTTTGTTCTAAAGTTCAAACCTTTTCAATTTTCACCAAAACATAGCAATGTATTTGAAAGAAGGTTGTTCCTTAGTATTAAAAACACAAAAAAAATCATGCAAATCTCCAATCCCATTTATTCTAAACACAAACCCAATTCCAAATCCTGACAAACCCAACAACCTCAATTCAGAATCCTATGTCGTAGAATCCCATGTTGTCAGAGTATTGAAACATGAACCTGATATTGTTTCATCACTTAAATACTTCAAATCTTTAGCAAATTCAGGAACTTTCAAACACACCCAATTAACATACAAAACCATGATTGAAAAGCTTGGAAGAAACAATGAAATGGATGGTATTCAATATCTTTTACAACTGATGAAGCTAGAAAGTGTACCTTGTTCTGAAGAGTTGTTTATAATTGTGATGAATTCTTATAGGAGAGCAAAGTTAGGTGAACAAGGTTTGAAAATGTTTTATAGGATTAGGGAATTTGGGTGTATACCTAGTGTTAAGATCTATAATCATGTTTTGGATGTTTTGCTTAGTGAAAACATGTTTAAGATGATTAATCCTCTTTATAATAACATGAAAGGTGAAGGGTTGGAACCTAATGTTTTTACTTATAATATTCTTCTTAAGGCTCTTTGTAAAAATGGGAAAGTTGATGGTGCATGTAAGTTGCTTGTTGAAATGTCTAATAAGGGTTGTCCTCCGGATGATGTTAGTTATACTACTATAATCTCTTCTATGTGTAAATCGGGTGAGGTGGATAAAGCGAAAGAGCTAGCTCAGAGATTTGAACCTGTGGTGCCGGTTTATAATGCTTTGATTCATGGAGTGTGTAGAGAATATAGGATTAAGGAGGCGTTTGATTTGATGAATGAGATGGTGGATAAAGGTGTTGACCCGAATGTGATTAGTTACTCAACTGTTATTAGTTGCCTTTCTGATATGGGGAACATTGATTTGTCCCTTGCGGTTTTTGGCCAAATGTTTGCGAGAGGATGCAGCCCTAATGTTCATACATTTACTTCTTTAATAAAAGGTTATTTTATGCGGGGGAGACTCGGCGATGCTCTTGGTTTGTGGAATCTCATGTTTCAAGAGGGAGTTTGGCCAAATGTTGTGTCATACAACACTCTCATACATGGTCTTTGCTCCAATGGGAATATGGATGAGGCAATATCTGTATGGAATCAAATGGAGAAAGATTTTGTCCGTCCAAATGTGACTACATATAGCACTATCATAAATGGTTTTGCGAAATCAGGGGATTTGATTAGTGCTTGTGAAGTATGGAACAAGATGATAGATTGTGCCTGCCGTCCAAATGTTGTGGCGTACACTTGCATGGTGGATGTCCTTTGTCAGATGTCTAGGTTTGATCAAGCTTTTGATCTTATTGATAGTATGATTGCTGATGGTTGTCCACCAACTGTTGTTACATTCAACAACTTTATCAAGGGCTTATGTCGTGGCGGGAGAGTAGAATGGGCGATGAGTGTGCTTCATCAGATGGAGAAATATGAATGTTTACCTAATATCAGAACGTATAATGAGTTATTGGATGGTCTGTTTAAGGTCAACGCATTCAGAGAGGCTTGTGGACTTATAAGGGAGTTGGAAGAAAAAGAGTTGGAGTTGAATTTAGTCACTTACAACACTATCATGTATGGTTTTTCTTTTCAAGGAATGAATCAACAGGTTTTGCAGCTTTTGGGAAAAATGTTGGTAAATGGAGTAAAGCCAGATGACATCACGGTTAATATAACTGTTAATGCATATTGTAAGTTAGGGAAGGTTAGAACTGCTATCCGAGTTTTGGATAATGTTACTGCTCAGAAGGAGTTTTGTGCAGACATAATAACACATACCATTGTTTTGTGGGGTATCTGTAATTGGTTAGGCACAGAAGAGGCTATTGTGTATCTTCATGAAATGTTGAAAAAAGGAATCTTTCCCAATATTGCAACTTGGAATGTGTTAGTTCGAGGGTTCTTTAGTAACTTGGGTCATATTGGACCAATCCGGATTTTGGATGATATATTGGAAACTCAATAATGTAATATGCAATTTCCCAAAATTGATTCTCAGCAGTCAAAAAGTGACAGGAGATTGTGACCACCGATAATAATCTCTAATGTTTAATAGCGATTTGTTGTATTTATGATATGGGCTGTCAATTTTGTCGAATGGTGCTGGTTCACCCAACTGCATGACTGCGGTGGATTTGAGACTACAGGCAATCCAGATCCATAACTTCCAGCTTTTTGGCCTTCAGTTATGACAATTTTCAACGGTTTGTAACAGATTACTACATTAAAAATGCGTATTTTCTAAATTATCACGTAAGCTTTACGATCTTCAGGCATCATCGATATGATTAGTATAAATGACTTCATTATTCTGATGAAGAAGTACAATTCTAAAAACAAAGCATGTTGTGTACAGTGTCAGTGTGAACAGAAAGTGGCAGCTATGCTTGTGGTTGACCATGGCAATTGCAACATAGGACAGGTTGTAGATACATATACAGCTCTATTTTAAAAATGTATTATGTATTCAATCCAAATCTGATCAATTTAAATTATAATATGCTTGACTCAGATTTTTCTTTAGACAAACTGAACTGAGAGTTGCATATGAATATTGACTGTAGTAATAAATAAATAAATAAATAAATATGCATTGCATCTTATTCGATGTTTTATTCAATCCTTTTATTTTTTATGCTTAAATTTGTTTTATTTTTATCTTCAGAAAATTTGTCACTAAACTATCACGATATTTTGATCATAAGCATGTGGTTGTTTCAGGTTGAATAGAAAAGCAATGTTTTTGTTTGAATTTTCAATTACCTTTTCCATTCTAAATTATTTTTACCTAATTATTTTTTTCTCATTTATCAATTGAGGTGCAGTTTGTGAGTTCCACTCGAAAGAGCAATAAGAGAAGATTAAGCAATGGCAGTTCACTGATAATATCAGTTGCAAGTTTGGAAATGGAAAGGAAATTGATTTTTGGAGGGACAAATGGTTAGTTAATGAGCCATTTTGTGAATTATTTCTATATCACCATGCGACAAAATCTGATTGAAGAATGACTATTGCAGAAGCTTGTTTTTGGCATTCAGATAAGTGGATTTGGAACTGGTCTTGGTCTGGAAATGTGGGGTGTGTGGCAGCTTTGAAATTGCAGGAGCTGCAGATAGTGCTGGATGGACGAGGAGCAACTCCGGTACAGGATAGTGTTGATAGCTGGAGCTGGATTCCGTACTGTCAAATCATGTTATAACTGTTTGCAGGATAGTGTGAAGTCGTGCACTACTGAACCGGAACTCAGAACAACCCTTTGCAAACTTTGGAAGACTAGCGTGCTGTCAAAAATCAATGTGTTTGGTTGGAGGTTATTGTTTGATATGACTGATTACCTACGCGTGATGTGCTAGTGTTCAAAGGTGTAATTAGTAATCCTACTAGTATCAGTTTTGCAATCTTTCATGGCTATCTCAAACTTACGTGCTCAAATGGTTAGGCGGTGTACGGCAACGCAACTATGAAGGGGTCCATCATTTTGTTAGCTTTGGAAAATTGTTCAAAGGAAGGAAAGTCAATAAGATTAGATACTTAATTTTGTTAGCTACAGTTTGGTGTATTTGATTGAAGAGGATCGCGGTAATTTTTAAAGGGGAGGCAGCCGATTTGAACAATCTTTCATAGAAAATTAAATCTATATCTTGGAGTCGGTTCTTATGTAAGAAGGGTGTAATGACAAAATTTACATTCTCGGATTGGTGTAATAACCCTTTGAATTGTACAAACACTATTGCTTATTAAAAAAAGTTTGTATTTCTATTATAATTTTAAACTGTTCTATCACAGACACAGTTTCCTTTTTTCAGGACTAAGGAAGATAATAAATTGATTCCCTTTTAGAAGCTGAATTTCAGCAAGATTGTAGAGAGCAAGGCAAGCTTGGCTTGCTTCCTAGATGAGGATGATGATATTGTAACCTCAGTTGCATAAATACCAAATGTTACAGTTAATCCTATAAATGTGTTAATCTGTTAGTACAACTTTGATATTTGTGGACATGAATATATATATGAATCACTGTAGTTTGTACCACAATTCCCTTTTGATACTTTCAACATAATTTTAGCAAGCATCTCTACTTAAAGCTCTGTTTCTTGCCTAATTATACAATACCAGATTGGATTTTGGTTTAGTTTATTATTCTGCAATACTGATTCTGCAATTGAAACAAATCTCATTAATATAACAGTGAATGAAGCACTGACAAAGACAAAAACTCCAAACACAACAATTACAAATGAGGCTACGAGCTTGACTAATCATGCTAAAATCAAATATTAACAACACAATCCCTTTTTTGTTACTACCATTGTAGTGCAACAATTACAAATGAGGCTACGAGCACTAAATTAAAAATTAGCAGAAAATGAGATGTAAAATTAATCCTTTTGGCGTTTGGTCAGAGGAAATGACACTCTTTCATGATGAAGATTCAGTTGCATATCTGTCTGCTCTTCCTGTGAAGGGTTGGGATTGACAGCTTCTTCATCCTCTGTCTCTTCTATAGATTCGGCAGACCTTTTGTTTGGAATTGCAAATTGATAGTTGGGACACATTAATGTGTCTTGATCAGGTGGAAGAGGAAAACCAGGTCCAACAATAGTCTTTGGAAATGGTATCTTGTTGCGCTTATGAGCCAACTCTAGAAGAACCTGGAAAGTGATTATGTTCAGCATATATTATTGCTAAAAGAGAAAGAGTAGAACACATAGAGTTCCTAAAGAGATAGGGATCCTTTCAAGCAAGCAAATATTGTGCAGCTCATTATACAGTAACTCTTAAATTTTGGGTTGGGACTCAATCCTACAAAACCATCTTAAAGTGAGGGACGTCTCCTAGTTGTAAAACAAATTTTCACGTCATATTGTATATCATCATCAAATGTGGGACTCTCGACAATAACCAACAGAATGATAGTCAGCAGTTGGTTTTCATTTTCTCGATAATTGAGTACAAGTGAAAATTTTGTCCAACCAAATGACAATCTCAAACAACTAATCTCTGCTAGCTTGTAGTAATACTGCAATAGAATAGTGGGGACCTAGAAAACTAGAGGCCACAGAAGAGGAAAGAATACATAAAGAAAAATTTACATGCAATGAACATCTTACTTAATCAAGTATCATAATCTAAAAACAAACAAGTGTTCAAGACGATGTAGCAGTAGCACGAGTGCTGAAACTTTTATTTTATCTAATATATGAAGTATTGTTATTTTAGAAAGCAACAGAATTTTATAAATCTAAGTCCTTTGGTGGGTTTTGCAGAAGTTACATTTGCATTGAAAGTCTAATCTCTAGATATACATGTTAACCTCTCATACTAGATCGACACTGGCAAACTTACACTTAACAAACGCCCTATATTCCAACATTGTCAACCGCGAATCAGAGAAAATAGCAGTTTGTTCAAAACAATAGTGGCCAAGTTGTTTTTAGGATTTGTAATAATAGAGTCCAGCCTAAAATACGGGTCTATCAAGCCAGCTCATTGAGAAAATAGCAGTTTGTTCAAACTTTGCTACGCCTGGAGCAATGTTATACAACACTTTATACTAAATCGCGTATCACTGAATTAAAATTCAGATAGACTATAGCACTATGACACTACTATGGTGAATGCTACGGACCACCTTCACCAGTGGTCCACCGTGGACCATTACTTAAAATTCTAACAACTATCGACAATGCTCTATAAAAGTAACACATCACGACTCCCCTCGTCTTTATGGCTAAAACAATGACATGATTGACGTAAGTTTAATACGGATTACATCTTTATTTTCTGTTGTTTTGATCAAACCAGTATCAATTAAGTCATTATTTCAATCGTAAAAATAAGAATGACAATTAAATTATCATAGTCCGTATTAGAACTCACCACATTCTATACATAAACAAAATCTAACCATTAAACAAGAAGATTAAAAATGCTAAGTTAATGATAATATGAATTACCTCACGAGGTGGTGGTTGAGAGAAACTGGAATTAACCATAGATTGAACAGCAAGCTTAACATCATCACAATCATTTGAAGATTTACCGGCATGTTCTGAATAAACTTGTGCATCTGTTAAAACATCAACAATATAACGATACCATAATTCTAGAAACTTGTTTATAACACAAGGTTCATGATCTTCCACTCCCATTGATTTCAACAAAGATTTCAAAATCTTTGCATCCCTTGGCATGGCTAACTGATGATCATTATCTGCCATAGATGTTCACTGCGGCATACGGCGGCCAACGACGACCAACTCCGGTGGCGTTTTCCGGGAAGTTATCTGCGTTTGTTGGTTTGCTTCAATTGTTAGAATGTTTTTTCTTTTTTAATGAATAATTAATGGGCCTCTTCAAAAGAAAGTGGATTGGGCTTTGGATTAGAATCTCATCATTTGGTTTTTTTTTCTTCTTCTTTTTAATTGTTATTTTTAATAAATAATATATTAAAATAAATAAATTTTTCTTCTCAAGAAAATAACATTTGTTCACTCAAATTACATGCGAATATGAGAATAAGTTTAGATTGATCTTGTTTTTTGTTGGTAATCATTCTCAAGAGCAAAGTGATTTGGATTATGGAGCTCATCAGAGTTAGGACAGACCTCAAGACTCAAATAACGTTTGCAGAAATACTTAAAACATGAATATCACTTGCTTCTCTTTGTTTCTTCATGGTTCCCAATTCGTTTGTGTCAGAGTCATATAGATATTTTACTTATAAAAGACATGCATCATATTGAACCATTACTCTACATATGAGCGTTGCTAACTGAATTTGCTGGCATTGAATCAATGAAAAATAATAAATCTTTCTATTATGCTAAAAGTTGAATAGAGTAAACACTAATGTCTTATGTCATACATGATTTCATGCTTATGTAATTGCTGACCAATTGCGAGATGACGTGTGTACTAGGTGACAAGTGTGCTAGGTAGGTGACATCTTTCATAAACATGCAGCCAAAGAGGAGTTCACATGTTTGGCACTATGATCAAATGCAATTAGGGAAAAACATGTGTATACCAATGCCATGTGACAATTGTAACATCTTGATTACATTCTCATACACATGCATTGACCATCTCTCTTCTCCATTTAATTCTCATCTCTCTTCCTCTCTAACCTCACCACCCTATATAAACCCTCTTGAATCAAGTAACAATGTACCTCAAATTTCTCCATCTCTCCACCTCACCAACTTTTTTTCCACCAGGATTGTACACTTGTTAAACTATAATTTCAAAAAGCATTTGGTTGTGTTGTATTTGTGGGGTTCAATGGGACCTATTTGATAGGTTTTTTTTAGTTGTATGGATAGGAAATGAATTAGGAGTGTCAGTTTTATTGCAATCAATATTTAGTCAATGCATCACAACCGTCTGATTTAATGCATCACAAACTTAGATTTAATCAGACAGCTCAGATTTAAATGCATCTTTGATTTATTTTAAAAGCAATTAAAATTCTAATGTTAACTCTAAGTTTTCCGGTTTTGATCAATTAGCCGTCTTGAATGTATTGAATGTATGCAATCATGGGTGTTTATTGCACCTAATCCAAGTCCGTATGAATATTTAAGAAATGTGATTCAGTTGTTTAAATAATTGAAAAATATAAAATAATATAAAAAAATTGAATGAAATCCACTTAAAATGCCCAAATAAATATATAATGGATGTGGGTGCTCTTACAAATCATCCACAAAGAAGTTGGATTTAGATTATTTTACATTCAAAAATCTTAGATTCACCTACATCTGGTTTATATTTAAGGTCAATTTTGTCATTGTTATCTAGCATAATATCTCTCTTTATTATCTCTCATAACATATTTACACTGAATGTGAATGAATGTAGGTGAATGTAGTGATTGTAGAGAATCTAAATTCAAAGAAATTCTTACAGTGGGAGTTCAATTTGCATCATTTGTGGGTTCCACATTCAATTTGATCTTTTCTCTCATGTTTCCAATGTATCCAAAGGAGAGAAAGAATACTGGGATTTGTTTCCATCCTTCAAGTATCATCTCCCACTTTCCTTGGATACAAAGTTACAAACAATGTGAAAAGTTGAAGAAATAATCTAACACTAAGAATAAAGTGTTAATTTTACAGGGACTATAACATACTCACCAATACCAAAATATTTAACTCCCTTTTAAAAAAAACCTTTAACCTACAATATTATAATTATAATAATTGTTCTATTACCTAAAGTGAATTCTTGCTTTTTTTTTGGTAGGTAGCCTAGTGGCTTGAAATTCCACCTTAAAGATGGATAAGTGGAGTGTCTGGAGTTCGAATCCCAGCTCCTGCACATATAGTGCGATGTCCCAACCAATTGAGCTAAACTCATGAGGACTGAATTCTTGCTTTTTAATCGAGTCGACTTTATTTTATAGTTTTTTTCCCAATGCCTCTCTTTTATTAGAAAAAGATATTATATAATCATATAAAAGATCTCAATTATTAAACACTTGTGTATTATTTTGTGAAAAAAGCAGTATATACTTGTGTATTAGATTCAGTAATTAAGTGGTGTGGTGTACAAAGAAAGAGAATATGCCGAGTAATGTTTGATTTCATTGAGAATATATGCCAACAAGTTGTTTCTTTCCAAATTCTTCATGTAATCTAGCTAGCTAGGGTGACAAATGTGTGGCTTCCTTTGGCATATGATGTGAGATTAGAATAAAGGGTCAAATGGGTATATGATTCATTTTAACAATTTTAAAGTCGCTCTTATAATTGGCTAAACTTTCAGATATTATGTTTGGTATAGCGGTGGAATAAGAAGAGACATATTCAATGTAAAACTTCACTTTCTGGTTTATTGTTTTTGCTCAATTGTATGGTTGTTAACGATTCAATCTTGACTCTTCAATTTATATAGAAAAGGAGTATGGTAATACAAAATTCGATTAAAACTTAAATAAGTTTAGTCAAAATATTTTAGTCATACATCAAATTTGGATATACTAACTAATTTGACATTAACTAAAGTTCAACCACTTAGTTATTCAATTAAAAATTTACAATTAGTTTAGAATATATAACAAATTTAGACAAATAAGAAATACAAATTTGTACTGCTTTGACTATCCAAATGAAATAAATTGAACTTTTTATCAAAAAAAATAATAATTTTTGTTTGTTGAATAAGGTTAGGATTTTCCATTTGTTATTGTTATTATATTCATATATCGATGTCGATATCAAATTTTTGTCGCTTGAGAAATGAGACTATTTTATCATTTGTTAACTCTATGATTTAATTGAAAAATGGCCAGTAAATTTCTAATCATGAATCTTCAAGACTCAACTCAACTAAAAAAGAATTAGTGGTGTGGCTGACTACATAAATGTGAAAACCTACATGAACTCCAAATTTGATTTCGTATTTCTTAAGAACGACAAGTTTCTACTACCTTTGTTCCTTATTACAGTATAAAAGACAAATAATTTTTTTACAATTCATTGAATAATTGATATATCTAAATTTAAATATCTAAATAATATAATAAAAAGCACAGCTAATAGCATTTAGCCTAAAAAGTGAATAAGCACTTTGAAAATAATTTAATTATTATTAATTTAGTAATTTACCACCACCATCATCCGCACTAAAACATTGAAAAATGCACAACAATGAATCATTGTACCTTGTAACTATTTTTATTTTCCTACCTTTGGAAAAATGCACACACTATCCATAGTTTTTAATACCACATTCTAGTTTTAATCCCTAGTATTTGAATACTATCGTGATTGAATTTTCATTCAAGAAAACCATGTTCAAAATTAAACACTTTTTCAAGGTTTCAAATCTCATTATTCCTCAAACTATGATGAACTCATAAAATAAAAAATAAACAAAAGCTTAATGTGAACAAAAAGTAAGATTATGTCCTTCAAAAAAAAAAAAAGTAAGATTATGATCAAATACAACTCAACTCATGCACACAATTTTCTTGTCAATTGGCACTAAATAATCACTCAGTTATTATACATAGAAATGGATGGAACCAAAACTTTGAATATAGTAATCTAACAAATCCCATGTCGACATGCATCATGTCTCATCTAATACTTTATTTCTCAACCATTAACTACTTCGACGACGGCTAGAAAATGTTCAAAACAAAAAAACAAAAATGTTATGCCAGAAAATTTCGATAAAGAATACAACTTTCATGAGTCACGCTTAAAGGGATGACACGTTGCCGGCAGATGATGACATGGCGGTTAAAACTTCGGTAACAGACCCCATCACACTCAAAGCCGCTTTCAGAACCTCTTGAGGACACCCTGGCTTTACAAGGGTTCGTACCTAGAAACAAGGAAAAATTTCGATCAGAAACATACAAATAATGATATAAAAAAGTAACATTATGCTAAGATACGATTGAATCGCTGTATAAAAGAGTTAGCACTCTCGGTGTATAGTTAAGTGTGTTGGTGTTAATTGTAAAGACCTGTTCAAGGTACTCCTGAAGTTTCTTAATGCGACCCATGTAGTCCTGATCTTCAACATCGAGAGTTATCGGCTTGGCATCAGCACCAGGACCGTCAAACTGAAGTGGACCTGGATTTCTATAAATATCGTCCATGAGAAAGCTTGTCGCATTTCTACGCAACAGCCTGCAATCAAATAACATGCATCAGTACCCTAACAACCGAGAAATATGACTTGGAAATTTTAGAAGAAAAAAGAAAAGTGCGTATTATAGAGAGAAAAGGAGCAAGTATAAGCACTTCTGAAACTGTGTGAAAACTTACGAAAGTGGCTTATAACATGTCAATAAGTTGTTTTCACAATTAGGGCCAAAGTATATAAACTAACCGATCAACAGGAGTTGTAAATATAGACCTATTATTTCATGTGCAAGCATATATACACATATATACATACATAAAACATGACAAGAAGTCTTACTCATAAACTTTGCCTCTCAAATCCACAGTAGCTGGATGGATAGCAGGTTTTCCGATTGATGTGGCTCCAGGATTTGGAGACCATCGCTTCACCGTCATCATAGCCTAAAAGTTCATTGCAAAAACACAACTATGAAAAATCTCTTAACATGAACAAAGTTGATTTATTATATAATACCATTACGAATAACACCATTAAACAATGGATATAAGCAAAAAAATATGAAAAAGAGAGAAAAATACCGAAATTGGAGCAGCACCGCATTTCCACTTGTTTACAGGATTCTTCAAGTTAGTTAAAGTTGCCATGTATCCATTCAAACCAGCAGCCAGTATATGGTAGCAGATGTGTCCAAGAACCTGCAATGATATCAACAAGTTATTACATGAAAATCAAACATCGAAGCTAATTTTAACATATGCTAATCCGAGGCAACTAAATCAGCATACATATGCATAGTCACAGTCAAACTTTGATGGAAGGGATCCTCGAGCTTGATATCCAAAAAAGTGGCATATCGCATTGAATTTCTTTCCCTTGTATGTGCCTTCTTTCTGGCGCTTGTTTATCTCTACTTCCACAAGGTATGCTAGAAGTTTCTCAGTCTCGATCTGCAACGCATTGCAAAGAAGGGAGAACAAAGACATTAATGAAGGAACTGAAATTCAAGAATTTAATATGAACAGCAAAGAATCTGGTGATTATTACCTGAGACAATTGTGCGGAGTCATCAGACTCGGGGTAAAGGAGCAACTGCAACAATGAAAGTTCACGGTTAGATTATCTGTTGTGCTCTTTCAAACAAATATAACTCGAGGACAGATTTCATAAATAAAAACTAGTTTACCTGTCTCCTAATAAATGGTGGTAGAAATTCGAATAAAGCAGAAGCCCATGGTGAAAGCTGATGAGATATCTTTTCAGCAGGAACACCTTGTCGGAGTAAACCATGAATTTCCTGAGATACAACAAAAGGTTTTACCAAAAGAATGGATTAGGTTTCATCAATTATCATATTTAATTATAGAAATAGCATTATACATAAACACTAGGACAGTGAGTGCTTATGCTATAAGCGCGTAATTAAAAGCTCACTTTCTGAAGCTTCAACGGCCTCAAATGGTTTTAAGAAATACACATCAATGAATACTCTTTAATATTCAAAAGTTTCATACAGTTGAGGAAGAACATTTACCTTCAAAAGTGCATACACTTCAGGAATGCTCTCAATCAGACCTTCCGGAATGAGAATTACTCCGTGATATTTGTCTGAGCAAAAACATAGGAATGTGAAGTCAGATCTCAAAAAATCATAAAAATAAATTTGAAGACAGGGAAGATGAAATTTCGAAAATTCAAACCTTGTTCTGCTCTAGCCTGAACTGCATCAGAAATCTTCCGTGAAATTTCAAAAAGGGTAAGCTTTGATTGAGCAACCTCCTCACCAAGAATTACCTGCATAAATCAATAGTAAATAATAGTTTGTAAGCATCAAACAATGTCACAATTGGTCAGAAATAAATGGACATTAATACATACCATATTTGGATGGGACTGAAGAGTGCATTCCAAAGCAACATGTGATGCCTTGCGTCCCATTAGACGAATGAAATAGTAATACTAGCAAAGAAAACTCAATCAGAAAAGGTACTTCAAAAATCGAAAGAAAATGTATTTACATGTATTCGCGGGGATGATAGACACCATACCTTCTCTGCCGAGAGAGCATCAATGCAGACATTGCTGATGAGCTGAGAATTCACCTGAGTAAAGAAAAAAAACGCGGTAATTCATTTGTTCATACCTTCTTTTAGGTCAAAGTTATCAGTTTGACAGTAACATCTCATTTTCTATACGAAGCATAACGTAGACCAACTATATTGAGCTCAATCCCATGTTAATACTGAACAATGTTTAAACAAAGAGTTCTCATCCTGACAGAAAAATACCTTACAAATTGTATCAAAACCAACATTTGTTTCCACAAACTGGTTTTTAAGATCTCCATTCAAAGTCACAGGAACACCAACCACCTGTAGAATCCCACAACCATTATCAGTAAATTATTACTGAGATTGTACAATGAAATATAAGGTAACTATGGTAATAAGATATTCCCAGAATGACCGGTAATATACCTTTGTGGGGCATTTTGCAACAGCAAATGTTTCGGCAAGCTGTGCAGCATCTGTGTTTGATGTTACACCTGAAATAAAATACAGCTTAGCATTTAGAAATATCTTTAAAGATATAACTGTCACCATACACGATGATCCGGGAAGAACTAAGAAGTATACCTCCAATGATGACAAGACCATCAAGTTTCAAATTGTTGCATGTAGCAAGTGCAGCATTAACTTGTTCTGTGGTCCTAATTTGATCTTTTGTCCGTCCGAGCAAATCATAACCACCTAATAAAGAACAGCCACCGTACGATTAAAAAGAGTTAAAAAATATCAAGAGATAACTGATTAACTAAACATAACAATGACTTATTTTGCCACAACCAACCTTGATTTTTGTATGTGGAGAGAATATCGTCGGTTATCTCCAATGTTTTCTGAGCAAATAGACCATCTGAACCACCTGGAGAAAGAAAAAACGAGCATGAAGACCTAGTTAGTCAGTTTTCTAACAAATGTATGTATTAAGACACAGTGATGCCGTAGGTTAGCAAAACTCTCCCGTTCGTGCACATTAGGAACCACGATGAGTTTCACAGTGAATTTGTTGAAGCTCCAAAGTGGTAGCTTTAACCAAAATCATAATGGTTCGCCACTGTTAAACTCACCGCCAATCCAAACATACATAGTTTTAAAAAGATCATAGTAAATTTAATCTTGAAGCGCGAGAAATTTGATCGGAACAAATCTAAATACACCAATACAATATATTGCATATGATAAGATAAAGGGATATCCATCAAAGTAATCAAAAATTGAAGTTAAGATCAGTAATGCAAATTACCAAGAAATCCAAGCAAAACATTGTTAGGATTGTGAATCTTGAGAGCAGAGTGAAGACCCCAAATAACATTGTGTCCGCCGGGAGATTGTCTTCCACAAAAAACAATTCCAACCCTACAACAACAAAAACAACAGAACTTGTTAGATTCAAATCAAATCAAACCAAACAAATCAAACAGATTCACAACAATGCATAGGAAAAATCAACAAAACAAAACAAAAAGTAACCTAATAGGAGGGTGTTCAGTTATGATCTGAGCATCAGGTACTTTAGCAGTAGCCCTAAGAAAATGAGCCAAAGGGTGTCCATAGGTATTAGGGAAAGATCTACTTATAGAAGGTTCATCAGAAGGGTCAGCAGTTGTTGTTGCATCACCAAATTCAACCCTAACAGCTGTACCCTGCATCACCAAAAATAGAAACCAAATCAATCAACCCCATTAATTCAAATTCATCACCCAAATAAAAAGCAAACCAAAAATCAAATCTTTGCCAAAACCCATTAAAACCCAAGATCTAAATCACACAAAAACATAAACTTTTTTAGTAAATACTCACTTGTAGACAAGGTGGTAGTTCAGGTTGGTATAAAGATCTAAGCTTTTGAAGATCTGAAAGTTCTCTTGCAATACCATAATCAGAATCCATAGTAGTGAGAGAGAAACAAAAACAGAATACAAGGTTGTTGTTGTTGTTGTTGTTGTTGGCGATAGATACTAAGCTACTCTAGGAGAGTGAAGTGTAACGTTTATGTTATGTTTTTTTTGAGTGTTGAGTACCCTACCCTTTATATGTTGTACCTAAAACAACAACTAACTTCAAAAACCTACCTAATTTTTTTCTTTGTTTTTTCAAAATCAATGACCTATTAATAATTAATTTTTTTAATTAATCTTCTAGTAATTTTCTAAACCAAGCCCATAGAATTTGGGTCCTTTTATCTTATTTGAATATTCTTCCTTTTTGAAAAAAATTTACACTTTTCAAATCCTATTTTTATGCCTCCTTTGACACCACTTTTTACTTTTTTTTTAATTTTTTATCTTTTATTTTCCAATGGTATAAGCTTTTGTCTTTTTTTGTTAGTTTTATAGGCAAGAACAAAAAGTAGGACAAAAGAGTTCAATTTGGGATTTTTTTACTAAAGATGATAGTATATGAATTATTTTATGATATGAATGAATAAAATATGAATAAGAATTTTGTCTTTGTAGAGTTTATGCTTAGATTGGGATTCCTACCATTCAGATTAATATTGAGAACTCACAAAATTTGATGTTGAATTTTAGTGGACCACAGTTATTGTCTTAGGGTATCACATGCAAGCAAGACCAATAAATTGATAGGTAAATTTTACTAGTTGATTAAATGTTTTATTGCTATTAACTAATTCATTATTTCATCCTGTGAAAGTGACTTTTTAGTTTTTAGGGTTTCTATCAACCACTACAAGAATTTCAGTCATTTGCGGCGGCCAAAAACGGCCGCAAAAGCTTAAAAAACGGCCAGAACAGAAAATTTGCGGCGGTTTTGACGTCCGCCGGATAACAGCTGGTTGGAAACTTTTGCGGCGGTTTTTTGGGTCATAAAACCGCCGGAAATTAGCGACAAGCATTTGCGGCGGTTTTTTTCCGCCGGAATTGACTTAAGATTGGTTAACGTGGCAAACGTTTGCGGCGGCCAAAAACCGCCGGAACTGCCGGTGATATTTTAGCGGCGGCTTAAAACCGCCGGAAATGCATCCAAAATAAATAAAAAAAAAGGTTTAGCGGCGGCCAAAAACCGCCGGAAAGAAAAGATGTTTTTTTTAAAAAAAATTAATCTGTTAAATCTTTTTTTATATTTAAAATAATTTTACTTTTATAATTAAATTACAAATATTAAATTTTCACAAATAATTTTAATATTATAATTAATATGGCCCATAACTATGTTAAAAAATATATTTTTCAACTAGAAAAAAATTATTATTCTAAATTGGGGCCATGGAATGAGAATGAGAACATATTTAAAACATATCTTTTGCAACAAGACTAATCAAAATAAATTACAACCAACAGCTAAAATAAATTATATATTACAGTCATCCAAAATTAAAGAAAAAAATCTTCAAAGAGTGGACAAGGAGTGCCATAGCTGCAAAGAGGGAACAATACAAAGTCTGCAACAAACATGTAGAAAAAAACATTACAATTAATATCAATGGTTAATCTAAATCCAAGAGCAACAAACAATACTTAAAAAAAAAGCATTGAAACATGAACTTAATGGTTATAAACTAAATTCAAGTACAATGGTTAAGCTGAATCCAAAATAGAAAGTCATAAGCACAAACTACCTATAAGGAACATAAATAATGTAGAAAATCATAATTCATTTTTTCTTCATACATAAGGAGCAATTAGCATTACCTCTTCCCACTGGCGGAGCCAGGAAAGAAACAAAGCCTGGGCACAATTTCAACCCAAATAGCAAATTTACATGTGACATAAATTATATAAAGTCATAAATCAAAGTAAAAAAGAATTGTCATTTTGGAATATAAAAGTACAATTTAAAATAAGAGAGATAAAATATAAAGTCATAAATCGGCTTCCGGTTGTATAACATTGACATTCTGAATACTTGCTCTAGGAACTAAAAACTTCCTCATCTCTGAAATTAAATGATGCAAAATTAATAATCAATTCACATAACTTAAATGAAGAGAAACCTTCTAAATACACGATGTATATAAAAATTATGTTGCTACTTACTAGTCCCTGTTTTACTCAATGAAAGAATTAGAGAATGTATCCAAAGTGAAAGGAACTAGATGCTACAATAGTATTAGTGGTGTAAAACACATCAAAAGAGTACTAATGGAAATATAAAGTCATCAATGGCTAATAGAGTTTACACTCCAATCTAAAACACATCAATGGCTAATAAATCAAAATTATGTTGCAGTATGTAAACACTCTATAAGTTCTAATGTGCTGCTAATCATAATTTCAAAGACTTATTAGTAAACACATGATTTTGATTTATTTGATATAAATTCAGCTATACAACTTCGTTGTAAAATAACTTTGATATCTCAGCAAACTCAATAATTTTCGAAACATTAGTGTCCTAAAAGGCCATGTTTTATTCAATAGAAACACAAGCAGTAAGATTTTAGTCTAATGAGCTACAGCAGTCCTAATAACTCTCATCTGTTCCACAATTGCTACAGCAGTCCTAATTACTCAATAAATAAATTGATTACGTAAATTACAATCAAAATCAATCTTAGCTACAAATCCAAAGTGGTGTCTTTGTTAACAAAATGCAGACAAAAATGTTATATTCAATAGAAACAAGCCAATCAATACTACTCTTCCAAAATCAACTCAAATTGAACTCAAATTGTCAAATAACAGTTTCAAAATCAACTCAAATTGTCAAAATCAACACATTCATCACTCATCAACAAAATCAAAACCCTAACATTGTATATTTGTATCAACTCATTCAACAAACAGAATCAAAATCAACTCATTCATCACTCATCAACAAACAAACACAAACAAAATCAACAAAGGCAAAAAGATCAAAATCACAAACAAAATCAAAACCCAAAAAAAATCAAATCAAACCTGTGCCGAGAGAGAACAAGAAACGTGTGAGGTGTGTGTGAGAGCTCCGATTCCGACTTATATGGCGGCGGCGACGATGGATTTGGAGGAGGAAGATACGGCGACAGTTTTGTTTTCTCAGAACGCGTGTGTTGATTTTCACTTTTCAGAACGCGTGATTGAGATTTGAGAGTGAGAAACTGTGAGTGTGAGACCGTGATTGAGAGAGATGAAGATAATATGAGATGAAGATGAAGTTGAGATGAGAGAGTGAGAAACGGCGTGAGAGAGATGAAGATAAGTTTGGGAATTGAGAGTGTGAAAACGCGTGACAGTGAAAACCCTAGATAAGTTTGAGATGAAGTGTGGGCTGGCTGTATTGGGCTTGTAATTGGTGGGCTGACTATTAATATGCGGTTCGGTTTGGTTTGGTTCGGTTTTCAGAAATGCAAACGGCCAACCGAACCGAATCGCGCGGTTGGGTGAAAAAATCATCCAAATTCATCCAAATCAGTGAGATATTAGAGTTTTTTTTATCTATTTGGACCTTGTTTGGATGCGGTTTTTTTTTTAATCTATTTGGGCCATTTTTGGATGCACATAGTAATATAAATAAAAAACAAATAAAACGATGATCAAAATTCTTTTTCTAATTTGTTTGTTATTTCAATTAGGTGATATTGGACGGTCAGATTGATAAAATTCGAAATCTCTGGTCAAAATCTATAGTTTTAGTCAAGTTTTATGACTCTTTCATTAAAACTAGGTTTCCAATGAGACTGTTATTACGATCTGTCTATACATTCGGAGTCCGATGAACAATTTTTTTTTCCTAATTTGTTCGTTAGTCCAATTAGGTGATATTGAACGGTTGGATTGATAAAATTTGAAATCTTCGGTCAAAATTGGTAGTTTTAGTCAAACTTTACGACCCTTTCATTAAAACTAGGTTTCCGATGAGACTGTTATTACGATCTGGCTATACATTCGGATTCCGATGATTAAAATTCTTTTTCTAATTTGTTTGTTAGTCAAATTAAGTGATATTGAACGGTCGAATTGATAAAATTCGAAATAAAATATTTAGTTTTATATAAGTTTCATTCCTATCTATATTTTGACGAAATAAAATATTTAATTATACAGAAGTTTGATTCCTCGTTGTTTTTAAGTTTTAAATAAAATATTTAGTTTTATATAAATTTTATATTTATATAATACAAAAAACCTATATTAAAATTTAATAATAACAAAAGAATATACTAACTATAATTTAATTCGTATATTATTCTCTTGTAAAAAAAATCAAATATTATTACGATCTGCCTATACATTTGGAGTCCGATGATCAAAATTCGTTTTCTAATTTGTTTGGTGGTCCAATTAGGTGATATTGGACGGTTGGAATGATAAAATTTGAAATCTTCGGTCAAAATCAATAGTTTTAGTCAATCTTCATGACCCTTTCATTAAAACTAGGATTCCGATATATGAGACTTTTATTACGATCTGCCTATACATTTGTAGTCCGATGATCAAAATTCTTTTTCTAATTTGTTTGGTAGTCCAATTAGGTGATATTGGACGGTCGGATTGATAAAATTTAAAATCTTCGGTCAAAATCGATAGTTTTAGTCAAATTTATTGACTATTTCATTAAAATTAGGTTTCCGATTAGACTGTTATTACGATATATTTGACTTCCGATGATCAAAATTCTTTTTCTAATTTGTTTGGTAGTCCAATTAGGTGATATTGGACGGTTGGATTGATAAAATTTGAAATCTTCGGTCAAAATCGATAGTTTTAGTCAAATTTATTGACTATTTCATTAAAACTAGGTTTCCGATTAGACTGTTATTACGATATATTTGACTTCTGATGATCAAAATTCTTTTTCTAATTTGTTTGTAAGTCAAATTAGATGATATTGAATGGTCGGATTGATAAAATTTGAAATCTTCGATAAAAATCGATAGTTTAAGTTTAAGTTGTATTCTTGTAAGTTTCATATATGATATTTAATTTTATATAAGTTATATATAATATTTACTAACTAACTTAATTCGTATATTATTCTTTTGTAAAAAAAATTCATGTATTTTTCTCTTAAGATTAATCTAAATATAAATATTAATTTCATATTATATAAAATTGATTTCATATTATTTAGATTCATCTCATTTTGAATATATTACTAAATATTAGTAAATATTTGGCTTTATATAAGTTTTATATAATATAAAAAACTTATATCATGCTTATGTTTTTTTTACTAAATATCAAGTATTATATTATAGCTTTTATATAATACAAACAACTTAATTATATAAAAAAGCATATATAATATTTTAATAAATATTAAGCATTCTATAAAAAAAACAAAATTTATATTATACTTTTATGATAATTTGAAAAAAAAAATTAGTTTAAAGTAAAAAAAAAAAATAGTTTTTTCAATATAAGTTTGATTAAAAAAAACAGAACATTTTTGCGGCGGTTTTTGTCCGCCACAATATTAGCGGCGGTTTGTTTGGCTTTTCCGGCGGTTGTTTGGAAATAAGAATTTCCCACCTACATTTTGCGGCGGTTACAAACCGCCGCAAATATTTCTGTTCAAATTTATTTCCCGCCTTAAGTTTCCGGCGGTTTATAACCGCCGCAAATCCGTCAGTTTAAAATAATTTTTCTCGCTTTTTTTCCGGCGGTTTTAAACCGCCGCAAATCCTTAAAAAACCGCCGCAAATTTTTTTTTTCCATTTTTTAATTCTGGAAACGTTTCCGGCGGAATTTTCCGCCACAAATGTCCAAAAACCGCCGGAAATGGTTCCGTGGGCTTTTGGCCGCCGCAAATTTTGGCCGGTATGAAGGGAAATTCTTGTAGTGAACCTGTCATCTTAAGAAGAATATTTATTTATACTAGCCGCCAAACGGGCACGTTCCATGCCCGTTTGTGTGTTCGATATTATCTTTTTTTATTTGCTGTGATCGAAATTCTCTATTGTGCAAATATAAATAACTACTTAATCTCCTTTTTTTTATTGGACTTAGTTAATTGATAACTACTTAACATCATTTTTTGTTGTGGCTAGTTATTAAGAAGAAAAAAAATATATTTTTTTTTTACTATAAAAAAATTGAAAACATACTTTTATACTTTTATGTGGAAGTTATGCTTAGTTATTAAGAGAAAAAAAATTATTTACTAAAAAAAACTGAAAATCTATTTTTATGTGGAAGTTATTTTTCAACATATACAAATATTTAGTTTTTTTTTTGTAGTTTTTTTTAAGGGTAAAATAGGTATAATGAAAAAGCCATCCAAAAAATTTGTATCCTTTTTATATATAGTAATAGATATATGATATGATATGATGACAACCTAATTAAAAAAAATCAATATGAGCTTGATAAGCTCACTCCCTTTCCAATAAATATTTTAAAAATTGTCTTATTTGAATATTAAAATATAGAAAATATATGGGAAAAGTTATGGTGCATAAGGATTTTTCATATGCATGGTGCATAAACAAATCTCCACCATTTATATTCTAAAATAGCATTGGCATGATTAAGTACATCTAATAGTTTTGGAGTACAAATGGTGGAGATTTGTTTATGCACCATGCATAAGGAAAATCCTTATGCATAATAATTTTTCCCGAAAATATATATTTATCTCTCACTCACTTTATCTTATAAAATTTACTATATGAATTTTAAAAATACGCATAAAATTTAAAGGGAAACCAATTTTTTTTTTTAATTTTTTTTTAATGTCAAAATATAATTTCTCTTATTTTAATTCTCAGACCTTGATCTTCGTTTTGAAGTAGGTTAAATTTTACTTGTACCAAAAAAAAAAAAATTTACTGGCTTTATTAACAAAAAATGTGATATAAGTAATAGATACTCGAGTACCTTAACTATTTGGTTTACGATTCGATTCCCGACCAGTACGTATAGAAAATTATCTGTTACGATGTCAACACAGGGAAAGTCGTGTGCAATGAAAAATGCATGCATGGCTTGGGGAGATATTTTTTTATTGTTTTATTTGATTAAACAATGCATTTTCTACTCCATCCGACTAATTCCAGATACGAGTCCCGGGCAACCCATTTTAAATATTACTTGAAATAAAGTTTTTATAATATAACGAAATTTCTACCTTAAGTAGACTTTGATTTGTGCGTATGAAAAAATAATTTGTTGGACAAATCAACCTTTGTCTCAAGGAATTAGTCTCTACGCTTTTGCACAAAAAATATCTTAATTATCTTTAAAGATTTGCTATCTTACTTTGTTCTTATTAATTGGTCGCACCCAGGTCCTTTGAAAGTAGTGAAATCAATCAACAAGAATTCATTAAATAGCGAAGCTTGCACCAGAGCCTAAAAAGACTATAAGAGTTATCTTTCAAGTGGCACACACAGGATCTTCGATCGACCATGGGCTCCCTCACACCACGGTGACCTTGCAAACAAACTCTAAGGTCCTTTAGGCCTCCGCCAGAGGATTGGCATCGATTGAATGCAAATGGCTCTTGCAAGGAATGTAATAGAGCTAGTTGGGGAGGGTTTATTTGGGAGAGTTGTGGTGAGTGGCTTGAATAATTCACTAAATTTTGTGGGTTGTAGTGATTGTATTGCAGATTCAATGAGAGTTCTAAATTAAGTGAATTATGTTCGAAGGCTTGGCTTCCATTACATTGAGCTACATATTGATTCTCAAGCAGTTACTAGATTAATATTTATGGAGAGGAGAACAAAATCATCCCACCTTGATGGAGCTTAGCATCTCCAATGGTAATATCACTTTGGGTATCATACATTACTAAAAAGTAGTCCCTACAATGTCATGTAATATTTATGCAACTCATACATATTTTGCTCCAATGGTGATATTACTCTAAGTATTATACATTATTAACAAGTTTTTAATTCTATTTAATTTTATATACAAAAAAAGGTAATATTAAATTGATGATATGGTACCTTAAATAAGGTACCAGTATCATCAATTTTGATACCCTCTGTGCCACGTCATGGAACTCCAATGATAAAAAAAATTAAGGTATAGATCATTAGTCTATGATACTCTTTTTGATATCTTTATTGGAGATGCTTTTAGTTCATTGTATTCAAGGTTTTTTTTTTAAGGACAAAACATGTAGAACTGGAGATTGTAGAATGGTAGGTTCACCGAATAGAAAAAGAAAAATAATGTGGTAGATAATGGTTGCCCTTGACATTTTTATCTCTCATAATGGTTGAACCAAAAAAAAAATCGTTTTTTACTTTAACAATCACCATCAATGATAATTTTCAAGAACTAAAAGCATCCACGGTATTAGATTTTTTTAAAATGATTTTTTAGTGGTTCAACCAAATTTGTACGCATTATTTATCTATATTTTTTATTTTAATATTTAAAAAATATTCAATTATTTCAATTCAACACCTCCAAAATTTTACTAATAAAATAAAATGGATTCCTTAATAAAAATATTTTTAAAAAATAATAATAAAATGATTCCTCATACAAATCATTACTTTTTAATGATAATAACTTGTGTTTCTTCTTTTTTTTTTAAAATTATGTGGCTAAATTTAGACTATAAATGTGAAAAAAAATGGTGAATCTAAAGTTCGCTCCTCCAATGATTTTTTTTTTCTTTTCTTTCTTGTTGATAAAATTGAGGGCAGATAGCCATCCTCTAATAATATCTCTAATTACTATAAACTTAATTACATTTGTGGACATATATACATATATTTCCTGCAAAGGCAAGGGGCATCAACCTTTTAGGGGCACCAAATTATTTTTTTCTTTACTATATATACATATATATAAATTATATAATTAGTATTAATATTTCTTTTTGTATATAAGCTTAAATTCTAATAAAAAAAAGTAAAGCTTACATTGAACCACATATAATATATCATATATAGTAATCAATATATTAAAGTTATTCTCTTGTTGTACCAAAAAAAAAATTCCAACATAAATGTATCGGTAAAAAATTTCACACAAATGTGATTCACTATAGTTATATGACTTATAAATCTGATAAAAAAATTATAATTAAAAAAATAATTGCACCAAATTCATAATTTTGATAGGGCACTTAAAACCTCGGAAACAGTCCTAAGTTACCTCATGTGTTATATTTGCAGTTATGTTTTAATACATTATAAAAAGAGAAATGTTATTTGAACATCCAAAATTGACAACTTTTTGCGACAATTTTTTTTTTTGTAACAAAAACAATAAAGTAAGAGGAGGAGAGAGAGTAAAAATATAATGAGAGTATGAGAGAGAGTTATCCAAAAATTGTCAACTTTTGGTTGTACAAATATCATTTCTCTTATAAAAATATCTCATGAAAAAGTTATCCCTATTTTTTTTTTACCGAATTGTGGCTATAACATTTCATCAACTAAAATGTGTTCAGTGTGGCACCAATTCCACACATAAACTTCTATAAAAGTCAGAGAAAGTAGAGATCATATTTACACGCAAAGGCTTTATGAACAATATAGTGACATACTGTACATCTTAAATAAAGAAAAGAGGCAGAAAAATTTATAAATTTCCTCTGCTTTGGTAGCAACTTTTCCACTAACAATAAGATGATTGATTCACTTTAAGAGTAGAACTTGTATTCCTTGCAATTGATTATGATTGACCTCAATCCTCCAATAGGTGCCAAAACCGTCAAAAGCATTCCAAACACAATGCAGAACTATCACCAAGGAAATAAGATTAAGTCAGGCTCAAATATAATTAACAAATAACGATTTAAACAAGACTAATTAATATAAAACCAAATTTTAACTTACATAGTTAGACCACCATGACAAGCTATATCTCTTTGGTTTGTAGATTGAAAGCCACATGATGCATGGTAGCTGAAAATTAAATTAAGAGAATAAACAGTTAATTTAAGTTGCTTTATCCCTAAGCAATCTTATTAGATAGAAATTCACAAATTTAAATGACTTACAAAGTAAGTTGTTGGTGCAAAAGCAAACCCTCCAAAAAATCCTAGCAAACCACCGAAAAACGGGAAGGTAATAGCAATCAACACGGTAAATGCTGAAAACAAAAAGAAGTATATGTTATTGTTTATTAAAGATAGAAAAGAAATTCATCTAAAAGTTACAAAACAACTTAGTGGAAGATTTTTACTTACCTACATACACATTTCGAACAATAAAACGGAGTATTTTGGTGGGCTTGAAATTCATCTTCTTCGTCATCACAGTTTCAATCATGTCAAACACCGTCATTGCATAAATCTACATTAAAACATTTAGTTAGATACGGTGACTATGATTTAGAACAACAAAGAAAGAAAATTTTAAAATAATAATATATGAACAATTAATATAAAGAATTACTAGAGAGAAAAAAATAAATTTTACCTGATAACTTCCAATAACATGGATAACAACAAATATGTTTGCCATAGCAATAAGCCATTTTGGTTTCTGTAAACTCGTGAGTATGTTGTCGTCAACACTATTTCCGAACACCCAATAACCAATGAGAGCAACCGGAAAATAACACAAAGCCACAATTATGTAGGCAACAATCACTCCTTTGATCATAGGACGCTTTGATGGCTTTTCCGATGTAGATGGAATTGTTGCTTGAATTTCCATAACCACACGTTGTGTCCGCAATAGGCAAAAGCAATATTGCCAAGGCCATCAAAGAAGCCAAAGATTGTTCCTGTTGTAGTCTTACTTCTAAAACCATAATCCACATTGTGCTCAATGCCCTTATTGGCAGAAGCTGCCCAAGCAATTACGGAGTAACTGTGGGAAAAAAATAAATATAAGGAACAACTTGAAACGTTTAAAACATAAAAGATCAACTTAAAATCTAAAGTAAATGTAAGCGATAAATGTGTGATTAAAGCTATAAGTTAACTACAATTTAAATGCTTCACAAAGATGATTATTAAAAGTTGTACCTTATGGACATGATTGCTGCGGCCAAAGATACACCGGAAACAGAGTTTAAGTTTGGAAGATGAGACAACAGAAAGTGAACAGAGCCGAAAATCATGATGAAGAAGGTTAATCCGATGTCCTTGCAATCAGTACATAGAAGTTCATGGACCTTCTGCAATGATTTTCCTCCGGTGACCATGTATACAATATTCAATCCAACTGCAACGACGAGTTGTTGTGGCACCACAATATAAAGACCCAATTTTTCGCCGAAGACATGTTGACCCAATTCATGATATCTATCAAAACGTTTTCCCGGAACCATTTCATGCATCTCAACCATTTGCCATAGAGTATAAAAAGTGATGATCCATGACATGGTTAGTAGTATTACTCCAGGACCCCTGAAGAAGAGGAAAAATTAAGAGATTGCTATGTGATTGTTAAATCAACAAGTAATCAATCCATAAATATATTATACTCTGGCCATTTTTAATTATAAGTAAAAATTTACTTTTCAGATTTATTGAATATCTGATGCATCTGGTCTACATATTGACCTAATCAACATGTAGACTAAATATATTAAATATTCAAAGAATCAGATACATTAAAAAAAATGTTACATAATTTTATTTTACTTAATTTTTCAACTTTTATTTATTTAAGATAAGAAAAAATACAAGTTGGATTAAAAGATTTCATTACCATCCAAGCTCAGACATGGCATAGGGGAGACTGAGAACGCCAGCACCAACCATAGCAGTAACATTGTGGAAAGCTGAGTACCACCAATTTGCATTTCTTGAAGCACTAATAGGAAGCCAGTCATTAATCTCCTTTTCCCTACGTAGGTTTTCATCAATCTATATATTTAATTAACAACAAATAAAATTAGTTAGTTACATGCAAGATGGTTCTGTATCTTGTATAAGCCAATATCAAAAAATTTAAGTTTAAAAAATTGCAGTAGTTGGACTAATGATTAAAAACACAAAAAATATTTTATTTGTCAATCTTTTTTTATTCTCAATAAGAAATACATAACGGTATAATAGAAAAGTAAAAAAAAAAATCTCGACAGAGCTGAATAAAAATGACTAGTTATGATTCTGGAGATAAATTTTGTAAGTTTGGTAAATTTAGGGTGCGTTTGTTTAAGCTTTAAAAAAAATAATTTTTTTTTAAAAAAATCTAGAGATTTTTTTGTAGAGATTTTGAAGAAAATCTAAAGCTATTTTGTGTTTGTTTACAATCATAAAAATCTATTTTTTTTAAAAAAGAAGTTCATACACTTAGATTCCTTAGTTTAAAAAAAATAGATTCTTGAAAAGCTATTAGAAATAGCTTTTCATTTTGGGGCTAAAAATGATTTTTTTAAGAAAATGATTTTAAAAAAAATCTATAACAAACACTATCAACATTACAAAATGGGTTTTTTTAAGAAAAAAATAGATTTTTTCTTAAAAAAATCTCAAACAAACGCACCCTTAATCTTCAAATTTAAATAAAAAATTAATTTCTTGAAATTAATGAACATTAGTCAATTAGTTACTCTTTCCATAAACCAACCAAAAGTGCTTAATTAAAGAGATAACACATATTTTTTCTAACTTAATCAAGATTTTGAGTTCAAACTTTGATAGATTAGTATTTGAGTTTCACGTAGATATACTCTTTACACCCCAAAATAACTCTCTAGTAAACATTCATAAGAAGTATTGCAAGATCTATGTATTATTAAATTCTTTCTCTTTTTCTTATTAACTTTGATAAAATAAACTCTACATATTAACTCGAATAGTGTCTTGTTGCATATCCAAAAAGTGATAAAACCGGCCTTTTTTTCTTTCTTTCTTTGAAAAAAAAAGACTTAATTGATTGGAGTTTTTCAATATAAAAAATAAAATTGTTATTTTGCAAATTTCAAAAACTAAATTGTTCAATCAATTCTCAAAAAAGTTTTTATTTCTATAATATGATTGAATTAAATTTTCTTCTTATTTTTGTATTACATTCATGGTATATGTTGGTTTGCTTGAAACCAAATTAAAAGAAAAAGAGAGACTTACATCTATTGTTTGCTGAGCTTGAGTTTCCATAGTAACTATCACAAGCTGTGTGAAGAAAAGTGTGAATTGTATTAACTAAAAAATAGTAGCAATTGTCAATATATATATATAGATATCCATTTGATTTTATAACAAACCTATGAGATATTAACGGGTAGACTTTATCTATTTGAAAAAACTTTCTTGAATTATATATCATTTAATTTAAAACTTATCTTTTATCTTTATCACCCAATATCTCTTTGATTTTTTTTTGAAAAGCCCAATATCTCTTTGTTAGTTAATTTCAAATACGTTTAATTTGTTAGTTTAATCTAATATCTATCTTCTTATTTTTTGACTAATGAATTAATATATATCTATCTATTATATTATTATTATTATTATTATTATTATTATTATTATTATTATTATTATTATTATTATTATGATTTTGCCACATATGTGATTATTATTGTTAATAATTGTATATGTAGCAAGACATGTTGATGTGATATATGAGTTATTTAAGTGATTGTCCACATGTGCATTGACTTAGTCAAAATTAGTGGATGGTCAGTCTTTTGCAAAATGACTTAAAATTAGAGATCAGAAGTATTACTATTATAAAAATTGAAAGCTAAAATCGCAAGTTTGTAAAAATTAGGGGACCAAAAGTTCAATTTAGATAAAAGGAACTCAAATAATGATTGTTTGGTATCTAACTAAAGTTTAGGGTAAAAAAGTCCATAAATTCTTAGAATGTCAATATTGTTATGATGAACGCTTTCATCTAGATTTAAACAACCGTACAATTGTGTGTGTTTTAGTGATGTTTACCGCTTTGTTTACTAAAGATAACTCTATTCTTTTTCATTTCCAATTTTACTTTAAATTTACACCGCATAATAATTGTAGAAAACTTGAAAAGCATACTACCAATTTTAGGTTTAACCTTCATTTGTGTTACAAATTTTACCTCAATAGCATTTGTTTTGTCAAATTCAAATTAAAAAACAAAACACAAATAGTATACCATTATTTAAGGACAACTTCAAAGTTTTTTTTAATGAAGCTAAATTAATCCACCTAAATTGGAACAACTTCAAAGTTAATTAATAGAAAAAAGATTTTTTGTTACTAGTTTTCCTTACATACTAGAAAAATTAAATTTTGAGAGGGAAAAATATTCATCACTAATATATTAAAAATTTGTCATCTGACTTGACAAAATGACACAAAATATAGGGAACCGGTTCTTTTTTTGGTAAGGAAATGGTAAGCGGTTCCAAATAATAAAATTAAAAATGAAAAAAACATAAAAAAAAATCCACAGCCGGAAATCGAACCCGGAATTCATATCATTGAATTTGCCTGGTGTGCTACTGTGGAAGTTGTGCTATGTTTGTGCAAGTTATTTAAATATAGTAGTATAGTACGTGTGCTCAGTTTATTTTATTTTATTTTATTTTTGATAGAGAGGAATAAAATTAACGAATCAAACGAGGCAAAGAAGCACCCCTAAAGTCATCATACAAAATGAGTTGGAGCGAATGACAGGGCAAATTAACTATATCCCCGTCAAAGCTTGAAGAATGACCCCTATTTGCCAAGAAATCAGCACACCGATTTGCTTCTCGATACACATGAGTAATTGTAGTCTCCCGGTTAGGATGCTGAAGGAGATCAATAATTTCACCAAGGAGAGGAGAGAGATAAGCATTATTAGTATGTCTCGAGGTAACCATGTTGACAATGAACTTTGAGTCCATTTCAAAAACAACCTTTGGCAGTGACATATTCTGAGCTATCCGAATTTGAAAAAGTTTGGCATTGGCAAGGGCCTAACCGTATTAAGGCTTTCTTATGGAAATTATCTCATGGTCGCTTGTTAACTAATGAGGAACGAAGACACCGCAACATGACAAACTCCGATCTTTGCCCCAGATGCCATGATTACCCTGAGTCCATAATGCATTGTGTGCGAGATTGTGAAGATGCTAGGGAGTTTTGGAGGAATATTATAAATCCAGAGGTTTGGAGTAAATTCTTTAGTATTGGTCTGAATAGCTGGCTGGATTGGAACTTATCAAATGACAACATTGGCAACAACATGAATAATTGCTCAGTTTTTTTTTAAAAAAGGTTAAATAAATTTTTAGTTTATATAAATATCTTAAATTTTATATTTGATTTCTATAAAAAAATTAATAATTTTTGGTCCTTCAAATATTTTTTTTCCCCAAATTTTTGTCCCTACTTTTAATCTAGCTCTTGTGTACTTTCAAAAAAATATAAATTTTTTTATACATATTATAATATTATAAGAATTTTTCCCATAAAAAATTAGAATTTTTTAAGATAAGTAGAATTATATATAACTTTTTAGCTCAATTAGCTTAAAAATTTATATTTAATTCATCTATTGTTTATAAAATTCAAAATTTCAATAAGAGAGATTTCAATAATATACTAAACATTACCATGGAAAAATTAAAAATTTCAAATTATTTATATGAATTGAATGAAAAGCAGAGCCAAAAATTATGATAGAAAATATTTGAAGATCAAAACTTACTAAAAAAATTTATAGGGACTAAAAACAAAGTTTGAAGTATTTATAACGACAAAAAATATATTTAACCTTTTTAAAATGATTTTCTTAGTTTTTCACATAGGTAATTTTATTCGAGTAATGTCAAATACTAAATACATATATCTTTTCGTTTAGGATTTAAGCTTTTAGTATATCTCAAACAATGGGCCTATTGAAATTAGTTTATTTTTCAGCTTATGTGAAACAACTTATGCAAAAAAATAAACTTTTATATATTATTATTATTAACTTTTATCTATTATAAGGCTTTCAGGGTATTTTATGTAAAAATAGCTTATGGAACCAAATGTGTTCGGTGTGGCACCAATTCCACACATAAACTTTTATAAGATCATATTTTTATATCAAGCTTGGTAAAATCACATTTGTAGGAATGAACTCAATTAGGCTCTTGGTCCAAACATGGTATGACCACAACCCAATGCCAAAAAACGAACTTTTGAGCATCTGCTGTAATATTATTCCATATCAGATTATTCTGTGGCTTCCAGTTCCAAAGTTGCATATTCCTTTTGACAGCTACTCGATATCTAATCTAAAACATTGTTGTTGAAACATCATCTACATTACTAGTAACTTACCCGTGCATACGCACGGGACGCGCCTTCAGCGCGTTGTATGTGAAGGGGGCATTGGGTCGTAGGTGTTATGGATTGTTAGGGTGCGATATGAAGTTTTTGCTAAATTAAGTTTGAGCATAAATTAAAGTATGTGAACTAAACCGATGAGTTTGGTTCGGATTCATTTTTGAAAAACACAAAAAGCCGAACCAAACCGAATCAATCGAATATTCATGGGTTCGAACATTGTATTCACTCAAAACCGAATAAATCCAATCAATCGAATAAATCCAAAGGGGAAATCATGTGGGAGATTCGTTAAGCAAAGTTTGTATGACAATTCCAAAGAATAACTCTATTCACTCACATGACATTGAAGACAAAGAAAAGTCATAGCTTCAAAGCTCAACATGATTTCATTAAAGACCAAAAAAGCAAACTTCAATCCCTAAAATAATTGAAACAAATCTTGTAATGAATAAAATCTCAACCTGCATCAAAGACCATAATCTATGTTTACAACAGAGGCAAAGAACATCAATTTGCATAGAAGAAGATTGGCAAACAATAGCTGGAAAGTTTGATAACGGGCAAAGAAAATCAGTTCGAGGTTAGTAAACTAAAAGGATTATGTTATATATTTTTCATTGTAGACATAATAGAATCACTTAAAGTCATAATTTCCATGGATAGAACCAAAGGTGATATCATTAACGATTTAGGGATAGCTAAATTGTTGAAAGTTTTAATTGATTTCTGCAATCAATTATATGCAAAATTCTGTGCAGATCTGTTGAATTGAATTTGAGCAAAAATTGAAGCTAAAGAAGAGAGTATATTGTATCAGTTGCAGCTTAATAAGAGGATGTTTGAGGTTAGTATTTATTAATATAAAAGATTATGTATAGCATACGTGAGAAAACTTTTATATTGAGAAAACTTGTAAGATTGGCATCGTTAATATTGCGAACATAGTTTTAAAGATATAAAGTACATATCGTATAATTAATATTGATAGAAGCATTTGAAAAAAGCATTTAATGAGTAGTCTATATTAAAATAAGTTAACACATGCATTTAATCAAATCCTTTGCAGTGATTCCAAGTAAGTCATTGAGTGTACTATCCCAAAAGACAAATTTTGCAGTTTCTTCTTCATCATCTACATCTTCTACCTCAACATCCAACTTGTACTTGATGACAGGATCAGTTGTTTTGTGGCCCTTTTTACAAACAAAAGGGGGCTCATTTCCTTCAGCCTTTGTCTGGCATTCAGTACAACTCATGAAATACCATCCCTGTGACGAAAGCTTAACGTGTGAAGTAGTAACAACACAAACACACAACGTGTCCTGGAAGGAATTGGCGAAGTTGTTATTGTATATGTACATGTCCCAATAAAAAAGTCAATCCAATGTGGGATACTACCTCATTCATCTTTTTCATATCTGCAAGGCGAACAACCTGAGCATCCTTCATGAAATACTCATCCGAGTTATACTGAGTTCCCACAGAACCTTGTGTGTAGATTTGGGTTGAAGTAGATATAGCAGCAGATTGTTGGGTGCTATAATCCACATTCTTTGGCAAGCTGTGAGTGCGCACATAGAAGGAAATTTGTTACAAAATTTGGTTGATTGAAACTTTATTGGGATAGAATAGTACTCAAATTCTTTTTAAAGTTGATACCTATCTTTGAAAGTTTTAATTTCA
Source organism: Trifolium repens (assembly GCA_030408175.1). Taxonomy (NCBI): domain Eukaryota; kingdom Viridiplantae; phylum Streptophyta; class Magnoliopsida; order Fabales; family Fabaceae; genus Trifolium; species Trifolium repens. Next base: position 10,602,620 of record CP125837.1, read on the forward strand.
GGAATGTTTTCATCAAACAGCAGTTTTGTTCCATCCCAAACATTTGACAGTTGTATGTTATAGATACCTAAAAAAAAAATGTTAATTTCGAAGACAAAGTAATGAAAAACATACCTAAGAAAAAATGAGATCAATAAATTAGATCAAAAAATGAGATCAATATACCAGAAGTAATAAAAATCTAACCTTGGGGTTCTTTCACCCGAACATGTTTCATAATAAGCACTACAGGACCAAAGTCAGGTCTGCTGTTGATGTGATCAAGAAATTTCACAGACATTGCATCCCAAAGAGTGCAATCAATTTGGTGATGGCTACAAAATGAGATGTTTGTCTATTACTTGTCCATTAAGATATATTAACAAATTTTTTTCTCATAGAAGCACTAATATCACGTTTGGTATATTGAAAAAATACCTTAAATCAGAAAGAATAAAAGCAGCACTTCCTTTCCTGGTATTTGTAGGACTTACACACTTGCCAACAGTATGCACAACACCAATAACATCTATAAAAAGAACTAATGTTTATAAACTACTTTATTTTGTTTGTAAAAAAAAAATAAACAATCTTGATAAGGATCTTACCAATACATAGATCTTTCTAATAGTTACCAGCCAAAATTTCTGCAAAGTCCTTAAAGTTAAAAAGTGTTGCAGGAATTTCAGGCATAACAATCTCTTCAACTTTCGTCGTCGTTCCAACAAAGGTCAACATAAAGTTGTGAGGAGTCATCTTAAATCCACCCTCATTTTTAGTAACACGAAAGTTACGCATGGAATATGTTTTTCCTCCCTTCAATTTGTCCTTCCACTTAGCAATGTCATCGCGAAGGATTGTAGCCTGTATGGTATCTCCCTAGTTCATACAAAAAAATGCATTGTCATATCCATTTTCTGTTTGTAGAAAAATCAGAAGTTCAACAAAATATTACCTTAACATCCCTCAACAGTAGTTCAATATGTTCCTCACTCCCTCCTTTGTAGGTAATCCAAATATCATCAACAACAACTCCAACTCTCCAAAGCTCTTTTTTCTTTGTGACATCTTTGACTGCATCGTACGGTTTGTCCATGTTCCTAGTTGGGGTTGGAGGAGTGCAATGTAAGAAGATAAAAGAGATTTGGTAGGGGTAAGAAGATTCAACAGGTTTGGTAGGGGTGAGTGAGAGATATTGTACTATGCTCAAAATGTGGGACAAGATGTGAATGTGTTTGGCCATACTACAAAACCCAATTTGACCTCAAGAATTGGTCCAACATTAAAGGGTATAAACGTAAATTGAAAAAGGAGGAGCATTGGTGAATTTTTACTGCAATAATGACAGGATTAACCTTGTGTTGATGAATGGAAAAAAAGGTAAAAAAAAATTAATAAAGGACAATATAGGATTTTAACCAAGATAACATTGTATTAGATTATAATAGACTAATAGATTAATGACAGATAGTGTAAGTCCCTTTTCTACGTGGCCCCGTTTGGCCCAGCTTATTTTTTACTTTTTATTTCAGCTTAAACGAAATAGAGAAGTATAAAATTATACTCCCTCCGTTTCTTTTTAATTGTCTTTTATTATCATATTTAGCGTTTCTATTTAATTGTCCTTTTTGTATTTTATGGGTATGATTTGTCAATTATACCCTTTGTCAATTGCTCTTATCTTTTTCCATAAAACCAATTAATGCTATATATTTGGAAAACTAAATCTTTTTTTTAAATTTTTTTTGTTAACATATTAAATTTTGTTTTTTTTGTACATAATATATTGAATTTATTGGAAAGAAAAAGTGTGGGCAAAAAAATAGGAATTTATTGGTGGATTAAAACGAGGGTATAATAGAAAGATAACGTGCAAAAATACACTTCCTTAATTTGGTCTTATGATTCTAAAAAGACAATTAAAAATAAACGGATGGAGTATTTGATATTATTTATCCTTAAAAGTATTAGAGAAATAAAGTAAAAAAGTAAAAAAAATAAAGAAAAGTGAAGTCAAACACAATATTTCCCTTCTTTACTATTTTTAAGGAGAAGAAAAAAAGTAGAAAATAAGCCGGGTCAAACGGGGCAATTCCGACTGTACCTTATAATCTTCTCCACCCTCTCTCTAGTGGAGTTTTTGCCTTCGTTCAATCCATTCTCACTACCACTTGAGCAGGTAGCCCAGTTGGTTCCATAATTGTAATTCATAGACATAAATGTTTAATGAATTTGTTTCTTAAAAAGAAAAATTAGCCACTAATAAATCCAGCTAACAACTGTTACGGAGTTCTTCGCCGCGACGAAACACCATCCAGCTAACAACTGTTAGTCTGTTACGGAGTTCGCCGCGGCATAACGGTGCCCTGGCGTAACTGGTTTTTTGCGGTAACGGACAGTTTTTTAAACTATGTGTATTTCAAGGAGTTTATTATTCTTACCAGGAGTATGCCCATGATATTGTTGTCAATTAATCATATATCTTGGTCACTGTCACTACCACTTTGCTTCTTTATGTTCAATGATGTTTTCTAGTATCTCATCAATTTGTTTTTCAAACCTCTCAAGTTTAGCACTCAAACCAGAAACAAGTTGAAGCCATTTAGAAGGAAACAATTCAGCTAGAATTTTAGGCCTAGATGCAAATATGACATCATATGTTTTAACTACAATTGCAGATATCTCTCCAATGCATCAAGGGTCCATGTAATATGGCCAAGTCTCTTGATGATGTGTGTCCTAAAATAGGTATTTTCCATGGTCCTAGGGGTAGGTTTGGAGGTGAGCCTTTTTTCTTGAGAATGAAAAAGGAGGCAAGGACTGTTAAGTTGAAAATTTGGGGATCCATGGAGATTAAACCAACTATAGAAAGTTGTGCTATAGTCCTAGCTATCAACCTGGTTTTATATATATGTGAAAGAGTTGAAATTACATGTAGGATTGGGATACAAGGATAAGACGATATGTTAAGCAGGCCACATTTTGATCGAAATTTTCACCGAGACTGCTTACATTTTCTTTATAATAGCTATAAACTGAGACGTTTTCACATGACACTAATTTTTTTCATTGTCCACAAATGAACCACACACACGGAAAAAGGTAAGTGTTTATCGAGCGATTTGCATAGTTGCGGTGTCTATATTCATCTGATGGTTTATGACTACTTTCAAATTTTCAATTTGTGATCAGTATATGACTTGTAAGAATTTGTAATAGAGCCAAATAATGGAACAAAGAATTTGTAATAGAAAGACTTAAGCTCTACTAAACCCAGCAAAGATGAACAAAGCTTTATTTCGAAAGTAAATATGGAACAACAAATTCGAGGTTATACTTATAGCCTTTGCGTGTAAATGGTTTATATTGCCACAGAAGGAAGATAAGCCGTAGGTATCAAATATAAGTCATCTTTTCGTTTGATGGTCGCTCCAAATAGCTCAGTCATGTCCAAGTCCTCACCTTTAATTCCATCGGGAAGTCTCCAATCGAAGTGATACAACATTAATGCAAGTGCCATCTCAACATTTATCAAACCAAATGTGCTGCCTGGGCATATTCTTCTTCCTGCGCCAAAAGGAATGTACTCAAAATTACTTCCTTTGTAATCAATAGAGCTACCAATGAATCTCTCTGGATAAAATCTCTCTGGTTCGGTCCAATACTTTGGATCTCTTCCAATTGCCCATGCATTTACTATCACCTTGCTTTTGATTGGTATATGATACCCATCAATCTCACATGCTTGACCACATTCTCTTGGAAGTAAAAGAGGACCTGAAGGGTGTAACCTTAGGGTTTCTTTCACTACCGACTTCAAATATTTGAGTTCATTTATACAGTTTTCACCAACAATTCCTTTCATGTTGAATATTTCTCTCACCTCATCTTGTGCTTTCTTCATCACTCTCCGATCCCTTACCAATTCTGCTACTGCCCAAACAATGGTCGAAGCCGATGTATCACCTCCAGCACCATAGATGTTCTGAAACTTAAAATGCAAAACTATCAACAAGACAACTTAAAGAGATTGTTAGATGGCATCCAATATGTCAACACAAGGTTTTAAACCGCGGTTGTGTTGCAATCCAATTTTGGAAAAAAATGGAAACTTGAATCGCGATTCTACTGTAGTCACTAAAACATCAAAAACCTTGATGTCGCGGCCCACTGCATACATTTTAATTATAAAAAAAAAGAACTGTCCTGATTCGGTATGACTCGTAATAACATTGTTCTATTTCAAATAACTCGTGAGGTAAGTAGCGAAGTTATACATTAAGAAGGGGTTTATTTTCCTTACCAGGATTATAGCCTTGATATTCACTACAAGAAAAATGCCACTTTGCGACAGTTACATTGCGACCATTTGGCCATAACCGTTGCAATGTGTATATTTTAAGAATTTTGCAACAGTTTATGCGACAGTTAGGTCAACCGTCGCAATATTTTGGCTTTTTAAAGCGCCAATCCCTTAGTGGCCATTGAAAAATATTTTGAATCCAATACAATACTCATTTTATAAAAATAAAAAAATAATAAATAAAGAACTCACTTACAAAAAAATAAACACACTCACACACACGGACAAACAAAAAAATGTTTACAGAAATCAAATCCCTAACCCTTACTCTTCATCTTTCCCGTCACCGATCTCTCTTCACACTCCGGTACCTCTCACTTCATCGCTCTACACTTACACTCCGACACAACTTTCTTCAGCATTCCCGTCAAGTGAAGTGAATGGGTTCATCGTTCTTCAACCGTTCACTCAAGGTATCAATTCTCACTCTCCAATCTCTTCACCTGAAATCCCTAAATCACTCTCTCCAATCTCTTTATCGTTCCCATCGAGAGAAATAAGAACTGTGTTGAGCATAAAGAAGAAGTGAAAACCCTTAGGCTGCCGAACCTGACTTACTCGCCGCCTCCGTACTGAACCTTCACCTCACACTCCGGCGCTCCTCCGTTCTACCGGAACTCGACTTCTCAGGTCTATCTGTCTCAGGTTATTTTGGGTTTGTTTTGTTGTTTTGTATTCATTAATTCAGTAAACTTCATTTTGGTTTTGCTTTAATAGTTTAATAACTTTACTGTAACAATGTTATATGACCCAATGATTCTTATTCATTTTGTTGTGTTTCATCTAGAATTTGTTTGACATTTGTTGCGTGTGTTTCTAGATTTGGTCTTTGATTGATCTATGTTAAGTTTGGAATTTAATGGAAGCTGATGCTGGTTTTGGTTGTTCTGTTAGGTGGCCTCAATGGTTGGTCCAGAGAATTTTTTAGACATGGTTAATTGGGTTTGCTCTGGAGCATTGTAGCCTTTCCCGTCTCTTTTCTTTGTTTTGTATTATTTTATGATGCTGTTCAGTTTGGGTTTGCTCTTGTGCATTGTAGACATGGTTAATTTTTTTCCTTTTTTCTTTCATGGCAGGGTTCAGGGCAAGCAGTTGCAGTTAGATGTGCATTTTATAATTGCATGTTCTATGGATGGCAGGTAGCTTCACTCTCTTGATGTATTAATTAAATTATTTTATATGGTGATGTATTCATGTTGAATTGCTCAGAAGAAGTTGATGACTCTCAATGAATTCATCTTTGTTTTGGAGACTAATAATGCATCGATTAAATGAATTATGTATTGGATGATGTCGTAAGCCTTGTTTGGATAAATTGCTAATTAAGCTCTATAGCATAATCACTTATTATATAAGTGCTTAGGTACATGGTGAAAGAAAGTAGCATTTGTCAGTTCCATATGTGTAAGTCATTGTCTCCATTTTCTCTCTACTCTAGAATGATATTCTTAACTAAATGTGTATGTTCTTGCATCCTAATCAGATTATTATGTATACTTGATTTTGTAATATTTAGATTCTACTCACCTGATCACTTAGTTTCTACACATTTGTTCTCTATCAATTTTCTTTTCAAGTCTGTTGTGGTGTGATTTAGACTTAGAAACAAATTTATCAAACAATTCAGGTAACAACTAGTGATGAACTATTTGAATCAATTTAATTTAACATAAGAAAGAATCCTAATAAAATAACATTTTGTATTCTCCATATAGCACGCTGTAGGGAGAAAGCCAAAAAAAGTATAGAAATTACGGACTAGTTCACAAATAGGATCCCACACCAGGGACTGAATTGAGAACTTATGAAGGGATCATATGCATACATTAAAGGACAAAGGATATAATGGAAACCTGTAGCTCTGTAACATGTCCCTAACATTCTTTCATTTTTGTTCTCTCTCTACTCTATATTTTCTCTCAACTAAGAATTATAAAAAATTTAGGCTAGGTTAATTTATAATGAAGCTGATTTATATGATAGTCTTGAGGAACCAAGACTTACTTAGGCTAGGTTGATTTGTAAATTAGATTTTTATGACTTAAATCTAATTATCTGATTTTGCAATTTTCAAATACTATCTTTTATTCACATTAATTAGGCTTGTGTAATATGCTAAGTTTTTTTTGTTAGTTTTGTGTAATAAAGTAGCATTTCTCGGTTCCATTTATGTAAGTCACTTTTCCTTGATTGTTTCTTTCAATTGTTTATTACGTATACTTGCATTTGTGTAGGTATTGAATTGATTGACTACTAACTTCCTAGTATGAGATGTGTGTATGCAGATTGATGAACATGTCAAGAGGAAATCACAAACAATAGGTCATTGAAGCATCCCAATATTGTTAGATTCAAAAAGGTTAGTACACTCTAGTTCCTAATCAGTAAATGGTGTCTTCTTTATGTTCAGAAATATTTTTAGGGAAGTTAAAGTTTCCAATGAAGTAGTAAGACTTAGTTAAAGTGGTAATGACTTACCTTGTTGGTGTGTGATGTTATGGTATGAAATCTCTGTAATTTATATTTTAAAGTGGTATAATGACTTAGTTAAAGTGCATGTATTAAACCTTATGTGTACTCTGTGATCCAAAGAGATGCATTGGATTACATTGATTAATACTATATGATGGTGTGTGTGTGCGCCTGTTGTTATTTGATACATTCTATATATGATGCTTCAACTATATTGAGAAAAAGAACTGTAGCCAATTTTTTAGCTTGATGCTTATTGTTTTGCTGTTGGTTAACACTAGTATCATGCTGCTATGTTGTCTCTGCCATTGTGAGAGATCTTTATAAGACTATTTCATTGCTTATGTGTGATTATTTTGCAAGACAATAATTTTCTATGTGGCAGCATGTCATGGACTAAGTCAATTATGCCATAGATTATGTCAATTTGTACAATTTCGTTCGGTTTTTTAAGTATCCTAATATATACTTATATTTTTTCAGGTAACCGAATAAGAAGAGTCAAGAGACACAGTAGCGTTTTGAGTCTATCTAGCACTAATTAAGGATCAAGAAATACTACGAAATATTTAGATATTTTGTGAAGAACTTATTTTGACTCACTCTTTAGTATGTTTAGCCATTCTACATTTCTACTACTGTTTATTTTTAATGTATGAATGTTACTATTGAATGAATTGTATGAATGAGATTAAGTTATTTATATTTATATATTTGTACATTTTAATTTCCTTACTCTTGTATGGATATTGGAATTGTTATTTAATAAGCTGTCAAAATGAATAAAAAATATTTTAAATTAATATTTAAAATAAGTTTGCGACGGTTTTTTAACCGTTGCAACCTTTGCTATTAAATCCACTATTATCTGGGACAGAACATTGGGACGGTTTGAAACCGTCGCAACATCAACTGCAACGGTTGTAACAACGGTTTTCAGAACCGTCGCAAAGTTGTCTTGCAACACACAAATCATCAACGGTTTGATAACCGTCGCAAATGCACAATTGCAACGGTTTCAACCGTTGCAAACTGCAATTTTGACTGTCGCAAAGTGCTTATTTTCTTGTAGTGATTGTTGTCAGTTAAGCATATATCTTGATCATTACCACTTTGAAATTTTAGAAGAACATCTACCAGATCTTCTCCAACTTCACCTTCACCTTCTTTTGACTTTGATTCTTTATGTTCAATGATGATGTTTTCTAGTATCTGATCGATTTGCCTATGAAACCTCTCAAGTTTAGGCCTATAACCAGAAACTCGTTGAAGCCATTTAGCTGAAGGAAACAATTCTGCTATGACAAAACCTCCTGCAATTGATTCTCCATTTTCCAAAGATACAAACTCTTGGACTTTACATTTGTTGCCAAACACAGCCCTTGCAATGATAGCAAATGTTGATGGTCGATCCTTGCTGCGAATCAATCCTTTCGATAAGATTGGTAAGCTCTTCTTCTCTTATTGGCTCGAATGAACTCACACGTTTTTGAGTGAAAAGTTCCATTGTCATATTTTTCGTAGCTGTCTCCAATAATTTCCATAAGGTGAAAAAGCAATATCTGTGAATCCATATGACAGTATTTCTGTAGCTAGAAGTTTAGGCCTAGATGCAAATATGACATCATGTGTTTTAAGTATCTCTTTAGCATATTCTGCTGATGAAACAACAATTGCAGATATCTCTCCAAGTTGTAGGTGCATCAAGGGTCCATATATTTTGGCCAAGTCACTTAATTTTCTATGTGGTGTAGAGGTAATTAGATGATGTATGTGTCCTATAATAGGTAGTTTCCATGGTCCTGGGGGTAGGTTTGGAGGTGACCCTTTTTTGTTGAGAATCTTCCCTATTTTCAGTGCCACAAGCATGAAGAGGAAAAAAGAGGCAAGGACTATTAAGCCAAAAATTTGAGAATCCATGGAGATCAAACCAACTTGAAAGGTGTAGTATAGTGCTAGCTATCATCAAGCTTACAAAATACTATATGTGAATGATTTGAGATTACATGGGATGATAGTTAATACTCGGGCCACAATTATAAGCAAAAGTTCACTTTCTATGTTCACGAATAACTTATGTTATGTATCTGTCTGACCAGATACATCAGTTATTCGATGAACCCAGAAAATAAAATTTTGCTTAATTTGCTTAATTATAATTGTAACTATAGAAGTAGTTTTTTACAATATCAAGAATCACGAGGACAGCTGCTACAACAATTTAAAATCTTGATGCTGGGTAGATATATTTATTTTTTAAGAGTTTGGGTAGATTCATAAATATAATATTGAATAGTATTGATGGGCCAAAGTTACTAGCCACATGAACCACACATGATACTAATTAATTATTTTTTAGTCAATGTTTCTTTTGTAATCTAGTTTTTAAAGGTTTTTAACTCAATGATTAATCTCGACTATAATATTTTTTTAGTCAATGATATCTTTTAGAATCTAGATTAACTAGCTGCATTTGTTGTTTTATTTGTGATATACTAATCATACATCTAGAGTTATCATAGTTTATGCATTTCTACACAATTGGCACATCAAAACACATTTTAAAATTAAGAATGTCAAACTGCTAAGATTGTTCACATCCTCAAAATAAACGTGACAAAATGAGGTAGAGGTTTGAAAACGATTAAACATTAGAGATAATAATAGTAAAAAAAAAGCTTCTTACTAGAATTTATATTTATTTTGAATATAATTACTTTGATGAATCAATTTTTCTTTCTTTTTGTAATTTAAATAAAATTTAGGTAAGTTGAATCTTAGAAGCTCGTCAAGGTAAGACAATATGTTCAATTCGTCAACAATATTTCCAAATACCATGGGAAATATCTTTCTTTCACACACTTAATCCAAACTTTTTCATTCTCACCTAAATGATTTACCATCATCATTTCCACTCATTTTTTTTTTGGCTTTCACCACCAGTTTAATCTGATTCGGTGGTGATTTTCACTCATTTTAGCTTAAACAAAGTTTTTCCCATTGAATCATCCACATTTTGATTTTTACCAAGACCGCACATTCTAAATTATCATTACATTCTAAATAGTGATGTTTTGGACCCAATTAGACAAGTAATCGTGAAGAGTTTCATTGCAAAATCTCTAAAGACTAACATTAGTTTTGGCAAATATAAAGAACCTAGTTTAAGTTTTTAAGAGAAAAAAGAAAAGTTTTAAGGAGAAAGAAGAGTCATTTTCAACACAAAAAAGAAAAAGAAACTTCTCAATTCCATTAATATTACATAAGTAAATATTCATTTGTCTTGTGCATTGACATTGATATTCCTTTACATTTGGTTCCTCAATTTCAACCTTACAAATACTTCATGTTGTTTATTGCAAACTAAATTCACTTAGAATTTAGAAATCCCTAAACCCTACTAAACAGAACAAGATTGGGCAAAGCTTTATTTCAAAAATAAACATGGAAAAACATATTCAAAGATTATACCATAAAAGGAAGAGGAGCATTGGGTATCAAGTACAAGTCATTTTTTCTTTTAACATTAGCTCCAAATTGTTCAGCCATGTCCAAATCCTCGCCTTTCATTTCATTGGGAAGCTTCCAATCAAAGTGATATAACAACAATGCAAGTGTCAACTCAACACTTATCAAACCAAATGTACTGCCCGGACATATTCTTCTTCCAGCGCCAAAAGGAATGTACTCAAAATTGGTCCCTTTATAGTCAATGGAGCTATCAACGAATCTCTCTGGATAAAACCTCTCTGGTTCAGACCAATACTTTGGATCTCTTCCAATTGCCCATGCATTCACCATCACCTTACTTTTGGCTGGTATATGATACCCGTCAATCTCGCATGCTTGTCCACATTCTCTTGGAAGTAAGAGAGGACTTGGAGGGTGTAACCTTAGAGTCTCTTTCACAACTAATTTCAAATATTTTAGTTCGTTTATATTGTTTTCACCAATTCCTTTCTTGTTGAATATTTCTCTCACCTCATACCGTGCTTTCTTCATCACTCTTAGATCCCTTACCAACTCTGCCATTGCCCAAATTATGGTAGTCGATGTTGTTTCACCTCCGGCACCAATCATGTTCTGAAAAGTAAAATGCACAACCATCAATGACAACCAATAAGCAACACAAGATTTTAAATTGTAGTTGCGTCGCAATCTTTGATATTGCAAATTAATATTGTGAACCTAAATCTTGATTCTATTATGGTTGCTAATATATCAAAAACTTTGATGTCGCGACCTCTTTCAAAAAGCAAATACTAATATTGAGTAAACTATCAAATTAGTCATTGTCTCTGTAACCCGCTCTCGAATAGGTCCCTGACTCTTTCAATATTTCAAATTAGTATTTGTCTCTATCAAATGTTTCTCAAAATTGACGGTAAATTAGAAATGTTATGGACTATTTTGATAGAAAGTAGATGAAGATAGAAACATATTTGACAGTAAGTGAAACAGATGTTCACAGAAACAGACTAATTTGAGATATTGAAAGTCATTGATGGTTTACTCTATTAATATTGCTATAGTTCAAAGAGGTCATGAGTTAGTATAAAAAATTCATCTAAGTAATACATAAAGGGGTTTATTATCCTTACCAAGATTATAGCCTTGATATTGTTGTCAGTTAAGCATATATCTTGATCATTACCATTACCACTTTGAAATTTTAGAAGAACATCTACTAGATCTTCTCCAACTTCACCTTGACCTTCTTTTGACTTTGCTTCTTTATGTTCAATGATAATGTCTTCTAGTATTTGATCAATTTCACTATGCAACCTCTCAAGTTTAGGTCTCAACCCAGAAACAAGTGGAAGCCATTTAACCGAAGGAAACAATTCCGCTATGTCGAAACCTCCTGCAACTGATTCTCCCTTTGCCAATGATACAAGTTGTTCTGTGCCTTTGCATTTGTTTCCAAATGCAGACCTTGTAGTGATACTCATTATTGATTCAAGTATAGCTTGAGTCATGTTGATGGATGACCCTTGTTGTGAATCAATCCTTTTGATTAAATTGTTGAGTTCTTCTTCTCTTATAGGTTGGAATGAATTGACACGTTTTTGAGTAAGAAGCTCAATTGTGCATATTTTTCTAAGTGTTCTCCAATAATTTCCATAAGGTGAAAAAGAAATATCTGTGGATCCATATAATAGTATATCTACTGCAACAATTTTAGGCCTAGATGCAAATATAACATCATGTGTTTTAAGTACCTCTTTAGCATACTCTGCTGATGAAACAACAATTGCAAAGATCTCTCCAAGTTGTAGGTGCATCAAGGGTCCATGTATTTTGGCCAAGTCTCTTAATTTTTGATGTGGTGTAGATGTAACTAGGTGATGTATGTGTCCTATAATAGGTAGCTTCCATGGTCCTGGGGGTAGGTTTGGAGGTGACCCTTTTTTCTTGAGTGCCACAAAGATGAAGAGGAAAAAAGAGACAAGGGCTAGTAAGTAAAAAGTTGGAGAATCCATGGAGATTAAACCAACAAGAAAGGTGTAGTTTGGTTTATTATACTACTGCTACAGATATGATTGACATTTCACTAAGATAAAATCAAATAGAGAGGTGAAGGAAGTATAGTGCTGGCTATCAGCCACATATATAGTAACGTGGATTATTTATAGTGCTAGTTTTTAATAATGATTTTTGGGACCGGATTCTCTGTTATAACTGATTCACGTAGTTACATAAAGTTTTTAATCTAGACTATTGATTTTAAATTGAATGGATAAAAAAAATATTATATTTTTATATTAAAACAATCTCAGCCGTTAATTTTGATTGGAAGGTTGAGATTGATTGCAGCAGCTTGCTATAATTGCAGGAGATTTTTGTGGTCTCTATGATTGAATTGCAAATGCAATTATTGTCAATCAATGCAGCCGGTGAAGTTTTTTTTTTAAAAGAATTTTAAAAATATAGTTTGCACTTGTTTGTTGGAAATTCAAATTTACATCGTTGAAAATCTTTTAAGAATTGTGTCCTTTCATTATTTGATATAATTTTTTTTTTTTTTAATCAGCAAAATTTATTAAAAAGACAGCTCCTTCACAAGAAGTGAAAGGAGTTATCGAGGAAACATACAAACAAAAGGTAACGTGATATAACACAATTACCAACACCAAAACAAACACCCCAATCCACCCCTACACCAATATTGATTCACTAGACCCACCAGAGAAAACCCCTACCCAACCCTAGGAGACACCACTAGGCACCAACTTCCGAACTCGAATTAAAATTACTCGGCCCATTAGACCCAGAAAGTAGCCCCGGAAGTCAAAGGTTGAGGGACCCCGGTAGTCAAAGAATCGACAGTCAACATCTGATGCCGTAAGAATTCGACCAGGTACCAGAGACCTGCAAGTCTCAACAGACTTGAACACCCCTCAGCGACTCCAAAGAGTCCTGCAAATCTCACCAGATTTGAAAATGGTCAGAGACTCTTATACCAGGCAGAATCTTCACCCACTCGATATTAACCATCTACCACATCACCATCCCCAATACATCCCAGAGGTACGATAAAACGACAACAACCGTCAACACGGAGTGTCTACGTACCTCGCCCTTTCGGGCACGCCGGGACAACAACCAAGGCCAAGAAAAAACCTCAGCCAAAACACCTCCTCAGTCAGCACACCGCCACCACCACAGACAAACGGAGAGAATACCAGGCAGGAACAAACAGAGACAACCTCAACCAAATCCCACCTCAGCCAAACACCACCACTACCATTCACCACCTCAGCCTAACAACAGCCACCACCTAAACAACACCAGCTGCGCAGAAGCAGAGCAGCCCCCCACCACGCCGGAAAAGCAACGAAACAGGAAAGGAAAGAAAGACCAAACCGACGACCACCACCATCAAAACCAAAACGAAACAACTCACCACCAACACCAAGACCACAGCACCAGAATCGAGCCAAAACCACCACCTCCACCGGAGGAAGCACCACAAATTCGCGAAGAACAGCCCAGCACCACCCAAATCGAAAAACAAAAACTCCAACCCACCGGCAAAGAGAGATAGCAACAAGGCGAAGATAACGGATAATGGCCAGAAAACGGTGATGGATAGGAGACTCGCCGGAGAAGATAGCGGAGACCGAACCCACACTCCCGGAAACAGAGCACGAAAAAACTCGTGTGAGAACAAGGAGGAGAAGGTCACGGTGGTGTGGAGGTGGGAGCTCGACACACCACCACCTGAGTGTTTACATGGCGGCGGCGGCGATTTGGATCTAGGGTTTGAGAAGGGGTTGGCGGCGGGAGGTTTTTAGAGAGAAGGCAGAGGATGTAAATTTTAGAGAGAGATATTTGGTTTTTAGAGAGAAGGATATAAATTTCTTTATAGATAGAGACATTTTGTAGGTAGAAGAAAAACATTAATTTCATATTAAATCAAATTTTATCTCAAATATTTCTAAATCATTTTCTCTTTACTATAGTAGTGCACGAAAAAGTAACTTTATTATGTTAAATATCATTGATCGGTATGTTTGATATGACTATAAATGCAAAATTCTATCATGATTTTTAAAGTATCTTAAAAGGGAATTTTCGGTTTAACCCATTTTTACATCCAATTTACATAAATTAGTGGGGATAAATTCAAAGTGGGGGCTCAAGCCCTCACACTCCCCTTGCTATAGATATACAAAAATAACTTGACTTTATTTTATTTTATTTTATTTGTGTTATACTCCCTCTGTCCCATTTTAAATGACATTTTTTTGACTTAGTATACTATTCATTTGATCTGCTTTGACCTTATTTTTCTACTAATATATACATGCTAATATTAGCATATGAGACGTTGTTTGATTTGTCTCGACGAGCACTTTCAAAATATACCATTTTTATAATTTTTAATAATAGATAATTAGAGATATTAACGATTAAAGTTGTACATTGGCAAACATGTCAGTGGTCAAACAGGTCATTTATTTTGAGACAGAGGGAGTATTTTTTTTTTGTTTTCACCCTCTGGTCTCTAGGGGAAGGGGGCCCTAGTAGTTAAGAGTTCGGAGGGAGTTCTGACATCAAGTGGTTCTAATCCCCTCCCAAATGTAGTTGTGGGGGATCAAACAGTGATCATCTCTACTAAGTTCAGCGTCAATCACCACTGAACCAACTAACATTTGGTACTTTATTTGATTTGTGTTATAGAAATAGCTTATTCATAAGTGTTTTATGTAAGCATTTATGCTGTAAAGTGCAACGTATGTTGTATATTGTCCACTCACAAAAGTTTTAAAATGAATGTTAGTGTCTCTTTAATTAATATATTATAGTGTCCCCTGTCTCAATTTAAACAAAGATTTAATCCTTGATTGCACTTGTTTCATGAACCTTTGATACTGAAGAGAAACACGGTCAAAGAGGTCTGAGCCTCGGTCCAACTGCAAATGTGACCTTAACTACAGTTACATTGATATCATGGCCTAGCTGATGACTTTTTCTAACAAATATTTGTGAAATACATAATAAGGGATGGACATGGTTTAGTTTTTGGAGGAAAACTGAACCGAATTGAATTAAACTGTTTCAAAATTTATAATAACTGAACCGAACTGAACAGTTTGTCTTTAAAATTGAACCGAACCGAATTGTTAAAATGGTTCAGTTTTATGGTTTTAAACCAAACAATAACTAAATATGCACTAAAAAACCGAACCATTAAACCGAACTGAACCAAACCGAACTGTTAATCATGAACTGAACTGTTTTAGTTTGGTTTCAAAATTGTTGATTATGGTTCAGTTTTTTTTAGTTCAGTTCGGTTTAGTTTAGCAGTTCGGTTTGGTTTTTTGGTTTTTTTGCCCACCCATATGTATATATGTATCTGCCTTGTTCCCTTGTTTTGTGCTTACTTTTTATGTACATGTGGAAATGGCAAGTGTTTACCGAGTGATTTCCATAGTTGATCTGATGGTTTATGAGTACTTTCAAATTTTCAATTGTGTTTAGTATATGGCTTGTAAGAATTTGTAATATAGAGTCACATGATGGCATGATGCTACACCTTTTGGAGGGGATGCATAAGTTCCACCATTTTAGTTATGGGTATAAAGAACCTTATTTATGTTTCTAAGAGAAGAAAGAATAGTCATTTAATCACAAATAATTCATGCATGTTATTGAAAACTAAATTTATTTTGTCAGGAAGTTGGCTCCTAATACAGTTGCCACCGACACCGACATCGGACACATTACATTAGAATTTAGAAAGTCTTATGCTCTACTATGAATAAAGCTTTATTTTAAAAGTAAATAAGGAGCAACAAACTCAAAATTATACTTATTGCCTTTGCTTGTATATATGGTTTATATTGCCAAAGAAGGAATATGAGCTGTGGGTATCAAATACAAGTCATCTTTTCTTTTCACACTCATTCCAAATTGTTCACTCATGTCCAAGTCTTCACCTTTCATTCCATTGGGTAGCCTCCAATCAAAATGATACAACATCAATGCAAGTGCCATCTCAACATTTATCAAAGCAAATGTGCTACCTAGACATATTCTTCTTCCAGCACCGAAAGGAATGTACTCAAAATCACTCCCTTTGTAATCAATAGAGCTACCAATGAATCTCTCTGGATAAAATCTCTCTGGTTCGGTCCAATACTTTGGATCTCTTCCAATTGCCCATGCATTTACTATCACCTTGCTTTTGTTTGGTATATAATACCCATCAATCTCACATGCTTGACCACATTCTCTTGGAATTAAGAGAGCGCCTGGAGGGTGTAACCTTAGGGTTTCTTTCACAACGGACTTCAAATATTTGAGTTCATTTATACAATTTTCACCTACAATTCCTTTCATTTTGAATATTTCTCTGATCTCTTCTTGTGCTTTCTTCATCACTCTTGGATCCCTTACCAACTCTGCTATTGCCCAAATTATGGTCGAAGATGATCCTTCACCTCCGGCACCATAGATGTCCTGAAAAGTAAAATGCAAGACTATCAAAGAGTTATTTGATGGCATCCAATATGTCACCACAATGTTTTAAACTGCGGTTGTGTCGCAATCCAATATTGCAAAAATATGCAAACTTGAATTGTGTTCTATTGCGGCCGCTGAAACATCAAAAACCCTAATGTCGCGGCCCACTGCATACATTTTTATTTATAGGGAAGTTCTAATTCAAAATAACTAATACTAATATTGCTATATTTCAAAGTTTTACATCAAGGGTTTACTATTATCCTTACCATGATTATAGCCTTGATATTGTTGTCAGTTAAGCAAATATCTTGGTCACCATCATTAGTATCTTGGAATTTTAGAAGAACATCTACAAAATCTTCTTCTCTTTCACCTTGGCCTTCTTTTGCTTTTGAATTTGTTTCTTTATGTTCAATGATGATGTTTTCTAGTATCTGATCGATTTTTCTATGCAACCTCTCAAGTTTAGGCCTCAAACCAGAAACAAGTTGAAGCCATTTAGCTGAAGGAAACAATTCTGCTATTTCAAAACCTCCTGCAATTGATTCTCCCTTTCCCAATGATGCAAACTCTTGGACTTTATATTTGTTGCCAAATGCAGCCCTTGAAATGATAGCAAATGTTGATGAAACTACAAGTTGAGTGATGTTGATGGGCGACCCTTGCTGCGAATGAATCCTTTCGATGAGATCAGTGAGCTCTTCTTCTCTTATAGGTTGGAATGAACTCACCCGTTTTTGTGAGAAAAGTTCCATTGTGCATATTTTTCTTAGTTGTCTCCAATAATTTCCATAAGGTGAAAAAGCAATATCTGTGTATCCATATAATAGTATTTCTATAGTTAGAAGTTTAGGCCTAGATGCAAATATAACATCATGTGTTTTAAGTATCTCCCTAGCATAATTTGGTGAGGAAACAACAATTGTAGAGATTTCTCCAAGTTGTAGGTGCATCAAGGGTCCATATATTTTGGCCAAGTCACTTAATTTTCTATGTGGTGTAGAGGTAATTAGATGATGTATGTGTCCTATAATAGGTATCTTCCATGGCCCTGGGGGTAGTTTTTGAGATGAGCCTTTTTTGTTGAGAATCATCTTCCCCAATTTCAGTGCCACAAGCATGAAAATGAAAAAGGAGGAAAGGACTTTTAAGTTAAAAAAATTGGGATCCATGGAGATTAAACCAACTTTGAAAGGTGTAGTATAGAGCTAATTATCAACCCGGTTATAAATATATGTTGTAGAGTTGAAATTACATGGAGGATTGGGATGCAAGTTTTTTTTTTAAGTTACCACGATATTGATATGAAGTTTTCATCGATGGAGAACTTGTAGTGCATACAAGAGAGGCTCTCCCCTTATAACCGAATTTTCTTAATACACATGAGCCAGAATTAATCAAACCACTGACCACATACTTAAGGGACCATGATCCTTAATTAACATTCGGACCAATTTATTGTTGGTGGATTGGGATGCAAGTTAACTAGTAATGTGTATTATATACGACTCTGTTTAATATGCATATGTTATATTACAACATACATAAGTAGCATAATAGTTTAACGATTTAATAATCAAGATTTAGTCTTGGTTAACATTTTATTTATTAAAAAAAAAAATAAAGTGTTAAGTGTTAAAAGGACTAGTGTATCTTGCAAGAAATGAGTTGTTATCACATGTTAGAAGCCGCCGTATTATTTTAATATATGAATTAAAGGGTTAATTAAGGTTTTAGTCTTTACAAATATTTTAAATTTTGTTTTTACTTCTTATAAAAAAAATTAGCAAGTTTTGATCGGTCAAAATTTAGAATTTTATATTTTAAAAATGAATTCTTAAGCGCCAAAACTTTAAAATTCATATTTAATTAATCACTTGTTAATAAAAGTTATCCTTTTACAAGAAAGAATTTTATAATGCACTTGAAAAAAAAAATCAAAATTTAGAACGATATATATGAGTTGATTTAAAAATAAAGATAAAAAATTGTGACGAAAAATATTTGGAGGACCAAAATTTCTTTCCATGTGTTTAAAAATATTTGGAAGACCAAAACTTAAATGTTATTATATAATTTTTTAATTTAAATAGTAATTTTTTTTTTTGTGTCCCATCCAAATAGTATCATTTAAGTGACAACTTCTTTCCATGTGTTTAAACGTCTAAGTTGGTCATTTTAATTTTTTCAATCAATGATTTCTTTAGGAACACTATTGATCTCAACTTTAACATTCTTTATTCGATTATATGTTTTGACATCCAATATGTTTCTATAGTATTTTTTGTTTCCTTTCATTGTATATCAGTATCTAATTTAAACTTGTCAAATTTATGCCTTTCTACACAATTGGCACATGTAAAACTAATTTTAAATTTAAGAACTAGAAGCACGGATACAGACACGGACACCGGACATGATACAGATACTAACACGTCAACACCAATAATACTTTAAAAAATATGACATAATTCAATATAATCATAAATATCGGTATCAGTATCAGACACGGACACGCCTAATCCGAGGAGTATTCGTGCTTCATAGTTTAATAATATCACAACTATGAGGTTTTTCATTTTTAGTTTTAAAATTGCTAACCCGACCAACCGCCTCAGCTCGGTGAACCAACACATATAAGTTTTTTATTTTTAAAGATTTTATAAAAAAGTTGAATTTATTTTTGTGTGATTATTATTGTCACAACTCACAAGATTCACAATAATGTCTTAAAGGAAGTATAGTTGAGGAGCAACGGTGCAAATTGCAGTTGGTTCTAAAGGAAGTATAGTTGGAAAATCCTTGATATGAAATTCACCGCTGGAGTAAGGGTTGGGTCCAAAACCATGCAAGTTAGAATTCAAAAGTAATATAAATATTGGCATGCAACGTGTATATATAAATATATCGTGTTAATATGATAGTCGGTCCTTGGATCGGATATCGAATTTTTTATAAAAAGAACAAGAAATATTATTGTTGTATTAAATTTATGAAATCATACTGCCACTACAAACCAAAATGAATACAGACAAATTTCTTGGTTTGTAAAATTGATCATTCATTTCACGTGGTAGATTCATGTAATTGCTAAGTTAAAATTATTTGTTCATATTGAGATGTCAGTTTGTATTATCATTGAGAATTGAAATTGAAAAAATGGAAGAGAATCTTGTTGCATGGTACCTGCATATTCGTTTGATCATGATAAGTAATGATATGATTGCTAGCATAGTAGAAAACTGATAAAAAAAACAGAAGAGTAGAAAAAGAAATTACTAGCATAGTACATAGTACTAACATACAATACATTTAAAGTAGCGCTTAAATTGACGACACATTATTACATAGTACTAACACAATACTACTTTACTTGCATGTTGTTTTCTACATAGTTTCCACCGACGCTTGACACATTAGAATTTTTTTTTCATCGCCAGTTTAATTTTGTTTGGGAGTCTAATCTGATATCAAATGGTTTCAGTTCCGTTTAAAATTTAGAAACTCTTAAATCATACTAAACCGAACAAAGATGAACTAAAGACCAACAAATTCATTGTTATACTTATAGTCTTTGCTTGTATGGTTTATCTTACCACAAAAGGAAGATGGGTGGTAGGTATCAAGTACAAGTCTTCTTTTCTTTTGATGGTAACCCCAAATCGCTCAGTCATGTCTAAGTCTTCACCTTTCATTCCATTGGGAAGCCTCCAATCAAAATGATACAACATCAATGCAAGTACCAACTCAACATTTATCAAACCAAATGTGATGCCGGGACATATTCTTCTTCCAGCACCAAAAGGAATGTATTCAAAATTAGTCCCTTTGTAGTCAATAGAGCTATCAATAAATCTCTCCGGATAAAATCGCTCTGGTTCATTCCAATATTTTGGATCTCTTCCGATTGCCCATGCATTGACTATCACTTTACTGTTTAATGGTATGTGATACCCATCAATCTCACATGTTTGTCCACATTCTCTTGGAACTAAAAGAGGAGCCGGAGGGTGTAACCTTAAGGTCTCTTTCACAACTAACTTTAAATATTCAAGTTCATCTATATATTTTTCACCAACAATTCCTTTCGTGTTGAATATTTCTCTCACTTCATCTTGTACTTTCTTCATCACTCTTGGATCCCTTATCAACTCTGTCATTGCCCAAACTATGGTAGAGCCCGATGTATCACCTCCGCCACCAAACATATCCTAAAAATTAAAATACAATTATATCAAAAAGACAACACAAAGAAATATTTAAATGTTATCAAATACATCAACACAACACAAGGCTTGATGAATTATTAGTCTCTGAACTTGCGCGTGGAAGATACCTAGTTTACACCCAAAAAAAGAATATGTAACACAAGGTTTTAATGTTAAAGATCTTAAAAATAGTAACTATTTATTGTAAAAGTTAAAAATTAAACTTTTAAGAAATTAAATGCACGTTTTATATGATAAAGTTTCTACATTTGATACTTTAAAATGTGTCCTAGGATACATGTTAACATTTTTCCAAGTTATTATTATATATATATATATATATATATATATATATACTTATACTTCAAGGGGTTTATTTTACTTACCAGAATTACAGCCTTGATGTTGTTGTTAGTTAAGGATATATCTTTGTCATTATCGTTGTGACCTTGAAATTTTAGAAGAACATCTACTAGATCTTCTTCTGCTTCAACTTGGCCTTCTTTTGCTTTTAACTTAGCTTCTTTATGTTCAATGATGATGTTTTCTAGTATCTTATCAATTCTTCTATGCAACCTCTCAAGTTTAGGCCTCAAACCAGAAATAAGTTGAAGCCATTTAGCTGAAGGAAATAGTTCAGCTATATCAAAACCTCCTGCAATTGATTCTCCTCTCCCCAACGACGCAAACTCTTCTTCGTCTTTGCATTTATCGCCAAATGCACACCTCGAAAGGATAGCAAATGTTGATGAAATTACAAGTTGAGTAATGTTGATTGATGAGCCTTGCTTGGAACCAATCTTTTTTATGAGATTAGTGAACACTTCTTCTCTTATTGGTTGGAATGAACTCACACGCTTTTGCGATAAAAGCTCCATTGCGCATATTTTACGTAGTTGTCTCCAATAATTTCCATAAGGTGCAAAACCAATATTTGTGAATTCATAAGATAGTATTTCCAAGGCAATAATTTTAGGCCTAGATGCAAATATGACATCATGGGTTTTAAGTACCTCTTTAGCATACTCTGGTGATGAAACAACAATTGCAAAGATCTCTCCAAGTTGTAGGTGCATCAAGGGTCCATGTATTTTGGCCAGGTCTCTTAGTTTTCTATGTGGTGTAGAGGTAACTAGATGGTGAATATGTCCTATAATAGGCAGCTTCCATGGTCCGGGGGGTAGGTTTGGAGGTGAGCTTTTTATCTTGAGATTCCTCACCATTTTGGTTGCCACAAACATGAAGAGGAAAAAGGAGATAAGGGCTGGTAAGTATAAATTATAGGAATCCATGGAGATTAAACCAACTAGAAAATTGTGGTATAGTGCTAGCTAGTTTGGTTTATTATAAAAGGCCAAGGTTCTTGGAGAAAAATATGAACTTCTAGTAGTAGTAGTAGTCTAGTAGAAAACACATTTATAGTCCCATTCCATCAACCTCATCATTAATTAGATTTGGAACTGTTTTTGGCACCTTCTCCGATTAATTGGTCTCCCCCACCCACCCCCACTAAGAGCCCCTTTAAATTTCTAAAATTGTCCTCAAAAAGTACTTACAGTACAAGAAATATTGTTTTTCGCAGCGACTTTTTCGCAGCGACATTTAAATTGTTAACAAAAACATACATATAGCAACAACTTATTTAAGTTGTTGTTATAAGTTAGTTTTTTTCTCAACAACTAAGTTATCGTTGGGAAAAGTTAGTTATCCCAACAATAATTATTGTTGCCGCTAATAGTTTAGTTTTTTTACAACAACGTTGTAAAGTCGTTGGGAAACCACTCAATTACTTTTTTTTATGTGTATCTTTTATATGGTTTCTGTTCCTATTTTTATGCGTAGATTTCTCTTAATTTAGTTTTTTTTCTTTCTATTTTTATGTTTTGTATTTTTTTTATCTTTAGAGCTAAAATTACAATTAAGGGTAGAAGATTTGCAATATTATTATACTCTTTGAGGACAAATTAGATTTTTTAGTAATAGTTCCTTCTATATGTTTTTAGTAGATTATTATTGCCGCTAATAGTATAGTTTTTTTTTGCAACAACCTTGTAAAGTCGTTGGGAAACTACACAATTACTATTTTTTATGCGTATTTTTTGTAGGGTCCGCCTGACACATTGTGTGGCCTAAAGCAAACATCAAAATAACGTTTTTTATTTTTTTAAAAAATAAAATAAAAAATTGATGTTACAAAAATAAATTAAAAACAATTTTTGGGTAAAAAACTACTGAATATCTTCATTTATTAAAACTAGCCGCCAAACGGGCACGTTTGTGTGATCGATATGCAAATATAAATAACTACTTAATCTATTTTTATGTGGAAGTTATTTTTCAACATATACAAATATTTAAATAGAGTGAAGGGCAAAAATGTCAATAAGAAAAGTCCATGTGCGAAAGGGGTTTTCTCTTTATATATTGGTATAAATAATAGTAATAGATAATAGATAACAAATCATCTCTATTAATTTGGTGATTTTATTCATCAATTGTGCTAATAATTTGGAAGAGTGGTTACTTTTTTTTTGTAGTTTTTTTTAAGGGTAAAATAGGAATAATGAAAAAGTCATCCCAAAAATTTGTATCCTTTTTATATATAGTAATAGATAAATTATATTATTTTTAGATAAATAAACATAATAATAGAAAATAATTGATAAAAAATAGGAATAGAAAATAAATTGTTTATTAGTGTAGGAGATCTTTTTTTTTGTTTTTTTGGTACAGGCATATATGAGTTTTTTTTTGAAGTAGATCTTTTTTTTTGGTACAAGCGTAGATGTTCTTTTTTTATTTAAGTTAAAAAAAATTTACAACAAGTAGAGTAGAATATTTTTATTTTTAGATAAAGTAGAGTACAATATATATTTTTATTAAACAAGGTAGAGTACAATATAAAAGTATAGTTCTCCACAATGAATATAAATGGATAAAATAAGAAAGCAAAAAATCATAAGAAAAATAATTTGATTTTAAAAAAATTAATTTTAAAACATACGAAAAATAATTTGATTTAAAAAATAATAATTTTTTATCTGAGGCCTAAACCAGCCTTGATCTTTTATCGTGGTTTCCGTTCCTATTTTTATGCGTAAATTTCTTTTAACTTAAAATTATTTTTTTTATTTCTATTTTTATATATATTATTATACTTGAGGACAAATTAAATTTTTTTACGGTAGTTCCGTTTAATATATTGTTAGTAGATATACTTTAATTGAATTATTTATAGTTTGTTGAGTGATGTATGCAAAATAGAAATAAAAAGATAAGAAAAAACAAAACTTAGTTAAAGATATTTAAGTCAAATTAACATTTATAGTAACCACACACAATCACTTAGTTAAAGAGACATCGAGATCCAAACCAATATATTGACAAACTACTATAAGGTTTGTTAGCTTCATCGTATACTTTCATTGCATAAATAAATTTAATTTTTTTAAATATTTTTTCAGATCCTTTTTGCTTCAAGTTCAATAGCCAGAGGTTATTTTAGCGCTGCAGCCTAATGTTGTTGTTGGGCGCTGCAGCCTAAGTTCAATGGCTATATGTCGCTAATGTTGTTGTCGGGCGTGTGGGGTTATTTTAGCGCTGCAGCCCTTTTGTTCTTTGCTGGATTTTTTTGCTTTGTGTTTAGAATTGGAGTGGGGATGGTGTGCGTCTGGTTTTTTGTTTACAGGTGCTGTGTAGTATTGTGGTGGTGTGTCTTATTGTATATATCCAAAGTACTCCTTGTACTTATTCTTCAATAAATTTAGCTTTATTAAAATAAAATAAAAATAACTAGAGGATTGATTCAAGATCGTCATGTTTTCTCTTAGATCAATGTTTCTTTGTAGGTTTAATTTTGTTGGAGATGTTCACAAACTTTATCTCTTATCTCTTTCACTTGTTATCTCTCAATTCTCAATTTTTTATATAGTCAAATTATTTATTTTATTTTCTTTAATGTCTAATAGTTAAAGTTTTAATTAAACCACAATTCTTACTGTGCAGCAGAGTGAGAGAATGAGGAAAAATTGTAGAAGAAAAATAAATCTAAAAGAATGCATTTATTCACTAAACAAGTGAGAGATATTTCAATTGTTCAACGGTTGTGGTATTATACAATGCACCACAAAAGGAAGGAAAAAGATTTTTATTGCTCACCGAATGGATGGTTTAACGGAGTTACAAGCGATTATTAAAATTTGAGTTGAATAAATAGCATGTATCACTTTTTTATAGGAGAACAAGATAATTGTATTTAGGGTAATATATATATATATATATATATATATATATATATATATATATATATATATATATATATATATATATATGAGTTAGGATCCGTTGACACCAACTAGTTTGACACCAAATGTTACACCTCTCAATAACGTTTTAACCGATATAAATTTTATAAAATCCACCGTTGGATTGAAAGTTTATATTATATAGATCATTTATGTAAATTTTTAAAAAAATCCAAAAACATTTGATACGTTATTGAGATACATCAAAATTAACGGTTTGCGTCTTTTTTTAAATGTCGTTGATCTTTATGTGTCTCAATAGCATATCAAATTATTTTGGATTTTTCTGAAACTTTACATAAATGATCTATATGATATAAACTTTCAATCCAACGGTGGATTTTATAAAATTTATATCGGTTAAAACGTTATTGAGAGGTGTAACATTTGGTGTCAAACTAGTTGGTGTCAACGGATCCTGACTCTATATATATATATATATATATATATATATATATATATATATATAAAGCTTTATCCTTTAATTATATTGTTTGTAGATACTTTAATTGAATTATTTATAGTTTGTTGAAAAGGATATATGCAAAATAGAAAGAATAAGATAAGAAGAAACAAAACTTAGTTAAAGAATTTAAAGTATGACAATTTAAATTAAGTTATTGATACTAAATTTTTATAAAAAATAACAAAAATAATTACATTTATAGTTGGAAAGTCTAATTTATTCCAACAATTTTGTTGTTGAGATATAAAAGATATAACAACAATTTATATCGTTCACAAAAATAACTTTTTCGCTGCGAAAAATATATTTTTTGCCAGCGACAATAATTGTTGTTGGAAAAAACACCATCTATGCCAGCGACAATAATTTTTGTTGCAAAAAAACACTAGTTGTGTCAGCGACAATAATTGTTGTTGCCAAATAACACTAGTTATGCCAACGACATTATATTGTTGCTAAAACCATTATTTATGTCAGCGACATTAATTGTTGCTGCCAAACACTAGTTATGGCAGCGACATTAATTATCCTTGCAAAACTTTTCGCAACGGCACTTATGCCAGCGACATGCAACAACAATTTTTTCGCTGCGAAAAATACTTTTTGCAGCAACTTTGTGTTTTTGGCAGAGACATTTGTCGCTGCCAAAAACTATATTTCTTGTAGTGTTATTTAGAGATAAAATTTGGTGACACTTGGGAGATAAAATTCGGTAGACTAATATTCAATGCTCCCTCGCTATATTTTTACACCTTCTAGAAGATATTGAATTCGGTAGGCTAAAATACCAAATTCTTTGTCATTTTGACATGAAAGGGGTATATATTTTCATTGTCATTCCTCCCCGTTTGAACTAGCAAAGGATCCCCAATGCAAAATTCAACATATGTTGGTTAAAAATCGCATCAAATAAAATGTCCCAAATTCTATCGGGTGACATTAAGAGAAGACTTTTTTTTTTAAATAGATAGATTTTTAGATTTATTTTTTTTTCTTTTCTATAAGTATGAAATTCTAACCTAACATTTGTAGGAAAATAATAATTTTAACATCACATAAACGAGAATAGGATTAGCTGCAGTTACTACATTGATGCAGTAATGGATATTGCATGTCCGATCTAAATTAGTGATTGAGAACAGTTTATAATAGTTTAATAAATGGTTGTGATTCAATACAGTGTGAAATTTAACTGCGACAGCTCCACAAAAATGTTGTTGGTATCACTCAGCAATCATTGGGATAAAATTTATGTATTAGTAACACACATGTTAGAGCACATACAGTGAAATCCAATGTCCTAACCAAGTTTACATCCACTTTTAATTTGATAGTGTCACTGCTCTGAATATAAAAAGGCTGCATTAAAGATTATCATGTTGAGGATAATCTAAGAGCACTCACATCCATGCCACTCATGTGGGTGGTATAAATGGATCCCACATAATATTTTATACTATTTTACACTTTCCACCTATTTAAACCACTCAACCATATTTTCTAAATATCCATACCACTCATCCAAAACTTTAACATAGACCCCACAAAGTTCACAATATATTTAAAATTAATTCAAAATGTGTACAAATAACCATAGTTAATTCAAATGGTTTTGGCATATAGTATAAGAAAATGGAAGGACACGGTATCCATTGTTGGATACGTTGCCGAACTTAACCATGACATATTTATGCAATTATGCATACCACCCTGACACAGTGGTAATATGTGGCATAAGCCACTCTAAAGAACTCTGCGATATTTATGCTCTTTCCTAACAAATGAATGAAGAGCAAATACTACATTGGTCGTTGGCCTAGGCGTCTAGAGAGCTCAAACAGCGCAATAGCCTAAGTGCATGTTTGGTTACACGTTTGCAACACATAAACGTGCGTTTTGAAGCCTCCACCGTGATTTATCAGTTTTACAACATGTTTGGTTCACTTTTCCCAAATCGATTCTGCCTTCCAAACTCAATTCTGGGAGAAGCTCCAAATCCTAGCTTCTGCGTTGAGCCCCAAATCAATTCTTCTTCACTGTTGATTGGCAGTTAATAAACTTTTTTTCTTCCTTTTTTACCCTCACCTCCATCTCTCTGCTATCCCTTAGATCTATCTCGTTTTTCTCTCCAATTTCAAATAAATTGCTTTCTGATTCACATCACCTGTTGAAACTACTTCAGCCAGCTACAAGTTTCTCTTTCCCTTTGAAACCCACAACATACAGATCTGTTATTTTTCCATTGTAAGCTCGAGTCCATTAGTAAATATTGAGTGATGGAGAAATGATGGAATGGCATAAGAATATTGAGATTTGGGGAAGGAGAAATGGTAGAAAAATATTATGAGGTGGGAAAGAAATCAAAATGGTGATAAAAATGATAGAAACCATTGATGAAACTATGAAGAAATGATGGATCAGAGGGACACGTGATTATGATTTTAGTTTTTCTTAAATTTTATTTTATCTTAACTATGGGTTGGGTTTAAGTGTTTTTTGTACTCCCTCCGTTCCTTTTTGTTTGTTGTTTTAGAAAAACAAATTTGTTTCAAATTGTTTGTTGTTTTGATAATTTGAGGTTATATGTTGTCTATTATACCCTCCTTCCTAATTTTTTTTTATTGACTAAATTTATATAATTTTTTTATTGTATCTTTTTTTTTACCAAACTTCTTCGTATAATCTTTTTATTGTATTTTTTTTTACTAAACTTCTTCATATAATCTTTTTTTGGTGATTTTAATTTTTTGGAAAGAGAAAGTGTGTGTGCAAAAAAATAGAAATTTTTTGGTGGATTAAAATTAGAGTATAATATATCCTAAAAAAAAGGGTATAATAGGAAAATAAAGTACAAAAATACACTTTTTTAATTTGGCCTATTTTTTCTCAAACAACAAACAAAAAGGAACAGAGGGAGTAATAATTTTGAAGTGTATACTTTTTTATCAGACCGTTGAGTGTTGATCATTAGTAAAAATGTATTTATTAGTTATAAATATAATAAAACTCATTTTAGTAATTATACATTTAAAAGTAATTTTGATTCAAAATATCCAAACAATATAAGTTGACAAGAATCACTTTTACTTATAGGCATCCAAACATAAATCAATTTAGGTTCAACTCACTTCTATCAAAATCAATTATGTCAAACTCAATTCTATCAAACTCAATTCTATTCACCACTAAACCAAAACACATACTAAGTCACATAAATCTCAAGACAAACAAAAATAGAAGTTGCTCATCTTAGTTGACACAATATATTTGTATAATATTTAGCAATAGGATTCATCAAAATTATCTCTTTAAACAGCTTCAATATACCTATACTATACCACTGTAAAAATGACGAAGAAAGTGTTATAAAATTCACAGATGGATCTGCCCATAATTGGCATAAAAAGAAAAGAATATAGGCCTCACATGTAAACATTCAATGTCGAAACAATAAAAACCAGACTATCAGTTTTAAAAAGGTTCGCGGCAATCAGACTATCAGAGTTTTAAAAAGGTTCGCGGCCACGATATGAGTCACGACATCAAGGTTTTGATGTCTCTGCAACTATAATGCAACTGCGAATGAGACCGCATCAGCCCTATTAGACAGTGATTCTCAGCAATTAAGAATCACAATTCAGCCACAATCGAAAACTTCAATAATAATAATAACTTGCAATAGAGACATGCAATTTATAGGAAACAATTGAAACCCCAACCTCATTAATCTTTAAAATTTGAATTGCAATTTCTACATCCGAAGAACATCAGCTGCACAATCAATCCCCTAGCACCTAGCCTACACAATAAAAAATGCATTTAAAATCTTGACACCAAAGAAGGGAATAAACAAAGACACTAAGTAAGGAACTCGAGTGAGACAAAGGAACTTCTAAATTAAAGATTTTTTGTACATAAGCACCTTAACAAATTAAAGAATTTTCATTTAAAAGACAAGGAACCATTGAGCTGATAGTAGAAATAAGTATAAAATCAGATGGATGGAGAAGAACAGCAATAGGGAGAAGGCCAAAAATCACAACATCACAGAGTAATGTGTATGTTTCTGGCATCTAACTCATGGCATGAAAATGGGGAGAAAGAAAATAAAATCTACAAGCATTCAGTCCAGGAACAATATCAAAGTTGGCAACTGATTGCATATTAAAAGAGAAGCCGAAAAAATAGCCATTATAACTTATTCACTTAGATTCAAGTAGTGGAAATATGGGATATGTCAAAAAAATCAACAGAAGCAACAACTAAGTAGGAAAACTAAACAACGCAACAATAGTCATAGCCACACTCCCAAATGGCCAAATGCTCTAACTGCAAACCGAATATACAAGCTGAAATTTAGATCTCAAGAGGTAGCCTAATTAACCTATCATACCCAGAAGCTAAAAAGAACTAGTAGAGATTATCCAATTTTCATCAAAGCACAAGATACTATCCATCTTACCTAGCTCCCAATTGCCATAACAAGCGCAACAACAAAACAAAATAAGAGAATGTAGGAAGGGCTGCAGCTCAGCACTTCAAATTAATCAATCAAGACTACATAAAATGATTTTTTGGAAAATGAAAAACTTCATAAAATGAATGCTGCCATAATGCCATATCATGTAATTTTACTTCTTTCTATTACACAAATTAGCATAAACAATTCATTGAAGCCCCAAATTAAGAAAATTGACTTCACTAACCAATCATCCCTCTCAATATCAAACAGAACATAATCCACCACATCAAAAATAACTAATTATCTCCCACTCTCATTCATAATTGGAATACCAGATAAGCTAACTAACTACAAAATGCTTAACAATAAGCTATTTTAATAATAAATGGTAAAATAACTTCATACTGTTTTCGAAAACTATCCTAAAGAGCTTATAAAATAAACTGAAAACAACTTCATACTGTTTTCATAAGTTCTCTCAAACAGTCTCACAAGTGTTTGTGCTAGTTAATAAGCTCAAATAAGTCAATTCAATCAGACCCTTACCATCAATAAACACATTAAACAAAATAGAAACATTATTAAATTAAACTTCAATCAAGGTCCCTACTCAGTCAATATCTTCATTCATAAAACACTTCATAAATCATAAACATACTAACCAATACACAAACCTTACCATTCCCTTCTCTTCTCCAATGCCTCCACAAACCTCACCATCATATATTGAGCTCCAGTTAAATTTCACAATAAAGCACAAAACAAACCCTTAACCTAAGTCAAAATATCAAAGAAACATTTAAAATATAAAAGATCAACAAAAACATCATGGCTTCTCCTCTTTTTCCCTATTCCATTGTTCAATCCTCGCTCGCCTTTCCTCGCTCCCTTCCCTCGCCGAACTCCCATTTCTCCGCCCTCCCCCTCCATCCCTTTCCCTATCCCTACTCTCTCTTTTCCTCTCTCTATCTCCATCCCTATTCCTATCCCTATCCCTATCACTACTTTTTCTTCCACGAGATTCATAATCTCTATCCCTATCACGCCTCTCACGATCCCGGCTGCGGCTTCTCCTTCTCCGGCGAGGACTATTACTCCGGCTCCTGCTGCGGCTTCTGCTCCGTTGCGACGAAAACAATTTCCTCCTCAATTCCCTTCCAATCTTCTTCACATGCATAAAATTACAATAACCACCACGATTACAACTATTCTCCTCATACTGCCGACAAGTCGCCTCACGAAAATCCGTCACCGGAGAAAAATCAGCCAAAATCGGCCTCCCAGAGTAAAATCTTCCATGAAGAGAAGCAAGAGCAGCAGCAGCATGATCTTCCTCACGAAACAGAACGTAAACATTACCAATCATATGATCAGCGAGATTATCACAAACGTTTAGGGTTTCGATGTAACCGAATTTCGAAAGTTCTAGAAAAATATCTTCGTAGAAATCTTCAAAGTGTTGTTGGATCTGACGCGGATCGATAGGTTGACCGTTGGGATCGACGCCGGGAGTGATGATATCAGGACGTTGATACATGTTGGAGAGAAGGAGAGTTGGAGAAATTGTTGGACGGTTATGGAGACGGGAACAACGGTCGCCGTGACGGCAGGCACCGATCTTGAAGTAGAATGGACAGTTAACTCTGTCTTTCTCTGTGCCGAATATTGATGCTAAGTGTTCCGCCATGGTTGTTGTGGATTGGAGGATTTGGATCTGAGATGAATGGAGGGAGAGAGGGGGAGTTTATTTATGGTGAATTTTTGTTGGAATGAAAAAAAGGACTTAACTGCGGTGAGTAGTAAGTGTTTTTCAGCTTAAAGATATTCAGATTCAGCCCTTTGTTTGTTTGTTTGTTGGTAAATAGACCTCGTTTTTTCTCAACTAGCAAAATATACCGAAATTATTAAGCTGAACGTGGTGACCTCGGTTAGACTTTGGGATATCTCACCATCATGTGAGTTTATTTTAGTTGATTACCGCTTTATCTAAGAGTCCATTTGACCTAGCTTATTTTTGAACTTATGCAATTTTTATGTATTATTATAAGTTTTTTAAGGTAATTTATGATAAAATAACTTATAAAAATTCTTTTTTTTTTAATAAATATAAAAATTCAATTTTCACTAGTTTGAACTTATAAAATAGCATAAAACCTAATTTATATTGCATAAGCCATTTGCATAAGCTCAAAAATAAGTTAAGCCAAACGGGTCCGACCAAAAAAACAAAAAGACCTAGTTTTCGAGAGGCATTCTTAGATAGGCATAATAATGCAAAATTATCTTCTTCTTTTTTTAAACATTTTAGTCCTTTATTTTTTATCGGTAATATTTTAGTCATTTATCTTATCTTTTTATAACATTTTGATCCTTTATATTTTATTTGTAACACTTTGGTCCTTTAAAGAAGAAGAAATTAATGAAGATGGTGAACATATTCATTAAAATTAAGAATTTTATTTAATTTTAATAAAAATGTATCTTAAAAAAGAAAATTCAACATTTTTTAATGAAAAAAATAAGAAAAAAGGTTGATATGTGAATATTATAAAAGATAAAGAACTAAAGTGTTACAAATAAAAGATAAAGATCAAAGTGTTACAGATAAATAAGATAAATGACCAAAGTGTTACAAAAAAAAGATAAAGAACTAAAATGTTACAAAAATAAGATAAATTACCTGCAGTGTAATTTTGCCCCACATAATAATGATATAGGCACAAAACTTGCACATACACATCAATCAAAAAAATTAAAAGAAAAATAAAATAATTATATCATTTAATATAATTTTAACGGTTATGTGAGCATTTTTGTAATGAGGGTGAAAAGATAAAGGTGCCATAAATTAGAAACCTAAAGGTCTATTTGTTAACTTAAATAACTTATTTGTTACATGAATATTTAAGTATATGTTACAAATGCGAAACTTAAAGGATCCCTGAATGCTTTTGCCTAAAATGTATCTTATAAAGTTTATATAAATATGTATGTGTAAAGTTTAATTCAGTTGGTAAAAATATTTTATATATGTCGGAGTTTGAGTTCGAACTCAACCACTAAGTTACCGGACTAAAAAAAAGTTTATTACAAAGTTTATATAAATACCGGTTGAAATGGTACCCACGTGAGCATAGTTCATCAGTAGGAGTCAGAGTTTCGAATATGTGATTCTTCATTTATAAAAAAAGTAAATGTTAGTTGAACCGATAATTAGTGATATCTTAGCAAAAACAAAATTAAAAGGTTTAATTTATTTTTTTAGGCTTTCACCAATCACCACCAGTTTAATTTGGTTCGGATGTCAGTTTTGACATCAGGTGGTTCCAATCCTCTTATGAACTCCGAACGAAATTAATCTGGTGGTGAAAACCAAAAGTGTTATAAATTCATATAGAATAAATTCACAAATAATAATATATACATCTTAAAGTTTCATAATAAAATAATGTTGTATTGACAAAAGTGTTGACTATAATCAACCGTTAGTTGATTCAATGGTGATTGGCGCTGAATTTGGTAGGAATGACCACGGTTCGATCCCCCGCAACTGCGATCAGGGGGCTGGAACCACTTGATGTTAGAACTGACCCCGAACCAGATTAAACTGATGGTGAAAACCAATAAGTGTTGACTATAAATATTAAAAAAAAAATCAACAAAGATTGATTCAGTTGTAAGGATTTTGTTCATAATCCTTTAAAGGTATTGTTAAACTCTTGTTAGTGTTGTTACCGGCATGAAGATTTCTTTTGTAAGTGCTTTTTAAGTTTTGTGACATGTGTAAGTCTCCAAATTACAAATCACCCAAATTGTTTTCTAATTTCTTCAAAAAATAATATTAAACAAAATAAAATTCAAAGAGATCGAGTTAAGGTTTTATTTAATAGAATATTAAATATTTTATTTAACTTAATGGATTTGAAAAAAGTTGTAGTTATAAAGGAGAGGGCAATAGTAATACAATAGTTGTGGAAACCTCTTCAAGGTTTCAGGTAAAATCTCCACTGAAGAGAAAGACCAACTAAATGTCCCCATGAGCTTAGCTCAATTGGTTGGGACATCGCACTATATGTGCAGGAGCCGAGGTTCGAACCCCAGACACTCCACTTATCCATCTTTAAGGTGGAATTTCAAAGCTACTAGGCTATCTACCAAAAAAAAAAAAAAAAGACCAACTAAATAAGAGTAAGAAAAAAGAAAATGTGGACCTAAGTTCGCAAGACACGGTGGTTTGGAGAAACTCATGCAAAACACAATGTTAGAGAAGTTGAATCTAGGCAATTAACATGCAGCATGAGAACTGAGAAGGTTTTCCTACAAAAATATCTGCATGTATTTTAATGGAGGTGCTCAAGTCAAGACCAATCTGCACACGAAGAGGAATGCTGGTATATGGAGGATAATGAGGAAGCTGATTTGAAGGAGTCTTTATCAATGTCGGTGGCCGGGGGCGGGGATAGTGGAGAAGAGATCAAAGAAAGTAGCATGTACAGTGTACACGCCTCATGAAGATGTCAGTTATAGTATGAGAAATGGAGGTTATTGCTTTTATAATACTTTTGAATCTCACAAAAGTAAAAGTAAAATCAAAGATATGCAAGTCAATAATTAATCACTTTTAAACCATTTTATTCATTCATATTTACGTATAATAATGCATGCAAAATCGTAAAGGACATTTATTAATTTTCACAAAACTGTGAAATAAACTTCAAAATAAAAAGAATTGAAGAAAAGAATCTATTATTATGCTTTCTCAGTACAAGTTTCTCAAGACGGATCAGAATCAAACAACACAATTATCTGAGGAGTACAAATAGATTATGGTACAACATAAATTTTCATCAAATCAAACAAACCCAAAATTCCAATACCAACATGAAACAAAGATGGTGGTCAAGCTTTCTAGGGAAAAGCTGACCCACAAATTGTTACAGGAAAAGACAGCATGGTGAATTGGTGATGCAAAAGTGCATCAGAGATTTCAATTATCTGGGTAGGCTGCAATGTGGAAAGTTCCGCAATGGATTCTTCCTTAGTAACTCTGTTTCTCTGCAAAAACAAACAATATATGTAAAATATTGTATCTGACAAGGTACTGATTTCTGGTATCATCAGAGTTGCCAGATGAATATTGAATAGGGATTACCTTTTCAAGTCCTTTTCATCTTCTTGCCTAATCTTCAAACTTGAGGACTTGCAACCTTCTGCTTTCAGATTTAGTGAACTGTAAAACATCATGTAACAGGTTCACTCAGTCTAAACTCATGACATTTTAACCAATTTGTAAGGTTACCAGGCTAAATTTGAAAGAGCAACAAACACCCATCTATATGTAATGTGATTCTACTTACTCTTGACATTCTTCATCAACAAACACCGGGATGCAGGCACTTGCACTAGCCACGGCAGTTCTGGTCCCTGGTCGCTGTGGAATCTGAAAGCATTAAGAAACTTGGATATTAAGCAATGTAGAATACAAAAGTAGGCAAATAAGTAAAAGTGTTGTAAGATATATTAGTATCAATCAATCTTGAAAAGGAAGGCAAAGAAAGAGGACTAGGCGAAAACCGGCACCTTGAAGGATTTCCACTTGGCAGGAATTGCATTGTTTTCCTTGTTTCTTTCAGCTCGAGCTCCAAGTTTGAGCCAAGAGTGTGACTGGTCTGGCTGATGTGGGCTGGTCTCACCGCTTGCATTTGAATCTTTATAAATGGAAAGTGGAGCTGCTCGAGTCCTACAAGATTTAATAATGAAAATATGAAAAACTAGAAACCTTCATTTTCTGAATGCCTATGCCAAGAGAGGTACATTGCATGAATTTGGAGTTTGCCATTTCCAAGATCATTTTATATGTATTCCTAGAAACTCATTATTTCTCTACAAGACTAAAGTGCATAGTGTGTATAAGTGATATGAAAACGAAGTATATACGGAAATAAGGATCGATAAATCAAGAAGACAAGGAGGATAAGACAATTCCATCTAAATAAAGCCAAAGATCCAATACTGTAAATGCCGTTACCTATCGTTTTTAGAAGAATGACCACTGTTCAAAGAAGCCAACCGCACACCTATAACACAGGAAACATGTTCAGAACTCGGAAAATTGAGACATAAAGTAATATGAAGAGGGATTAAAAAATGGGAGTGAGGGAGGTGCTCACCATTTTCTCCTTTTGCCAGAAGAGTTCCAAAGCTACGGACAGGTGCCTGTTTTTCCATTGGTTCCTAGGTAGCAGAAGAAATGAGGGGTCAGACAACAAGTGTAGATAGCTCATAGATCATAATAATATTATGAAAGTTTGAAACTAATTAGAACACCACATACATCTATAGGTTTTGTCCTTGACATTGAGCGAACAAGAAATTTTCTGTAAGCAGCTTTCAATTTTTCAATGGGTTGAGCATTCCTGCAAAATTGGTTGTCACTAAAATCAGGGATGACATGTAAATTTGCAGTTTATAGCATGAGATAATAACATATACCACCAGAATAGAAACACACTGGTGAACCAAAAATTCCAAAAATCAAGGTAACAAAAGGGAGGGGAGAGATTGATGTTATGCATGCCTATACCAGTGAAAACTAGACTTTCTTCAATATCCTTCTAGTGTATTATTCCCTTTCCTCATCAGTGATCATATATTGCTCTAGACATAACCAGATCATATAGATTGGGTTCTTGCTATATGCTAACTAACAGAAGTTACACTGACTTATCAATCATTCTTTCTAACAAGAGAGGATATTCACATCTTATCGAATAGAAAATGGTATGGCTAATTAACAAAGGTATGTCATGGATATCAATTTCAATTTCAAGGTCTAAGAGATAAGAAACCACAGTACCTAGATATGCCAAGTTCAAATGTCTGATTAGCAGCTTTAAACTTGTTCTTAACTTCCAAGTGCAAAGCATATGAAATGTAGAAATCGGAATGAGTTTTTCCAATTCCATTTGCATCCAAAAAAGCATATATAACTTCCTTATCATAGCAATTGTCTGCCTGAAAACAACAATATCTCATCTTATCAAACCCACCACTCAAAATCAAACCAACCAATTAACAAACAAAATTAAAATTCAAGAACCCTACATATTCAAGCCACACTTTGAGATACCGCAAATCATCCTTATACTGTTCCGAATGCCAAAATGCACGCACACATTGTTCATATATCACCACCAACCCTGAGCTATCTCCACCTGGAGGAAATGCTTCTTGAACCCACTTCATACACCTTCACCATCAATAATAACACAAAAATTAAAATTCACAATTTATTACTCCCTCTAGCCATTATTATAAACAAAAATTCACTTTTTACCGATGTACTTGGTCTATATAATATATCTCAGGTACATAAGTTATTCATTATTTGTCGTATTATTTTAATGTGTGTATACTTGACACAAAGTGGTAAATCTAAATATCCAATTAGGTCCTAAAATTTTAGAATCACATCAATCCAGTCTCCTGAATTAGCAATATTCTAAAATTAACCCTAAAATAAATAAATAAATGTTAATCAGATTCATTCATTCTTTGACATTTGTATGAATTATGATAATTGTATTAAATTAGTAACAGTAATTATAACTTTATAAGATGCATTTTAATAACAGATCTAGACATAGGAACAAACATTTCGCAATTTCGAAAACAAAATTGAGATATATAACGAATCGATACTCACTCTAACCAAGGGAGAAGAGGATCTTCGCCTTTGTAATCATCAATAGCTTCAATAAGTTTCCTGTTCGATTCAAAATCAATTGATAAAGTAAGATACAAGAAATTGAATGAAGAAAAGTGAGAAAGAGTTAGTTAGAGAAGAACCTTCGTTGATCCAGAAGCGATTTCTTGAGGTGATTATCGGTGTTAGATTTGAGAGCGTTGTTGAGAATGTTAACATTACGACCTCTTTTCAATGGTCTGACGTTTTCTTTGAAGGTTTCCCATTCGTTTCCGGTTTCTCTCTTTGTTAATAGAAACTCTGTTTCTGGATCTATCTTCTGGATTTCGCATTCCGCCATTGTTGCAGCTTCTTCTTCTTGTTGCAATGGAATCTTTGAAGAGCGTTGGTTTTGTTGATTCAAATTTTGAAAGTGTGTTTGTATAAACTAATATACTAGCCGTTACACTTTACTTTATAGTGCGTAATATAGTAATATTATGTTAATTATATTAATTAATTATCCTATTATGTTGGGAGAGTCAACAAATAATATTGACGATAAATTGGAATAATAAAAATTATAAAAATGGAAAATAATTCATAAAATTGAAAAATATAAAAAATTTATAAGGTTTTTTTTATATAATAAAAGACTTAAATTAACGAACTAAACGAGAGATAATATATCACCGTTATAACTCCAACCAAAAACTTCACCCTTTAACGACACATCATTCATCCATAGCTTTTAAACGCATTCGCAACATCATTCTCAATTAAAGTTTTTGGTGAATGGTTGTGATAATACAAACATTTTTTGGTTTGTGAAATGTACCACCTTCACCAATTCCATTCTTATACAAGTTTTTTTTTATGGACCATTCTTATAAAGGTTAAGCATATAAGTTGGTCTATTCAAAATAACTTTTTTTAATAGACCAACTTATCTATACAATGCTAATAATCTAACAAACGATTCACCAACTTGGTGTTAGTTTTTGGGGTGTTTTATTGTTCCCTGTGTATCAGTTTGTGCGACTGAGATTTTTCCCATTTGTATGGTTCCTTTTTTTTTCTCAGCTGCTCCTATTCCTCTTGTGTGGGAGTATGCTTAATAATATTTGCCAATTCAAAACAAAACAAAAAAAAAACTAACAAATTTTACTTGAATATTGTATATTAATTTTTGAAAAACATAATTTGTCATTTCTTCATTGTTAATTTTTCTTTTGTCGAGTAGACTCACACATTATAAGTGTAAAGAAATGAAAATTTCAATATTTGAATTTTTGCTGCTTCAATAATGTTTATAATAACAATCAATTGAACTACTTTTTTATAGATAGACGAAATGTCAAGTCATTAAAAATTCGCACATATAAAATAGATGAATCGAGATTTAAACTCCTATCATACTATTCAATCTAACAATTTCAATATTTCTAAAAGTTACGGTAGAATTTATAGATCACTTTTACCGGCTTATCATTATTAATTCTAGACCCTTTCTATGCCTAGCAACATGCAACCACACTCAATAGAGCTCGTGGAGCATGAACTTGGATCTCTCCTTCTACTTGTTCTTTCAATCCCTCTCCTTCTCCAACTTGTTTCTATCTCTCTTAATCTTTTATCTCTCTTCATCATTTTTTATTATTTTTTTCTCTCTCTTGATTTCTCTCTAAAATTTAGAGAGAGATAGAAGCAAATTGGACAAAGAGAGGGATTGAGAGAATAAGGAGAATGAGAGGATCCAAATATGTGGAGTATGGGCTTAGTCTTTGGACCACAAAGAAGAAGTTTTATATTTAACTATTTTTCTTATAAAACAAACTATTTTTTTATTTTATTGTGTTAGGACGACTGTTATTTGTTATGATTTTATGTCTTGGCGTAACAGTTTTTTGGTTTTTCAATTTAATGAGATGTTCATTTTCTTCAATTTTAAAGATTCAATTTAGTGCAAATTCAATCAAAAACTTTAGTATAAATTAACATTACATATATCAAGGAATAAATATTTATTTCAAACACTTGTTGTTTAATGTTATTAAGAAGAATGTTGCAAATTTATTCGCAGCTTCATTATTTTTATTTTTTTTATATGCATTAATGTACTCTATCAATAAATAAAGTATCTAGAGTTCGGACTCAACTAATGTATATAAAATGTTATATCATTACCAATTGAGTTAAACTCACGGGGATGATACTCTATCAATTTGAATGAGTGAATTTTTCACTAAAAGTTTATATTTCATTAATAATTATAGGATAATTGCACATGAATGAAATGTTTGGTCTAGTGATGAGGGATTTTACAGTATGCTAGAGGTTCTGAGTTCAATCATCAGCTATATTGTAAATAATAAATAAATAAAAAAAGAGCAACAAGTTGGACGCTCCTAACCCTTTTTGAATAGCAAATTGATGGATCTATGGGAAATAATATTAGTATATATAATCTTTTGAAGTATTTGCAAAAATGCTAGGAAGTCAAAGTTGTCAAAGGTAAATTATTCAATAAAATGTGATGGCTGTTTATTTTTAGTAAAATAAATAATTAACAAATAAATAAAATATTCATTGAATGACCACTATAGTTCTGGATTTGTTTATTATTTTTTAGTACAATGGATTTGTTTATTATTTTTCGGTACAATGGATTTGTTGATTTTAATTTTGACTTTTGAATAGGAAATCTTTTCAAATAAATCCTATGGCAAATTATTCAACAAAGAGCAAATAATTCAAGTTGGTACGTATACTGTACTAGCTTATTCAATTATTCAATAAAAATGTGATCTAGCTGACATTAAAAAAAATTGTAGCATAAAAGAATTAACGACTTGGTGAATGTCGGTTTAGTCAAAAAAATAAACTTGGTGAATGTCGGTGGAAAATAAACATCAAGTTGTGAACAACGTACTAAAAGAAATTGGGCCATAAGGAAAATTTTTACTTTGAAAACTAACAAGTGAGTGGAAAAAAGGTCAGAAAATTTGTAAGAAAAAAAATAAAGTTTCAGCCTCTATAATTCATGGAGTCACTATGGTTACACATTCACATTTAGAACAATGACGAGTGTTCGATCAAGATCAAATGATTTATAAAAAAGTTTATTATAATTTTGGTCTTACAATCTAAAATATCGAATTTTCTTTTTTTGGTTAAGTAATCTAGTGGCTAGACTCACACATTTAAATGTGGAAAAAACGTGCATGGAATCCGGGGTTCGAACCCTGACCACTCCAATAATATCTCTGGTAGCTACCATTAATTAAGCTACACTTATGGGACTAAAATATCAAATTTGAATCTAAGTTGTTTGATCTTAATTCAATAACTACCGATAATTCGAATAGGTGAATCTGACATTAACCACCTGCAAGGGAACTTGATCCCTATTAAAGGGGATTAGAAAGATGAGGTTAGGGATATCAATTGCATATGTTAACAGAAATTCCCGTGGGATATTCGTTCGGGCTTCAAACTCGTGAATTTTTTCCTCACATGGACGGTGTTCGGAGAAAAATTCCTCTGAAGACACTTTGAGGCAGAGATCGGGGAAGTAACCTCACCCGCAAATTCTGGACCCCAACCAAATTATTTAACCATCCTTTTTTATAATAAATTATTTAACTATCCTTAACTTATATATATATATATATATATATATATATATATATATATATATATATATATATATATATATATATATATATAATATAATTTTATATGTTGATTATTTTTTGTCTTTTCATATAATTATACTTTATAATAAATTATAATAAATATATTAGTAAGTGAGAGGAGTCGTTAAGTTATGGTGAATGATCATTCTATATTTCTATTCTTTTTTCTAACCTGACGTTCTATAAAAAGATGCCCTATGTTCTTCTTTCTTCCCACCGTCTCTTTCACTCACATAATCTCTCCTCTACTTCTTTCTTTTATTCTCACTCTCACCGTCTCCGCTCCTTCAATCCTCTTACGTTTTCATCATCACAACAACCGCCACTCTCCTATGTTAATATTGTTGTAATAGGGATTTTGCATATCTATATTGTTATCGAAACAATATTTTTTAAAAAATTTAAAATAAAAATATCAAAATACTAGTGCCATGTTTTTTTATTGAAAATATAGAAATTTTGTTGTTTCGAAGTTCATGGATCTCCATGGACACCGTGGGGATGAAAAAAATTCCCCCATGATAGGAAACGCGAATGGGGAACTAATTCGAAGACTAGGGTGGGATCAAAGGAGCATCATCCAATCATTCCCCACTCCATTGACATCTTTGGCTAAACTATGTGAGAAAATTTTCGTTTCTAAAAATAACTTATGGTTTTGTCGTAGCAAACACGGGATCTTTATTTTCATCATTGAATTTTCTCTTAATAATATATCAAATAATTTTATATTAGTATAAAAGTGATATTTAGAATACAATGAAGTCAAAGTCTAATTTCTATAAAATTTTACAATGAACTATATAATATAAATTTTCAATCCATTTTATTAAATTAAAAAAAGTGATCAATTCTCCATTTTAAGGAAACGCATGTGGATAGATCTGGTGCTATGACAACCAAAAACAGAAGCTAATGAGTTGTTCATAAGTAAAACGCATGTGAAAATATCGACATTTGGAAAGAATACGACAACCATCACATTTTGTAAATAGTATAATGCTAACATATACTAATTCTAGGCAGGCCAAATTAATCTCAATTCATTGGTTGCGTGTAACATTATTATGAGTTTAGTAGTAGTATATACAAACAAAAATGTCTTTAATTATTATGACTCAATGAGTTTTTCATTTTTTCAATTTCACCCTTTGGCTAGTTTGGAATATTACATTATTTTGAGACTCAATGTCATCATATGCTAGAATAGATCTAGAATCAATCACTACCAACAACTATATTAATTATTTTTCTATTCTATGCATAGTGACACGTATGTTATTTGCCAATACAAGTTTTCCAAACAGCTTGTTGCTTGTTTTATATGATTTTTCTTTCCACCTATAAACCATCCAATCAAAAGTGACATTTTTGTTTATGAGTAGTATTATGATAGTATGATCAAATACTACATATATAAGCTATAACTATTGTACCAAAAAGGTAAGTTTGTTTCAATCATTCAATGTATATTATACATATATAGTATGGTACTATAGTGATATTTTTTTAATTTTTTTTTTCATAGTAGAAAGGTTATTTCTATGAATGATATTATTATTATGTGAACACTTTTGTCTAAAAATAAAAATGTTCGTGTGAATACTATTTACCTTAAGAAAATTGTGCCCATGTACATTTATTAATATATATATGTAGTGTGAGAATTTATATTGAGAACGCAATGTTTTCAACAATTGTATATGTAGATTCCCTTAAAACATTTATGTAAACAGAAAATATTTTGAAATGAGATAAAATGTGAAAGGCAATTAGCAATTAAATTCTAAAATACCTTATAATATCTTAGGAATTACAAACTTTTTATGGGAATTGAAATTAATAAAATATACATAAATTAAAATTTTATGAATAAATTACAATATCTAAACTTATTGTTTAAAAAGAGAACGAGAATATTAACCAAGTGATTGAACATTTGAAAAGAAAAAAAAAATTATTTAACATTTAAACTCAAGTGGTTAATAAGTTATCTCTAAGACGAATCTCTCAAAAGAATTTTTGAAAGAGACAATTTTTAGTTATATTTTACTTAACTCGAATTAAATTTTGAATTACCAAAGTTTTTCCTCAATAATTGGAGAATTAACAATAAAAAGAGTACAAAATGTTACAACTTCAACAACAAGAATAAATATACCGTTAGTCATATACTCTTACTGTTTACTCAAAATTCAATTCCTTTTTCATTTCGACCCTTTTATTTTAAAAATTAATTTTGGTCATTTACATTAATTAATGAGAAATTGAGAATTTAAACCCCAACTCTTTTAATAATAGTTGAGAGAATTACCAAATGAACTATTTTTACCCGACCATTTTGGTATTTACTTTAATAATATATTTTTTTGGTATATAGACGAAATGACAAAGTCATCATACACTCACACATACAAAGTAGAGTGACCAGGGATCGAACCCCGGTCATGGATGTCTGGCCTAACAATTTCGGCATTTTCTGTCAGTTGAGCTAGGACTTCTGAACTACTTTATTCACATTATTAGTATTATATATACAAATTCATCTTTTTACTCATCTATGTTAGATGTGAGTTGAGGTTGCTATTAACCATCTTATTATCTCATGTGGCGCATGTAACATGTCAAAAGACAAAGTCACTATCTTCTCAAAAATCCAATTTGAGTTAGGGTATTTTCCCCACATCACTCAATATTATAGTGTGAAAATTTTCGTCGAGTCCAAAGCATGCGTTTGATCCCAAATGCTTCACCAAAATAATTTTGGACCAGCAACACGCACGCCCAACCAATCATTGCAAATGTGTATGTCTATAACAACAACAAAATTTAAAAGCATCATAATCCAATCCAGAGAAATTATGCATTGTCAAAATTATTAGAAAAACTTAACTGATGAGAAATCAATAACAGTGCAACAACTTCCGAACAACCAAAAAATTATGGTAACTAGAATCCCAAAAATCGAAGGCATTAATATTGACGAATTATAATTGTTGTCAGTGTGTATTCATGTTTTAAAGATGTTATAGGATTATCTCCTAAGTAAAGCTTATATAATTAAAAATTGTATGAACATTTGATATATAATTTGGTATACGGTTCAAGCTAGTAATTTTCTTCTTTTGAACTTAGTGTTTGTCTAAATTCTCCAATGGTAATATTTTAATTTTTTTGAATTACTATGATATTAATACAAAATTTCTCCCACTGTTAGTGGTGACTAATTTTC
The DNA here is from genome assembly GCA_030408175.1 of Trifolium repens. Classification (NCBI taxonomy): domain Eukaryota; kingdom Viridiplantae; phylum Streptophyta; class Magnoliopsida; order Fabales; family Fabaceae; genus Trifolium; species Trifolium repens. The sequence continues at coordinate 10,647,463 of CP125837.1, forward strand.
ACCGAAAATCTATATAAAACACATAAGTTAAATTCTCACATTTAGACTAAAAAAATTTCATACGCAGAAACAAATATGAAACTCTTTGCCATTTATTTGAAAAGTATAATTCTCTTATCACTTAGACTAATTTAACGGTTTTTTGCATTTCCGATATCAAAGTAAAAAATATTTTTAAGTATGCCACCAAACAATTATTGAAAAAATATCATCCTTAATTATTCACTTCTTTTCATGATCTTAGTTTTCAATAGTGAGGGCAACGTACTCTTTTATAAGCAGAGTCATTACATAAAAGTCCTGTACTTTAACAAAAGAAAAATCAAACAAAGTGGGGGCAATTACCCCCAATTACCTTGCCATAGATCTGTGCCTAATTTTGAAAAAACAAGCATTATTCTGTGTTGAACTATATACAAATTTTTGAATTTAGCATTCAATAATTTAGATCGAAACAAAAACATTTTTTTCTAGCCTTAAACCATCACCAAACAACATGAACTTAGTGTAAATATTAACTTGTCAATAGTAATTATCTTGTTGTTAAAAACTCTATTATTAAAAAAAAGTGATAAAGTTTTGTAAATACATATTTATGGAGGAATTCTATAGATATAAATGTATAGTGGGTACAAATATAAATACATAGTGTTTAGGCACACTCACATAAATAATATGGAGTAAAAAAAAAAATTATTAGTAAACATTTTTTCAACAAATAAATAATATGAGTATTTATACGTGTCTGAATACTATTCATTTGTGAGAATTCATCACATCTATGATGGTAAAATGCAGCAAAAACATTTAATATGTACGTGCATTCTTATTGACATTACCCACTTCTATGCATTTACTGTACTGAGTTTCACAGCTACTCTTTGAAGAAAAAAGAGACAATAGACTTGTATATTTACGTTTATTTTATTTTTTGTTTATTAAAGTTTATTTAAATTTTGTACCAAAAAATAATTTTTAAATTTTTTTTTATGAAATTACTTTTAAATGCATAAATTATAAATTACTTTCTATATATTTTAAATAAATGAAACATTGGTTCTTTTTTGTTATAATCTACACCTATTTTTATTTTTAAATAAATATTATTATAGTTACAATATTTTAGAAACTATGTGAATATATATTTTATAAATGAGTCTATCGATGCTACTAGCATCATCTAGGACACTTGGGAACAAATCAGGAGTACTCTCGGAGTACAGGTATCCCAAAGTTGTAGAAATGAATTTCTTATAGCAAGTCAAGTAGTCAACCAATTAGTGCAAGAACTAGTGAAAAGAATATTGTTATCACTTAATTAAACAAAGGTTATCCCAAATAATAGTAGTTGCATAGACAAATATCTCAAGGTTCTCAAAAACCTTGTAGGTAGTTTGCCATGAAAAGAGAGAGCCAAATCAATTGCAACTCATATTAATTGCAAGAGCTTCATGAAGGTGTGCATTTAACAATTGAAAACCTAAATTTGTTGAATACACTGCATCTGTGACCACTTCTCAAATCCTTCTAAAAAATATTATGGAGTATAATTTAAAAAAATAATATTTTTCTTTATTTTGAACTTTTGTTTTTATTTCCATTTTTATTTTCTTAAAATTATGTGGGATACCGTTTAACATGACATTTTTTGTTTTACCGATCTAAATAGGTAAACATTTCGGTATACATTTTATTTAGATATGTATTGATACACCGCTGAGGTGTATTTGATAGATCCAAAAATATAAACAAATTAATACTCGTAAATAGGAATACTATTTATAAAACTTTCAAAATTATCTATCTCAACAAATATATCGATACATATCCAAATAAAATGAAGAAAAAAAATCACTATCTAAATAATCTACGTAGGATCATATCTCATGGTAAAAGTTTATCCATAATCAATGATGTGAGCAATGGTGATTTGAATTCGAAAACCAAAATTTTAGATATAAAAAAAAAACAGAAATGTAGATTTAAAAAAGAAACAAAAATGTATATTGCTGATAATAAAATAAACAGAAATGCATGTTGCTGCTGATATTCACACACTTTATTTGGCAAACAAAAAAAACAGAATCATTCACAATACATAAATAAGGATAATAATTGAAAACAAATATTTACTGCCATAATTAAGATATACTCAATTAATCTTATTTAAGAATATATTTAATCAATCTTAAAAACAAACTTATTTTTTTGGTTGCCTAAAAAAAACAAACAAAAAACAAACTTATTTGTAATTATGGATCGTGTATATCAGTTATTTAAAAAATTAGAACTAAATTTTTATTTATAATTAGATTCTAAAAGAGTATAAAAAATATGTTATGTTATCATCCAAAAAGATAAATTTAAAATTCTGTTACTATTTAACAAAAAAGATGAAGATAAATTCAAATTTAAAAAGAGAAATTTAATATTTAATAGTATAAATAAGAGTTACATAAATCAAGTTACTGGTATAGACTAACATTACCTTTCACTCCTTCTTTATTTGCTTCTTCTCTTATCTGTCGGCTATTTATCTGCATCTACATCTCTTTCTGTGTTCCCACCCAACTTCCTTAATTCCCGTTCTCTTCCATTCCTTTCTCTCTCATTCTCTGATCTACACTTTCAATCGCTTCATCTCACTCTTCATCTCCGTAAGCAATTCTTCTCTTCCTCAATTCTCTACTTCTGATCTGTTCCTTTCAATTTACGATTTGATTTTATTTCAATTTTTATCAAAACGCGTTTTCGAATTTTGTGATTTTTTTTTTAGCTTTTCAGGAAGCGCAATGACGGCGGAGGAGGTGGTGAACGTCGTACACAGCAAAGAGATTTCTGATAACGGCGGTGGTGTAGAAGATCATCATAAGATCGTAACGGAGCATTGTAATGGTAAGGAAATTTCTGTGAACGGCAATGTCGGTGATGAGGTTGTTTCTGATATCGTTGATTCAGATCCGATCGTTACCGTTGACGTTAACAGTTACGGCAACGGTAACGGTGTTGTAGCTTTAGAGGATCATAAGATTGAAGGTGAATCTGAAGTTGCGGTTATTTCTAATGGTTCTGTTGATGAAACGACGAAGGTTGATGTCGTTGAACGGGAAGGAGAGATTTATCAAAACGGTTCGGGATCTGATGAGAATCACGTTCACGTTACTGATAATACTGTTACGGAGATTCAAAACGGTGCGTTGGATAAAGAATCGAGTGAATGTGCTGTGGTAACTTCTGAGAACGAGATTGGTGGAGAAGTTAGTGATTCTGTTGTGGAGGAAGGAGCGAAGGTTCAGGATCGTGAATTGGAGAGTGTTGAAAACGGTGTCGTTGAGAAGAATGAGATTTGTGATGTTGTTGATGACGTGGACAAGAGTGATCGCGAATTGGAAGGTGTAGTTGTTGAAAACGGTGTGGTGGATAAGGACGGAGGAGATGTAGAAGAGATCAAGGTTCCTGTTCCTGTTGTTGAGGAAGTTGCTGCCGCTTCTACTGAAGCGGTGGAGGCTGGTGATTCTGATGTGGTGGGAACAACGGAATCTAAAGATCATGAGAGTGTGGAGAGCGAAAATGTTGGCGGTGTAGGAGTAGATGTTTCGGATGAGAATAACGAAAATCGTGATGTTGAATTGGAAACTGAAGTTGATGATGTAGTGAGTGAATCAGCTGAGAAGAACGGAGTTCAGGATGTTGAATTGGAAACTGTGGTTGATGCTGAAGTGAGTGATTCGGCTGAGAAGAATGAAAATCATCATGTTGAATCGGAAGCTTCAATTGATGCCGAAGTGAGTGAATTAGCTGAGGAGAATGAAATTCGGGATGTTGAATTGGAAACTTCAGTTGATGCTGAAGTGAGTGAATCAGCTGAGAAGAATGAAATTCGTGATGTTGAATTGGAAACTGTGGTTGATGCTGAAGTGAGTGAATCAGTTGAGAAGAATGAAATTCCTATTGATGTTAATGGAGTATGTGACAATACAGATGTGAAACAATGTGCAGTTGAAGATACTCATACAGTTGTTGAAAATGGCGTGGCAGAGGTTGAGGTGCGTGAATGCACCGAGGAGAATGTGATTCCTGTTGATGTCGGCGAATCAGAGAGGTCTGTTGAGGTACCAGAGCCTCAAGTTATTCTTCAAGAAAAAGATTTAGCTGAAAAAATCGAGTCAGGGGATTTTGATGATGCTGATGAAGGTAAAGATGAAAATGAACCTTCTGTTGATACGAAAAACATTGAAGAGGAGGGTGAGGCTGCGCCTTCTGATAATGTTGTCAAGGGTGAAGGTGAATCTATTGAAGTGTCTGAGATTAAAAAGGATGCAGTGGAGACTGAAGTTGAACCTTCAAAGGGAATAGTGGAGATTGAAGCTGAACCTTCAAAGGAAACAGTGGTGAGTGAAGCTGAGCCTTCAACGGAAACAGTGGATAGTGAAGTTGAAGCTTCAAACAATCCAGTGCAGAGTGAGGCCGATTCTTCTGTTGATGTTCCAGATTTGAAAACCAATGTTGTGAATAGAGAAGCCGAACCTTCCATTGAAGCCGAACCTTCCATTGAAGCCGAACCTTCCATTGAAGCCGAACCTTCCATTGAAGCCGAACCTTCAGTTGAAGTCAAACCTCCAGTTGAAGCCGAACATCCCGTTGAAGCCAAAACATCAGTCGAAGCTGAAATTTCAACTGAAGGTGAAGGCAGCAACCCAACAGCCGAAGATTTGAAAACATCCCAAGAAGCATCTGCCGCAGATGCTATGGATGCACATAATCTGGGCACCGAGGTAGTGAGGAAGCCGTTCTATTGGTTGATCCGGGTTCCGAGATATGATGATGATGAAAATATAAGAGAGCAGATTGAACATGCCAAGCAACAAGTAGAGGAGAAGACTAAAATCCGTGACGAAATTCGAGCTGAAAGCCAAGCTAAAAGGGTAAGTAATCGGAACAACATATTAGAATGTCATTGGTTTGATTGGTTAAATAGAATATATCTCTGTAATATGAAGAACAATATTTGATTTTAGATTATTATTTTGAATGATAATTTGATCAGGCCCTTTGTAAAGAGTATGGTCAAGAATTTAGAGCTGCATTACAAGAAGAGAGAGCTGCTAGGGAATTACTCAAAGCCAAACGGCAAGAGATGGATTCAGTTCAATCCACCATGAGTAGATTAAACAATGCAATTTCTGTAGGTGATATAGATGGCAAGGTATGCTTTCAGTTTTTCTTCTGGAGATATTTATCAGGATTCGATTCTTATGTTTGCTTTGTTGTGTTAACTCCTAGATTTATAATTTATTTTCAGATTAGAAACATGGAACATATGATCCAGCATGAAACTCTGCCTCTAAAAGAAGAAAAACAATTGATACGCCAAATCAAACAATTGAAGCAGAGTCGTGGCGAACTGTCTACTATTATAGCAAAACAGGATCAATCACAATCACTTGACGACAATGAAAGTATTGAAGAGCAAACTAAGGTAATAGAGTTGGGTTGCTTTTTATTTTTTTATTTCCTTAATTTACAGAATTAACTACCAGTAACTTTTGTATCAACTAGCTGATTCTATTGTCTTTGACTTAAATATTTTCAGCGATTACAGCTTTTGAGGAAGGAATTGGATGTGCTTAGAAATAATGTTCTGAAGGCAGAAACAATAACTAAAGCAGCAAAGAAGAAATCTGACGAAGAAAGTAATCAACTGAGCAAAGTTATGGCTCGGTATAAGGCTGCTGATGACACTCGTCAAGAGGCATTTGTCAAGTTACAAATTTTGAAAAGGCAATTGCACGAGAAGGTTTGATCTTTCTTTCCTATCTATTTCATTCATTCCTTTTCTTTGCGAACTTTTTCCTTTAGGGAAAATATTGTAGAAAGGTCTCTGTTTTGTTGATCAGAACAGTACAAAATTTATTCTTTGGTTGTATTGGCTTTGATATTGAGACTTGAAAACTGCTTATTCACAACGTGAAACCTAGGAATATTTAGGGATCATTGTGTACGAATTCCAATACTAGGTTATAAGTTATAGCAATCTATCTGCTCTGTAAAACTCCTGCTGTACGAATTCCTATGTACAAATTCCAATATGTAGGAATATTTAGGGATCAAGTGTGAGTTCAACTCCCGTTGCCCAACGGAATGACCTCGTTGGTGGGTCATCTTTAAGTACCTTTGAGGCTTGCCTTGATCTTGGTGAGCCCTGGGACCCAACTCACGTGAACTTTATAAAAAAATAACTAAAAAATAAGTATCTAGTGCAAAAGGAATATGTTCCTTTGTGGTTTGCTTGTGCCATTAAATTGCACAGCAAATGCCACACCCCTTTGTGGATTAAAGAATTTAATACTTAGGCTGTGTTGGCACAATGAATATCTCATTTTCCGGATTGTCTAGGCTACACTGAATAGTTTCTGGAGACTAGTGTTAGTAGGCATACACATATCACCTCAACCTTTTTTCCCCCTCTATTTTATTAACTTATCCTAAGATTTTATCTGCTGAACTCGGTTGTTCTACAGGATGATGTGTTCTTGGTGGTCCATCTTTGATTAATTTAATAACTTTTTCTGTTCTAGAAGCAAAATATTTAGACTAATTCTATAAAGGTGTACTATGCAATTAGCAAATACTGAGCTTAGTTTTGTTCACCATACTACAGAGCAAATATTTTTGGGAATACAAAAATGCTTCAATGAGAGCGCAAGAACTAGGAGCACAGGGGAAGAAAGAGGAGGTGCAAAAATTATGTATTGATCAGGTGATCCTTTTTACACTTGAAACAAGTAGAGACTAGAGAAATTATCATTCCGTTACTGCACTGTATTATTATTATTATATAAACTTGAATTTGGCACTTACCAAATTAGCAATTCAGGCTGAGCGAATACATGAGATGATGAAGAATGATGAGTTCAGAAAGAGCTATATCCGGTGCAACACCAGGAGTACACTGAGGAGACTGGAAACTTATGATGGCCGAATGCTTCTTCCTGATGAAGTGCGACCCGTGATGCCTCCTAATCCCTTCATTGAAAGAGCTTCCAAAAATGATTCTTTGGCCTCACAATCATCTCCTGAAGAACAAAAGAAACCAATACCAACAGAATCTGTTATTGTTAATGCAAAGGATGAACCCGCTTCCAAGGTTGTGGTACAAAAACCTGAAATAAGTCAGACAAGTAAAGCTAAAATGCCTGTCAAACCTGCTCCAGAGAAGAAGTCAGCGGTTCCAGTTTCTCGTTGGGGGGATGAGTCCGATGAAGATAAGGAACCTAAGGAACCTGTGAGAACAAAGGAGGAAGAGGAGCGGATCTTAAAGGCTGAAAAGGCAAAGAAGGAGGAAGAAGAAGCAAAGCTGAAGGAAATAAAAAGGCTAGAGGAAATTGAGAAAGCTAAGGAGGCACTTCAGAGGAAAAAGCGTAATGCAGAGAAGGCCCAACAAAGGGCTTTATATAAGGCCCAAAAAGAAGCTGAGCAAAAAGAGAAGGTAATAACATTTTGACTTATATGACTTAGATTCTTAAAAGCATGAGTTTAATTACAACACTATTTGTACATGTATCTTAATCATATATCACATAATGTCACTGTTATATTATTATCTAAATCATTTTCACTAACATCTATATGATTGAATGACTATATTAAATATTTTCATTCGCAAGTTCATAGCTATTAAGTTTCTGGTTTTAAAACTTATTTATTTGTAGTTCTTCAGCTATATAATATAAACATGCATATTGGTGCAGGAAAGGGAAAAAAGAGCAAGGAAGAAGGAAAAAAGAAAGACAGTTTCTCCCGAAGATTCTGTGGAGAATACAGAACAAGAATCTGCAGCTTCTCCTAGCGCTGAAATTCTGACAAGAACATTGGAAGAATCTGATCAAATTGAGAAACCAGCTGAAGTAACAAAAAGGCCAGTGAAACCATCTCAATTCACAAAGCAAAACAAGGTAAAATCTTTACCCATGGCTATCCGCAACCGAGGGAAGAGACGAATTCAACCATGGATGTGGTGGGCTCTAATTGCAGTTCTGGTTATTGCTGCCTTGTTTTATATTGGGAATAACAGCTCCTTGATATCTTCATTTCAAAGCTTTGGTTTCTGAGGACACTCCAAAGTTTAAAAAAATTGCTTCGATGCTAAGCAATCATTAGGTGTTTGCCAGGGGGATGATACCCTTACATATTTATTACATATATACATATAGAAGCAATTCTTTTGGTGCCTTTACAATTTTTGCTTGCTTCTAGTTTTTGGTCTGTAGTAATTATTATTTTCTTTAAACTAATATTTGTTACTTTCTTCTGATGTGATGCGATTTTAACTGGTTGATTGCTTCTGCGACCAATTATGGTAATAAATTATTGTGATTGTGGGTTTTTTTATATATTCATTCACTGTTGTTTATTTTTCTTCTTTCTATCGTGGCCACTTCTCACGATTGACGATAGACGGAAATAATGCGTATTACTATTTACTATTTAGGCTTTCCTTTTTCCTATAGGTTTGTATACTACGAAACGTGTAACTCGTAAAGCTTCATGAGAATTTTTATATAGGACAAATCTTACTTAGGGATCAGAATAAACCAGGTTGCCAACATGGGTTTTGTTAGAGGGCGGATTATAGGGCTGGAGATCTTAGTAAGTCTCAAAAATAGTTCTTGTCCCCGTAATTGCTCTCAGGTCCCTCAATGTTTAAAAAATACTTCTGAGAACGGTTTGAAAGATACGTTTTGAAACCAGCCTTTATGTGATTTTATCTTCTGAATTGTTCCAATGTGGAAAAAAAAATTATTGGATATGATCCAAAATGGATGCCATCCATTTCGGATCATATGACTCATGGAATTTTGAAGATATGATCTATTGGATATTTTGACCCACTTTGGAGCAACGTTCCGAAATAGGATGAGATTTCAAAAGATAGGATTCGAAATCTTGTTACTTGTAATCTGAATGTAAATTTTATGAAATAAACCATGAATTGTCCATGATTATTCAACTCAAATGCAATCAAACATGTTAAATATAATCAAACATACACAATTTTAAACACATAAAATTAAACATTTACTTGTGGTGTGTTCAATGTGAAACTTGTACTTCTCTTAAAATAAACAAAATAGGATTCAGGCAACACTTGTGGTGTGTTCAATGTGAAATCTTTGACGAGTATGAAAGGAAGGAATTGGTACTGGTTTTGGTATCTTTTGGAATCGGTGTTTCAAACTCAAAACTAACTGCACATTGCTTTACTAATTTTGGCACTATATTGGTACCATTTGAAACCTAGGATCTGAAACTAAGTGAGTTCGGAAGTTATCTTCTGAAAGGTTTTTGGGAGGCTTGAGAGCGGCACAAGTTATGGTGCATAAGTCATTTTATGCACCATGCATAAATACCCCAGATTATTTAGCGCACCTCCCAAATTTCTAGCGCACCCCCAAGATTGTTTAGCGCGCCCTCCTAGATTTCTAGGGGGTGCACTAGAAATGTAGGGTGTGCGCTAGAAATATGGGGGTGCGCTAAGCAATATGAGGGGTGTATTAAACAATTTTCATTATTTATGCATGATGTATAAGGAAAAAGCTTATGCACTATAACCACCCCCCCTGAGAGCAATGTATGTTTGTGTGTATATTATATGTGTTGAGACTACGTGTTATCTTTATTTACTATTTTACTTCTTAGCGATATATCTTTATTTAACCTTTTTATTTTCAGGAAAAGGGTCTCTGATATTTAGAATCGACCATGAAGAAGTTGAGTTTGATCAAGAACTATTTTTATTCGATCTTTTTTTAAACGGTACAGAGAAAAACAGAATAAAAGTGATTCTTGACGAGAAAAAAAAATGATATTAAAAAAAGTTAGAATAAAATTAATTATTGACCAAACTTTATTAAAGAAAATAGTGAAAAAAAAGAAGGAAATAATATATGTTAGTGCATTATAATATCATGTAGTTTGATCCAACGCATATGACATCTCATGCTCAGTGAGAGGCATATTAACGTCTTCCACTCTAGAATCCGCCATTAGGGAGCTAGTTTAAATACTTGAAAAAGATGTACATTGATTTTTTTTTTTTGAAGGCTGAAGGTGAATATGATGAATGTTCCTTTAAGATACCTGAGAATCTTTTGTTTGGAACGCCAAAGAAACAAGGTTGAGAGATTAAATGGACTTGGGTTCAACACCCTTTTTTTTTTTTTTTTTTTTTTTTTTTTTTTTACCTTTTTACAATAGACTCATAAGAAAGTAAAGAGAAAACATTCATTTTTGTTAGTGCAGCATCTAGTTTGAAGATGTTCAAAAATATAATCAGCTGGACTTCAAATTTTACATACACGAATATAGTGAGTTCGAGATCACATCAAGAGAAGTTCGAATAGCCAAAAATAAGCGCGCTAAAAAGAAGTTTTCTCACTAAAAATTCAAATTCAAACAACAAAAGAAGATGAGAGCAGTTTCCGATCGAAGGTTATCAAAGGACAACTGCCCTTGCAATCAGGCTGTAAATTTTCAATTGGTGTATGAAATTCAATTTACCTTTAAAAAATGGAAAATGCTAACTAGTGCCCCGGGGGCACTAGTTAAGGATATCTATTATAGTATAATTATCTAGGAACTTGTGTAGTCAATACATTTGAAATATGAATAATGTTATTTTCAAGGCAAAATTTACTACTTTTGGTACCTTAACTAGTGCCCCGGGGCCACTAGTTAGCATGACCCTTCAAAAATTTATAGTTTTTATTTAATGTTATGTTCATACACTTTAAAATTATAGCTACTCAAAACACAACGATTAACCATATATTCTCGATTGATATATGAAGTTTACTTTTATGTTTATGTCCATACAATCTTAGATTATAACTACTCAAAACTACACCAAATAACTAATAATTCAAACAAATCATAAACATGTTGATCGAAGAATTCACGTAGGATATAATCTAAGTTCTGAATTGCCCGTTAAATTTATTATATTGAAGTGAAAAAATTACCATTCGGAATGTTAATAAATCACTATCAACAATACCCTATAATTATCCGTCAACAAAAAAAAAAAACAATACCCTATAATTAAACAGACACAATATAAATTATTAGGCGTACCACAAGTGTTAGTAAAACACGCTCTTTTTTTTTTTGGTATTAAAACACGCTCTTTAATTCATACTTTTTTCAAATGGTTAAAATTTATATGGGCATACCAAATTCAGGCAAAATTACATCTTAATCTCTTAACTTAATTTAAAGTAACGATTTAGTTCTTTATTTTTGTAACCAATTTCAAAAAAAAAATTGTATTAGTAAACAAACACACATTAATTCTAAAAAAAACACCAAACTCAACTTTTTTCTTTTAAATTTCTAAAAATTAATTCTAAATTATTCAATATCAAAATCAATTTTTTTTATAATCTGTAACAAACAAACCCTAAACCTCGATCAAAAAATAAATGATTTTAAGGAATCTAAGTTTTAATCATAAGTGATACAATTTTTAATCAGATTTTTTTTAATCAACACAAACTCAATTTATTTCGTTCAAATGCAAATAAGAAAGAAAAGAAAACAATGAATTATGAAGAATATAATCAAATAATTGACGTTTAACATAAAAATTGGCCGCCTTAATTAGAAAGTGGGCTGCAATATTGCTTATACTTAATCAAATTTTATTTATTTCTCGATCATATTTTAGATTATCAAAACCTTTTTTAAGACCAGGAGGCTAACACATTTTCTTTAATTTTATCTCAAGAATGTACAAAGGAAAACACGTTTTTGTTTGGCCTACATACAGCAAAAATAGTGGAATTGCCATTAGGGGTGGACAACGGGCCGGGTTGGGTCGGTTTGGGTCCAAAACCTCAAACCGGCCCAAACCATGGGTGGTGAAATGCAGCCCAATCCGGACCGTTTTTGGGCTTCGGTTCAGGCGGGTTCGGGTCAATCGGGTAACGGGTCAAATGGGTGGTTTAAAACGGGTTGGACTGGTAACAGCCCAAATGAGTTTTTTTTTTTTACAATAACAGTTCAAATGCATTTTTTGCTCTTTTTTTGTTTATTGGGCTTTTTATCTTATAGCAGCCCAAAGCTCTTTTTTCCTCTGTTTTTTTAGCAAAAACTGTCAAATTAGACTTTTTTGTTGTCATTTTTTCTCTTTTCTTTTTATTAGACATTTTTTTCTGTCCAATATAAATTATAAATTACAATGCAATTGATTTAATTACTAAATACATACAATACAATAGAAGAGAAAATATTGAGATAATAAGCATATAAACCAAAGTTTAAGAGGTTGCAAATAAATACAAAACACCTATTAATTGTTTAATTGTTTCATTTGACTCTGACTATTATAAATATTACAATACACTGGTGCACGATGTACACTTAATTATGTAGCATGGCAATTACAATTTCTTCTTGAAGCAACATGACCAAGGATTCTTCTTGTTGCTGTTTGAAAGAAAAAAGCATAAAAATTATAAGCATTATAAGAATTAAGAATCTATTTTAATAGAAGGGTGATTGATGAGAAAGGCACATACCAAATCCGACCCGAACCATCTCTAGTCACTTGAACCCGCGAATTTAAACCGAAAACCCGTGAACCCACCCAAATCCGACCCGGTTCGGGTTTTTTTACCGGTTTCCCACGGATTGGGCTGGGCTACCGGGTTTTGTCCACCCCTAATTGCCATCACATCCATTCCCTCATTTGTCCTTAAAGTCATTGGTACCACCGTTACGTAACAGACCACCTTCCCTTAACTTTTACTATTTCTTATAAAGTGAAAAACAAATCGCACGGAACAATGCCTACTTGTTAGGGCAGTGGTATTGTATTGGAGCAGCAGGAACTCTCTTGGATTCTTCTTCAGTCGGCTACAATTTCCTTATATCAATTAACCCCTCAAACTCTTACCTATTTACACTTCTTGCCATTCTCATGAATCCACCCTACATGAATGGTGCTTGTGTGTTTTATGCAAGTTGAGTTGAGGACAGCAACAACATCATCAACAAATAGAAAAGACTCTTCACAACATCATGCACATGTACTATCCATTTTCCAACTATATATACCAAACCAATCCGTACCTAATAATAGATATATTACTAACAATCAAATTACAATTTAACTAATTATTAAAATTATTTAGTCTTGTAAAAAAAAAATTATTTAGTTTTTAACTAAAATTAAATATTTATAAATAAATTGATTAAATTCAAACTCAGCTGCTGATAATATCGATATATTATTAAGTTAAACATTCAAAAAATTCAATGGTGTTTATTACTCTCTGACTATAGATCAAAGTAAAATTTACGAAAATTCTTTTCACACAACTTTAAAGATTAACCTATTGAATAACGACAACTCTCCTTTCTAAGAGATTTAACACTATTGTATTTTTAAGAATGAATTTAACCGTGTAAAAAAAAAGAAGTTTCAATTTAACCAAAAGCACTTATTTAAATTAAAAAATTAAAAGAGATCTGAATCATCTTATCTATTTACGTTTGGATGAGATAATAAAAGTCACTTATAATTTAATCTGGTTTGAATATGCAAGAATCAGATTGTCGCCAATTTAGATCCCATAAAACATGAGAAAATAACTTCTGTAATTAGTGCAGAAGATATCTGAGTTATTAAAAAAATAAAAATATAAATAAAGTATGTTACTATAAATTTTTTAACAATGATATTGTACCATCAAAATCAAAAAAATAAAGTACGTTACAATAAATTTTTTAACAATAATATTGTACTATCAAAATTAAAAAGAAATGAAAAAAAAAAAAAGTAAACTCTATCAAAACTCAGATTCCTATGTTACTTTAGATCTGAATTATCATCAAACCTTCCTCATGGATTTCCTGTAGCTCTTCTCTCTCCCCAAACCTCAAACCTCCAAAATAAAAATAAAAATTAAGGTACATAGAACCTACCCTTATTCTTATTCTTAGTCTTAGTCTTATACCCTACCCTTTACCCTTACCCTTTCATACATGTTTTTGATTAATTAATTTCATTTTAGAAACCAAAAATTTAAAAAAAAAAAAATGGAAAAATTAGCTCCTCCTCTTCTTCCTCTTCATCCTCCTATGTTATCAAATCCATTTTATAATTCATCAAATAACAAAAAACGCGATCTATCATACGACGTCGTTCACATCCCAAACGACAATTGGAACCCTAAAGAATGGAATTGGGATTCAATTCGATTCACCGCCAAATCCACAGTCTCACAACAACAGCACAGCGAAGAAACTCTCAAATTGAATCTCGGCGGTGGCGGTGTAAGCGGCGGAGTTGCAAACAGCGGAGTTACAAACAGAGCAAACAAACGAGTACGATCAGGGTCTCCAACAGCATCATATCCGATGTGTCAAGTTGATAACTGTAAAGAAGATCTATCAAAAGCTAAGGATTATCATCGTCGTCATAAAGTGTGTGAAGCTCATAGTAAAGCTTCGAAAGCGTTGTTAGGGAATCAAATGCAAAGGTTTTGTCAACAGTGTAGTAGGTTTCATCCTTTATTGGAATTTGATGAAGGGAAACGGAGTTGTAGAAGGAGACTTGCTGGACATAATCGTCGCCGGAGAAAAACTCAACCGGATGAGGTTGCTACTTCTTCTTCTCCTCCGTTGAATCAGCAAGTTGTGGCGGCTGCTGCTAATTTGGAAATTTTTAATTTGTTGACTGCTATTGCTGATGGTTCTCAAGGTATGGGTTATGTTAAGGCTTGTTTGGTTTCTTGATTTTATCAAAAATCAGTTTTTAATTAAATTTTGTTTAAAGTTGTTTTATTTTTATTTTTTGGTTATTATTAATATTTTTTTTTGGAAATTAGAATTAGAAATTGTGTTAGTATTGATTTTAAATAATTAAAAGTAATATGTTTTTAAATTAAAAATTATAGTGAATTAGTCAATTACTATGTTTAGATTAGCTTTTTCGGGGGTCTGAATAAGCTAATTAAGTTGTTCTTTTACAGCTAAATTTGGATCAATAATTTGTTTTAATAGATTATAAAATTTTTCTTAGTTTTTATAATCTGAACATGCCCTTAATTATTACTTTAGGACATTGATTATTTTCAATTTTTTTTATCATGAATTACAAAAAATATTTTTTTCACGATGTCATATACTCTATCCGGCATTTGATAAAAAATATATACCCCTTCGGCCTTATTTATAAGCAAAAGTTGGTGTATCTAGTATAAAATTAATATCAGATATATCAACTTTTGTTTATTAATTAGGCCAGAGAGAGTAATGAACTAACTCATAGCCAGTTTGTAACAGTTTATTTTGTAAAAAAGGTAAAAGTGTTTTTAAATAATCACCTTTGGAAGTTTTTAGTGTTGAGTAGCTTCTTTTAAAAATCATTTTCTATAGTTGATTAATTTTAAAAAAGTGATTTTCATTTTGGTAAACAAACACAAAACAACTTTCACTTTTTTTTCCTTCGAAATATCTAAAACCTAATCCATTAATTATTCAGCATCAAAATAACTTTTTTATAATCCGTAACAAACAGACTCTCAATTTATTTTTTAGAAGCGATTATTTTTCTTATTTTTCTGAAATCATTTCTGGGAAAAACAAACAGAATTTCACAAGCAAGTGCTACTGGTGATTGTTTTTCTCTTTTCTTATATGGGGCTAAGATTGTTTGTGTTGATGATATTGTTTAGGAAAATTTGAGGAAAGAAGGTCACAAGTTCCAGATAAAGAACAGCTTGTACAGATTCTGAATAGGATCCCTTTACCTGCTGATCTTACAGCGAAGTTGCTGGACGTTGGTAATAATTTGAATGGGAAAAATGATACCGTGCCAATGCAAACTTCATCTCCGTATCATCATCGTGATGATCAACCGAACAGTGTCCCCTCTGCTCCGTTAACTATGGACTTACTTGCTGTTCTTTCCACCACTCCATCCACTCCTGCTCAAAATGGCGGCACCAAGTCCGCAACTAGTGCTGATCAGATGAGAGAACAACAATTCACTTCAGTTGGTGGAGAAAGAAGCAGTGGCAGTTCTCAGTCTCCAAATGATGATTCAGATTGCCAGGAGGATGTTCGTGTTAATTTGCCATTGCAACTTTTTAACTCCTCACCAGAAGATGACAACCGGTCAAAAAAGCCATCTTCGCGAAATTATTTTTCATCGGAAAGTAGTAACCCCGTGGACGAGAGGTCGCCGTCATCATCTCCTAATGTTGTGGAGATGAATTTTGGTTTGCAAGGTGGGAATGGAGGTCTCAATTCTACTAGTATTACGACTAGAATGGGAGTCAATGCAAATAAGGAAACTAGTCAAAGTCATAGTTGTACTACTATCCCTCTTGATCTCTTTAAAGGGTCAAAATCAAATAACATGATCCAACAAACTAGTTCAATTCAAAGTGTTCCGTTTAAAGCTGGTTATGCATCTTCAGGCTCTGATTATTCACCTCCCAGTTTGAATTCAGATACACAGGTAGTTTGTGGCTTTGCAATCGCTGGTTCATGCTTGCTTTAAATTTGTACTTTGCTTTATCTGTGTTACTCTTTCAATTAAGTGGTTTAGGTCTTTTATCTTTTGTGATTGATTCTATTTGTGGTGGTATTCCGACAGGATCGTACTGGGAGAATAATGTTTAAATTATTTGACAAGCATCCTAGCCATTTCCCAGGAACATTACGATCACAGGTGAAACTATTGTTGCACTTGCCCATCAACTTTTGCCAATTGTATGATGTCATTTGCCAGATGCTAATATGTGATAAGATTAATAATTGTTGTCTTTTTTAGATTTACAATTGGCTTTCTACTCGACCATCAGACTTGGAAAGTTACATAAGGCCCGGCTGTGTCGTCCTATCAATTTATGCTACAATGTCTTCTGCTGCCTGGGCGCAAGTAAGTGAACTGCAGTGAGTCACATTTTGAGCTTGTAGGATTCTACTTGCTGATTACTTGCATATTGTGTTTTTTGCAGCTAGAAGAAACCTTCCTCCAACGTGTTCATTCTTTAATTCATAACTCAGATTTTGATTTCTGGAGAAATGGAAGATTTCTTGTTTATTCTGGAAGTCAGTTAGCATCGCACAAAGATGGTAAGCACTGTAACTAATGCTGATCTGTGACTGGTTTCTATCTTTTTTTTATTTTTAATATCTTAGGTTGCATATTTTCATATTCAAGCTTTACACTTTGGACTAGTTCTTTCCCATCTAATTGGATTGTTTATTACTATTTTTCTAAACATTCAAAGGTTAAATGGCACATCGTAACTATTTTTATTATCAAGGAGTTGAATCAGATTCATTTAAACTGAAATTCCAGGAAAGATACGCATGTGTAAGCCATGGGGAACATGGAGGTCTCCAGAGTTGATATCAGTGTCCCCTTTGGCGATTGTTAGTGGACAAGAAACCTCTATGTCATTGAAGGGAAGAAACCTGTCTGCTCCTGGCACAAAGTTAGTACTGATTTTCCCCTTTTCTGGATGCTGTGTGCTTTTTACTGGTTTGTTTTCTTACTATTTGTGCCTAAATTTTGCAGGATTCATTGCACTGGTGCTGATGGTTACACATCATCAGAAGTTATAGGATCTGAAAATCCTGGTATGATCTATGAAGAGATAAAGTTGGGTGGTTTTAAAGTTCAGAATACATCTCCTGGTGGTGCTCTAGGTCGCTGTTTCATCGAGGTAGATCTCCATATTTTTTTTCATGCATATGATTACTGTGTATCCTCGCATTCACATGCATATCTTAAAAGTTTTCATGTACATGAAGTATATATTTGTGAACTTCTATTAAGTATTGCATCTTCTATTAATTAAAAAATAATTGCAACTTACATATTTGTGAACAGGTTGAAAATGGTTTCAAGGGCGACTGTTTTCCAGTGATAATAGCCGATGCATCCATTTGCCAGGAATTGAGACCGCTTGAGTCTGAATTTGACGAAGAGGAAAAAGTATGTGATGCCATTTCAGAGGAACATGAATATAATTTTGGGAGGCCCAAGTCAAGGGATGAGGCTTTGCACTTTCTGAATGAGCTTGGCTGGCTGTTTCAAAGGGAAAGGTTCTCAAATGTGCACGAGGTTCCAGATTATTCACTTGACAGATTCAAATTTGTACTAACGTTTTCTGTGGAAAGAAACTGTTGCATGTTAGTCAAAACCCTTCTGGATATACTGGTTGATAAACACTTCAAAGGAGAAAGGTTGTCAACAGGGTTGATGGAGATGCTCAAAGCAATCCAACTCCTAAATAGAGCAGTGAAAAGAAAGTACATAAGCATGGTTGATTTGCTCATCCACTATTGTATACCAAGCAAAAACGATACGTCCAAGAAATATATATTTCCACCAAATCTTGAGGGCCCTGGTGGTATTACTCCCTTGCATTTGGCTGCATCTACATCAGATTCAGAGGGTGTTATTGACTCTTTAACAAATGATCCACAAGAGGTAATTATTCCCCCTACTTTGACAAGAAGATTTATAGAGGAAATGCACTTCCCCATTCGGATTTACTGTTTTTTTTCCTTCTGTGTAACAAAAGAAAATTAATCTATTTGGATTGCCTGTGGAAGTATTTTGCGGTTTAAATAGGTTAGGTCAGCCGACAAGGACGTACTGCCTAGCAGCCTAAATCAAGCCTATGGCAGATTTCTATTTAAATAGACAAGCCCAAGGCTTTTTTAAAAGTTTATATAACAAAAAAAGGTCAAGTTATAGGCCATCTTAAATCCTCTTATGCCTAACATGCCAAATAATTTAAATAATATGATAATTTAAATACTATATTTTGTTATAATCATAAGATTTTTTATAATGTTGTCAAAAAAGAAAAGATTTTTTATAATGTTTTTACAATCTTGTATCCTTCTAAAGATTTAAACACCGACCTTGTTGGCCTAATTAGAATATATAGCGGTAGAATTTTGTCCTCGTCAGCCTAATTAGAATATATAGCAGTAGAATTATCATGCTTTTGTTTGGACTTAACTCATCTTTTCTCTACAACTTTGGATTATATTTCTAAGTGTATAGAAGATGCGTACATGCTTCTATTTGATTGAGTTCTCAACTTCTACTTTGTGCTTTTCATGCTGGTGTGTAGATTGGGTTGAAGTGCTGGGAGACCCTTGTGGATGAAAGTGGGCAGACTCCACATGCCTATGCTGTGATGAGAAATAATTACTCTTACAATATGTTGGTTGCCCGTAAACGTTCTGATAGACAAAGAAGTGAAGTTGCAGTCAGAATCGACAATGAGATACAGCTCCCATCACTCGGAGTTGAGCTTATGCTAAAGCGAATTAACCAAGTTAAACGAGTTGGGGACTCCTGTTCCAAGTGTGCTATTGCAGAAGTTCGCTCCAAAAGAAAGTTTTCCGGTTCACGGAGCTGGCTTCACACGCCATTTATTCATTCGATGCTAGCTGTTGCTGCTGTTTGTGTCTGTGTTTGTGTGTTATTCCGTGGAACTCCTTTCGTAGGCTCAGTTGCTCCCTTCAGGTGGGAAAACTTGGATTATGGCGCACTGTAATTCTGTTGGTGGTTGAAACTCATAAAGGTAACGAAAAGCATAAATCAGGACAAACACTGCACATTGCTTTATTTATGGCAAGATTACCTCAGTGGGGAAGTTGTGCATTTTATGCTGAGAGCCAAAAATGAACATATTAGAGGTTAATTTGGAGCTATAATTTGAGAGATCCAGGAGTAAAGGGAAAGTAGAGATGGACTTAAATGCTGCATATTTCTCTGTGATGCCAGAGTTGAAGGTAAGTCACACCTGAATGTTTATCTTCTGGGTGTTGAAATTTTAGAATTGAAGAAACTTTCCAAATATTAGAGACCAGTTAAAACATGACTTCCTAAGCCTTTAAGCAATTATGAGAGCAGTAAGCATTGGGAATAAAGAGAACTGAGTTGGATAAATGTTGATGAGGTTAAATAATTTGGTTCATTGTCTCCTTTTTTCTCAAGGATCAATGAGGAAAAATTACCTGCTATAGAACTAGTATCATATTCTGATGCATAGATTTTCTTACTGTAAAGGTTATTTGGGGATATTGATAATAGGGATGACCATACTAAATGAGTAAAATGTGTAATATATTTTTTATTTTAAATTATATATCTAATTTAATTGACTTTTCAGTTTTCAATTACCTCTTTACTTAGATACTTATGACATAATTTTCCATTTGTGAATTTTGTTGTACCATTAAAATGTGTTGTCATGGGCTAATAAATGCTTGCAATTGTTTTTTATCACTATTAATATCTGTCTGCCTGGATACTACTATACTAGTATACTACTACAGTTCTATTCTATGAGAATATTTATATCATATGGATATACTTGCGTAGGATATAGGCTTTAATGTAAGATGCCAGGGCAAGGGGATGATCCATGTATCCATCCAGTACTTAATGCCATTCACGTTTTGTTGTAGTTGAAGAGAACCAAAGAGAGAACACACGTTCAATTTAAAGTATATATCTTTTACCAAGTTGCAGCGAGTGGTTGTCCGTCCACAAGTATTTGATAGAATGAATACCTTTCATCTGAGTTCGAATTTGAGATTTCTCGTATTTTGTGTATTTGTTTCAGTGGCATTTGTCATTTTTGCCGAGGATTATGAATTTAATTATAATGACTACCCTTAACAATTTTGATTCACTTGTCACAAATATCAAAAGATTCTCATCTTTCAAGTGCCTACGGCTATATATTGGAGTTGTTGCTGAAAATTGAAGAAGATAGAAAGAAAGAAGAATATTAATATAAAGAAATTTTAAAAAAAAAAATGCATGAAAACATGCTATATAACCGATTCAATTCAAAGGATTCACCAATAGACCACTTTAAAATCCAATAAAAAAAAGTGACAAATACATACAATATACATCAAATTTTACAATTTACACACAAATGTAATAAGCACTTTTAAGCTGAAATAAATAAATATCAGTACTACTGCCTAGCTAGCACACGTTTTAAATCCTTACATTAATAAAATCAAAGATGTACATAAACCAATGGTGCACATGATATAATGGACGTGTAGCTAGGAATGAATTCTATTTTCTCTCATATTATTTAGGAGGGAAATATAATAATATGGTTCCCAAATACTTGTTTTTGTGTATTATTACTTAATTTCCTCCGTTGATTAGAGAAAAATATGAGATAATTTATATTAATTTATTTTTAGAATAAATTATTTTTTACGAGGTTTTGTACTAGTATTATTATTAGTACTAGTGTGATTAGCATTTCCTCCTCCTTTGGTAATATTTTGAATTAGAACTTCACCCATACTTTCACCAATACCTTCAACAAACCCACCAATAAATTCAATCACAACTTGAGAAGCAACTTTAGCTGCAGCTGAAAGAACACTTGGTTTTTCAGGAACCCTAATACCTTTAGCTTGAAGACCATTAACTTTATTCTTAGCACAAAATGCATGTAGATTATAGTCACACACCGTGCACCGATACACTTTCCCCGACCTTCGTTTCTTGCACTCGTTGCAAACGATCATGTTGGAGTGATCCGCGTTTGTTGCGGCCGTGGCCGTGGTGGTTGAAGGTGTGAGTTTGAGAGTGTGTGGATGAGATGGGAATTCAATTTCTGTGTTGAGCATGGCACAACATGGATGCATTTGGAAAGCACATGCTGTGCATAGGAATGTATAGCCTTTTGTTGGTTTGCCACAAACGTCACATTTGGATTTTGTCATTCCACTTTTCACTGAAATATATATTCCATGTAACATAATTAATAAGCATGAAATCGAAATTTTACAATAAATTTAATTTGAAATTGAACATAATTATTACAAGTTGTAGTGTAAAAAAAAAATTACATGTATATGACATGTTAAAAAGTATTGATGTACAACTGTAAAAAAAAAAGTATTGATGTACAATTTATTTGGTCTCTAAATTTATGATATGAAAAATTATAATTTGAAATTAAATATAAATCAATTCACTCCATTTCAATTAATTCTGATGATTTTTTTTCTTCAAAAACATGTAATTTTTTTTTTATGAAATACAGGTAGACACAAAGAAACATTCTTAGGTATTAGAGCGAGTGCTGAAGTCGATAGCGGTTGGTGGACTGTTGGTGTTAAGTCTCGATGTCTCTGGTGGGTTGGTGGCATGCTCTAAGTCTTTTCTCTTATGTATCTTCTCTTTTCCGTTATTAGATTTTTGGCTCAAGTTTGAGTTAGCCGGTGTGCGTTTGGTGGTGAGGTCCTACCTAGTAGCGGTAGCGCCGCGCTGAGTGGCGGTTTTACCGTGGTTTGGTTTTTGCTTTACGGGGTGCTGTTTTTGGAGGGGAGTACTTCCAGCACACTTATTTGTTGTTACTTTTTTGATTTTTTTCCTCCGTTTCTACTGATACTTTTTTCGCTTGGTTTCATAATATATATCTTTGCCAACCAAAAAAAGAAAGAAAAAATGACATAATTAATTGACTATGTTCAATTTCAAACACTAATTTTTTCCACTATCGAATGGTTAGACTTTCTACTCATACCAATTGTGATTTGACTTATTCAATTAGTATATTATACGTAAATTCAATTCATTGTAAATTTTCAATGAAATTGATAATTCTCTCTGACCTTGCATGAAACGTGTCTCCTCTAATCTAATTTTCTTTTAATGTTAGCAACACTCGCTTAGTTGACACTCTTTCTAACTCTCATTCTCTTATCAAAGGAAATATATATGTAGATTTAAGCCACTAGATTTGATATAGTGGTGAGGAATTTATGTAGTATGCATAAAGTCTTGTGTTTGATTCTCTTCTCCATTGTAAACAAAAAAAGAAGAAGTGGATTTCACGATTTTAAAAATATATTTAAGAGGTGAAATTGTACTTTCCCTACAATTTCGAGAATACAATAAAGATGGACCATGATTAAAACTATTGGGAATTAATTAATTAATGTAATAAAGGATTTTTTTTTTAAAACTTTTGGTTCCCGAGAAAAATGGTCTAATAAGAGTATGGTCGTGAGATAAATAAAATTTGGTCAAAAATTATTTCCACTGTTTATTTTGATTCATTCAAAAAAGTTAGTTCAAGCTCCACCACTTTTTAGTATTCCCAACCATAAAAACTATCTTTACTATTTTCTATTTTATTTTAAATTATCCATCTATCCTTTTTATTGACGGTGGAGATTTCATCAAAATGAAATTGTGACATGAGAAGACCTATTCTCATATTTTCATACTTTCAAACTGAAATGAATTAACTCCACTAGATAAGATTAGTGAAAAAGTTGGAATTTAGAGTTATCATCGTTTAAGAAATGACAATATCTCATGCATATATAAAAATTAAATAGAATGAAAAATAGTGGATTTTTTAAAAAATAAAATGAAATTGAGAAAAGCCAAATCTCAGTTATTGCTACACAACTTGAGAAAAAAAAAATTATACATATAATAAAATATTTTTTTATAAAAAAAATCAAATAATTCAACTATATATTACTATATAGTAATTGGTATAATTTAGAGAGAGGCTTGGCACCTGGTTTGGAATGGAACAAAACTGCATGTTGAGAATGGAAAGGATGAGCCTTAAGAGCAGGAGGAGCCAAAGCACAAAAGTCATGAAGTTGATAATCACATTGTTGACAAACAAATCTCTTTCCAGAACCATGTTCTTTACATCCTACACAAATGAATAGGTCAGGAAGGTCCACCATTGAAAGAGGATGTTGTGGATGACTAAAATGAATTATTTCTTCCCCAAATATGAGTTGTGGAGAAGTTGGAAATTCAATTGGAGGAGGTGATTTTTTTGTGACTATAGTTGTGACTTTGGAATAATATTGATCATCATGACTTGGAGCTGTGATTTGGTATTCTTTTGTTGGTGATTTTTCTAGTAGGAATGTGTTTGTTTTTTTCTCTACTTGTTTTTGCTTCCTCATCATTATTATGATCACTTATTATTTGATCACACCTATTGCTATTTTTAGCTCTACTTCTTTGGTGAATGTGGATAATATGGCTACACATTGTGGAGAATATATAATGCTACAAAAGTCATGCACACTATATTTATTTTTTAATTACACCCTATTATTTTTAAAATTTTTTATTTTAAAAAAAGAAAGAAAAAAAAGATGCTATGCATTAAGGCATCTTTCATGTGCATGCGACACAAAGGATATTAACTTTTTGGGGGTTAGTTTGTTTACAAGTCATTCTTGTATCAGTGTTTCTCAATCGTAATTAGAGTCGTGACAGTAAGGTTTTTGATGTTTGCACTATTGTGTTGTGTCGTGCGGTTGTAATTCATGATGATGTATTTGTATTTTCAATTTTATTGGGAGCCAATATAGTTAGAATATCGATTTTTTTAATATAATGATGTCTTTGTATTTTTAATTTGATTTTAGAAAAATTGAAATTCAACTATATTTGATCCGTGCTCTCAATTTGACAACAAAATTACTATTTAAATCATAAATTGAATATATCACATCCATCAAATATAATTTTCTTTCTCATACGAACTAACGGATGTTTCCCATCTCTCACCACCTTTCGTTGATCCCACCCTCACCTCTCCATTCCCCGTCCTCCCCCCTTATCGACCATTGCACCGCTGCCTGAGTATATTAATGCCTCAAAATTCTCATCAATGCTATTGGTTCCCTTACTTGTTTCATCACTTCCATCACACCAACGAACTAGTTGATTGTTTATCGCATGCTCTTTGAAAATTATAGCTTATGCAAATTAACATTTTTAAGAGTAGATCAGCATCATCGTTTTCTCTCCACTCTGAAACCCTAGCTAGACCATATCTCAACCCCATTGAGATGGTGCCAAGAAAACCTCACATTCGTGAAATGCTGTTCGACTCTGGCATTGCCCTAATCTGCGTATGTCTTGACCTCTATGCGTCGCCACTACAGTAAATGTTATGCTTAATCCAATATGACATGCTTGTGTTCCCCTCAAATCTTTGTGGTGTGTCGTGTACATGTGTTTTTGTTGATAATTTTGTGGTGTATGTGCTACATCTAAAATTCTAGCTGAGTGTGAATTTTCTCCAACATTATGATATTCTTTTTGTTATTTTTAATATATTTAAGAAAATTATAAAAATTGATTGAGTAACACAATAAATTTAATTGATTGTGTAAGATTAAGAATAGCCTATATGAGTAGGAAAAAAAGACTATTCATAAGAATTATTCTTTGCTCATGATGCTTCGTGTTTCTGCCACCTTGTTGTGTGCTTAAAACTTTTTTACTCTCCTTGTCTTGTGGACCTGTCCAACTAATACTTATGGATTATCAAATGATCTGTCACATTGATTTGATTTTTCTCACATACTAAAATTGGCATCTTGTCTTGATAATTAATGGATAAACATAATTATAGATATCTATCATCTATTTATCTTTTCTCTCTTTTCCACAGATTTTTTTCTTGAGTTATCTTTCTGGGATAGGACTAGATAACTTAACTGATTTGATGTAAAAATTATAGAACTCGAGTTCAAGTTTTGATAAAAGAAAAAAATATTAACATTAACAATTAATTTCTGACTTTGGCCGTTTAAACATCAAGCTATGTTTCATAGAAAGCCATCATGAGAATAATTTAATAAGGCCCAGTAATTAGTTTTGATTCTATATGGGGACCAATTCACTAATTTTATTTTATTTTTATAACATTTCACTAAAATTTCTTCTAAGTTGAATTAGATGATATAATTGAGATACCGTGCCACCAAGGTCGTGGTTTTTTGCGGAGCAATAGAATGGGCCATTTACTTTCAGGATAAAATTAAGAAACCTTTTTGGTTAACCAAACTTGTCAGATTCATATAAAATTTGTAGATTTGCATTCCAAAATGATTGATTATTAAACTTATTGAGTTGGAAAGCATATATTGGACAAAAAATGTTTCTATTAGATGCCTCTTTTCAATCACTTGACTAAGTGTCATTGAAAGTGATTCCTCCCAATTAATAATTTGTGTGTTGTAAGTGATTCCCATATTATATCATTCGTATATTTAGCTTTATCCCATTTTGGCTTCAAGAAATCCACAAGCCACACAGGAAAAAGGGGGAAAAAAGATGCATATTCTCTATCTTTAGGACTTTTAGCAGCCATTAAAACTTTTGAAACATATTTTGTTTGGTGAAAATTCCACCGTGCAAATAGTTTAATTTCATTATTATGTTCTCACTTTTTGTTAAATATTATAAAGACTTGCCACAAGAATAAAAGAAAATAGGTGGATTTAAATTCAATGCAGTTAGACTACATTGCAGTTAGTAGATTTGATTTGTCCGATTAAGATCGGACTATCTAGATTTTAAGTTTGAATTTTAGTTATTTTCAATATAAAGTTTGAGTTTAAAATTTGGACCATCCGATCATTATGAATTCAAATTTGGACTAGGTTGTGATTGTACGCAACTTTGATCCAAAATGTATGACTAAATAGAGTTTGTATCCTCTCCATTTTTTATTATTTCCAATACTATAGTTTTGGAAATATAATAAAATGACAATGAATTAGTTTAAACATTTTTTTTTCTCCAAAAGATTCTAGAAAATAATGGAGAAGAAAATGAAAAGAAACGGAGAGATACTAATTTCACCTAATGCAGTCATATTTCTTCACCGGAAGAAAATTTACATTGCTAACAAAGAGATTGAAGAATTATGTAGTGAACAATTGTGATAGTGACAAAATGAAAGACAAGTTACAAAGAATGCATTTCAAAAAATAATGTGAACAATGTTTTGACAGTTTTATTAAAAGTTATGAAGATTATTATATCTATTTTTTAATCTTTTATATTTATCAGTTGAAGTGAAACTGAAAGCAAGAAACATAGAAACTAAACAGGCACTTGGATGTTTTTTTACTCTTACTCAATCACAATATAAGTGAATTTGATAACTCAACTCAGTTGTGAATTGATTAAGAGATGGGGTTAAGTTTTATTTGGTACATTAAGAAAATGAAACAATTGGTGTTTATGGCCCTTACCATAATTTGATTGATTGTAAAAAAATAAAATCAATAAACTAACCCCTGCTAAAATGTACTAGTATGACAGTTGAGAAAAGAGATTATGTTTCACTAGTGTGAGGGGGAAACAAATTCTTATCATCATGTGTCTTTTCTCGAATTCTTCAAGTCTATTACATTTTGGCCGAAAAACACTATGTTATGGACCAAAACTTTCAACATTTTGGCCGAAAACGACAAGTCATGGTTAGAAAACACCAAATCATGGTTGTTGTAGATGTCTAGATGAGCTATTGTGATGAGGCCCTTGTTGCGATCGCAATCGGGTGATTTCAAAGCAAAACACAACCACGAACAACAGGCCCAATTCTCGTTGTGAATATACAATCAGCAACGCAACAAGGTCTGTCATCACACCAGGTTTGCTGCAAAGAACATACAAGGGCCATTTCGAATGACTTGTGAAGCTGTTTGGACTAACAAACACGCCAACAACTTATGACTCAGTATTATAAGGATTACAAGAATTGTGTACATGAATTCTTTAATGTTGTTGAAAGTTTTATATTGGATGAAATATATACCCTGAGATATGCCCTAAAAATCTAAGATTATTACTTTTGCCACCCTATGATTTATGGGGTGCACCCTACGAAATGACCAAAATATCCCTGTCCGTGACTTGTGCTACGGACACCCCCAAAACACCCTACCAATTATAACATCCGTGACTTAAGTAGCGGACGTTATTTTTCAAAATTACTCATTTTTCCTACATTCGTGACTTAAGCCACGGAAGGGTATTTTGGTCATTTCGTAGGGCGCGCGAGTAACCCATAGGGTGGCAAAAGGAAAAACCAAATCTAAGGGTTAAGTTGGCCCAATCTAAATTTTAAGAAGATATTAGAGCCTATCAAATATCTATTAGGCGAGCCACTATCAGGTCACTTGAATCACACTTCATATGTCTAGTTCTAGGCGTGAAGGGAGTGTTGAAAGTTTCATAATGGATAAGATATAACCTAAAAACATGTTTATAAGTGATACTCATCCATCGCCTTATAAGTCGATTTTGTATTGTTGAGTTAGGCTTAATCTATATTTTTAAGAGGTATCAAATTAGTATCTATTTCTACCTGACCCAGCTATTTGCAAACATCAAATGATTGTTTTAACGTTTTAAAATCTAATATATTTTTTTGCAAAACTTTCAAAATGCACATTTGGTGAACAGCAGGTCAAATGGTATACTACAACTCAACAACCACCCTGCCAAACAATAATTTAGTTGGTTCCCCTTGCAACATAGCATCCCTCAGAGTAACAAAGCTGGAAGAAAATCACGCCTCAGGGTATTCTCCCCGAAGCAGTTGAAGCCTTGAAGGTCTTCGTTCTCATAAATTCTGCACGCCAGAAGACCGAAATTCGAAAACTAGCTATCAAATCACTACCATTGTCAATTGTTCACTGCAGCTAGTTGTAGTAAAATTCTAACTAGTTATAAATCGTTAAGATTTTGTGTTCTGTACTATATAATTGGGAGGGTACAAAATGGACAATACACCATAATGTTGTAAAAAATTGGGTAAAACACAGACATATTCAATTAATTGCAGTGTATGATAGATCTTTTAGATTGTGTCCGTGGAAAGATAACTCCTTCAATAGTTAGTTTAGCAAAATTGACTTTTCTTTTCAAATCTATATTGGCTAGAACTGTCTATACATTAATAGCATTATTGTAGTCCAATTCTTATCGTTTACAGTAATAAAGCTAACCTGAAAAAATAAAAAACCTTTCGTTTTGCGCATTCCATTTGAATATCCAATCGATGTATGGGAAGAGAAACTAACATGTGAAATGAGAACTTTAATCTTCTTCAACACTCTTCTCTGGTGAACCATTGGGCTTGAGGGAATCAAGACTGAGAAAAATTCACCCTAATAAGAACCCATTGATGAAAAAGTAGACAAAGAGTGGTAAACAAGAGATTTAAAATATAAGAATGAAAATGCTGGAGTATATGGCCAACCTGCATTTTTGAGGAACCCTCCAGGATATAATTGACAATCTCTTTAAACTTGGAGGCAAGGTCAAATAATGTCTCCAATCCTGAAGCATAATTCTCAGATCGTGAAGCTTACTATCCATACCATAACAACAATTTGCATGCATAGTACAAACTTGATTTAAATCTCTACTTGGTTCACAAAGCCCACCAAAATTAGCTGTATCCAAGAATATCATCTTCAGTCCGATATCATTAATGAAAGGGTCAATCTTGATGAAATTGAGTACATCCTGATCGTGGTATCCAGGATAGGTTTCTTGTGAGGAGTACCAGAATTTGTAAAATTCTATTGACCTATTATTGGACCTCACAAAGTTGAACCCTCCATTGGGTCTGTTATGTACATCGTCAAAACTACCTGTGAAATGATCACATGCTATTTGGAAATCTGCATTGTGGTGAAACCGTGGAAATGGGTCCCTAAACCACATGATATCAGCATCCTAGAAGAGAAATACAACACAAGTTTCTAATTAAGACACCTTAGAAATATACCTAACTTTTTACACATAAATCAGTCCAAGTGAATATGGAGAGATTAGTGATTTAAATTGAAATACTTACCGTGAACACAAAATTGTATCCCATCTCAAGAACTGAACGCAGGAAATCAATCCGTCTCCACATCATCTTCAAATATCTAGGAGTCATAAAGTATGCCTCTTCACGAAAATCACTACCTTCACTAACAAGCAAAAAGCAATAGGTATGTATAGCCTGGCAGCGTATAAATGCCTTCTGGTCCAATGCAATAATTACTAAATGATTCAAAAGCTTGCGAGTATGAACTCCAATTCTAAAGCTCTCCAGGAAAAGATCAATGACTGAATTTGGTGCAGCCCATGCTTCATTTAATGTGGTCAATATAACAGTTTTGTCTTCCATAGCAGCCTCATTCAAAATCTTTTCAAGTGGATATTCATTGCTAGTCTGCAAAATAATCAATTCTAAATGAGCAAAGTATGTGACAACTTATTCTGTGGTGAATTAAACAAACAATAACAATACGAGCTTGGGCTCAGCCTGTCCATTTTGGCAGATCTTCTCCAAATAGTATGTCCAGACGAGTAAGACAAATTTTTAAAAGCAATGTGTGTTGTTGGGATAGCCTAATCCTACTAAAGAACAAACCCCATATTTGACAGGTTCCACTGGAGTGGTGGAGAAGGAATGTGATATAAGAGTGTCAATAATAATCAGAATCTAGGTGAAATGTAATATTCAGGAATGCTAGGTTTATAAAACAAAATTGAGCAAGAAAGATTTACAGTATATTTGGAATAACAGTCTGTTAACATTTGAATGCACAGCCTGAACGAAGCTAAAACTACATGCTTTGGGGAATGCAAGGTGGAAATCTCTTTCAACTTGAATACAAACTCATGATTGGTGTTAAAAAAACAAACATGGTTGAATTGACTATATTCACAGGACCAAATAGTGACTTTATTATGGAAACTCTATTGCATCTAGCAAGGACAAATACGTCCACTTTCTGTCATACTAACCAACAATTCGATAATTAACCGACAAGAACTCAATATCAAGAAATCACAAGTTAAAATGAATGTATCTAAAAGAGATTGAAGTAGCTTAGAATGTTTAGTCTTTCTCATACATTCCAAGGAAGAAATTAATATCTTTCCAAAGCAGCAATCTTATGTCTTTATTTTAAAATAACAAGTCTATAAGGCATGTGTAGATGAAAGCATGAGCTACATTAGCTATGTAAGCACCACTAAACTAGGGCCTGATAAATTACAACAAAAATCGCTATATCCACTTGCCTAAACATTCACATTTTATTGCACCTTAAGTATTGTACTTAAATGACCCATCCTCCACCTTCAACTACTCCACAACCATAACCAACCATTAAAAAAAGTAGAAATCCCAAAAATAGAATAAATACAAATTTCTCCATTTTCTAACCGATCATCAATCTTTCTCAAGCAAACAAATAGTAAATATAGTCATTTTGGTCTTTGAATGTGTGAGTCGATGTCAATATAGTCTTTGGATGTATCACAAAATTATAAAAACATAGCTAAATATATCTATTAATCAGTTTGGTCCACATATGTGTTTTTTGTTAGATAATTCAGTTCTTGAATGTGTCTTATGTTAATGGTTTTGTTCATGAAATTACTAACTTAACACACTCATGAATCTTTTTGTAATGAGCTCTTATGTTTGGACACCTCTAACTCTTCAACACCTCATTTTCTCTCCATCTTTATCTTCTTTTCACATCATCGACCTATTACATCTATCACATCACTCTATTTTTTTCAATCTCAACATGTAGATAGGGTGTATGGGTGTCAGAAGATCATTTTCCTTTTGTAATGTCAATATATTCAGGACTAAAGTGACAATACCTCGCATATTTAGGGATCAAAATTATTTTGATCAATTGACAAAATGATAAATACCACAAGAAACTCACACACACAAATGGGAGATCCCAGGTTCAAACCTAGGACACCATGGACATTCAGCCTAACAATTTCGGCATTTGTCAGTTGAGCCAGGACTTACAGATCAAACTTACCACCGTTTACTCGGTGAATAAATAACTATATGAAATTACACATCATATTAGAAAATGATTAAACAATCAAAAGTACTGTTCCAATTGATCAGCTTCAATTTATCCAATTTCACTAAAAAAAAAGCCTAATACTCAACAACTCATAATTTCAGCTTAAAATAATCATCACATTTTCTTGTTACAACAGTTACTAAAACGAAATTAGGATAATCTAATCAATACACAAAACCTACACATTCTAAATCACGATTAGGACGAAAAAGGAAACTAAGGAAAGTGTGCGATGAAACGGAACTCACAGCGACGGAATCATCGGAAGCGAAGGGGAAACCGGTTGGAAAACGTGGAAAGGAATAAGAGGAAGCGAAGTGAGAGTAATAAGCGTCTCTGAAAAGGAGTAAGCAAGAGAGAGAAACTACGGCGAATAAAAGCGCTGCGGTGAGGATGTGGCGGAAATGGAGGGAAGTGGATTCCGGCGACATGGAGGAGGAGTTAGTGGCGGTATGGAGGTTCGAGATCGGAGGGGATCGTCGGCGGTGAGAAGGGAGCGTTCGGGGGTGTGAAAATGACATTTGGTGTCGTCGGTGCGGTCATGTTCGGTGGTGGAGTACGGTGTCGTATCGTATTAGTAAAAGGACGGTGATGAGTTTAAAAAATGGAAAGTAAGTGAGTTAGTGAGTTATGAACGCATGATGACGGACGATGATAGTATAGTTACATACATCAATAACTTGCAATAATATTAATTTCTGTTGAGAAATATGAGGTTTTTTTTTTTTTTACATGGATGAAATGACAAAGTCATCATAAATTCACACACACAAAGTAGAGTAACTAGGGATCGAACCCCGGTCATGGATGTCCAGCCTAACAATTTCAGTATTTTCTGCCAGTTGAGCTAGGACTTCTGGACTATGAGATTTTTTTTTATAAGAAAGAATTTACAACTTGCAAGATATACATTTTGTTTAGCAAGAATATTATTTTTTGTTTTGGGTGAGAATTTACATTTTAATTTTAACATGACCGCAAGAGAAAATGTAATTTTTGGGTGTTTGAAAGCGGTGGATACTCGAGACTTTCTCCTTGTTATTCTAATTGATGGATTAGACCAACATAAGTCTCCGGTTTAGTATCGTACCATCTTTTGGTATCACCTCATGATTTCGTTATTTTTTAAGGATGAAGTTTGTCTTGTTTGTCGTAAAGTGTGTGCCTCGATATTTCTAGGGAGCATTCAGCTCTTTGTAGGGAGCTCCCAAATTTCAAATACAGACATGGCCTGGTTAGAGATGTGTTATTTGATATTTTTAGACGTGCATGAATTTCTATGAAGAAAGATGCACCAGTGAACTTCTTGACTAGAGTTTCCCCCTCTTATGGAATTGAGGGTTGGCGATTTTACTGTGGGATGAGCAGCCCTTGAAGTTGCTTCAAGCAAAATGGTCAAATAAGAGAAAGCGTGTTCTGACAATTGACATGTTTTTATACTGTTCAGCACGTTTTTATACCATTTGAATTCAAGACTTTTGGTTTTCTAGCACCAGAGGTTGTAAACCTTTTGAAAAAAGTTCAAAAGGTCATGCATAATAATGTTGTGTCGCCTAGGTCTATGAATTTGGTTTTTCAAAAATTGAGTTTTGCTATACAAAAAGGTTTAATGGAGCAGCTTGTTGTCCGTCTACATTTTATTTATGTGTAATTATTTTATATATAATATAATATACGAAAAACAAAGTTAGGTTGTAAGTTGTAACCCAACGTATTCCATATATAAGAATAATTATGAATTAAATCATCGATTACGGCACTGTTAGTAGGATAATAAAGAGAAGGGGTATGTTTTTCAAATACAGGCTTGACTTGGTTAGAGATGTGTTCTACTATTTAAATCAATAAATTTGTTTATTATATATTTTCGTGAGCATAACTCAATTGGTAGGATAATATATTTCATATACATGGGTTGAAATTCGAATTCGGATCTCTAACTTATTCACCTCAATATGTGAATTTTTGGCCAAAAAAGTAAAATTTGTAAGAACAATACAAGATGATACTTAGGGTGAGTTTTTCATATGCAAAGAATAATTACTAGACAACATAATACATCACAGAACAACACAAGACAAACTCTTAAGAATTTAATACTTTTTTTATTTTTTTTATTTTATAAGATGTTTGGTGGACAAAAGTTATTTTAATATTTCAGACAACTTAATTGGGACAAAAATTTGTCCTGCGGTTTAGTCATGAATTTATATTTTTGTCCAATTTCATGGCCCCAATTTGTTTAATTTCAAAAACAGGCTTAAAATCAAACACAATACTACAAAAATTGTCATGTTTAATCCTTAGAATCAAACACAATGCTACAAAAATTATCATGTTTAATCCTTAGAATCAAACACATTACTACAAAAATTATCCTATTTAATCCCTGATTTTTCTACAAATCAAACCCTTATTTTACTATACTTTACTATACACACAATAACTGTTGTTGACCATTCAATCAAAAACTGATGATTCGCGAAGAATGGAATGTCCGGATTCGCCATGTGTATAGAGAGGCGAATAGAGTTGCCGATGCGTTGGCGTCGTTAGGGTGTCAGTTAGTTGATATTTCCTTGTATGATGACCCACCTAACAGGATAGATCAACTGTGTTCACTTGATTCTTCGGGAGTCACTACTCCCCGTATTGTTTCGATGTAATTTTCTTGGGCATTAGCCCCTTTATAATGCAAAAAAAAAAAAACTGATGATTAAGATCAAATATTGTGTTAATCTATTAAATCTACACCATATAAATCAAAGTTGTTAGATCATAAATCTAGAATCGAGATGTGTGAATCAAGTGCAGTCGAAAATCCAAATCCTTTAAAAAGCTGGTGTAAGAACTAGTGACATTTGGATTCTCTCATTTTCTTTATTCTTTTCATCTCCCTCCTTCCACAATTTGTTTCTATCTCTCTCTAAAATTTTAAAGAGAAATTAAGAAAGAGATAAAAATATTAAAAAAATGATCAAGAGAGGGAAAAGATTAAGAGAGAGATAGACACATGTTTAGAAGGAAAGAGATGAAGAGAATAAAGAGAAGGGGATAATCTAAGTCCGGACTAGTGAGATATAATGTGGAATTTGACTACATTGTATAATTTTATTTTAAAATATAAGCACTCATTTGCCAAAAAAATTGATCCTTAAATAAGTACTTTATAATTATGAAGCACGGATACAGATAAAGACACTGAGACAACATGAACACTGACACGTCGACATCGATAATAGTTTAAGAAAATGACATATTAAATATAATTATAATGTTGGTGTCGTATCAGTGTCCGACACCGACATGCACATATCCGACACGGGACACGACTAATCTAAAGAGTATTCGTGCTTCATATAACTTTTTATGCACCTATTCAACAATTTTGTCTAATATACACGAGTGAAACATATATTTTACCATGTATAAACTCATTTTTACCATTGAATCAAATAGTGACAATATATTTGTGTATGATAAAAAACTTATCTCACTTGTGCACCATAAACTTTGTCTGAATATCACATATATCAGAAATGTCTTTAAAGGATCGAAGTTAAATTTTTTTTCTTTATGAGACAAATATAAAACTAAAAATATTTTTAAAGGAGCAACAAACTAATTAAACCTAAATTTTTTAATAATCCAACCATAAAAATAGTATTATGTGTGATAAAAGACTTGTGCACTTATGTAATACACACTTGCCCCCTCTTATCAACACCTTGTTTTCTCTATATTTATCTCTTTATATTAAATCACTAAACATATCAATCTATCTCCTTATTCTCTTTATTTCTTTCTCTCTGGAGTGGCTAATTGTCTACAAAGAAAGAGTATAAGGTATAGAGAGAAAGAAAGAGAAGAATATTATGCACATTTCACTTAATTACAATGTATTCACAAAATTAATTGCTTGCATCACACATGATTTTATTTTATTTTCCAAAATTGAAAATAAAGTGTAGTCACAAAAAGCTATCCAAAGCACAATATGTGTTAAGAATTGCATACCATTATTTAAAATTAATCCATTAATTTTATTTTTGATGGATAAACAAAACATTTTTATCAGATAATTTAAGGGTCGAAATTTCATATTTAAAATAAATTCTGCGAATAATATGTTATGTCCTACTCAATATTTGAGTAAACCAAGCTACTAAACATTTCACTAATTAGAATTTCAGGTTATTTGTTCCAAGAGGTATACCATATATATGTTTTGATCCAAGAGGTATAATAGTACTAGTACCTCTATAGGAATGTTAGTACTAAGTACCAAAATGAATCCATTATATTTAAAAAATAATAATAACAATCTAGTTAACATTCAAATGGCTAAAGATAGGTCCAAATTAATTCTGTTTTGGACATTGGAACAACCCATAAAGTTACAAAATCCAGAGTCTCTCATATCATTGGTTGAAGAAACATTACTTCTTTGAGGTGAAAGATGGGGCAATGAAATTGATAATGACAACTCACAACCCTTTATAACTTCATCTTCTGCACGTACACTCTTAATCTTGCCATTCACATGCTTCTTTTCATTTAATTTTGTAACCTGCAAAAATAATAGCTATATAAGAAAGTGACATGGGTATTTTGCTAAAGATACAATGTATAAATGTGGTTTAAGGCTTTTAACATTTATTTAAATAAACAATGTATAAATGAATAAAATCAATAATTTTATAAAATTGTTTTTATTAATTTATGAATATTAATTTTTCTATTATAATTACAAAATAAAGTATAATGATTTAAAATTGGTGCCCACAATATAAATTTGGGATTAAAATTAGAATAAAGTAATTAGTATAAACATTATATTAAAAAATGACATTTTTTTGTCTATTGAAGAAATGACAATCATCACCCTAAACTCCCACTCAAAAGTACAAAAGTTTGGACTCAAACCTAAGTGAAAACGTTCTATTTAATAATATTGACATTATATTTATATATACTAATTTAAAATATATAGCTATAACAAGATATAACTAACTTAATTATAAAAATAGAATTAACCAACTAATGAAAACAGAATGAACTAGCTAATCATATCACTATGTAATACTTGTCCTTTCATATTAAGGTAGTTAGTCTTATTAGTGAAAATGTGTTTTTGGCATAAATTCAATGAAGGACCATTTTGAATATCCATTATACAAGAAAACAAACTCTCAATTTCAATATTTTAGTAGGACCACTGAATGTGAGAAGTCTAAATATTAATAATTAATTTTTTGGTACAAAGTCTAAATTTTAATAATTTGGTAGGACCACTGAATGTAGAAATGATTAATGTACAAATTCGTTGCAATGATTATATATATTTTTTGTTACAGTACAACTGTTGGTCAATTTCCCTCAATAATAATAATAACTCATGTTTCATCAGTTTTATTAAAAAATTGTCAAGAAAATACTAGGGGGACCTCAAAAAATCTATCTACTTTGAAATGTGAAATATACAATTTTTTTCTCATTATCTTAAATTCACTTAATTAAGTAACATTGTGAGAATGAAATGGCAAAAGTACAAATGCACTGGACATCCAAACTGATCTTTGAATGATGGAGCTTGAGAAACCCCCACAATCCTGAATTTCCAAAGATGAATAAATTTTATGTTGTAGAATTAATTTAATAAAAAATTAAATGAGTATATATTTGTTAAAAAATAAAATTAGTTTAAAATAAAGTGATTTATATTTGAATTTTTTCTCTAAAACAAAG
Source organism: Trifolium repens (assembly GCA_030408175.1). NCBI lineage: Eukaryota > Viridiplantae > Streptophyta > Magnoliopsida > Fabales > Fabaceae > Trifolium > Trifolium repens. The sequence continues at coordinate 10,684,993 of CP125837.1, forward strand.
TTTGACGTAAAGTTCAATATGGTTTTTTAATATAATGTAAAAACTAGACTATTGGGTCTTGCACAAGTGATTGATGCGCAATATGAATGAATGTTGTCGTAAACTTTAAACTATCAAGTTTGTTTCTTAATGATAAAAAAATAAAACATAAGAACTATTTATAAATTCAAATTTAATTTTGGTTAAAGATAATCTAATATAAAAAAATTTGCCGAACTATGTTTATGTTTGGAGCATACAAAATCAATCACAACATAACCACAAATGTTTTTTAAACATCGTTTGTGACATAGGACATCGTATTTCAAGACATTTTATACTGTTTACAATTTTATATTAATTATTTCTCTTTCATTGACTCTGAGGCGTACAAAAATTAGATGTATTATATACGGTATTAGAGATAAAATGTCAAAATTTTATTTGTTGCAACTTAATTGAAATAAATTCCATAACCTAATAGTATAATCTACACTAGTAAAAAAGCAAGTAGTATAGTAATAATAGGATATGAAAGCATGGATTAATTTTGTATGGATTATTATGTAACAACATTAAGTACCTGGAGCAAATCAGTTTCTTGTTTTGGTAGCATAGGAAAAATTGTGCAATATTGCGAAGCAACACAAATCTCTTTTATTCCCTTCTGCTGTTGCTGAACCATGTCCTGCACATAATCATAAAAAGTTGTGTATGGATTTGTAACTGCTTCACATATTCTTTCCCTGCATTGTATGATTCCTGAGAACGAACTTTTCTTCTCGATTCTAGCTCTGATATGAAGAGAATCCAAATGTTAATGGAATCATTTTGAAAACCAAAATATAGTATATAGTATAATAAAAAGTAAAATTTGTTCAGAAAATCTAAAATAATACAAAAAAGCAAATCACTTTTTTTTTAAAAATAAAAAAATTGTTTTCTACTAATATATCTTGCAAGTGGATTTGGATTTGTCTTGGTCATCAATTCCACACATTCACGTGGTTCAAATATTGGTAATTGTTGGATAAAGATTTAGACAATTTAAATTTTGAGTTGTGCCATTTCTTACGAAAATTACAGGCAAGAAATGCGAGAATTACACTTATAAAATAAATAAATAAAGGGATGAGGCAGAATACGCGGGGTACGTTAGTGTGTTTTGTTTGAGAGAGAAAAATAAAGAAGAGAAAAAACATGGAAATTGATGAAAAAAAAATTAGTCTAAAAATTAGGCAGAATATGCATATTTTAATTTTTTGAAAACTAAAATGTAACTTATAGTCTAGATCGTTTGTATTCAATGCAATGATCCTAACGTGCTAACTTCAACAAATCCAAATCCCTTGCAAACACATGAGTGCAATTAATGTCATATAAACAACAATTGGTTAATTATGATTCTCGATAATATCAACAATCGCGATAGTATCATTATTGCGACTAATGTAGACCATGGTCCCTAATATACTTTAGATTATAAGTTTTGAAAAGTTTGAAATTATTTCAATGGATAAAAGAAATAAAGATATATTGACCTTTTTGGGGAGAAATTAGTGTAGCTATAGAGAGAATCAGATTCCTTTCCAATAGATTCATCTCCAAACCCATCATCATGCTCCTGAAAAGATGGTCTTTTATGTACGGATATAGTCCTATCTGTCACATATAAACAAACACAATAAGGAAATTAGATTGTTAAGTTTGTTGGGAATAATTAGTACATAAATGAACTCATATAATTCAATAAGTTTCATCAAAATACCATCATAAAAATATTTAAAAAGGACATGCTTTTAAATATTCTAACATCAATACATATAAGAAAAATATAATAATAAATGAGGAATGTATGCCTATTTTCCAAATTTGTGCATGGAAGCTAGCTCATACTTAGGCTTTGTTTTTAAACTATAAAAAGTAAGGAAATGACAATTGATGAGTAACTATGCATGCCTAGCTTCAATGCACAAAGCATCTACAATGTTAACCGTGCAAAATAGTGAAAGTTCGATAAAATTACAATGACACTGTAATTTTGTTAAAGTACTACAATATATATATATATATATATATATATATATATATATATATATATATATGCTTCATTTTAATTTCATCAGACTCACCGTTGATCCAAAATAAACAATATACAATGACATTGTAAAGAATATTAATGAATAAGATTTTAATCAAAACCAAAACCAATGTGGTCTTAGTACTCTAATATATCAAAGCTTATACTATTTTTGTAAGGAAGAATGTGAAACAATGTTTTGTACCTTGTTTACATGATTCACCTTTCATGCTCCTATACATCTGTTTTTTTTTTTTTATAAAAAAAAAAAAACAGAGAAAACCAATAAATTAACAACTTAAAAAAATTAATTTGAGCAAGTAGACTTAAAATAATTATGTAAGCATATATATCAAAATAAACCTGCAAATGGCTCTTGACATGTGAAATTGTTAGCCCTTTAACATCCATCAATTGAAGAACAAGCTTAGGGGTAGCCTCTAAAAATGAAGAAAAAAAAATACAAAAAATTTTCATTAGAAATTATCCATAGTACTTAGAGACAAATGAATAAACTAATTAACATCTAAAGTCCATAATAAAATAAGATTAAGAAACAAAAAAACAAAGTAATGTAGAAATAATGAAATATATACTTTGATGACCACCAAGAGTTTCAATGGCATAAACAAAGCAACGATGAAGTTCTGGTGTCCATCTTAAACGAGGAACCTTTGATCTAACATATTGTCTAACTACACCTTCCCTTCCACAACTACCCATTTTCACTTTCTTCTTTCTAATCCAAAAGGGTCTTCAAAAAATCCCTCAAAATCAATTTTTTACTTTTTTTTTCTATGCAATTCTAGCTACTTAACCTTCTTCATATATAAGAGTGTGAAAAAGTAGAAGAAGAAAACAGAATCATGATTGTAAAAGGTGAAAATATCGAGAGAGAAAAGGACATGACAAAGGGAAGAGTCTGCAAATTCCTTAACATGTCACTGATAATACCATATGTCTTATGGTAGGTGCTGTCCCTCAACGTGTCCCCCCTCTTTACCCCCCTACTATAACCTTAAGAAATCTTAAACATCTTAAATCCACCAAAACGGTTAAAGTTAATAATTAGTTGTTAATATTAGTAATTATTTTTTCATCGGAACAAATTCACGACCTTTTATATCTGAACTCCTCAAACCCTTAGGAGGAACAATATTTGACTAGTGGGCATGATTCTACGCACGAGCCAAATTAGTCGTCTATCTTTGATGGGTCGGAAACCGGTGCGAAAACAAAAAAAATAAAATTAGTCGGTACTTGAATCAGATACTCGATTGAAAAAAAATGAAATCTCAAAAAGCACTTAACTTTTTCAGAAGTGAAAATCACGGGGTGGTTTCTGATATTGTAAATGATTGTGCCTATGCAGCAATATATAGGTACTTTTAATAAGTGTCTTTTGTTACCATTATAAAGTTTGACCTTTGTTTCTCTTTGGATTGACTAGTAAATGTAAATAGCAGTATACTAGTAATAATGTATGCGACAAGTTCTTCATAATCACTGTGTAAGAATATAATAGATCCCATCAAAATACTTTTTCATATTTTGTTTTGTCTTGTTTGTTAAAGACTGTTCTTCTGATGTTAAAATACAACCAATAAATTATGTGAATGAGATGTCATTATACTACTACTATTATATACTCCTATATTCTTTGTAGGGCAGAGTAGCCCTTTATGAGAACATACACAAATACTGTTATTGGTTATAAACATAAGTGCATAATATCAACAAGTAGATCTCAAATTAGATTCATAGTAGTTTTGTATTTTTATAGTTCTTATTTTGGATTTTACAATGTTTTTAAAATAATATAAGGGTAAAATTAGAATAAATAAGTTATAATTTATTTCATCCCATCTACTGTTTGGAATGAGAACTTTGCTCAATTTCATCATAAGATATTAGATAATGGAATGAAATCTTTTCTTTATTTTGCTTCATTCTACTCTACTCAATTCATTTTAAAATATCTAAACAGAGTAATGTGCGACAGTTTTTGTAGTAACACTGATTGATTTTGAAAAAATTAATTTTATAGAATTGATTATGGATAACACTGAGTTGAATATGAATCTATTTATATGTTTGAATATATTTATATAAAAGTTGTTTGAAAAATAAATTAGAGGCTAAAAATAATTTATAATGTAAAACACACAATTCTAAACCACACAAATCCACATATAGTAATGTTGGTATACATAAACTAATTCTAATTTTTAGATTTGTATAACTAGATACATCAAATATGAAATCGTACCAAATTGGTTGGTTCGTCCGGTTATAAACTTGTTAGAAGTAATTCAATCTAGTCATGAAGTGTATTTGGGTCTTGTGAATATATGACTTGTGTGTGCCCATTAACAAATAACATATAAATTCTTTCTTTTTTTTTTTCTTTTGCCACTTTATGGCTTACTTGCGCGCGCTACGAAATTATCAAAATACCCTTCTATGGTTTAAATCACGGATGTAGAAAAAATGAGTAATTTTAAAAAATAATATTTTTTCTACATCCGTAACTTAAGCCACAAATATTATAATTATAGTTGTAGGACGCGCCCCAGAAAAATAGGTGGCAAAAGTAATAATTTTTTTTAAGCAAAACAATATATAGAGTTGTCACGGCCTTTTTAAGTAGAATTAGGAATTTTAGGAAGTGTATAATCTATTGCTTGCTTACAATCTGATTATACACAACTAGGCACTAGCTAATTTATAGTTCTATCTGAAACCAACAGTCTCCTATAATTCCAATAATGTGGCTATCTATATACCCAATAATTACGTTAACACCCTCCTCCATCAAACACTACTAGGTACTCCCTCTGGACATAATTATAAGCAAATTTGACTTTTTTGGTACATTGAAAAATGGATAGGCCACATACATCCATTTTTCAATGTACCAAAAAAGTCAAATTTGCTTATAAATATGTCCGGAGGACGTATGGTGGATGCCAACATGAGTTTGCTTACGATATTTTTGAAGCGAGTGGAATGATGCATTTTGTTGAAGATATCAGCATACTGATGAATAGATGAAATAGAAATTAAACGAATGATGTCATTAGTAACGCGTATAGTGACAATATATTTCAATGTGTTTTGTGTGCTATTGAAAAAATCATCATGAGAAATCCTGATAGTGCTTCACAAGTAGGCCCGTTCCAGAGGCAGGGCAAGCAAACCTATAACCCTGAGCCTCAATATTTAAGGGCTTAAAAAAAAAATTCTGGCCCATCAATATCGAGACCAGTTAAGTATGTTTACGGTAAAGAAAAAAAGTTTTGAGGCCCTTGAAATATTAGGCCCAGTGATGTAGGCTTGCTTGGTGTGACCAAAGCCACACCATGCCCTATATGAATCCGTCCACACGTCTTGTTGTCCTTTGTGTCCTTTTCATTAGAAAACAGAAGAACTCTTATTTTGTAAGTGTATTTTTAGCCGAGCGGTTTGGTATGCAATTTATAAGTGGATTAGAATCACAATCGTAGTACCTTCAAATATTTTCTCTTATTCAAATCTTTTACTTCTTACCTCGGTGGTAAGAAAGGTAAAAATGAGCTTTAATTGTTTGATTTGGCATGCGACGACTTGGTCTTTTTGCAGAGCTAAAAATAGTATAATCTTCTCTTCTCAGAATCCTATTGTTGAAAAGGAGGTGGTGGATGCAATCAAACATAGTATCTCTTGGCATTGGATTCTAAGCTGAAAGCACGATGGTCATTGTTTCTTTAATGAGTGGTTTAATTATCCGCTTCTTTGTATTCTTCGGACTTCGATAATATTAGTCTTTCTTAATTTGGTTCTTGTGTTTATTTTTGGGTGATTTGAATACCCCTTATACTTTTTATAAGTATTTGGTTAGAGTACACTTTGATCCACTATCAATATATTATACTCTCTTCGTGGTTCAAAAACAAAAAAAATTGTCGAGATGTTTTCTCGTAAGATATTTGAGAGTCTCTAAAATGAACTTTAAAAATAAATTTTTTCTTTATACTAGTATACAAAAACCGAAGGAGTATAAATAGTCCTACCAATTGAGAGCCGCGCATATAGTAATCTACATCTTCTCAAGTCTCAAGCAGTGTTTAGTGGTTGACAATTTGTAAGAGAAGATAGGTAATGAGAATGAATCGCTGTAAAGATGTCAGAATCTGTATACTTTGTGGGGCAACAAAAGGAAAAGGCAAAAGGAATAGAAATTAAGAAGTCTCTGATTGTTTCCTCAGGATTTTTCCTCTTGTCTCTTGTTTTTATCTGTAATTTTGTCAGTCTAATATTAATTAATGATGGAAAATTCAGAAAAAAAAATGGCATGATGGAATTTCCTGCACCAATGGTATGATGGTCTATGAAACGGTCCAAAGCTCATTAAATTTAATCTCATCATTACCACTGTGTTATCTTATTCTATCGTGCGTTAAATTAAGGAAGATAATTTATTTTTCTGTTTTTTTATGTGTGGTAAAACACTGAAAAGTGCTAAGGGAAAAACAGCAAGATCAGAGATAAGAATGGGACCGCTAATTAACTTTCTTTGGCTTGTGCTGCAACTACAATGCAAACCGCAGATGGCACATTTCATTCTTATATTGATCATTCAATTTAGAGTAAATAGGTTTATACCCTTGCAATGTAGACGAATTTTGTTTTTCTTTATGTAAAATTTTTTTGGTGACTCGCCGCTTGTAAAGTTGAATTTTATTTTTGTAGTTCATTTTACCCCTTGACCCCTGCAATGTTGACCTTTACTCCCCTGCAGGGGGTAAAAATGAACTAGAGAAAAAAATTCAACATTACAAGGGGCGAGTCACCAAAAAAAATTTATAGGAGAAAAAACAAAACTCGCCTACATTGCAGGGAGGTAAAGACCTATTGAACACTATACATCAATTAAACTAATATAAGAGTGATTATAAATGAAACATTTTTTTTGGTCCAGTGATTTGGTTCGGAGGTTGGTTCTAGTATCAAGTGATTTTGGCATCTTTCCGATTGCAGTTGCGGGGATCGAACCATAAATCTTTTTACAAAGTTTAACATCAATCATTATTGAACCAACTAACGATCAATCAAATGAAACGTTTTTTATGACGCGTAGTGGACGTACTCCATGGCTAGCTACTTCACAGGCTTTGATATTGAACAGAAACAATCAACAATGAAGTAACATAAATACTTAATCACAGTACATGCTTAGCTTCAATGCACTAAGGCACCTAGCTACAATGTCTATAAGTATATGTATATACGCATGCTTTCAGTCATGAAGCATATCTACAGATAATTTCAAACGTACAAAATTAATCATCAATTAATGGAACAATCGAGTAACTTTACAGGCCTAGCTAACTCCAATACATGCACATGCACCATGTCCCAAAAACAAAACACCACTTGACACTTGTGTCTTGTACAATAAAAAGAAGCATAAAGCACAGTACAGTGTTCAACAACTATGCATGCATGCCTTCACTAGTACTAGTATAAAGCATCTACAGTCCAACGTACAACGGGTTGTACGTGGATAGTATACTTGATCATCTATGATATAGGGGATTGGATGCGGTCAGCATCGGTGACTATATATGTATGCATTCCATTTGATTAAGATCTCGACCGCTGATCAGAGATCGAACGGTCCAGATCAATTATAGTAGGGTGCTGTAACTTTAGGAAATCTGATTTCGGTCGAAGAATCCTTGATGTTTGTCATAAAGTTCCATGAAATAGTGTTTCCACGTGGTAGAACCTCCTCAGGGAATATAAGGTTTTCATGAGACTGATCTTGAGCCGCTATCCACGCACGAATATCCTTGGTGAGTGTGCCACTGGAATCCATGACTTCCTTAAACTTTATTGAATAAAAAACAAATGAGAACTTGACATGAATATCTCTTACAACATACTTTCCTCGGAATGAAATAAACAAAAATAAATTATTTCCCCTCTGTTTCACAATGATCAATAATCTCTCAATAAATATAATTGTTTTAAAATGAATGATCTTTCCAATTTTTAATGTAATATTAATATTTTTTTTTCTTTCTAATTTTGTATGTTTCAATTAATACTTGCATAACTTAATATCTCCAACTCAATATTTCTAATAAGAGAGAAACAACATATATACATGTTTTATTCGGAATCGAATTGGTTGACTCTGATAGTGAGTCTTGAGGCAGTTGGTGGTGCTTTACGGTGGCTAATGTAACTGTAAAACAAGTTAACACTTGGACGCTCAAGTTTTTTTTTGAATCGGCTAAATTTTATTAAAAAACAACTCCTTCATAAGAAGTGAAAGGAATTGTCGTGGAACATACATCACAAGGTAACGTGATATAACACAATTACCAACACCTAATCAACGCCCCAATCCACCCATACATCAATAATGATTCGCTAAACCCACCAGAGAAAACCCCTACCCGACCCTAGGAGACACCACTAGACACTAACTTCCGAACTCGAATTAAAATTACTCGGCCCATCAGATCTAGAAAGTAGCCCCGAAAGTAAAAGGTTGAGGAACTCCAGTAGTCAGAGAATCGACAGTCAACACCTGATGCAGTAGAGTTCGACCAGATACCAGAGACCTGCAAATCTCAACAGACTTGAACACCCCTCAGCGACTCCAAGAGTCCTGCAAATCTCAACAGATTTGAAAATGGTCAGAGACTCTTGTATCAGGGAGAATCCACCCACACTCGGCATTAACCATCCAACACCTCTCCATCACCAATACATCCCAGAGGTACGATAAGACGACAACATCCGTCAACACGGAGTGTCTACATACCCCGCCCTTTCGGGCGCGCCAGGACAACTACCAAGACCAAGTAAAAGACCTCAGCCAAACACCACCTCAGCCAACCACCACCACCACTTCTAGAACACCTACAAACAAAAACCCCACCAAAACCAACAGCACCTAAACAAAAGCATCACCACCGCCACAGCTGCCTCCACAGCTTCACCACCATCACCTAAGCAGAGCACAACACCACCACCTAAACCGAGCACACCACCACCGCCAAAACAGAGCACACAACCTCCACTGACAGCCACCACGCACCACCACCACCACCACCAAGGTTTTAAGGAGAACGTCGCACACTACCACCACCACCACCACTGAGGAAACGTGTGAAACCGAGCTTCACCCCTCCACCACCTAATCAGAGAACAAAACACCTAAACATGGTAGCACCAGTGAGCTACCGAGCTCCAACAACCACAGAGCAGCGGCGGCGAGACGAAGCCACCGTCGATGGAAAACGGGAACCACAGGAACCCCATTACCGAACACGAAAAGCGCCGGAGAAGGAGGAAACGAGAGCAGCCGTGGAGAAGGAGAGGGAGATGCCATAAACAGTCACCACCAGAACCCGATTGAGAACTGGAATGGTGGTACGGAGCCTGATGCTCGTCGCACCACCACAACCACCATCTACATCGCGCTGTAACTTTTGGATTTGGGGGAAAAGCCCAGCGGCGGCTGTTTAGGGTTACGCAGGAAGTGTTTTTGCCACTTATTGGATATGACCAAGTGATTTTTTACTTGGACGCTCAAGTTAATATGTGATCAAAAAGGAGTGAAAATAAAAAGTGATTGAATTATATCTTGACGCGAAAACCTTCGCATTTATATATACAGAGATTAGTTGTAATTGCAACAAGATAACCATTGGGTCCGTTTGGTTCGAAGTTTTTGGAGGGGAGGGGAGGGGAGGTGAGTGAATATTTTAAATTTTGGAGAAGTAATTTACTTTTTTACTCTTAACCTTATAAACTCAAAATAAGGATTAAATTATAATGGATATATCACGTCAAAAAAAAAAAATTAATGGATATATAACAAAAAAAAATCTAATGAGTAGAAAATCTAAATTTTTTTTGTTGTAAAAAAAAATAAAACCTAGAATTTTAATATTCCAACAAGGATAATTTTGAATTTTAATAAAAAAATGAGGGTAATTTTGTCAACATAATAAATCCCTCCCCTCACCTCCCCTCCCCTCCCCTCCTTCTCAATTGAACCAAACAGACCCTAAGGAAAACAAATGTACTGTTGAGATCGATCTAACAATCTAAATAAGATATGAGGAAGAAATTCGTTGTGGTAGGAACATAGGTCTCCATATGTACTACATAAGTGACTTTAGGGCTAATTGCCAAGCCGGTGTGAGATGGAAGTGGACATGTAGTGATTGAGCCGTTTCTATTGAGTCTTGGTCTCTTACTTTCTAATTGTTAATGACATTATTTTAGACTATTTGTATATTTACAACGTATAATACTTTGTGCCTATAAATATTGGAGTAATATTGGAGTATTAAAATCATTATAATTAGGATTTTTGACTTCTTATTAAATCCACCAAGGTATTCCATATATTTAACCTTCCGGTTGGCGACTCCAATAAATTTCGAACATGTGTTTTCTAGGTCTCCTCAGAAGGGAAATATGCCTTCAAATACTTTCACTTAACCATGTTGATTTCATCTAAATTTTCACTTTTTTATTATGATTTTATATTTTGCTATTGGTCAAATATATTTTATATAAGTAAAAGTAAATTAAAGAGAAAAAAATCCAGGTGAAAAAATGAAAAAAATCTAGCCAATTTTCGAAAATTACATTTCAATAATCTATTAAACTGTAACTTCCAAAATCAAGATAATCATTGTATATAAGTTAAAATTAGCTTCAACTTATTGCAAAGTTTATCTTAATTTAGAAATTACAATTCCATAGATGATTAAAATATAACTTCCATTTCCTTTTTCTTCTTCTCTTCCAACCCTAGCCGTCAATACTTTTTTTCTTCTTCTTAGTCCATTGAAGAGGGGTGATTTTAGGTCAGTTTTGGCCTAAAATCATCCCTCCAATTTGTTTTTTTTTCTTTCTCGTTATAATAAATAAGTGTGATTTTCACATATTTGTTTGTTTTGATTTTGTCTTTGTACGGTGTATTTGGTTGTCCTGTCTTTGTGCGGTGTGTTTGTTTTCCCATCTTTGTACGGTGTTTATTTGTTTCAGGTTAAAGGAGTAGATCCAATCTAGTGCAGATTCGATCAATGTCGACTTTGGTGTCATCAACGCTACAGATCCGGAGGCATGGATATTCCGGACACTTCAATATAGTCATATTTGTAGGCATATGTAATTTGCCATTTTATGCTATTAACATGGATACTGTGAGTTTGTTCGCAGATTTATCCTTTTTATTTTTAGCGATTATGAATTTGTATTACACCGATGTACTCTTTTTATTTGAATGAATGAAAATCGTTTATTTTGTCAAAAAAAAAAGATATAACTTCCAAAAATTAACGATGGAAAATATAACTTCTAATCCCTACCTACATAAGGTGCAAAATGGAAATTTTAGAGGGCATATAAGTATGGGTGCGTTTGTTTTGGATTTTTTTAAGAAAAATCTATTTTTTTTCTTAAAAAAATCCATTTTATAAGTTTGATAGTGTTTGTTATAGATTTTTTGAAAAATCATTTTCTTAAAAAAATAATTTTTAGCCCCAAAATGAAAATTTCAAGAATATATATTTTTTTAAGCTAAGGAATATAAGTGTAGGAGCTTCCTATTTTAAGAAAATAAATTTTTATGATTGTAAACAAACACAAAGTAAATTTAGATTTTCTTCAAAATCTCTACAATAAAGGGTGCGTTTGTTTGGGATTTTTTTAAGAAAAAATCTATTTTTTTCTTAAAAAAATCCATTTTGTAATGTTGATAGTGTTTGTTATAGATTTTTTTAAAAATCATTTACTTAAAAAAATCATTTTTAGTCCCAAAATGAAAAGCTATTTCTAATAGCTTTTCAAGAATCTATTTTTTTAAAACTAAGGAATCTAGTGTATGAACTTCTTATTTTTAAAAAATAGATTTTTATGATTGTAAACAAATACAAAGTAACTTTAAATTTTCTTCAAAATCTCTAAAAAGAATCTCTAGATTTTTTTAAAAAAAAATCATTTTTTTTAAGATTAAACAAACGCACCCAAAATCTCTAAATTTCTTTTTAAAAAAATCATTTTTTTTAAAACTTAAACAAACGCACTCTATATTAGAGAGCTTAAATTGCAATTTTCATTCATTCTCTATTAAGGCCCAATCCAGTTAGTTTTGAATAGACCCATCGTCATTCACCAAAAACTCCAGCCGCTGCCACTAAACATCTCAACTACCGTGAAAACGTCCCGGAATTTTGTTTCCGGCCACCGTAAAACCCTTGACACTGAACAATGGAGGTTGTTTTAGCATCTTCCTCTGTTGATGATGGGATAGGTTGTTGGGACATTCATTCAGGTACTGAACAGCCACGCTATAAATCATGTTCTTCCCCTTTTCATGGTCTAGTCTCTCTTGGTCCTCGCTTCCTTGCTTCTTCTCAGCTTCAAGACTCATCTTCTACCTCTGGTTCTGTTTTCTTCTGGTCCTTCTCCAAGGTCTTTTATTCATTCATTATTATTATTTTTTTTTGTTAATTTGCTATTTTTTATCATTATTTATTGGAGTAAAATCACTATAGTACTTAGAATAATATATCAAAATTACAAAAGCATCTGCATTTTTTTAGTTAGTTTGATCCTCAAATGAGTCTTTCGTTAGTTAGTTAGTTAGTTAGTTTGATCCTCAAATGAGTCTTTAGTTAGTTAGTTAGTTAGTTTGATCCTCAAATGAGTCTTTCGATAGTTAGTTAGTTAGTTAGTTAGGTTCTCGAATGTGTTTTCAGGTAGTCAGTTTAGTTCATAAAATTATTAACAAAAGACACATTTAAGGATGTTTTTGAAATTTGAATACATTGTCATTCAGGACTATAGTGACACCAACTCACATTTAGGGAAAAAATTGGAGATTTACTCTAATTTGTTATTGTTATCGAGAAATTAATTAGATGATAAATGATGAGGAATGATGATATTGTTACTTGTATGATGATGGATTTGCAGCCTCAAGTTGAAGTTAAGAGCTTTCCTGTTGAACCTATTAAGCCACTTGCTGGTAATCACCAAGGTACCTATCTAGCTGGTGGAGCTTTGTCTGGTGATATATACTTATGGGAGGTTAGTTTACACATTCATGCTTTTCACTTCTTTTTTCTGAAGAGTATAGCGGTGAAATTTTAGTGCCAAAAAGTGGAGAATTGTGGGTTAAAACTCACGCTCCAGCATATCAAATGTCTCTGCATGCAGCCTTTTACCAACTAAGCTTTACTTACGACTTACGAGACATGTTTGAATTTTAATGGGAGTTATTAGTTCAACTTTTTGTATGAATGGAGTTATTAAAATTAGTACATGAATTTACACTTATGTCGTGTTTGTTGTATTAGGTAATGCAAAACTATGTGTTTAAAATGGGGAAATGGTTTTTCTGTTTCATTTTTCTGTAATGTACTGTGTTGTAGAATTTTATGAATCTTCTATGAAAAGCGTAATGCTATCCTAGTAATAAGTATATATATATATGTTATCAAATCATATTGATTTAAAAAGATATAAAATCTTCCTGTATATTGTGGATCGCTACATATAGCCTCTTCAAACATCAAAACCACTATAATTCCATGGAAGAATGAAATCCCCACCGTAAATTGCAGTCTTGAACCTCAAGGGAGTTATTCGTGCTGCAGAAGAAGCACTCTGACTTACTACTTATAAAAAAAAATAAACTGCTGACATACACAAACTTCCGTTAAGAGGAGATTAATGAAGTCAACTTACAAGGGTTGTGTGTCATTTATAGAAATTAATAAGGGAAGCGGCCAGCGGGTGCTCATTTTTAAACCAGAGGGGGTCTATGTGTTGTTTAAGAAAAACTTAAGGGAAGTCGGTGTAATTTTCCATATTTTTTAAAATAATAAAATTAAAGAATGTGCATGTGAGCTAAACATGAACTATTTCTATAATAGAAAAACCGAAGAGTCAATGAGTATTACTCTTTTATTCTCCGTAATATGTAAACATTTCAATATATAAGCTATGATTCTCTTCCTCCATTCCCTTTTTAATTTGTATGCATTGTCTCTTTTTTTTTTTAGATGTAATTGACTTATTATTTCAACCACTGTACAACTTCTGTTTTTTGCCTGCAATGCTATCTGCTATTTCACATAGCTTATTTTTCGTGTTGCACTGTTTTCCGTAATCCGCTAATGATAACACTGACTGCACTATACTGAACTGAGTTGCATGTGTTATTTGTAAGGTTGAGACCAGAAGATTGCTTAAGAAGTGGCATGCTCATTTAAGGGCCATCACTTGCCTGGTATTTTCTGAAGATGACTCATTGCTGATATCTGGTTCTGAAGATGGATATGTAAGAGTTTGGTCTCTTTTCAGGTATTTGATATACACATCTTGTTGTCTATCTAATATTTTTAGTTTTTATTTTCTTTAGCATAATATACTGCTTAGGCATTATCAGTGCTAAGTGCTAACCATTATGTCATACACTACTCTGCATGTCATGGTTCAGATTATTTGATGATTTGAGTAACCGGGAAGCAAAAAATCTTTACGAGTATAGTTTTTCAGAGCACACCATGCGCATAACTGATGTTGTGATTGGTTATGGAGGATCCAATGCAATTATAGTTTCAGCATCAGACGATCGTACGTGTAAGGTTTGTTTTATTCTTTTTCTCGATGTTTTGTTGTAGAAAAATAGATAATCAATAGGTATGTTTGCCATTGCCAGCTTAGTTCTTCCATCTCTTCTATTTAATTTTTTTAGTCATTTATGGTTATTTAAATTTCATAACATTTTTTTCATATATATGAAGTCATGTTTTTCAATATAATGTAGCTGACCCAATTTTATGGGGCAAGACCAGTGTTGTCAATTGTGGATCACATAAAATAGTGGTTTGTTCAAACTCTGCTACGCACTAGTGCCATAGAACCTCTACTTCACAACATTTTGTACTAAACAGCGTCGCGGAACAGTGGTAATTTGTTGAAATTCCGCTACGCTATAGCGCCAGTGGGCAAGGCTTGATTGTTTTTGTACAAATATTTTGCAATTCATGGACCTTGCTTGTGGATTCTAATTTATTTTCCTTTTCAGGTATGGAGCTTATCTAGTGGAACACTACTAAGAAGCATCGTTTTCCCTTCAATAATTAATGCTATTGCATTGGATCCTGCTGAACATGTCTTTTATGCTGGGAGCAGCGATGGAAATATATATATAGCTGCACTTAACACTGAAAGAATCACTACTACTAATAACTTTGGGAAGCATATCATCGGTTCATTCTCTAACCACAGGTTATCTTTTCTCCTCTTGTTTTCCAGATCTTGAGCATGTTGACCTGTTAATTTTCTCTCTTACATTTTTCATTTTATCTCATTTTGTATCTATTATTTTTGCGTTTTTCTCTCTATTGATTGCTTCCGTTACGTATATTGTGTAAAATTGAATAGTTTAGTCTCATTTAACTAATTAACTTCCACATTTTAACAGTAAGGCAGTTACTTGCTTAACATATGGCAAAGTTGGAGATTTGTTGATTTCTGGGTCTGAGGATGGAATAGTTCGTGTTTGGAACGTGAAAACTCGCAATATTGTCCGCATGTTTAAACACGCTAAAGGTATAGCATTAGAAACTAATATTGCATATGATCACTATGCTTGGATTGCTTTGTCCCTTTTCTGTGTGTACAAGCTTTTCCTTGTGACTTACCTGTGCTACATTATATCTTTTCCCTTTGACTCAGATGCATGTGAATGCTTATATATCAATCATGTTTGTTTTCAATATCGAGTCTTCTTAAGCATACGTTTGTTTACACGTTAATGTTTCTGGATGTTGCAGGACCTATAACTAATGTTCTTGTTGTTAGACAAGAAATTGACCCAATTAATCATATATCTTCTAATTTACAAGCATCCACAAAAAAGAACCCGTTAGAAAAATATGCAAATTCAACAGATGACGAATCAGATGTGAAGACTGTTATCAGCCTAGGGAGTGGCAGGGAATGCATGGATGTTTCATACCACAGTTCTAATGTGATATCTATTCACACTAAAGAACTTCAGGTTTGTGTGTCAGTCTTCTTTTATTTATTTTAATTTTCTAATTTAAAGAAATAGACATCTACGTGCACCGACACTTCAAGTTGGAGCTGTGTTCAGTGTCTGACATGTGTTAGTGTTTGACACCGACACAAGTGCTGACACATTCATTGCTCTCATTTTTACCAATTATCTGACACTTCAAATTGAAGACGTGTATGGTATCTGACGTGCGTTAGTGTCTAACACCGACACATGTCATGACGCATTCAATTCCTTCCATTTTTTTCCCAATTATTATTCTTGTCGGTGGTGTCTGTCCCCGACACATGTGGTGACACATTCAATTGCTTCCTTTTTTTTTATATTCCAATTATTATCCTAATTCTTACTGTGATTTAACATTCTTTTCATCTATGTCTCAGCAACAAGGTTCAGCCACTGCTTCTGAAATCGAGATAGAAAAACTAAAACATGAGTACGAAAGAACAATGAAGATGGCTAACCAATGGAAGAAAATGTATGAAAACTTGCATCAATTTGGTATAAAGGAACTATTGGATGGTGATCAAATAAGAACCTCATAAAGATGACAAATAAAACATGTTTTTCCAGCAAGGCACATGTTAAATTCTGAGGTAGTTTTGTATATCTTTAGCATCACAAGCTAACATTATGGATTATGCTATTTTGTTATGCTTCCTCTTATTATTTTCTCGGTTCCTTGTGAATTTGTGTTTTTCCCCTAAGTTGTACTTTAAAGAATCTTCATCCTTTTATTGATACGTTAAACAAATTCATTATTGATACGCGACAACATTCAAGGAAGAGAAGAACTTTCCACACCCCCAATATCACCTCTGATGTACGCATTTAGAAATAATTTTGATTTTGTACTATGCAGAAGTACACTTTCGAACAAAATAATTTCTCAATTTGCCTCGTGTTTTTAGTGGTGTATTTTGACATGTTTAAGCAATAATAAAATTCTTTTTAACTAATTTGGAAGTACAATTATTTCTCTCTTTTTACTTTCTATCCAACCAAATAGAGAGGGAAAAACGTACTTATTACTATTTTATTTTCGTTTTCTTTCTTTTATACTAAACAATATAATTAAAATATTCTTTATCACTTTATTGATTTATACACTCAATTTTCTAACAATTTTTTTTTCAATTTCTTCACACAACCAAATATAGACTTAGATGACAAGGCAAAAGTGTTAGTCATCTATGATGGGTCATACCAAACTATGGCTCAATGCAAGTTAGTTTTTAGAGTGAAAGAATTCCCAAGAATTTTATATGTACAGTTTTTATTAGATATCAAAATAAAACTGACCATAATATCATTGATAATTAATTTACTTACATAATTACGAGTGGGATGAAGTTTAAGGATAAAATTGTGTGGGCATACTCTTGGGCCGACATTGTATATATGACCCATATCCTGCATAGTGCATGCCATCCACATTGAAAATTAGAACTTTTTATCTTACTATTTACATTTAGTCAACTTAAAAATTATACATAATTTATGGTTAAGCTGTCAACATGTCTAAGAATGACAGCTGCAGCAGCAACTAATGTTTATTTGTTGAAAAGTCATAATAAAATATAATTTGAAAAAAACGGGTAAAAGGATCACAAAAATAGTTGGAACATATTATCAAAAGATAATAGACTTTCTGATTAAAGAGATTGATTTATTGTAAATTATAGCTAAGGAACATTGTGATATGAGATGAAGTTCAAATTCAAAATCCCCCACTTCTTCATTTTAAAAGATAAAATTATTATATAAAAAGATTGATTTGTAAATATTCACATTGTTAAACCACTTGTTGATAATATAAATAGAGCAATATATAATTGTCCATCTTTAATTCTACCACTAATATATATATTGTCTCTCTTTTTTCCTTTTGATTTTAAAGAGTGTGACGATGAAATTGTTACTAAAAGTGAATATTTGAATATGATTATAACATTAACAAATACAAATTATATAATATTTGTATGTGATATAATTTAAAATCTTTTGTTTTTTTTATAGAGGAGGGGAGATGGGGGATTTTAATATAACAAAAATGTTATTTTTTTTTTTACAAAAGATAAAGAAATAAAAACAAAAAAGCAAAAGAAACTAACAACTAATAAGCGTCACACTTAAAGTATTCACAAGGAGAATGAAAGACATATTACAAGGACGGTCTGGTAGAACAATGAATCTCGAAGGAAGGTCCTGTAAATAATCTATTGCAAAATTCCCTTCACAAAGTATGTGAATCAAGTCAACATTCCAATCCAAAAGAACAATATGTTTTATGGCTGAGAGATGAGACTATTATAACGTGATGCACATATTCCTCTTAAAAATATCAATCACATGAATTGCATTTGAGAAGCGTGCAACCTTTCTACAACCAAAATCTCAACATAATTGGAGCCTATGAAACAGAGGCAAAATCTCTGCGTGAAAATACACTAGTCACTATGCCATAATAACCATGGGAAAAGTCACCATTATGGTCACAGATGAGACCTTTGAACTCCGAAACACCAACGTTTGAAAAAACACTACCATCCACATTTAAAGCAACAACCCCCTTATTAATATTTGACGTCGCACCTTAAAAAAATATATTTAACGCCACATTAAATAAAAATGATGTTAAAATTTAAAACTTACATAAATACTCTCTACCCTCCAAATCTCCCACATTTGGAGGGGAGCTAAACTTGACTTCCAAGAAATTTTGCTCCCTTTCCATTGATATATTTTTTCCAAAAAATTGAACCAAACACCCAACATTTAAAATAAATATCTTTTTTCGCCTCAACTTTATTCTTCTCCAAATTAACAAACTTCGTTTGATTTGCGAAAAATAAGACATAAAATAGCACAATTACAATTGTACCATATGTGATTAAAATTAGTCATGTGACTGAACAAAATGAATGGTAACCTAACAAAAGTTGAAACTGTTTTTCATAATTAAACCATGTGACAATTTTTTGACTCAACAAATATTAATTGTTTAAAATACCAAAATATATCTTTAGTTTCTACACAAAATAACATGTACTCTCTCACACTTCCCCCTCACACTAGTCACTATGCCATAATAACCATGGGAAAAGTCACCATTATGGTCACAGATGAGACCTTTGAACTCCGAAACACCAACGTTTGAAAAAACACTACCATCCACATTTAAAGCAACAACCCCCTTATTAATATTTGACGTCGCACCTTAAAAAAATATATTTAACGCCACATTAAATAAAAATGATGTTAAAATTTAAAACTTACATAAATACTCTCTACCCTCCAAATCTCCCACATTTGGAGGGGAGCTAAACTTGACTTCCAAGAAATTTTGCTCCCTTTCCATTGATATATTTTTTCCAAAAAATTGAACCAAACACCCAACATTTAAAATAAATATCTTTTTTCGCCTCAACTTTATTCTTCTCCAAATTAACAAACTTCGTTTGATTTGCGAACAATAAGACATAAAATAGCACAATTACAATTGTACCATATGTGATTAAAATTAGTCATGTGACTGAACAAAATGAATGGTAACCTAACAAAAGTTGAAACTGTTTTTCATAATTAAACCATGTGACAATATTTTGACTCAACAAATATTAATTGTTTAAAATACCAAAATATATCTTTAGTTTCTACACAAAATAACATATACTCTCTCACACTTCCCCCTCACATACATTTACACACAGTAAATTTCATATATGTTTAGTTACACAAAATTAAATATGCTCTCTCACACTTTCCCCTCTTTACATATATTTGTAATTGTGTTATGTCCACAATCCATTGTCACTCCCTTATTGCACCCAAGATCAAATACTACAGTGCGGCCATTGAGAGAGAGCCTCATTAGGTTGAATCGATACATTACTTTAAGAGCAACCACACAAATGGCTTTTAACACCATATCTTCATCCAAAATTTTAAGACATTAAGTTTATAGGTCTCTCACTTATATGTTGTTCAACATCAACTTTTCCAATCAATATGAGACTTAACTCACATTTAATATATTTCGACAATTTCTATGATTTTTATTCATCTTGTCGAAACAGCCAAAAACATTACAAACACAAATACCGTTTTCTCACATCCATTTTGCGTTAATGACCCTTTTTAAAAATTTTAATTTGATGAGTGTTCAATAACTCAAAAGTTTGCCGGTACTACTATCTAAAAATTTCAAATATAGAAAAAATAATTTAAATTCACTCAATAAAATAATATATATATATATCGGAACTATTTATGATCCAAATATATACATATTTTATTCGATATCTAATACTTACTCTTTTGTAAATTATACACAACTTTCAATTCATTGAATCATGCTAACTAGTTTTCTGAGCCACTAAACACTAATTAAAATATAAAAGTAGAATTGATTCTACCTGTAGAATTGATTCTACTTGAAGCTAAAAATTGTAGCTTCCGATTCTAGAATTGATTTTTACACTCAAATTTTTTATTCAACTCACTTTTTCATGAATATATCTAAACAAAAATCACTTTAGCTTCAAATCAATTTTGACTAAAATCAATTTTATAAAATTAATTCTACCAAAATCAATTTTTCTCATCACAGAACCGATTATACACTTAGCATTTTTCCAATTCATTTCATCACCTTTTCTCTAGTTTCCTTTTTCAACATCTTTTGTAAGGTTTAAGTGGGGCAGGATGATGATCAGTATGAGTTTGTCTTAGAGTGAGTCAGAATATGCTAAACAGGAAAGAGAAAGAGATAGACAGTGTGGTACTGTGGTGTATATAGCTATATAGCTGTTTCTTCTTGCTTACTCATATCCTATATCTCGTTACATGACAAACTATTGGGGTCCACCAAACCGTAGGCCATACACCCTCCCTTATTTCTCTAATTAAAATTTCATTTTGTAACATTTATTTCTCACAAAAGCATTCATAAATTCTGGAAAAAAAGTTTTAAAAGAAAAATAAAAGGCAGAAAATAATAAAAAAGAGTGAGAAAAAAATAGTCCTAAGTGAAATGGTGCATGTGTGATATGTGTTAGTGTATATGCATGACACCAAATCAATGAAAATATTCATAATGAATCTACCCTCAGAAATTTCTCATTTTAAATAAGCCAACTTGAGAGAACAAAATTCATATCAAGTGGTCATGGAGTCTTGATTTTCATTTTCTTATCTCTCTACCAACTTCACTTTCATTTTTTTTTCTCCTTTTCACAATTTCATATATAAAAAATCCAAATTTCTATAAGATTTTTTTATTAGCTATGGCAGCATCATTTTCAGCTGCTTCTTTCTTTACAATCACTGAAGAAGATCAGAATCAGATGAATCAACAA
Source organism: Trifolium repens (assembly GCA_030408175.1). Classification (NCBI taxonomy): domain Eukaryota; kingdom Viridiplantae; phylum Streptophyta; class Magnoliopsida; order Fabales; family Fabaceae; genus Trifolium; species Trifolium repens. The sequence continues at coordinate 10,706,519 of CP125837.1, forward strand.
CAAAATTCTTCAACACCATCATCATCAACAACTCCAACTGCACCACCACTTCAAAAGAAAAGAAGAAACCAACCAGGAACACCAAGCAAGTTTCTTCAAAACTTTATCAAAAATATTTCTTTTAATTCATCTTATCATTAGTAATTAATTTCCTAACAAAAACAAAAGTTTATTTTTTTTGGCTTCATGTCTCCAAATATTTTATTTGTTTTGACCACCTTATTGTTAATTATTTTATTTTTCATTAATATAATTCATAGCCCTAATATTTTATTTAAAAATCTATGTCTTTATTATGTTTTGTCAATTAAATTAAATTTTTTTAGTAATAATTTAATCATAATTCTAATGATATTTTTTTTCTTCTAATAATTTTTTGTTTGGCATTTTTCAATGAAAACAGATCCAGATGCAGAAGTGGTAGCACTATCTCCCAAGAGCCTAATGGCAACAAACAGATTTGTATGTGAAGTGTGTCAAAAAGGGTTCCAAAGAGAGCAAAATTTGCAACTACATAGAAGAGGACACAATTTACCTTGGAAACTAAAGCAAAAGAGTAACAAAGAGCCAAAGAGAAAGGTTTATGTGTGTCCTGAGCCAACATGTGTTCACCATGACCCTTCAAGGGCACTTGGTGACCTCACTGGAATTAAGAAACACTTTTTTAGAAAACATGGTGAAAAAAAATGGAAGTGTGAAAAGTGTTCTAAGAAGTATGCTGTTCAATCTGATTGGAAAGCTCATTCTAAGACTTGTGGTACTAAGGAGTATAGATGTGATTGTGGCACTCTCTTCTCCAGGTAATAATAACAATATTTTTTTAAAAAATGTTAAAAATTTAATTAATACTCCATTCGATCATTTTTATAAGAGAGACAATAATTTATTTAATCAAATTTGAAAGGTGAATTGTCTCATGTAAAAAGGATCAGAAGAGTAACATATATAGTTGATTAATTTGTTACCATTTTCCTATCATTGGTTCTTTCACTATGCAATTTCATATATAGTTGATAGATTGGTTTTAAATTAATTACAAACACGGATCCAACCAAGCTGCAATGATTTATATTGAATAAAAATGCAATTGATTCGAATGATATCGCAGTTGCAATGTCGTTGTAAAGATTTTAAAATCCTTTATATGTAGGTGCATTTTTAGATAAATGCAACTATAAACACAAGCTTTGATATTGTGAAAAATCACAATTAAATTTAACTAATACACATTTAGTTTTAATTATCTTATTTTCACTAAGAGATCGATTGCCGTGCAGGCGATAGAAAATCTATATCCAAATTTTGATGAAAGGCGAAAAAATTTCTATTAGACTATAATTGGGGTTGAGAGCTAACAATTTAAAAGTTAAAACATGAGCATTAATGAATGAGTAATAGGAGGAATAATTTTTTGATTTAAATGTTTATTTGATTTTGGTATTTGGATTAGGGTTTATTAGATATTTGGTGCCCATAGGGAGGAAAAGGCCATAGATGCTTTTCTTTTTTGATCTATTGAGTTTGGTTTGCTTCCATATTTTTGATTAAGATTCTGTGTCCTCTCTTTCTCTCGTAAGCTTTCCTTTGTCATCTTGCCCTCATAATTTGTAGGGTGACCTAGTGAGAAATGGAAGGAAACATCCCCCACGTGAATAATCTATCAAAATCCACACGGAGGAAACAGCACCCCTCAAACAAAAGAGAAATAATTTTATTTTATGTTTATAAAAATACCAACAAAAAATAAAATAAAATTTACTCTTAATTTACCTAAAAAATACCGTTGTATTTTTTATTAACAACAAACTGAATTTTTATTAACAAGAGTGAAAAAATTACAAGTAATGTTAAATCCATTATTGAAAAACGTACGATTAATCTTAAATCCACCCTAAGACTCGAAACAATAGCCGAAGTCACCCAAACTACCGGCCCATAGACACAAACTACTATCTTAGAATACAATATAGAGAGTTTGAGAACCATTCATAAAACAAGCATATTTTTGACGCAATTCATAAAACAAATGCGTAATCCAGACATAGAGGCCTTAACAAACGCCAAGGAAAATGCGTAATCCAGTCGACCACATCTTCCACCGAATATGACTTTGAAGAGAAGATAAAATTATTACGAGCCTTCCAAATTAAACACCGCTATATTATCGCATTCATTTGATGCAATTGTTGTTATCGGGAGCCAGCTAGTTGTCCGGTCATGTTTTTGTCAAGTTTTTTCTATTCAAGTAAAAACAATTGAATTCTTGTAGAAAACATGACATATTTTTTTAACAATTTTATTTTATTTTTTTAATAATTATAATTTCTGTATAATCTCTATCTATTTAGCTACAAACAATAGAGTACTAGTATTAGAGAGAGTGTGTTGTGTTGTACATATTGTTACTGGATTTGTTCTCTAGTGAGTTGGCAAGATGTGTTTGAGTTTCCTATGCAGGTGCTTCTTTTTCAGTGATAACGTCAATGTCTAACAAACTATCTTTCTTTTTCCCCTCTATTTCATGTTTGTACTATTTCTTTTTCTCTTGTTTCAATTGAACTTATCTTGAAGGAGCTGAACTACACGTTGTGTACTTCATAACTATACAAATAAAAGAGTACACAACATGACATTGTTTACCTAGATTCTCTTTAAAATTTTGATGCCTTTTAAATTACTCAAAAGAAAGTACCATACCCGAATTTGTATATGGCCACAATACCAAATATGTTCACTTAAGTTAGTAAGTTAGAATTTTTGGATGAAGATTAAATGGTATAAGAAGTATTCAAGAACACACAATAAAATTAACAAAAAAATAAATACAAAAAAATTGTTGGATCCAGAAAGCTCATCCGCAAGAAGAGCACTAGGAAACTGGTAAACAAAAAATTTAACCGAAACTAACGCTGATCGATCTTAGCTGACCCCACAAACAGCTATCAACCCCAAAAATGACAAATTCCACCTCCTACTCGTAATAAGTACATGAATCACTAGACGTCATATGAAAAATTAACTTTATAAAAAAAAATTCTCGTAACTATCAGCTACTGAACGGTCTCAGTCTTACCTAAAACATCAATTTATTATGGAACTTATTCGAAATGTGCCACGCAACTTGGAGCCAAACAAAACCTAGACCTAGTCCCATCACAAGACCCCTATAAACACAAAGAAACTCATCTCTTAAATGCGCAAAAAACACAAATATGAAAATAAAACTCAGCTCCTAGTTCAAGTGACGAAAATATAAATCCCCTTTTAGATAGTCGTAAAATGACCATTAATATTTTCGCTTTAATTTTTAATATTTTCTTCCTTTCCCAATTTATTATTTATATAAAAAGTTACTTAAGATATCTTATTAACATTTTTTGAATTTGTGATATTTATTTATTTCTGCAGAAGAGACAGTTTCATCACACATAGAGCCTTTTGTGATGCACTTGCTGAAGAAAGTTCAAGACAACCACAATTACCAAACCAAATCACCAATGCTACTTCCATTAATAACTCCCACCTATTTGGAAACATTAGCAACAACATATCCTTAGCCTTATCTCAAATTTCACCACAAAACATCTCTTCTATCCATAACCAAAACGACAACAACCAATCCACTGAAATCTTGCGTTTTGGCAACACAAGAACTTCACAATTTAACCAAAACATTCTATCTACACCCCCACAACAAACCCTTCACACCCCTCCATTTAATTTCACCACACAACAACCAAATCAAAATTACCATAATGACCATCAATCTCAAACATTCCAAGGATTAATATCATTGTCTCAACTCAACAATAACAACAACATGTTTTCTGAAAATTTCAACAATGAAGGGACAAATAATTTCTTTTCTGAAAATTCTATAATGTGTGATCCTAATCATCCAAACCAAACAAGTCCTATCTCTCCTCACATGTCAGCAACAGCTTTGCTACAAAAAGCTTCTCGAGTTGGTTCAACTTCAAGCAATAACAACAACAATGTTTCTTCTTCTTTAGAAACAAAAGTTGTTGGTGGTGGTTATGATGGACTAAGTACTAGAGATTTTCTTGGAGTTGGACAAATTGTTATGAGAAATGTGAATGGAGGAGTTGGTCAAAGAAGTCAACGCAACTTGGAAACAGAGAAAAATGGATATTTTGGTGTGGGAGGTAACTTTGACAAGTTTGAGTGAGTGAATGTGTTGTGAATCTTTGTTGGACATGCAGTTGGAAAAAAAAAAACAAAAAGGTACGTTAACAAAAATCACTGATCTTTTATATGATTATTAACTTTTTCTATGCATAATGATTAAAGTAAGATTTCATTGGTAAATGTGCTTGATAGGGAACACTTTCTACTGTCCGTAGGACAATGAGTTGAATTTTGAAGGAATTTTTTGTAATAGACAACTCACCGGCACAAAGACCAAGCGACCAAATTAAGCAATTTTATTCTATAAAATTTTTAAGGCTTAATCATCATTTTTATCCCTGTAAATTCACGATTTTTTTGTTTTAGTTCTTGTATTTTTTTTTATTACAAATTAGTCCTTATATGTTCAAATCTTTTGATTTTAGTCCCTTAAAACTAAAATCCGCAGGAAAATCCACAGGAAACCAGTGAATTTTCCTACAGATTTTCCTGTGTATTTTAACTTTAGAGACTAAAATCAAAAAGATTTGCACATGCAGGGACTAATTTGCAACAAAAAAAGATACAGAGACTAAAATAAAAAATTTATGAACTTACAGGGATGAAAATGATGTTTAAACCAATTTTTAATTAACAAAATGCCTTAATTTTTGTTATTTAATTATAAAAAAAATATATAATATGATATTTATATTTTAACTATTTTTTTAGTTGAATTAATAAAATTAAAAGTTTTAAATTCTCGTAGACACAAGTTTAACTCTTGACTTTAACAATATTAATTTATTTTTTTATGAAGTCATAGGCCTCTATTGTGGCGGCTTTATAGAGCTTTATTTTATTTAGAATAAGTGAGAGAGGAAACATATAACAAAAAATAATATTATTTTTTTAATAAAAACTTTTATATTATTTATTGATTTGGTATTAGATTTAGAGAGGAAAACTTTAATATTATTTATATTTAAGGACACAAAATTTTAAAAGGAAATTAGATTTATTTATATGAGAAAGTGTGAATTCCAGCTATTGAATTTTGTTTGGAAAATAAAAAGGTGTGAGCTTCTGACCCAAACATGTTATCTTTGCATGGAGGGGGACTGCAACGTAGTGCAGGAGTTTGTTTCTTCTATTGTCTTTTCCTTTTCATTTTGGTATCATTTTTGGATATTTTTTAGTTTTTGGTTGGCAGAGTCACGAGTGTCCTTCTACTTGATTGGAGGGGTATGGGACCAAACATGTCTCTGCCCTTATCAACTCAGATGCTTTTTTTATGTCTCTTTCATATGTGTCATTTTCTTTCTATTAATTCACATAATAATTTAGCTTACCAAATAGCCAAATATTGTTTGATACATATTTGAATTAGAGAATAATTTTTATGCATTAACTGTGTAAATTATTTTTACATATATATTTAATTAAATTATATGAAATTGATAATTTTAAAGATGTTTTACCAATCGTTAGTTAATTCAGTAGTGATTGACGCTGAACTTGATAGGAAGGACTACAGTTCAATCTCCCGCAATTGCAATTGGGAATGAGCTGAAACCACTTGATGTCAAAACTGATCCCTGAATCGGATTAAAGTGGTGGTGAAAAAAAGAATATTGTACTAGGTCTAATTTTATAATCATCTGTGTTATTTGACTTGTTAGATCAAGTTGAATAGCGATTACTATTTTTTTTAAAAATTAAAAGTAAAAAGGTAAGAAAAATTTGGTTATGTAGTTATTAATCAATGTTACATAGAAAGTAAACTAATTTGAAACAAGACTAACAATTTTTTTCTTTTGTTTTATTTGGTCTAAATACTAACAATTTTTTAAGTTTGCCTTTTTTGCAGGATGTCCCCTAGTTCCATTAAAAATGGCTCCTAATAAGTCCATCCAATTCAGTTTTCGGGAGCAACATTGCGGAATCATATTATTGGAGTTTCATCATGTATATATATAAAGGCTAGTAAGAAAAGAAATTATGTGCCAAAAAAATCAGCGTGGAGGTTGACAAAGCAATGGAAGTTGGAGCATATATGAAATTGGTATTAGGATTTCAAATAATTTTCTTTAAAATTTTAATGGTTTAATGTAATAGATTTTGTTGTGAGATGTTTTATGTAAATATTGGAGTACAAGACTACAAGTCACATCGCTTAAATTAATAGTATCATTATGCATAGAAAAATTACCATCATATATATATGTATTTTGAATGGAATATATATAATTATTAGAAACTAGAATTTTTTTTAAAAAAAGTACCTAAAATAATTGAAACCAAAAAACAGAGCAAAAAAGAGAAGAGTAAAATGATAGCTAGAAAAATACAACTAGCTAGCGGATATAAACAAATAAATAGAGAGCCAATATATAAAACCAACATGGCACCCGACGACCATAAACAAAAACCCAGAATCAATCAGAGTACTGGAAAGTGAGAATGAATTCTCTAAAGTTGAAAAATAAATTGAGGAAATGATGTAGATAATTGACTATTGGATTATAAATATAAAATAATGTTTAAATTTAGGATCATGTTAAACAGTGCACCCGGTGCACTTGTTAAGCATACCAAAAATAGAAATAAAATATACACCTAAAAAGTTAATGTTGATAATGACAACTTTTTAAACTTTCAATGTATTGAATGCACGAGTTTCGAGACAGAAAATTGACAAAAATTGAGAGGATTCATTCTCCTAAAAAGTAGTCAAAATCGTGAACCGATCTGGTCCAATCTACTCTACAAATCACCATGGGCTCCAACAAAGGATAAATTTCACACCCCCAGTAGTACTAGTAAGTAGTCCTAATGTGTACCACTATCATGTCATATATCCAACTGCTCAATAGTCACTATCTTTTTAGAGAAGGTAGAGTCATTACTGATAAACATCCAAAATAACCACACAATCGGATGTTAAGTCAGAGTCAAACCTAATTGAACCCTTACCAATTCCGAGAGTATGACATATGCAAACATGCAAGGCAAATTTTGAGGCTTTATTAACTGTCACCTTAATTAGCAACCTAAAGATATTATGCCACACATGTTTAACGAACTCACAAGTGACAAACAAATGATGAACCAATTCTACATGAAATAACAAAACATGCACGAGGTACCACTAAAATCCACAATAAACCTCCGTTTGATATTATATTTGACGGTATGATAAAAACCATATCCTTGAGTAACTTCTAGGAGAAAACAATGACCTTAGAAAGGACCCGACTCTTCCAAACCCTTGCCAAAAATTGTTTTTCCTCGATTGAACGGTCCCCACCTGCCGGAGATACTTTTGAGAGCATAGAGTACCGAGTAAAAAGTAAATTAGTGTCATAATTCCACGACCAGAAATTATTGACATGGAATAGAGTGGTCTTATTCAAAGTGTTGTCCAAGGTATCCAGATCCAGCAAGTCATGTTTAAAAACAACCAAACTTTCCTTAACCTAGGTTCCAAACTCACACATCCCTAATCCATCTAATAAGAGACATTCACCCCAAAGATTTGAAGACAAAGCACTAAACACGAGAAATTCTAGAAAAAAATTGAAGCTGAGCAATTAAAATATTTGGTAATAAAATATTTTCTTTAGAATGTAATTTCACCTAAAAACTTATTACTCTCTTTGTCCCAATATAAATGACTTGTTTAACTTCGTTTACGTTTATCAATGTACAACTTTGATCGTTAATATCTTTAATTATCTAATATTAAAAATTATATATTTTGAAAATACTCGTCGAGACAAATCAAACAACATCTCATATACTAATATTTCCATGTATGTATTAGTAGAAAAATATGGTCAAAGTAGGTCAAATGAATAGTACACTAAGTCAAAATTAGGACATTTATTTTGGGACGGAGGAAGTAATATAATATAATTTTTTGACTAAAAACCTAATAGTAATAAATTAGAAAGAAACGAAAAGACAATACAGTGGGTCTGCAAACTAAAATCTAATTGGGCCAAGCCCATGTGCTGTTGAAACGAAGGGATAATGTTAGTCCATAATATGGACCTACTATACAGTACGAAAAATTCTTTTCTCACCACTTACATATCTTTTCTACCCCCAATATTCCAAATTTGTCCTTGCAAAAAAATTCGGAACGCGTTTTTCAAAAAAAAAATTCCTTTAAAACAAATTTCGGAATGTAATCTCTGAAGCTTTTCTCAAATTTGAACTAGAAAAACTTCGAAAAACATGTTCCGAAGTTTTTTTAAGGATAAAATTGAAATATTGACGGGTAGAAAATATATAAAGGGGTGGGGAGAGAACTCATCCTTTGCATACGGGAGAGTGACGTGAGAACGCTGAGAGAAGGAAAGACACTTTGTGGAAATGAGTCAAACAAATTTGGTCATTTTTGGTTACATGATAAAAAAATTGATCATTTTGGTTACATGATAAAGAAATTTGATCGGATTTTGCTAAAATTTTAGTAAGTTGTTTTTAAACTGTTAAAACAAAACAACTATACCGATTGCAATATAAGTGCTAGATATTTGAGTATTTTAATCCAATAATAGATTAATCTTTATAACTGTGAGTTATGACCAAATAGTTTAATCCAGAAAAAAATTAATAATTCTTTGACCATAAATTAGAAGTCCGGGCACTAGATAGGCTAACTTAGGGGTGTACGTGGGCCGGATTGGGTTGGGTTTGACCAAAACCAAAACCCGAACCATATAAGGTACTATGGGTTGGGTCTAGTAAAATAATCACCCGTTATAACATTGGGCCGGGTTGGGTAAACCCATTAATTTCCGGGTTGGATTGGGTTGGGTAGTGGGTTACCCGAAATATTTTTCTATTTTTTATATTAAAAATATAAATATCGAATCATCATATTTTTTCATAAAAATAACTCAACCATTGTATTTTTTTGAAAAATAGTGTTACTTTTTTTCACTATAAAAAATAATCACCTATTTTTTTATGTATACCCACTAATTTATGGGTTGGATAGTGTTAATCCAAATGATTTTTTTTCCTTTTTTATAATATCAAATGACTAAACGAAAAATCATCATATTTGTTTATGAAAATTATTCAATATTTTTATTTTTAAAATAGTGCGATGAATTATCATATTTGTTTATAAAAATTATTCGTATAACTTATTTTCAATATAAAAATATTTATTGATCAAATGACAAAATCTTTAGTATTTTCATAAAAATATTTCAAAAAACATAACACCAGTGGGTCAGTGGGTTTTTTGGGTTGGGTCCGGTTTTACCCGAAACCCAATTTTTTATGGGTTTTTCATTTTTGAAATCCATATCCACCCACTTGCCCGACCCAATCCACTTTTTTGGGTTGGATTGGGTGGGTTTGACCGGATCGAGTGGGTTTGCCCAATCCATGTACACCCCTAGGCTAACTCACTTAGACTTCGAGTAGTTTGAATAATCTTGCAATAGTAAAATACTTTTCTACTTTTAATTATTAAATACACACAAAATGATCATAAAAAAATTAATTACAAAAATAATAGTATTTGAAATCTTTTGCAATTACCGCCAATTTAATATTAGAAAGAATTTTTTTAAAGAAAAACAATTAACATAAAAATATATGTACGTGTGCAAATGTTAAATTTGCCATGTTGAAATTTATTTTGCCATTAATTAACAATTAAATATTTACTGAATTATACTTTTTCAATTTCAAATATTACAGAGATCAATTTTAATATGAACAAATTTTGTAAGAACTAAAGTAAAAAAGTGGTATATATTAGCAAGGAAAAAGATAAAAAAATAATAATTTTACAAAGACTAAAAGCAAACAATATAAAATATATTTGTATGGACTATTTATATGTTTAGGCTTTATAATTGAAGAACAATTGAATATTTTCTATTAGAAACTGAATGGTAATTTTTTTATTGAGCATTATTTTCTATTTCTTGTTTATGTAAACTAAGAGCATTGTATTTGTGCACATTATAATATGACTAGTAGACATCAAAGGAACATCTAATTATTATACATCAATATTTTTATATTTCCACTTCAATATATTAATTCTAAATATTATTCGTACTATTTTAAACTTAAGTTTATCACATATGTAGGTGGTGGAGTTAGACTAAATATTTAGGTATATTTTGGCAGAGTTTGAACTTTTTCTATAAAGGGAATATTAAGTGAAAATACTTGTTAATGAGAAGATGATAGAAAAACACAAGTAAATTTAACATTTTCAGCTCGCATTTTTATTCAAAATCAAGAGAAACTCAAGAAATTACAAAACATCTGGTTATTGGATTTTGTTAAACTTGTAGGTTCACTTCATACCAAAACTTTGATTTGAAGGATTTTTTTATAGAAAAAGATATAAATTCAATCTAAAAATTCATTGACCATTAACATTTGAATAATATTATTAAGATTAACACTGTTTAATAAAAATGTAGAAACCCTTAATTTTATTGGGTTTCAATAACATATAAAATGACACTAAAAGGAGTTTATAAACTTTAGACAAAGAGGCTACAAAAATGCTACATGACAATCTTGTGTAAAATAGTGACAAATATGTACAAAATACTAGTAGTTAACAAAAATATGTATATATAATTATTAGAAATGAAAATTTTGGGACAGGCCACGGCCCTCCACGTTGACCCCCTATTCACATGATTAATAAAAAATTTAGATTTAATTGCAATTTTGGCCCCCCTATTAATTTTACAGGATATCCACAATTTTGATTCCCCTATTTTTAAAATCAATTATTCTTACTCCAATATTTTTATTTTTATTTTGCACTTTTGTTCCCCATCCCATTTTTTAACCATCTGTCAGGAAAACAATGATGTGGCAATATCCACGTGTTAAAGAAGAACATCCACATCAACGTTTTTTAAAAAAGCTGACGTGACAGTCTGTGTAGAAAAATTTACTCAATTATTTACTCAATTATTTATTATTTTATTATAAGAAAAATTTGTTTTCTAAATTCATAAAATATTTGTTGTATTTAGTTTATGATATGATCTAAATACATAAAATATTTTACGAATCTAAAAAATATTTTTTTTTTATAATAAGGACCGGATATGGAAATATCTAAACTATAATTATATCTAAATATATTAATTTTATGATAATTTTAAAATGCAAATATTCTTTCTAATAAATACATGAAATACAGTGATATTTAGAGAATTATTACAAAACTAAACTTAATTTATTACTTAACCTCAATGTGACAATGTCTTACAAATTTACAACCCTTGAGCAAATTCGAAATAGTGATACCCTATCTCTAACCTACTCCCTCTAGTCTTGTATATAAGAAAATTTTCAAAAAAACTCTTCCTTTAAGAAAGTAGTTAAAATACATTAACCGAGGAGAAAAAACACATTATACCTTATTGGAAAATGTAAAACATTGCATTTATTGGTTGAAATTGGAATAATGTCATAAAACTTAATAATTGAAGTAGACTTTTGCTTATATTTAAGACTTTAAATTTTTTTATTTAACGCTTAATTTATTTTGTGAAAATATAATGTTTGATTAATAAAATTAAAATGACTAGTATTCATGTGAGGGGAATGGACAATGATTAAGTGTTATACATATATGATGTATTGTTAGATATGAATGGCTCAAATTCATAGTTTCATTGTTGCACCGGTGAGCTATATGATTCACTTGCTCACCATAGAAGCCGCCTTCAGATAGATAGAGATTACTCACAATTCATTAAAAGTACTATATCTAAGTCAACATGCATGGTGAGGAATATTAATTAATTAATTTAAATGATAATGTTAAGCTTTTTTAATTGAATGACAAATAAAACAGAAATGTTAATCAAGTAAGTATTCAAATTGACATAGATATTTATACGTCGACATCAAGAATTTTAGAATTATTTCAATTTATACAGTGAATCTTAATTATTTGAATGTAATTACATGAAAACAAATATAAAAACACTGATTTGTGATGGATATAAGACATGATTAGAAAATGTCGATGCTTTAGAAAGATTTATGGAGACATAATTTAAAAGTTTTTTATTTAATGAAAAAGTTAATTTTTTAAATTCACTATAGAATGAATGTATTTAGACAATATTATAAATTAAATATATCAATTTTACAATAAATCTAAAAAGTAAAATTTTTCTTATATGAGGACTAAAGGGACATGAATTCCCTGCAGTAGTTATTTGCCATAATTTCACGTTGTAGCTAATTTGAGTTGTTGATCATCAATCAGAAGGCTATATAATTACATATCATCAAAATCAAGTAAAATTCATCATGTCCATCTGTTTCAGATCAGACGGTTCAGGTGAGTAACTGCGTCACGCAGTTACTGCACCAAATCCGGTTTTGGACTAGAGGGAGTATTATATATAAGAGAGTAAAGAAGTTACAATAATACATAATTTTTAAGTAAAATTAATTATGTAGAAATCTTGCTATTTTCTTGGAGAGATAGTTTATAAGTAAAAGAATGGCAAAATTACATATTTGGTCCTTTATCTTATTTTTTTGTAACATTTTGGTCCTTTATCTTTTATTTGTAACACTTTGGTCATTTATCTTATATATTTGTAACACTTTGGTCCTTTATCTTTTATTTGTAATATTTTAGTCCTTTATCTTTTATAACATTCACATATAAATCCTTTTTTTCATATTTTTTTTTATTAAAGAAATTATGTTAAGATACTTATTTATTAAAATTAAATAAAAATCATAATTTTGATAAAAACGTTCATCATCTTCATCAATTTTTTCATATTTTCATATTTTTTAAAGGACCAAAGTGTTACAAATAAAAGATAAAGGACCAAAGTGATACAAAAAGATAAGATAAAGGACCAAAATGTTACAAATGAAAAATAAAGGACCAAAATGTTACAAAAAAATAAGATAAAGGACCAAAAGTGTAATTTTGCCTAAAAGAATTGAATGTCAACATACATATATTAAAATTTTAATTATGTGCATGTTTCTTTCACGTAGCAATCTCTTACTTTTGAAACTTTGTTAGTATGCAAGTTTCTAGTTAAATATATGGTATTAGGTGAAGAATCATAATATATCTTAATTAGTTGTTTTTTTACAACAGTAGATTTTTTTATTAAGTTTGAAGAGCTTTTTTATATTGAGTAGTCAATATTATATATGATGAATATATTGAAGGGAGGATATATATTATGAAACTGAAGTGAAATCAGGGTTTGTCGTATTCATTGGAACATAGCCAACATGTGAAGATTCTCAGAAAGTGAGAGCCAGCTTCGTTATGGTACAGATCCTGGCTTTACCACGTGCATTTACAGTTACTAAATTTACCTCATGAAATTCAATGCAAATTTCATTATCACTGCCAAAGAAGAGTGGAATTTTTTTATTTTATTTTTTAATGGCAAAGAAGAGTGGAAACTATCTTGAGAAAGTGACTGAAAATTGGAAAATGGTGTATTTGAGATAAATACATGTATTAACACATGAAGATGTGTCAAATATGTAATTGATCCAAAGGTAGTTCTCCTATATTAATAAATTTTAATAAAAAAGATTGCATTTTATCTCTACTTATTATTGTAAAATTAACTTTTTACTAAAAATGGTAAAACCCAGCTTTAGACTATTTTTTAAAGGTTTATATCAGATAAATCTAATAAGTGTAACCTTTAGATCCGTCTGATTCCGTCTGATTGTATAGCTAGATAGTTTTGGGTGGTATAGCAGACGTGGTTTGGTTTTGTTTTGGGTTGAGTTACATACACTTGTCTTATCGTAGTTGGTCGAGTACTTCTTGTACTTTTTCCTTTTTATATATATTTAAATTATTTTTTGCCGTTAAAAAAATAGAAAAAAAAACTAATAAGTGTGAGGGACCTTTTGGCATGCTGTTATTTAGTCGGTCTATATCTCCTGAAACGACCTAATCTTTATTGGAGGAATTTCATCCGTTGAATATTTGGTTGATAGGGCGAAACTTCTTTCTTGGAGGTGGTATTTGGCCAAAAACCCTAGCCACTCCTGCTCTTTATATGAATAGGAGGTGCAACATTTTTTGTGCCGGAGCCGTTAGAGTATTGTATCGTGGTGAGCCCTTAATCTTGCTTATGTATAATATTGCTCACTTTTTCCTAGATTGGAGGGTTATGAGCTTGCTTTTTGCTCAGTTTATGTTATTCTTGTTCTTTCCCTCTTGTGTTTCTGTATCTCTTTTCTTTGGAGTTTCTTAGTATTTCTTGTACTCCCGTCTCTTTGGAATTGTTGTAATTGAATTTCTTTTTCTATTAATATATATATATATATATATATATATATATATTGCTATTAAAAAAAGTGTAAGGGACAATTTTTTTACTTAGTAGGTTTTTAACAAATTCTTTTGATGATTTTTTTTAATGGCATATTGTTGGAGAACATTGACATGGACAATAACTTAAAGGAACAATTGCTTGGTTGAAGTCACTCATCCTTAACATATATGTTTGATAAATTGTGAAATATATATATCATAGATTCTTCATAATTGTACTATATATACGACATAAAAAAAAAGAGTGCGTTGATGGATTGCACCATTGAAGTTATCCTACTTTTTTTTTGCCATAATATATAGCTAGGTTGAAATTTCCACTAATTGTCTTAAGTGTTCATTGAATTCCAAGGTTTTTCATGTCTTGAGACACATGCATTGCACATTTTAGAATTAATAAACTAAAATACCAATTGTCAATTACAAAAGAAAAGTAAAAAGGAAAAAAAAGTTTAAAACTAGGACATAGTTTTTGAGTGCATAAACTAGAACATATAAAAAGTCGATAAACATTTTTTCTCCCTAATTAATTTATATCACCAACATCTTATTGCATTCTTGAGCTTCAAAAAGGTTGGTTCCCTTGTGTTGATTCCATTTTAGGATCCATGTTATTCACTGCACTCATTGAGTGTAATTGTTGATCTCTTTGTGAAAATCCCCCACCACCACCACTAGTACTATTACTCATGTTTCTCACCATTCCTCCAACACCAAGAAAATCCAAAGTCAATTTATCTGACCCTCCAAAGCATAAATTACCAAGACTTTGTTGTGACATCTTTTTGTTCTCCTCAACATTGTGAAACTGTCCAAGGTTATTGTTATTATCATATATATATTGAAGTGCTTCCATTCCCAAGAGAGTTCATCAAACCATGTAGATGTTGATTTTGTTCATTTTCCATGCTTGATCTTATTCCTTCATTAGATTCTACACCATTGTTATTGATATTTGATGTTGTTGAACCAATTTGAGAAGCTTTTTGAAGCAATGCAGTTGCCGACATGTGAGGCGCCGACGATAACATGTTCTCTTGTTGCATTGATGAATTACCAAAAAGTGAAGAAAAACCTTCATGATGATGATGATCATTTTGATGATGATGATGATGAGCTTCACTTATATTATTGAATTGATCATGCAATGTGTTGTTACTATTTGGAAAGAAGCTTAGGTTAAACGGCGATACCGATGAAGAAGATGTATTATTATTGGTATTACCTTGAAGATCAGGAAGTTGCATGAGACCATGATGAAGATGAAGTTGTTTATTTGAGAATGGTCCTTGAAGATGATCTTGTTGAAAAGTTTGATTTGGATCAGTTATGAAAAAAGGTGAAGAAGACATTGATTGTTGTTGAGGTGATTGTTGTGTTTGTTGACCAAATGATGATGATGATGCATGCAAAGGTGAGATTAAATGATGTTCAAATTTTGGTGTACAAGGAATATTACCTAGGGTTAAGATGTTGTTTGTGGAAGGTTGTTGGTTTTGGTTTAGGGTTAAACCCATGTGGCTTGTGGAAAATAGATGAGTTGCTAAAGGGTTCATGTTGGAAGGGTGTCTTGCATTTTCATGTGCTAATGCATCACAAAAAGCCCTATGTGTGATGAAACTATCACGCCTGCAAAAAAAAAATATAACATTGGAAATAACAAGTTTGTTATAGTTAGCATCTATCTATAATGTTGTGAGCAAAAATTCTATTTATGCAAATTGCACTAAAAATTATTCAAACTTATTTTATTTGATATACATGGAGACAAATGTACACTTTTTGTTTTAAACAAACTAGAGTTAGGCATGACTAAGCAAGATATTTTAACTATGTATAGACCTTTTTTAGTATGTTAGAGAATTTTAACTATGTATCCTTTGGTTAATTTTTAGGGATTGAACATTAGACATTTTTTAAAGGTAATAAATTGGATAAAGTTTCTCTCATGCACTTAGATTGTCCAATTATATCATTTCTAAATGAAGTTATCCAAAGGGTGACCTTACCACGATGAAAAACAAAAATGAGAAGATGATACAATTTTTTCTAAATCATAATTCAAACTAAATTTTTTTCATCTGCAAATCTTAAACTTTATACATAATATACTTCTTCCACGTTCCAATTCATATCACTATATTTGGGACCAAAAACCTAGCTAGTGACTACACAAGCAAAACAACACCACAAAAATTCTACCAAAACAATGATCAAATTAAATCAATTAAAAGTGAGATAAAAAAAATTAAGGTTAAAATTGGAACATAGTTATATTAATTTTCGTGCATGTATTCATGTAAGCTGTCAATTATTTTTCATTTTTATTTAATTTATTTTAAAAAAAATTACTCAAATCTATTATTATTGGCATTGATAAGAAACTAATTATAGGGGAGCTGAGTTGAAAGTGTTTGTTGAGAATGCAGCTTAGATAACATTAATTAATTATAATTAGCTCAAAAAAATTATCTTCTTACATTGAAAAATGCTCTTTAGGCCCCCTTATTTGCTACCCAGGCCCCCCGTGTTGACGAAATTGCCTCGGAGATAGGTTTTGGAACTTAAATTCCAAAACTAATTAGTTTTGGAATCTATATTCTAAAATACACTAATATGTATTATTTTCGATCAATGGCTATACAAGTTGATTTTTTTCACATTTTAAAGCCTTGAAATCAACGTTTATTCACTCATAGAGGGTTCCTACACTTATTTGGTGTCATCCAACAGGTAATGTATGCTTTAATCGGTTTATTTTTTGAGTTTTCAAGTGTTATCTGTAAACGTAAATTTTGGAACGTGCATTCTGAAATTATTTTGGAAGATAAAATCCAAACTTAGCAGAATTTTGGTTTTTCAGCTTTGTAGTGTATGTTTCTGATATGTAGTTATTGTGTTGGTTTATATAGGTACGTGTTAGGATGGCGGAACCTCTGGTTGAATTGAAACCAAACATTGATGAATCCGGCATTGTCCAGATAACGGTTCTAGCCGAAGGAAAAAAATTGTATTGGGTTGTGAAAGAGGCGGTGAGTACAAAGAAATGAAAACAAAGTTAAAGAAAGAAGACACAACAACGAGGAAATGTCGGTGTCCGTTTTCGGTTCATAATTTCGAAGTGTAACTTTAAAAAAAAAAAAACACAATTCGGATGTTAAATTCCGAAATAAAAAAAATTTTAAAAAAAATACTTTGGATAGTAAGTTCTAAAACGTAAAAAAATTTCAAAAATAAAACAATTCAGTTTGTAAGTTCCAAATTCAACTTGTATAGCTATTTTGATCGAAAATAATACAAATTAGTGTATTTTGGATTATAGGTTCCAAAACTAATTAATTTTGGAATTTAAGTTCCAAAACTTGTCTTTAGGGCATTTTCGTCAACACGGGGGGCCTGAGTAGCAAATAAGGGGGCCTAAAGAGCATTTTTCTTTCTTTTATAGTTGTAATTTTTGTTTATTGTTTTTTCTCTCCCTCTTTTTGTTGTTTTGGATTTGGTCCATTCAAAATGATGGGTCAAACAGGTTAGTCCGCGGATTCGGCCCGTTTTGCACCCCTAGTTATATGGCTCTGTTTGGTAAAATTAAGCTATAAGCTAGCTGATAGCTGATAAGCTAGCTTTTAGCTGATAGCTGAAAAGCTACTAGAATGAAATTAAAGTGTTTGGTAAATTTAGCTTTTATAATTATAAAATGACATAAAAATATTCTGTGAGTGGGTAGTTATTTTTTTGAGTGGGTAGTTTTTTATTAAAAAAACTAGTTTTGAGACCCGTGCATTCGCACGGGTCTATTGACTTTTATTTATAAATTATTGTTAAATTATAAATGACGTCATTCTGTTATTTTTTGTAAAATATATTAAATTAAGTCATTTTTTTATTAAATTAATTGCCCCGTGTATGATTTTTGTGTAATAAATTATAATTAATAATAAAAAATATTTACTATTCAATTTTTTTTATTAAAGCAATTGTTCCGTGTATGATTAATTTTTTTTATTAAAGCAATTGTTCCGTGTATGATTAATTTTTTTTATTAAAACAATTGTCTCGTGTATGATTAAGTTTTTTTTATTAAAGTAATTATCCCGTGTATGATTAATTTTTTTTATTAAAGCAGTTGTCCCGTGTATGATTAAATTTTTTTTATTAAAGCAATTGTCTCGTGTATGATTAATTTTTTTTATTAAAGCAATTGTCCCGTGTATGATTAAATTTTTTTTAGTAAAGCAATTGTCCCGTATATGATTAAATTTTTTTTATTAAAGCAATTGTCCCCTATATGATTAAAATTTTTTTATTAGGACAATTTTCCCGTGTTTGATTTTTTATATATTAGTGATCAACACTTTCTTTTTTTTTCACAAAATTATTGATCGACATTTGTCCTGTGATGTTTTAAGTATAATGACAAATATTCACCCCGTAATTATTATAATATATATTCATCAATAATGCACTTCTTCTGTATTTTTTATATAAGAGTAAACAAAAATAGAGTAGATTTTTTTATAATAAAAATAGAGTAGAATTTAATTATTATATAATAATATATTAAATTAAATTTTTTTTTTTTTTACAAAATAGAAGATTTGAAATATTTTTAAGAATTGATGAGGACAAATTAGAATTTTTAGTAGTAATACCTTTTAATATATTGGGCCTGTTTGAATTTGACTTATTTTTAAGCTTATGAAAATAGTTTATGGTTATAATTTATAAATAAACTTTTATGTTGATTCAAAAGTTTTTTTTACGCATGTTAATTCATAAGTTTTCATTAATAAAAATTATATCGTTATAAATTGTTTTCATGAACTACCTTAAAAAACTTATAATAATACATAAAAACTTATTTATTTGCATAAGTTATTTCCCATAAACTCATAAATAAGTCAATCCAAACGGGTCAAATGTGTTTTTGTTTCTATTTTTCTGTTCTTTTATTTTTAAGCTCATAATTAAGTATATTCTTTTATTAGATTATTCTATTTTTATTTTATATATATAAGTTTTTATATGTTAGATCGAGTTACTATTTTTTCATTAAAAAAAATTACTATTTTTGAAGCGTATCTTTTATAGTGATTTTTGTTCATATTTTTATGTGTAGATTTATTTTAATTAAACTTTTATGGGAAGATTTATTTGATACTTATCTTCTTTTGTTTCTATTTTTGTTTTGTGTTTTTTTTGTTTGTTAAAGATGTGGTTTATGATGCTATTTTTATGGGAATGTTTCTTTTATGCTGATCTTCTTTTTTTCCTTTTTTTTTAATTTTTTTTTTTAGTTTAGAGTTAAAATTACATTTAAGGGCATAAATTCTGAAATATTATAAACTTGATATGGACAAATTTGGTTTTTTAGTAGTAGTTTCTTTTAATATATTGTAAGTAGATAAAAATAATAAGGTTAAAATTGTAATAAAATGTAAAAAGCTATAAGCTATAAGCTCAAACGCTACTTGAAATAGCATCTGAAAAAAAGCTACAAGCTAGTAGAAAAAGCTTCTTACCAAACACCTCCAATTTTATGAAACAAGCTTATAAGCTAATACAATAAGCTATAAGCAAGTTTATTTGTGTTACCAAACACACCCTATGTTATCGTGATTTTTGTCTTTAAGTACATAAGATGTAATTGAAGACAAATTAGATTTTTTAGTAGTAGAAATCAAAATTAATTGTCAAAAAAACAAATATTTTTTAAACCCTAACTCTTTAAATTCTTCAAAAATCATCCCAATTTCTACCTTGCCTTCTCCGATCTGCAACCAACGTTTGTGCATTTTTCTAAGGGAACGATTTTCTATTTAAAAGAGGTGTTTCTTTAAAAAAAAACCCGGAATTTTTTTGGGTTAAGTCAACGATATACTTGGGTGTATTGAATTGATGTTGTTTATGGTTACAGACTTACAGGGTGAGGCAAGATGAAAAATACAGAGAGAATTGCAAATTTGGCTTTAGCAGGTTAGTTTTTGTTGTGTAAAATTTCTATTTAGTTTCCTCTTTTGTTATTCTATTTGATTTTTATTCTATTAAAATCAAATACTTGGTTTCAAGTTTTGGTTCCAATGTATACTTTACTGTCGCTGAATAAAATTTCTTTTGAGGCCTTTAGACCATCTCTCCAATGGTAGTACCTATGATGGTACTTAATAAGTACTATCATTGGAGTAAAACACTTTTTAGTACCTATTAGGTACCACTTCCTAACTAAACACCCTCTCTCTCTTTGTTAAAAAATATTTTTGTGGGACTAATTTATAAAAATATGAGTTATTGATGAGATGTAGAGTTATTTGTGGGTCGTATTTAGAACTTTTTCAGAGATGATGGGTTGGAGGGATGAGTGCATAACAAGTACTATTATTTTACACATATTAAGTTAAATACTATCTAAAAAAGGCATTGTTATTACTATCCAAAAAAAAAAAACATTATCAGTACTACCCAAAATAATATATAGTTGATTATCTATTAAGAACATGATAGTCTAACATTCATTACTTTAGAGGAAATACGAATTGTATCGGGCTTCTCTTCTCTGGTTCTATCATCATAGAACATTGTAGCCTCTAACTCTAGTTCATCTAAAGACAACCTAGCTAATTCAATTCCAACACCATCAAGTGAATCATGCGCATCTCCACTAATGTTCCACAATTTTATCTCTCCTTTCTTATCTCCGCCGCAGACCCAAAAACGTACTAAAACCTTATTTATTTGTTAAAAAAAAATCTTATTCCTAAGCGCTTAATATATAAGTTGTTTTTCGACGATCGGGTCAACTTTTCCTGTATAATCTATCTTTTGCTTGCAGGTTTAACCTTAACACCTCTTGTTGTGAAAATAAATCCAAATGTAAATGTTCTCTTGACTGCTTCTATCACTGTGTTTGTGGGATGCTATCGATCAGTCAAACTAACTCCGCCTTCTGTAAGTAGTATTTTTTATCCTCGATTTCTTCCGTCATGTTTCAAGAATCATTATCTAACTTATATGAGTTGCGTTGCAATAATGCAGGAGATCATGTCCAATCAACGTGCCATACGTTTTCCCTTTGTTGGGAGTGCATTGTTATTATCACTTTTCTTGCTCTTCAAGTTTCTATCCAAGGACTTGGTCAACGCTGTCTTTACACTCTTATTCTTTGTAGTGGGGATTGTTAACTTGTCGTATACTCTTTACTTCAGCCCATTACGTTTCTTTTAGATTTGCTTGGTAGGAGAGAAGAAAAAAAAGGAGAGAGAGAAAAAAAATGGAAACTAATGTATGAATTTGGACTAATGTTGGCCTAAGTTCAATTGGTTTCCGTATTTTTCTTTCTCTCCTCTCTTTTTCTCTCCTACCAATGTATGCTAACTGCCCTGGGGCACCACTAGTTAAGAAAACAAAAAAAAGAATTTTTGTATTGAAAATATCACTTATTACACGTTTTAAAAGTTAACTACACAAATTCTAAGATATTTTTACTATTCTTAGCTTCCTTAACTAGTGTCCTGGAGACACTATTTAACATTTTCCTTTATTATTATTATTATTATGTAGACACTAAGGTTCGTTTGATCTACAAAATGTAAGTACTGAACACAACAACATATGATAAAGTTTAAGGTATCGAACAAGTTTTGTCTCATACGGTGTTTGGTAGACAAAAACTTATTTTGATATTTTAGACAATTTGTGCAGCTGTGGTTTAATGGGAGACAAAAATTTCAAAAACCAATCCATTGGCCCCTAGTTTGTCCAATCCCAAAAACAACTTGAAAATCAAACAATTAAAGTTGTCATGTTCGGTCCTTTATTTTTTAGGAGATGAAACGCAAATGAATTTTGTTTTGTGTTTTATGACACCTTTGTTCTCTCTCTTCCTACAGGGAAACATTACTACCATCCATGAAACGTTTTTTGCCAAAGCAATGGAATGAGGATCTGATAGTATGGCGTTTTCCATACTTTACTTGTATGTCGTCATGTGGTTGCCACCTTATTTGTCTGTTCTCTTGCTGTGAATGAATAATGCTGTATCTCTAACCTGTGGTATCAGAATTATATGATTCCTTGTGTCTGATTGTCGATGATGACAGTCTGTGGCTTATATTTCTGTTGATTTCTTACTTCTATCATGCGGAATGATATCTCTCATTACACCTTTCTTACACAGCTTTGAAGATTGAATTTACGAAGTCACAGGTCATTGTTGTAATCCTTGAAACCTTCTTTTGTGGATGGTATGTTTTACATAAGCATTGGCTGGCAAATAATATATTGGGTCTTGTTTCCTCTATTCAGGTTCGGTTCTTAAGCTGGATGCCATCTGTTGAATATTGTTTGTTACATAATACAATCTTTTATGACTGTTTCTGCAAAATGATATTCACATATTCAAATTGTAAGCAGTAAAATGAGCATAATGATTCAATGTTTAATATTTACAGGGAATTGAAAGGTGCTCGCTTGGGTCTTTCAAGACCGGTGCTATTATGTTGGTAAATGTTTTTTCTCTTTAATTATGGTTTATTTATTGTGCTAAAAGCCTTTTTGCTTAATTTTAGTTATATATTCTTTCTTTTTTTTTTTTAAGGTTGGACTCTTCTTTTACGACATATTTTGGGTTTTCTTCACACCGGTGATGGTTAGCGTTGGAAAATCATTTGATGCTCCAATAAAGGTTAAGATCTTGTCCCGTGAGCTTAGCTCAGTTGGTAGAACATTGCATTATATATGTATGGGGTCGGGGTTCGAACCACGGTTATCCCACTTATCTACCTTATAGGTGGAATTTCTAGCTATTAGGCTACATGACCAAGAAAAAAAAAGTTTAAGATCTTTGGCTTATTGAAATGATATCTTTGTTTCTTTCATCTTGATATGAACTTTGAAATGATATGTCATATTAATAATTATTTCAATCATATTTCAGCTTTTGTTCCTCAGATCAGATTCTGCAAGGCCATTTGTGATGCTTGGTCTTGGTGATATTGTTACCCCTGGTAGGCTAAATCTTTATGTGGCCGCGCGCTGTTTTTTGAGCTGTAATGTTAAAATTTAATAATTTAGTTGTGACTTATATTCATTCATTTTGACGACAAATGTTTTCCCTTCCCTTCAGGTATGTTTGTAGCATTGGCCTTGCGTTTTGACGTTTCTAGAGGAAAGCAACCCCAATATTTCAGGAGTGCATTTTTAGGATACATTGTTGGCTTGGCCCTCACAATAGTTGTGGCGAACTGGTTTCAGGCTGCTCAGGTAACCGGATCTGTAGTTTCATTCTTTTTCATTTCATTGATGGCCCCTTCTAGGGTGGGAAAGGCTAATAGGTCTCTCACGGTGGGAGACTAATTTCCACCTTTAGATCATGAATGTCTACATTAGACCATAATAAAATTTTCACACTATATTTTTTCCTCTTTTACCCCTTCTTCGCAGCCCATCTCCATGTTTCTTCAACAACACAAAACTTCAATGGAGTACGGTCTCTCAAATATTAAAGGAATTTTAAGCAAACTTTGGATGGATATATGATTTAAGATTTATGTTGCATAATTGTGTTAAATAAGTTCAAAAATACTAATTAGCTTTTTATTTTCCCCAATTTTATTATTAGTTATGTTTTTATCTTCTTCCTTGTGAATTGTGATAAACCTTATGTTATTAAAATGGATCAGCATAAACCTGGTAATCTATTCTTCTTTAAAGGCCATCAACTTAAAAATAGTGTAAAGTGTAAACAATATGTCAAGCAAGTATTAAAGAGAGAGCAATTTTTCTGAGCAATATGGTGATGTGATGTGAAATTTCAACAATAATTTTAAATTTTGGATTAGAAATTACTAGAATCAGATGGTGAGGGAGAGGAGTGTTTGAGTGTGAAGTGGTGGTTATTAGGAGGAAGTTAGATAGGGTGGTGGTGATGAGTGCACTGTTGGTGGTAGAAAGAGGAAGAGGGAGAAAAAAGATGTATAAGGTATTGATGGTGTATCATAATATTGTTGGAACCTCACAATCTAACGGTGGATAATACTTGCCCATGGTGGGAGATCTAACTTACTCTCCCACCCTAGACTTCGCCTTCATTGATATGCTTTTCAAGTTTTTATGAAAGGGAATTGTAACAGTCTCGATACTAACAAGTCAGACCGGTAGTGTATGTGAGAATATGCCATGGATTTTTTGTGATCAGTCTTCTCCATTTAACCTTTTTACTTTTCTTTTTTCCCTTGTTTTCAGCCCGCTCTTTTTTATATTGTACCTGCTGTTATTGGATTTTTGGCTGCTCATTGCATATGGAATCGTGATGTCAAACAGGTTTGTTTCACTTCCTAATTTTTGGCTGCTCATTGCATATGGAACCTTATGTAGTTCTTTGTGCATAATTGTTCATTCATATAAAAGGACAAGAAAGTTTCTTCACATTATTACAAATGTTCTGTCATTGATTTAAAAAACTGGTTTGTAGACATGGTGCAATTTTTTGTGATTCTTTAAGCTAAGATTGCTTTTGATGTGATGTGGTAACTGGTAACCTAAAACGTAATAACTTTTTTCTTTGTTTCGATTCAGTTATTGGCGTTCGATGTGTTGAAGATGGCCAAATCATTTGAAGAAGAAAGTGTAAGAGAACCAATCATGAATCCAATGATTGATGAGGAAATTTCAATCATTAGTGTGGGACCACGGGCACAAAAGGACAAAGAACAGGTGGCAAATTCTCCACATGCTGTGGAGGTGAGGAAGAGCACGAGAATCAGGAAGCCAAATCCCAAGTATTTTAATACAAATACTTTTTCAAGTCATAGAATACCCAATTGCCTGTAAATAATAGTAGATACTTATCTATTTGGTATAGATTTGAACCAAATACAATCACTTTTGTTGATCAACTTTTGCTTACATTTTGGGATGGAGGAAGTATGTTTGTAACTTGGAAGGTCTAGCTCAAGCTCAATAGATAATGTTCAAATTATTAGGTTAGACATCTTCATCCGAGTTTGAAATTAAAATCTCGCAGTTGAGTGAGTTTTTCAGGTGATGCATGTCACATGAGTTACAATCCTCTCACTTTATTTTATTTTTTTTGAAAGCGAGAAATGAAAGTGTTCAATACTAACTTTTGGTGTATAAACATCTAATAAATTTCTCCATTTTTTTTATAATATAAATGCCTCTAAATTTAGAAATATGTGCATTTATATTTTTAATTTATTTTAAAATTATAATAATGGATACTTTCATTAATTGATACTGAATTTTGTAGGTATGACTACGGTTCGATTCTCCGCAACTACAATCGGGATGAGAGTTGATGCCAGAACTGACTCCCGAATCAGATTAAATTGATGGTAAAAAAAACAAAAAAAAAAACTCATTTTACAAAGAGAATGCAAAATATTTCCCTCACCCTCTATTCCACCAATACTACAGTCTCTCACCTTCCCTTTATTTATTAGCAAATGCTAACTAGTGCCCCTGAGACATTAGTTAAAATAACAAAAATAGAAATATATTGTTGGAAAACGTGCATTTAACTTTTTAAAAGTTAAAAAAATTGTTAATTTCAATCTAAAGTTGCTTCTTTTAGGTTCCTTAACTAGTGCCTGGAGGCACCGGTTAGCAAGTCCTTTATTTATTTTATCTTAAGATTTTCTCTACCCCTTCTTTAGTACATTAGAATTTTTGCCACCATGTATCCTTGATTCAAGTACATGTTCAATCAATTCCTACTACTAAACTTCCTTGATTTTTGCTACTCACACACCAAAAAGTTCTAGTTACACCCAAATTTCATATAAATTTAATCATAATACCAAATTTGCCCTTCTTTATATAATTTTTTAAAAACAACTTTTCATCTTCTATACTATTTCTAGTGCTTCTGCTTCACTGTTCTCTTTCTCATAAACTTCATTAATGTGTTATATCTCAAACTCATTAATTTTACCATTATTTTTAATTAAAGATTAAATTTGAAGGTACTTTATTAAGACTTTATTGCATATTATACTAAATTTATACAAATTCAATTCTATGGCATTCTTTATTTATTTTTCATTCGATTTATGTTTTCTTGCACGATTGTATAGGTTGAATGTAAAATGTTTACCGAACCGCTAATGTCAAGGTAATCTAAATTCACGTAGTGGAAATATATTTGCAAACTATAGTATGTAAACTTAGTTTACATTTACATTCTGTAGTTTAATGGATTTATCTTAATTGTCCATCTACATAAGTTATGTAAACTGAATTTATATAAGGTGATATAAACTCAGTTCACATTATGTAAACTTAGTTTACACTTACATTCCACAGTTTAAGGAGTTTACGTTAATTCTCAATGTACGTGAAATGAATTCTCGTTAACCACTTAAAACCAGAAACTCAAAACTGAAATCATGAACTAAACTTACCTTTTAAATTGAGTTTTAGAAGTGTAGATGGAGATGAACACGACGTAAATTTGAGTGGCGGAGATGAACACGTTTTGAGCGACGTCGATGGCAACGACTACGACATAGATTAATGGAAGCGAAACGCGTAAGGTTTTTGATGCATTGAAAATTTATTTTATTTTAAGGATATTTTGGTCAATATGGGGTGTAACCAGGTTTTTTAGGGGTGTGAATAGAAATTTTCAACTTCCGTTACCAATTTAATTTATTTTCAAACTTAGTTTGGTGTTTGAATTTATTTTGAGAATTTTTTTATGTTGTTGATTTTTATTGGTGCTTTTGTTTGTTTTATTATGAGATTTCTTAAGAATACGTTAATATTGCTCAGGAACATGACAGATCAAATTAACTACTAACTAGTATTATATATGTTACGTGAAGCAATTTAATTCATATTAAATAATTAATCGTTACAATTATATAATTTGAATTTGTTATAATCTTTTGAATTATTTTTTCTTATGTTGTGTGTCGCGGTGATTTTCGGATATCAAAACTATTGATTAGTTTGACTCACAAATTATGATTCACCACCGAGCTTTTATTTTTTCAAGGAAAAGGGGAAAAGTTCGAATAAACCCTATTTTTGAGAGATTGAAGGTTCGGGGGTTGGTTACGTTAAGGGAAGGTATTAGCACCCTAAACGTCTATAGTATTCTATAGGAACCTCTTGTTTTTATTTATCTTTGTGCTAAAATTACTTGTTTGCTTGTAAATAAAAAGTTTAGAAATGTGAAAAGTTATGGTGATGATTGAAAAAAGAAATGTTTTTGTTTTTTTTATTTGATTTGGGAAGACGCGGAGTCTTTTGCACTATGTACCCGTTAAAGATCAAAATCCCGTAGTTCGGGGTAAAAAAGCGGAGTGGTTTGTTTGATTGATTTTAAAGTTTAAAAAAAGGTTTTTTAAAATAAAGTAAGAGGCCAAAATGGTATAGAAAAATAAAGTGTGATGTTGATTGATTTTAAATTGTGAAAAAAAAAGTCTAAATATGATTAAAATTGATTGAAGTTTGATTTGAAAAAAAAAGGACGGAATTACTTGGTTTGAAATCCAAGGTTAATTGATAGAAAAATATTGTTGATGAAGTTTTTTGGATATTTGAATGTTTTTTGTGATTTTTGTTATTCTAAAAAAAACTAAGCGTGATAAAAAAAACTAAACGCGAGGGATTTCATAATGATATCGGATCAAGATGAAAGTTCCCTTTTCCTTGGAGTTACTACGCTATTATTTTTTTGTGTTTTCGTTTTTTGACATAAAGCGAATAAATAAATATGCATGCAATGCAACTTCTCATTTATATTAATTTACATCAATCCTAAATAGATTCTAATTCACAATAAGTAAATGAAATAAATTAAAATGCAATAAAGTAAACTAGAATCCTAGTAATGTTGCATGCAAATATATGTGCTTAAAAAGTAGAATAAAATAAACTAAGGTAAAAAATGCATAAAAATAATAATAAAAAAACTAGAGCAGAAAGGGTGAAAAGAGCAGTAAAGGGGGTGCGTTTAGCAAAACGCAGGGCACTAAGCCCAAAGCCAGACCTGCAAAAAAAAAGTTAGTTCTAAAAAAAAAACCAAATGGGGGCACGTGAAGCAATCCTGGGGGGTGCGAGGAGGAAACAGAGGGGATTGTATAAGCCATGGTTTCCGGATTTTTTTTGTTTCTAAAACTTTTCTCTTTCTTCCTATTCTCTCTCTCTCTCTCAAGCTTTACTCTCTCTTGTCACTCTCGTCGCCGGAGAAGGGCGGCCGGCGGCGGCGCCACCGTCTTCTCCGGCGAGCCTCACCGGAAAATACTCAAAAATCAAAATTTTTTACGGTAAATCCCCATTATTCTACATGCTCGTTTCGAATCCGAAATCTAAAAATTAAAAAGGTTCACCAATCGACCGGATCGGAGGGAAAGTTTGGAAATTTGTTTTTCTCTTTTATTTCGGTTTGTGGTTATCGAATGGGTTGTTGTTTGTTGATGTTCTGAGTATGAAAGTTGTGGTTATGTGTTTATTTGAAGACGGATTTTGAATGGCGGTTATGGAGACGATTTTTTTTATGAGAGATTGAAGATGAAAATTGCAGCACTGCTGTGTTGTTGTGTTTTTTTTTTGTATTTTTTTGCTTCTGTTCTTCTCCTCCTTTCTTATGAAATTTTGATTTCAATTTATAGAAAAAAATAGTGAATTTTTTATTCATTGGTTGAAATAAAAGTCAGATTTTTGTTTTGCAGATTTGGTTTTGCAATGCTCAAGAAGATATTGCTTGGAGTGTTGGAGAAAGTTTCTGAAAAGTGAAAAAAGGGACAGAAGCGTGCTTGTTGTTCTGTTGTTAAGGACTTACTTTTTTTTTTGTTTAATAATAATAATAAAAAAATAAATGAAACAAATAAATGAGAAAAAAGGGGAGGGGGAAGACACGTGATGTTCTTCTTCTTTCTTTTTTTTTCTTTTTTTTTTCTTAAATAATAACATAATGATAATAATAATAATAATGATGATGATAACAATAATAAGAATAAATAAAATACTAATTAATGATGACAAATGACAATAATGATAAAAAGAGGAAATAATAAAGGAAAGAAATAATATGATAAAAATAGTAATAATGATAAAAGGGAAAATTAAATATTTAACATACTTTTTGGGATTGTTTTCAATAAAAATAAAAATTTATCTAAATTGACATATTTTTTGATTTTCAATAAAGTTACTAATAATAACAAAATTAAATAAATAAACGCATTTTTTGGATTTTTGTTAGTGATGCATAAAATGAATAATGATAATATGATATGGAATCTTAGGTCAAAAATTGGGGTATGACAGATGCCCCTATTTAAGTTTCTTCATCCGGAGATATGAAAATGAAATTTTTGTCTTGACGGAATGAAGAGACTTAAATATAGAATATACAATTTTGGACCTAAGATGACAAGAATGTTTATGATGCAAATATGAATGCAAGAGGTGAACTACCAACACTGGGGGACAAATTGACAACCATTACCTATCATTAGTGTAAGGTAACTTGACTAACTATAACACATGGAAAGAAGAGACGTTGGCTACTGTTAATGTGAGAGAGTAATGTAAGTGCACCAGTTCATCCTCATGTTTTAATAATTGTCAAAACACATGAAAATAGAGTAGAACATATTTTGGCAACATTACAAATGACTTGACAGCGAAAAACTATTTTTAAACTTTGAAAAATTAATTTTTAGGTATTATGTATCGATACATAAACATGTGTATCGATACAAATGTCCTGAAATTACTTAAGACTGATTTTGTGCAATTTGTATCGATACATATATCACTTGTATCGATACAAAAGTGGTCTCTCAGAGGCAGAGAGTCACCTGTGTATCGAATCATGCTTGCATGTATCGATACACACCTATATCTCTCAGAAAACCAGAGAGTGCATGATGTATCGAATCATGCTTGCATGCTTCGATACATATCAGTCAAGATTTCAAGAAACTGATGTATGTATCGATACACATACGTGTTTGTATCGATACATATGTCAAAATTTTCATATTTGAACGCTGGTCAAAGGTTTGTATCGATACAAACCATCATTTGTATCGATACATGTATGTGAATTTTTGCCTAAATTTGCTCAATTCTATTTTCTCTATAAATAGCAATGTGCTTTGTGATTGTAAAGAGAGAGAAAAACCTGTGAGAAAGTGAAATAGCTTTGATAAACTCTTTAGGATTCAAATTGGGTGAATAATTTGGATCAAAGGGTTATTCTTCACAAGATCATCATCTTCCATAAAATTGCAATTCATTGAAGAGTGAGTATGGGATCATTCGGATAAAGGTTGTACATTTGATCGATAACGTTCGATACGGCTTGCGGTGAATCAGAGGCGTGATCGAGTTGATTTGTGAAGAAGGTTTGAGTTTTTCTTAAGGATTCAAGATTGTGCGATATCTTGAAGGATCAACAACGAAGAAGCGAGGTACTCAGCTGGACGATTGGCGCGAGGGTTTGCGCATGGTTAGGATCGTTGGAATCAGAGGGAGAAGCTTCATTGGTTGTTGAGGTTATTACGCATAGTTTGCATTAGATTCGATATAGGGTTATTGGAGTCTTTTGTAAATTGTGCACTATAGTGCAATCGTTTTTAATCAATACACGCTCAAATAACCCGTTTGGTTATTTGGGGGGAGACGTACCCGGCCGACCGCGAGGACGACACGAAAGCCGTGGGAACTCCCTAATCAATCGTTTGTGTCTTTCTCCCTTAATCTTTTACTTTACGCAATTGATTTAATTTTTGATTCAATTGAATTTTTGTGTTCGTACGTGTGCACCAAAATTCAGTTGACATATATCTTGATTGTGATTGGATTAGCTCTATATTTTTTTAACTTGCTTGGACTGTGTTATTGGATCGTTTAATTCGAATATTTTGCACACGATCGTTTCTTGTTCTTTATCATCACACGTTCAAGGCTATACTACTTTTTCAGTGATCAATCGGGTGCAAAGAGACTACCGATCCGGTGGTGCTTCCGCGCGTACCTTTTAAACTAAATATTTTAAAATCAACATTGTTTAAAAGGGCCACTTATTCAACTCCCCCTTCTAAGTGGTAGCCAAGTAGTCTAACAAGTAAGACCAAAGTATAAAAGGATAATGTTGCCCACTGTCAATGTAAGAGAACGGGATAAAAGATAAAGACATTTTCTGTTATCAATGTAAGAGAGCAAGGACACATGAAGAGAAGACATTGTCTGCCGTTAAATTAGGAAAATAATGAGATAAAAGATAAGACATTGTCCACTGTCAATTTAAGAAAGCAAGGACACGAATAAAAGACATTGTCTGCTGTCAATGTGGGAGAGTAAGACAGGAAATAAAGACATTGTTTGTTGTCAATGTAGGAGAGCAAGACATGAAATAAAGACATTGTCCGCTGTCAATGTAGGAGAGCAAGGACATGAAATAAAGGTATTGTCCGCTGTCAATGTAGGAGAGCGAGACAGGAAATGAAAACGTTGTCTGCTGTCAATGTAGGAGAGCAAGACATGAAATGAGGGTATTGTCTGCTGTCAATGTAGGAGAGCAGGACACAAAATTGAGATATTGTCTGCTGTCAATGTAAGAGAGCATGACACAACAAGAAAAGATATTGTCTGCTGTCAATGTAGGAGAGCCAGACACAACAAGAAAATGCATTGTCTGCTGTCGATGTAGGAGAGCAGGACAGGAAATAAGGACATTGTCTGCTGTCAGTGTAAGAGAGCAAGACACAACAAGAAAAAATATTGTCTGCTATCATTGTAGGAGAGCAGGACGTAACAAGAAAAGATATTTGTCTTGACCAGACACACTGGAGATGACTCTTTTGTGAAATACGTTTGATGGAGACATCTCTAGACCAGACACACTGTGGATGACTCTTTTTTGTGATACAACTGAAGCAAGACACAAGATGGTCAATGTAATCATGTATGAATGATTTTGTTAGAATGTTGTATATATGTATGAATGCTTATATGCATGTAGGTATGAATGTATCATGTACGTATGAATGTATAATGTATGTATGAATGTATGTATGAAACTTGTATTTGTATGACAGTGTGACTGTATAATAACTGGATGCGACAAGATTGGGAAGTGGACCGACATAACAGTACAACCACTCGGCAGTCTTCATTGGGGATAACATCATTGTAGATGAATTAAGCCAACATCGAGGCAAGGCCCGACACAATGTATCAGCTGATGGTGAAATAAACAATTTTTTGGGGATAAAGCCCATTAATCAGAAGTCTGACAGAAGTCGTCATTTGCAAACCGAACTAGAGTGCTTTCTCGTGGGCACGCTTCGACAGTCATGCTTTGTTTTTTTGTTTTTTTACCTTCTTTTTTTGAAATCCCTAACTTTTGTCTGGATCGCCATTTTGGGTTTTTGATCCACCGGGAATATATCTTCTTTTTTCTTTTGTGCCCCTAATTTGTGCCTGGATCGCCCTTTCGGATTTTCAATCCATCGGGACGCTCTTTTTTGCCTAAGCCGCCTTATCAGGTTTTCGACTTACCGAGCTGTTCTTTTATTTTCTAGACAAAGCATTTCTTGACTGCATCGACATTTACAGGACGCGGGAGCTCATAGCCACCGACCTGAATCCTTGAAGGGTATGCCCCTGGATGTTAGGACTTGCTCCTGATTGGCAGGATCCTGAGGTAATTTGCCCCAAGTTAGGAGCGTTTTGAGTTAGCTCGCCCTTGATTGGACTATTTGCTCGAATTTCCTTGATGTCAAATATAGATTTGCAAACAAAATTGTTTTCTTTTAAAAATTGTTTCTGATGCAATGCACATGCAAGTTTTGGAATCATATGTGGTGTGTGTAAAAACAGTTACTCAACAAATAGGCGGAGTCAGTTTTTTTAGTAAGAATGTTTTGCTGATTATGCTTCCATAGTGAACCTAGCTTCAATTAGGTCTTTTGAGGGTTATAACGTGGTCTGGTTCATGGTTTTGAAAAAAAAGATTATTAGGCTCAAAGTTTTGTTTTAACCCACCCACTATTCTTTAATGTCCTTCATTCCTAGATTCAATTAATTCATCGGACACACTTTGGTCGACAAGAGAATTTTTGACAATAATGTTTAAGTTTGACACTTCGGTCGAAACTTTGATGAGATTCTTGAAGTGGCAGTCACTTCTTTTCATTTACAAGCTTGTTTTCAATGTTTTTTGTTTTGTTTGTTTTTTTTTAATGGACCAATTCTTTTGGATTTTGTGGTCCATCAGGATGCCCTAAATTTTGCTTAAGTTTTTTTTTTTTTACTTAGCGGACTTTTTGATGTAGGAGAATTGTGACTGCCATAGGTATTTATGAGTCTTGTTTTCTCATGAGCTTCTCCATTTTAGATGGATTAATCCCCTTGTATTGGGATGTATCATTGAATTAACTGAAAGACTACTCTGCCCCGGGTTAAGATTAAGGGGTTTTTTTTTTATAGCAAAAAGAAACACCAACTTCTGGCTCAAAGGGGTTGACTACGGATTATCTCTTTATTTCTCCAGTGTTTGGGAAATGAAACAATGCCTTATTTCATCAACCGGGTCTTACTAATGAAAGCACATATCAGCAATTTCAAGTCATTTAGTTTACATCATTCTCCCCTCATGAAAAGTAAAATGGAAAAGCATTGCCATTTGTGATGACACAAGAAAAGAGTGAATACGAATAGATAAATTCCAAAATATGCATGCTCATTTTTATTAGAAACATTAATTAAAAGGTGCAATTTTAAAAGAAAATAAATGCTTGGCAAGAAAGAAATTACAATTTGAAAATAAAAGACCTAGTGATCCTAGGGACAAGCTTCCTGATAATCTTGAATCAAGTAGATCGAGGACCCATGGTTGGCAAAGGGTTAACCTGGACATCTGAGTTTGAATATTTAAAGGATAAAAGGTTGGCACGGACCAAATTCTGAACCTCTTTTTTAAGAGCATAACAATGTTCAACATCATGTCCTGGTGCTCCTTGGTGGAAAGCACATGTGAGGTCGGTACGGTACCAAGCAGGAAATCTTTCTGGTACAGGAGGAGGTGGTTTGGTTTGGACAAGGTTCTTTGCAAGCAGAGCAGGAAGCAAGTCTGCATATTTCATTGGTATGAGGTCAAAGGATTGGGTTCTCTGTGGCCGATTTGGCTGGTTTGGTTTTTCTTTTTCTCTCAGGTGCTGCAGAATTGTTCCTGTGCGTGGGGGGTTTTGTAATTGGTGTTTTTGTTTTGTTGGCCTGGTGATATATGCTGGTGTATTATTTCCTTAGTTTTTGCATTATTTATAGGAGAAGTGGGTGGATTTAGTGGGGGCACTTTTTTCTTTCTTGCTTTGGCCTTTGTTGCCTGTTGTATTCCTCCTAGTACTTCTTGTACTATTTGTGGTATTAATATATTTTGCTGTTTCAAAAAAAAAATTATAACTAGCATAGATCGCGCGCTAAGCACGGGTAATTAATATTTCTTTCGGTTTTAAATATAAGTATGTATTTTGACCTATGAAGTACGAATACACACATGGACACGATACAGACACTAACATATTAACATCAATAATAATTTTTAAAAAATAATATAATTAAGTGTTGGTGTCCGACACGTGACACAACTAATTTGAGAAGTGTCTGTGCTTCATAGATCCTGACATATATCTGCGTGTATAACAATATTTATACCCATACCGTACATGTATATTTGGGTATCAGAGTACTCATTCTCGCACTCATTACCTTCAATTTTATTAAGAATAAATTGATCAGTTAAAAAATAAGATAACATTTTTAAAAAATTAATGTTGACTGTTGAAAATTATAGAAAAAATTATTATTAATCATACTAATATTCATATATATCTTTGTTTACATATTTATATTGTGTTTGCATTATGTTATAAATAAATATACATTTTTAATTGCAAATGTGTAACATTTTAGTAGTGTTGTATTTTTTAAAATTGATATATATATATATATGCTAGAACAAAGTGAGCAGAGTTGTAAGTTAAAATTACAATTGGTGTTACTAATAATTGTTCTAGTGTGCAGAGTTGTAAGTTAAAATTCATTCAGAATCACTACGAACAAAAGCAGAGAAGCCAAGCTAAGAAGCTCTGAAACATCATCAGAAGATCATCAGAAGCTAAAAATTCAAGCTCTGAAGAACGTAGTTCTGAAGTTCTAAGCAAGACTCTGAAGTCATCAGAAGTTGAAGACTATCAGAAGCTACATCATCAAAAGCTGAAGCAAAAGGAATATACGTCACTTAAGAACTGACAAGACCAGAATCAATGATTGAAGATTTATCTTGTTAAGGTCTCTGTCACTTCTATGGAAAGAATATTCGTTTGGACAACATTAACCTTATCCATAAGTGGAGCGTATTGAGAATTGTACTATTGTACTATCTTTGCCCGAAATGGTTAAGCATCTTTCAAAAGCGCAAGGTAGTGGAATTAGAATTCTTTATTTAGAAGGCAATTCACAGCTATCAATAGTACGATTGCATCAGCTGACACCTTATCTCTCTGCAACTGTCATCACCAATCACTACAAGAAAAAAGATAAACAGCGACAGGCACTCTGAGGCACTACAGTGGAACCGCCGCCGCTCCTCTATATGGCGACCCTTACTGCGGCGTTTTTGAACCGCTGCCGCTAACAAGCAAATACTGACAGGCCATCCTCGGCGGTTTAAGTGTGTACCGCAGCGGATTAGGAAAAATATAAATGCAAATTTCATTCTCCCTCTCTATTATTCTCTGTCACGAACCTTCTCATGCTCATCACCATCGCATCACTTCATCACCACCGCACGTCCCCTTGTTTTAAAAAAAGAATGGGCAAAAACAAGCTTTGACACTTCTCTTCTCTGTTGCTCGACCCCTTGTTTTCAATTTCAGGTGGTGGTTTTTCAATTTCAGGTGATGAAACTTGCTCAACCCCTTGTTTTCAAATTTCAGGTGATGAAATTTTGATATGGATTGAGACAAATTTCTATAATTTTTCTAGGTTTTAGGTTTTTGGAAAATTTTTATTTGTTTCTTTGTTTGATTGAATAAATATACACAATAGGGCTGAAGGTTTTTGTGAATTAGGTATTCAATATACATGAATTAGGAACTTATGTGGTTTTTCAATCTTCATGGAGAACGAAATTAGAGTTTATTATCCCTCTTTTTTGTTTGGAAAATCGCTATTAGTGTGTGAATTTACATGTTTAAAGTGTGATACTTTTTTTTTAATGTGTAATACTTGGTTAATCACCAATCGTTAGTTGGTTCAGTGGTGATTGGCGCTGAACTTGGTAGGGAGGACCACGGTTCGATCCCCCGCAACTGCGATCGGGAGGGGGTTGGAACCACTTGATGCCAGAACTGACCCCCGAACCAGATTAAACTGGTGGTGAAAACCAAAAAAAAAATAAAAAATACTTGGTTAATCAAACAAGAACATGGCTGCTATCTTTTTCCAATGAATTCATGTTTCCTTGCTTCACCCTTTTCATGAAACTTACGTTTTTCATCACAACAATTACCACAGGAATGCTTTGCACTTCATTTACTCTAGTTGGATATGTTTGGTTATGTGATGAATTACAATGTCAAAATTTGTATTTTGTGTATGTCATTAGTCTTGTGTGTATGTCATTAGTTTTGGTATACTATATAGAACACTGATATATTAGTTATATAAGGATGAGGACCTAGTCTTGTATAGAGCAGATATACATATCATGCAATTTAGTCCAACTTTTTTGAGATTTATCAAGTTTATGGAAGTTAAGGATTTATAGTTTTTTCAAGGTATCCATTTTAAGTAGCTTTGTATGAGAATAGTGGTCCTGATACTGTTAAATACTTCTACAAATTTTGACATTTATGTGGTCTTCTAATCCTTGGAAATAGTATATATGCCAAATATATTTAGTGTATGTGTCAACTGAGTTTGACTTTCCTATTCCTATTTTGACCATTCAAGTACTTTGTCCAATTGTTCTCTTGATATTTATATTTGTCCTTTAAGTTCTTCTGTTCTGCAGTTTTGTCATGCAACATCTAGTAAGTTTGATCTATCTCCCAGTAGCCTAGATAAACCACTATACACTGCGCAGCGTGGATCCAACAAAGCTGCTTCATTAGATAGATCATGTAGCTTTCGAGAATGCACTACGTCTTCTCTGCCCAAAATGTTGAGAAGTAGTTCTCCAACAACACACAGGGATGTGGAGAGCTTCTTCAATTATGTGCATTTTGATAAAAAATTGCTAGTACTTGATCAAAAGTGTAATCGTCACGTGGATTATAAGATACATGTTAATGCTGCTCTTGGAATTTCACCGGATGAATCTCCATCTAGTTCTGCAAAGGAAAAGCTACCGCCATGCCTAATACCAGAAGATGTAAAGCGTATGAGGGATAGTTTGTATTTAAGCACTGTGAAGGCGAGGTAATTCTTTGTAGGTTTTTTACTTGCATTTAAGATAGATTTGTGTAATTAAGGAATAACATTGCATAACTATGCATATCAACAGGGAACATGTGAAAATGTTCGATGAGGCCTTATCTGTACTCAATGTGAAGAAGAAATCTCGAGTTGAAGGGTTTTCCAGTGACCGTTCTAGTGTCATGTTAAATGATCGCTCAATCTCAGGGCCAAGCAAGGGTAAGGTTGGTCCAAAAGTCGGATTCTCTTCCAAGTTGTTGCTTACTCATGTAGTATCTTATAATATATAGGTAAAACCAATATATAGTTTATGTCAAATGATTTTGGGAATTCTCTTCCAAGTTGCATGCTTACTCATGTAGTATTTTCAACGGCCCGACATTATGAGATTGGTGGAGGCCTCATGGGGTGCTTGGTAGCTAAAAGTTAGATGAGTTAGGGATCATCTTTGTGCACCAAGAGATTCCTACCTCCCCTCTTTTTTTCTAATGTGGACTGTGTTGAGGCTGTATAAATATAAACTAAGTTGTTAATTCAAATGCATTATTAACAAACTAACTGTTGCTCTTTTATCGCCTAATTCAAATAATGGTGCTGTCATGATTGTTCAAAATTCCAAACTTGTAATTATGAGTTGCTACATACATATAAGATCAATTACAAATTCTGTAGTAAGTGTTAATCATGGAACTATACATTTTGCAGTGTTTGCTTCCCATAATTTAATTGGAATATCAATTGATCAGATGCATTGTTAGAAACCTTCAGTGTCATAGTTCTGAGCCAAGCCAATTCACTTGCGGTGCGACAGACTTGTTGTGTGCAATGATTTTCTTTTTTCTACATTTTAATGGTCACCTGGGATAGAAAGAGCTATGGGACGTAGTAGCAATTGAATCAGCTATTTTGGGGAGGTAAAGCATGTTAGTAGGAGTGGCTATCTTTATAAGAAACATAAGTATTTTCAATTTTTCTCTCATCAAGTTAGTGTCTACATTCTCATGCTTAAGTGTATTTTTTTTATTGTTTCTTTTGCAAAAAAGCTTAGACCAAGGAGTGATTTGATAAACAACGAGGTAAAGGATTTTCATGTCATATGTTAGTTTATGCTTCGCTTATCTTGTTTGTTTGGTTAATTGCTAATTGATTTCATCTTTTATGTTTGGACTAAATAGTCAAATTAGTCTTCTGGTGGAAATGTTTGTCAAAACTCATATCCAAGATTTATACAATGAGTGAAAAGTAAAGTTGAATTTTCTATAATTGTGAAACAATATAGTTTTGACAAGAAATATGCAACATTGTAATATAAATGAAAATTAATGTTTCTAATAAAGTTTTCTCTTAATTTTTGCAGGATGTCAGGTTCTTGATGGAAAATGTTCATGCGCCGAAACCAACTATATTGTGGTGTTCATAGAGTTTTTGCCTTATTTGTGCCGGTAAGACACATATATATTCTTCTCATGTTTATAGCTACCATATTTAAATAACTTCCTTATACATGTGTAATTATACTATCCAATTAGCACCAACTATATGATTTTCACATAAAGGTATCATC
Source organism: Trifolium repens (assembly GCA_030408175.1). Classification (NCBI taxonomy): domain Eukaryota; kingdom Viridiplantae; phylum Streptophyta; class Magnoliopsida; order Fabales; family Fabaceae; genus Trifolium; species Trifolium repens. The sequence goes on from CP125837.1 coordinate 10,746,022, forward strand.
AACAAAGTTTCATCTGCTAGATCAATACAATGTGCATTATTTTAGTATGCATACAACTAGTATGTTCTACCACAAAACTCTTTTGAGTGTTTTTGTTATATATCTATGTGTAAACTAATCCAAAATCCATCAACATTAAGTTGAGATATCGAGAGAAGGGTCTTCCACACAACATAAAGTAGCATCACTTGCAGGTCATTCATTCATTCACCTTAATTTCATTAGTTTTAGTTTTCTTTAATTTGTGTGTGTGAGATAAATGTGTGTATAAAATTGAAATTATTCTTAAGTTTAATTGGTTAGGACTTGAAATAACTATGCAGTTTTGGAGAATTCATTTGACGATGTTCGTTGCCGCATGTCGTACCTCTTCCGGTAAGCCTTTAAGTTCTTTTGTTGCTAACTCATCCTCCTCCAACAACCACAACAACCATTCTGACTCACCGAGTTATAACTCGCTTGCTATTCAACCATCCCAAACTTCGACGGCCGACAGTAAGGTTAAGAAGGCTTTTGGTTTGAAATCTCTTGGTTTGGGTTCTAAGAAGAGTCCTGGTTCTAGTTCCGGTTCAATTTGAAATCTCTCGATTCGCGTGTCCGACGTGCGTTGCACAGAATTTCTGCTGGACAGGTCGCTTTCAATCAGTTGCATGCGTCATGTTTTTCCTTAATCAACACTTTGTGTGTGTGTTGTAATGCATGTATAAAGTGGTGTTTGATCTGCTTAATTAGATTCACCTGAGTGCTTTTTTTTATCTACTTTTTGATTATTCTAATTTTATGAGCTGATTAGTGTGGAGTCACTTTGATGCTATTACAGTGTTTGTTGAAATGCAATTGACTAGATTTCATCATGTGTTTGTTAAGTTTTTTTTTTTCTTTTTCAGATTTATGTAAATTGTTGTTTATTGCCCCTTGTTTGTGTAAATGTTTATGGGTAGAATAGATGATGACTAGGTAAGATTTCGGTTGTGGAATTGAAAAGCGAAAGAAACATTCAAGTTTTTTACTTCTTAGTTGAACATGGTTATGGCTATGCTTTTTGTTAACTTGTGAACTTCAATATTGCAGGTTGGAAGAAGGATTGTGTTTGTGGTAGTTCCACTTGAGCTAATACAGCAACTCAAAGCTTCAGATTTTACCGATCAACAAGAGTATGACAAATGGCAGAAGAAGACTCTCAAGGTTCTGGAGGTTGGTTTAATTTTGCATCCTTACATACCTTTGGATAAATTCAACTCTGCTGCGTAACGGTTGCAGTAGATTATTCACGCAGCTTTGGATAGGCCTATTGATACCAGGAAGAATAATTTTATCCATGTTATATAGTTATTTCTCACTTAGTAAGTGTTTTATCTTGCTCTTTTGCTTGAGAGAATCAAGAGCCTATAAGCTTCTTGTTTGTTTTGTTGCACTTTTTAATGTAATATTTTGTGTTTGGTGTTTTAACTAAAAGAAATTTTGATGTAAAGTTTGGAAGTAAAATTAAAACTTTTTAATGTAATATTGTTATATTTCCTAATATGTAGTTCTTTGGTGAAGTGATTAGTAAAATTGCGGGAAACAAAAAATATGCATCCATAGCGAATCTTGAGTTAATGCAATTCTTTCGTACACTTGCTTTTATGAGTTGTATGATTAATGTTTGTTCTTGAAAAATATGGGCAACAAAAAAAAAACATTTTAAAAAAATTGTGGGAAAAAAAAAAAGTTTTTTTTTATAAAAAAAAAGCGTATAGCGACGGTTCAAACCGTCGCAAAAAAGTCTAAAAAATTCGTAACACAGTGACTTATAGCGGCAGTTGTGAACCGCCGCAAATGTTAATAGAACCGACGCTAATGACCTAGCGGCGGTTATTCCGACGGTTGAACCGAACCGCCGTTGCATGACCTAGCGACGCCGAATATACCGACGCTTGTGAACCGCCGCACTTAGCATTTAGCGGCGGTTTGAACCGCCGCTAAATGCAGTTTTGAACCGCCGCCGCTTGCTGTATTTGACGTAGTGAATCTTTCTCTATAAATATGAGATATCATTGGAAGAAATACAAACCGTCCTACCGAACTACTGATATATTGTTCTATGATATTGCGCTAAGACTTTGAAATTCTGACACTCTAGATTTATCTGTCTTTCATTGTCTTTGTGCAATTGCGTTGTATTTTGTAAACACCTCTGATAGTATATCAAGTGTGTGATATTTACTCATTCTTATCATCTTTGTAAGTTTGAGAAGTCTCTTGTTTCGTATAACTTGAGCATTTGAGAAGTCATTTACTAAGTTCTATAGTTTTTATAGAAAACAACTTGAACATCTTCCTAATATATCCACACACATACATGGTGCTAGAGTGCATGAAGGTGACTGGGAAACTGTTGGTTCTGTAAAACACTATATATATATAATATGCGAGTATGGGGAGAGGTGGGTACCAAAGTTCAAAGGAACCAAAGTTAAAACATAAAATTATAACAAAGTTATAACAAAAAAAGAATGGATTAAAATTTAAAACATAAAATTTAGAGTAACCAGAGTTCAAAGGAAATTTATAGAGGGGCAAAAAAAAAAGTTGATAGATTTTGTGGGACACAAAACATATTTAACTCTGAACTAAAATTAGTGTGGCGATTGAGTCAGTTCGCAAATTGTGAACTTTTACATTGTTTTATCCCTTTGTAATCTAGCAATTTATGTTATCCGTTTTTCAGTCATAAGACTCATAACTCAGTAATGATTTTTATCCATTTTTAAATGTTTTGATATGATGTTTCCAAGATGGTAGTGAATGTTTTAGTGTTTTTGTTGTTCTGATGATTGTTTTATGGTCATCTCAATGCATTAACGACGTTAACTCTTTTAAAGATACAATTTTAGATTTATCAAAATAGGCTAGCTCATATAGACCGACTCGTATAGCAGGGAAAATTTCCTTTCCGCCCCAACAATTAACCTTTCAGCCCTACATTTTTGATAATATTCCTATTTTATCCTTTATTTTTACAATGTTCTTTTTTTAAAAGTGTTCCAGAATTTTTTTTATTGATACCGGAACACTTTTAAAAGTGTTCATGTATGTATTTGTGCTTAGAAAACATATTTTATTAATACCGGAATATTTGAAAAGTGTTCCGATTTATATTTGTGTCCAATTGTTGATACCGGAACACTTTTAAAAGTGTTCCGGTTTATATTTGTGCCAAAAACATATTTTATTGATACCGGAACACTTTTCAAAGTGTTCCAGTTTGTATTTTCGTCTATATTTTATTGATACCAGAACACTTTTAAAAGTGTTCCGGTTTGTATTTGTGCCAAAAACATATTTTATACAAATCGGAACACTTTTAAAAGTGTTCCGGTTTGTATTTGTGCCAAAACATATTTTGTTGATACTGTAACACTTTTAAAATTGTTCTAATTTGTATTTGTGCTTAGAAAATATATTTTATTGATACCGGAACACTTTCTATTTGTGCCCAAAACATATTTTGTTGATACCAGAACACCTTGTAAATTGTTCTGGTTTGTAAAAAATCGCGGAGGAGGCAACACCACAGCGATACATTAAAGGCGAGAAATCGGAACACTTTTGAATAAGAATTTCAGATTTTCTTGTAAATTTTACAAACTGGATTAATATTTGTTTATCGGAACACTGCCATTAATGAGTGTGCACGGATCCCGAAAAGGTTGAGAAGAAAAACATCATAAACGACAACAATTCCATATTTTATTTGCAAACCGGAATACTACACTTTTTCAAAGTGTTCAGGTAAAATTAACATACCGGAAAAAAAAATACCTTACTGAAATAGTGTTTCGGGGGGTGTACAATTTTTCAAACATGTTGGGGTAAAAGGATAAATGTTGGGGTAGAAAAAAAATGATAAAATGGCAAAATAAAAAATGATAAAATATACTAGAGTAAGATAATGGTAGAATGGGAATATTTCAAAATATGTTGGGGTAAAAGAATAAATGTTGGGGTAGAAAAAAATATTCCGTATAGCCGAAATAAATTTAGAGATTGGACCTTAAAATATTAGCCCGAATGTTTTTAGGGGTTTACCTCAGTCCAAAAAAGTCCAAATTTAAAATATGCAGTTTTTGGCTCGGCCAATTTTAACAGCTCCGGAGTAGTCAAAATGGGTTAGATCATATACACCGGCCCGCCGAGCACGGATAAATATAGGGCTTGGGTTTTAAAATATAAGCCCGATTAATTTTAGAGTTTTTTAGCATGGCAAAAAAATTCTGTATTTATATATGGATTTTTTGGCCCGAACCAATAAGGCTCGAAGCCCAATCGGGTCGGCCCGCTGAGGGTCGGATAGTCTGTTTAGACAGCTCTAGTTTTGTCCAACAATTAAAGGAGAATAAAAAATGAGAGTTAACTTATGAACTGAATTTCAATGTTTTTGTTATTCTAATGATTTTTGTATGACAAAATAAGTATTTTTATGGAGCTCGTGTCAAGCTCGGATAATTAATACTAGCAACTTTAAATAAGTTTGTATAACTCATACATGCGTGGGTAACAATATTTGCACTCGTACCTGTACATGAACTTTTGAGGTATCATAGTACTCGTACCCACACCTATTACCCACAATTTTACTAAGAATAAACTGATCATAAAAAAATTAATTACAAAAATAATAGTATTTGAAATCTTTTGCAATTACCGCCAATTTAATATTAGAAAGAATTTTTTTAAAGAAAAACAATTAACGTAAAAATATATGTACGTGTGCATATGTTAAATTTGCCATGTTGAAATTTATTTTGCCATTAATTAACAATTAAATATTTACTGAATTATACTTTTTCAATTTCAAATATTACAGAGATCAATTTTAATATGAACAAATTTTGTAAGAACTAAAGTAAAAAAGTGGTATATATTAGCAAGGAAAAAGATAAAAAAAAAAAATAATTTTACAAAGACTAAAAGCAAACAATATAAAATATATTTGTATGGACTATTTATATGTTTAGGCTTTATAATTGAAGAACAATTGAATATTTTCTATTAGAAACTGAATGGTAATTTTTTTATTGAGCATTATTTTCTATTTCTTGTTTATGTAAACTAAGAGCATTGTATTTGTGCACATTATAATATGACTAGTAGACAACAAAGGAACATCTAATTATTATACATCATATATTTTTATATTTCCACTTCAATATATTAATTCTAAATATTATTCGTACTATTTTAAACTTAAGTTTATCACATATGTAGGTGGTGGAGTTAGACTAAATATTTAGGTATATTTTGGCAGAGTTTGAACTTTTTCTATAAAGGGAATATTAAGTGAAAATACTTGTTAATGAGAAGATGATAGAAAAACACAAGTAAATTTAACATTTTCAGCTCGCATTTTTATTCAAAATCAAGAGAAACTCAAGAAATTACAAAACATCTGGTTATTGGATTTTGTTAAACTTGTAGGTTCACTTCATACCAAAACTTTGATTTGAAGGATTTTTTTATAGAAAAAGATATAAATTCAATCTAAAAATTCATTGACCATTAACATTTGAATAATATATTATTAAGATTAACAGTGTTTAATAAAAATGTAGAAACCCTTAATTTTATTGGGTTTCAATAACATATAAAATAACACTAAAAGGAGTTTATAAACTTTAGACAAAGAGGCTACAAAAACGCTACATGACAATCTTGTGTAAAATAGTGACAAATATGTACAAAAATACTAGTAGTTAACAAAAATATGTATATATAATTATTAGAAATGAAAATTTTGGGACAGGCCACGGCCCTCCACGTTGACCCCCTATTCACATGATTAATAAAAAATTTAGATTTAATTGCAATTTTGGTCCCCCTATTAATTTTACAAGATATCCACAATTTTGATTCCCCTATTTTTAAAATCAATTATTCTTACTCCAATATTTTTATTTTTATTTTGCACTTTTGTTCCCCATCCCATTTTTTAACCATTTGTCAGGAAAACGATGATGTGGCAATATCCACGTGTTAAAGAAGAACATCCACATCAACGTTTTTTAAAAAAGCTGACGTGAGAGTCTGTGTAGAATATCACGTGTCAATAAAGCCTACTGTGTCACTGCCACATGGACATCCGTTAGTTAACTAACAGTTGACCTAACGTCTAGGACGACTAAAACCAAAACACAAAATTAAGTGGGGACTAAAAAGAGTAATTTTAAAGTATAGAGACCAAAACCAAAATTTCCTATAAAACTGGGGACCAAAAACATATTTTACTCAATTATTTATTATTTTATTATAAGAAAAATTTGTTTTCTAAATTCATAAAATATTTGTTGTATTTAGTTTATGATATGATCTAAATACATAAAATATTTTACGAATCTAAAAAACAAATTATTTTTTTATAATAAGGACCGGATATGGAAATATCTAAACTATAATTATATCTAAATATATTAATTTTATGATAATTTTAAAATGCAAATATTCTTTCTAATAAATACATGAAATACAGTGATATTTAGAGAATTATTACAAAACTAAACTTAATTTATTACTTAACTTCAATGTGACAATGTCTTACAAATTTACAACCTTAGCAAATTCGAAATAGTGATACCCTATCTCTAACCTAAGTAAGACTTGGCAACCAATTGTTAGTTGGTTCAGTGGTGATTGGCGCTGAACTTGGTAGGGAGTACCACGGTTCGATCCCCCGCAACTGCGATCGAGAGGGGACTGAAACCACTTGATACCAGAACTGACCCCGAACCAAATTCAAGTGGTGAAAACCAAAAAATAATAATAAGTAAGACTTGGCAATGTGGCAAGAAACGACGTAGCATTTATGAGTTTATTGGTCACGGACTAAATGATTCCTAAATGTGGAAAAAAAGAGCAACACATGTGACAAAGTGTCACATAATGTTTACCTATTTACCTATAATTACCATAACGAACATTACAGGTAACGTTATCTCTGCTTCTTCTGGGACACGGTCAGTACGGTCAGGCATCACTCTCATTCACAACACAACTTGAATAATTAATTAATTAATTAATTAAATATGACGTGAAATGAGAGCAAACACTAACGATATTTGACTAAGGAAGTACTTACACAACAGTGCATGTTATCATGCAAGCAGTTACACTCTTCAGATAGATAGAGATTACTCACAATTCATTAAAAGTACTATATCTAAGTCAACATGCATGGTGAGGAATATTAATTAATTAATTTAAATGATAATGTTAAGCTTTTTTAATTGAATGACAAATAAAACAGAAATGTTAATCAATTAAGTATTCAAATAGACATAGATATTTATACGTCGACATCAAGAATTTTAGAATTATTTCAATTTATACAGTGAATCTTAATTATTTGAATGTAATTACATGAAAACAAATATAAAAACACTGATTTGTGATGGATATAAGACATGATTAGAAAATGTCGATGCTTTAGAAAGATTTATGGAGACATAATTTAAAAGTTTTTTATTTAATGAAAAAGTTTATTTTTTAAATTTACTATAGAATGAATGTATTTAGACAATATTATAAATTAAATATATCAATTTTACAATAAATCTAAAAAGTAAAATTTTTCTTATATGAGGACTAGAGGGACATGAATTCCCTGCAGTAGTTATTTGCCATAATTTCACGTTGTAGCTAATTTGAGTTGTTGATCATCAATCAGAAGGCTATATAATTACATATCATCAAAATCGAGTAAAATTCATCATGTCCATCTGTTTCAGATCAGACGGTTCAGGTGAGTAACTGCGTCACGCAGTTACTGCACCAAATCCGTTTTTGGACTAGAGGGAGTATTATATATAAGAGAGTAAAGAAGTTACAATAATACATAATTTTTAAGTAAAATTAATTATGTAGAAATCTTGCTATTTTCTTGGAGAGATAGTTTATAAGTAAAAGAATTGAATGTCAACATACATATATTAAAATTTTAATTATGTGCATGTTTCTTTCACGTAGCAATCTCTTACTTTTGAAACTATGTTAGTATGCAAATTTCTAGTTAAATATATGGTATTAGGTGAAGAATCATAATATATCTTAATTAATTAGTTGTTTTTTACAACAGTAGATCTTATTATTTATTTTAAGTTTGAAGAGCTTTTTAATTGAGTAGTCAATATTATATATGATGAATATATTGAAGGGAGGATATATATTATGAAACTGAAGTGAAATCAGGGTTTGTCGTATTCATTGGAACATAGCCAACATGTGAAGATTCTCAGAAAGTGAGAGCCAGCTTCATTATGGTACAGATCCTGGCTTTACCACGTGCATTTACAGTTACTAAATTTACCTCATGAAATTCAATGCAACAGTAGTAAATTTCATTATCACTGCCAAAGAAGAGTGGAATTTTTTTATTTTTTATTTTTAATGGCAAAGAAGAGTGGAACCTATCTTGAGAAAGTGACTGAAAATTGGAAAATGGTGTATTTGAGATAAATACATGTATTAACACATGAAGATGCAGTGTCAAATATGTATTTGATCCAAAGGTAGTCCTTCTATTATAATGAATTTTAATAAAAAATATTGTATTTTATCTCTATTTATTATTGTACAATTCATTTTTTACTAAAAATGGTATAAGACCCACCTTTAGACTATTTTTTAATGGTTCATATTATATAGATCTAATAATTGTAACCTTTGACAAGTTTGATTGTATAGCTAGATAGTTTTGGGTGGTATAGCAGACGTGGTTTAATTTTGTTTTGGGTTGAGTTACATATACTTATTTTATTGTGGTTGGTCGAGTACTTCTTGTACTTTTCTCTTTTTATATATATTTAAATTATTATTTACCGTTCAAAATAAAAATATCTAATAAGTGTAAGGGACCTTTTGGCATGCTGCTATTTAGTCAATCTATATTTCCTGAAACGACCTAATCTTTGTTGGAGGAATGTCATCCGTTAAATATTTGGTTGATAGGGCGAAAATTCTTTTTAGGAGGTGGTATTTGGCCAAAAACTCTGGCCACTCCTGCTCTTTATATGAATAGGAGGTGCAATCTTTTTTATGCTGAAGTCGTTAGAGTATTGTGTCGTGGTGAGCCCTTAATCTTGGAGGACTTGGAAGGTTATGAGCCAATGTAGAGTCCCTTTTTTGTACTATATGACATAAAAAAAATTAGTACGTTGCTTCAACGTGCAATATGCCAATGTAGAGTCTGTTTAAGCAGCTATGATGGATTGCACCATTGAAGTTATCCTACATTTTTGCCATAATATATAGCTAGGTTAAAATTTCAACTAATTGATTTTTAGAGAAGTGTTGAAGATTGCCTTTGAATTGCATGATCAAGGTGCTAGTTGATGCAGATTTTTGGCTTGGTAGCAGGCAGGTGGCGCCAGGCGCCCAGGAGAGGCCAGTTTGGCCTGTGGCTTCTGTCTCCTGGCGCCAGGCGCAGGGGAGTGGCGCTAGGCGCGTGTTCGCAGATATATACCCTCTGTTTCAGTTTTCTGCATTCGGGGTGAGAGAGAAAGTTAGGGTTTTGAAAGGGGGTTTTCACCAACATGGAGGCTATGGTTCAAGGGGGTTTCTCTTGGGTTAATCCTAGGGTTGGGTACTCTTTCTAACACCTTGTAATTGCTATCAATTGAAATCTCTTGGTCACGGGAAGAGATTTGGGAAAAGGGTAGAAATTAGGGATTGTCTAATTTCTTGTAACTCTTGTATATCTCATTGTAATCAAGTTTGAGGAAGATGATTGATAGTGGAAAGGAGAGCTCTCTCCCCCAGATGTAGGTTCGTTAACACCGAACCGGGTAAACAATTTCTATTGTGATCTTTATTGCTTTCATTAGTTTTAGCTTTGGTTGATTATTATTGCTTGGTTATCCATTGTTGTTGTTGGTTGCTTTAATTGTTTTGCCCCACACACTAGTTAAAGGATTATTGGTGTGTTTTTGGTTCGAATTCACAACAAGAAGGAAATATAATTCCTGTCTTTAAGTGTTCATTGAGTTCCAAGGTTTTTCATGTCTTGAGACACATGCATTGCACATTTTAGAATTAATAAACTAAAATACCAATTGTCAATTACAAAAGAAAAGTAAAAAGGAAAAAAAAAGTTTAAAACTAGGACATAGTTTTTGAGTGCATAAACTAGAACATATAAAAAGTTGATAAACATTTTTTTCTCCCTAATTAATTTATATCACCAACATCTTATTGCATTCTTGAGCTTCAAAAAGGTTGGTTCCCTTGTGTTGATTCCAGTTTAGGATCCATGTTGTTCATTGCACTCATTGAGTGTAATTGTTGATCTCTTTGTGAAAATCCACCACCACCACCACTTGTACTATTACTCATGTTTCTCACCATTCCTCCAACACCAAGAAAATCTAAAGTCAATTTATCTGACCCTCCAAAGCACAAATTACCAAGACTTTGTTGTGACATCTTTTTGTTGTTCTCCTCAACATTATGAAACTGACCAAGGTTATTATTATTATCATATATTGAAGTGCTTCCATTCCCAAGAGAGTTCATCAAACCATGTAGATGTTGATTTTGTTCATTTTCCATGCTTGATCTTATTCCTTCATTAGATTCTACACCACTGTTATTGATATTTGATGTTGTTGAACCAATTTGAGAAGCTTTTTGAAGCAATGCAGTTGCCGACATGTGAGGCGCCGACGATAACATGTTCTCTTGTTGCATTGATGAATTACCAAAAAGTGAAGAAAAACCTTCATGATGATGATGATCATTTTGATGATGTTGATGATGAGCTTCACTTATATTATTGAATTGATCATGCAATGTGTTGTTACTATTTGGAAAGAAGCTTAGGTTAAACGGCGATACCGATGAAGAAGATGTATTATTATTGGTATTACCTTGAAGATCAGGAAGTTGCATGAGACCATGATGAAGATGAAGTTGTTTATTTGAGAATGGTCCTTGAAGATGATCTTGTTGAAAAGTTTGATTTGGATCAGTTATGAAAAAAGGTGAAGAAGACATTGATTGTTGTTGAGGTGATTGTTGTGTTTGTTGACCAAATGATGATGATGATGCATGCAAAGGTGAGATTAAATGATGTTCAAATTTTGGTGTACAAGGAATATTACCTAGGGTTAAGATGTTGTTTGTGGAAGGTTGTTGGTTTTGGTTTAGGGTTAAACCCATGTGGCTTGTGGAAAATAGATGAGTTGCTAAAGGGTTCATGTTGGAAGGGTGTCTTGCATTTTCATGTGCTAATGCATCACAAAAAGCCCTATGTGTGATGAAACTATCACGCCTGCAAAAAAAAAATATAACATTGGAAATAACAAGTTTGTTATAGTTAGCATCTATCTATAATGTTGTGAGCAAAAATTCTATTTATGCAAATTGCACTAAAAATTATTCAAACTTATTTTATTTGATATACATGGAGACAAATGTACACTTTTTGTTTTAAACAAACTAGAGTTAGGCATGACTAAGCAAGATATTTTAACTATGTATAGACCTTTTTTAGTATGTTAGAGAATTTTAACTATGTATCCTTTGGTTAATTTTTAGGGATTGAACATTAGACATTTTTTAAAGGTAATAAATTGGATAAAGTTTCTCTCATGCACTTAGATTGTCCAATTATATCATTTCTAAATGAAGTTATCCAAAGGGTGACCTTACCACGATGAAAAACAAAAATGAGAAGATGATACAATTTTTTCTAAATCATAATTCAAACTAAATTTTTTTCATCTGCAAATCTTAAACTTTATACATAATATACTTCTTCCACGTTCCAATTCATATCACTATATTTGGGACCAAAAACCTAGCTAGTGACTACACAAGCAAAACAACACCACAAAAATTCTACCAAAACAATGATCAAATTAAATCAATTAAAAGTGAGATAAAAAAAATTAAGGTTAAAATTGGAACATAGTTATATTAATTTTCGTGCATGTATTCATGTAAGCTGTCTAAAAAAAATGGCTCTGTTCCAAAATATAACGAAAAATGAGTAAAAGAAGTTTGATGTATTTGGTTAAAGATTTACACTAAATGAATTTATTTTTATTGACCAAATTTTATTTATATTTTGGAACGAAAAGAGTATATGTATTAGTATTTCTAAAAAACAATTAAGGATAGAAAGTGGAAATTAGGGATTAAATAATGTGGACATATTTTGATATAGATTCCATCTAAGCATTAAACAATGAGAAAAGAGGGCCCATGAGATTATTCCAAAATCTTATATACACCAACAACTCCTTATCGAACTACCACTTTGAGTCCTCTCTTTGATGACTCAAATGAAAGAAATATTTTACAAAATTGATGAAAGCCAATTATCAAAACCACAAAATGGGGCCACCCCCAATTAATGCAAACTGTCTCATAAGTTTGTCCATTTCCTACCATTTTATATAATTCTTGTGAATACGATCGTACTATTTAAAGGGTGCTATATTCCCGGAAAATCTTTGAGAAAACATGAACAGTAGATATGCAAATTTAATGCTAGAGAATTTTTGCTTAGAATTTTTGCATTGATGCATAACTCACTTGAAGAAATAAATAAACCATTGACCATTATTTATTAACATTGTACAATGAGTAAAAAAATGAACATTGTACAAAATATATAACATGGATCCTCTACAATAATATGGTGTAATCGAAGATAAATCGTTAAGACAGAGTAATATTATTTATCTTAATTATCTAATGGTATAAATACAATTGCACCATACAACTATAGAGGATCCAATTATATACACAACTCACACAAAAAATTCATCATAAAAAAAAAAGTGGTTTACACAAAAAAAATTGAACAATGTGTAAAATTCCAAGACAAAAGAAAACAAAACCAAGCAAGTTCAACTCATGTGAGAACAAACACACAGTATCACACAGTGTCCTTTTAACAACATGTGAGTGAATGGGAATAAGCAATAAAGGGGCGTTGTTCCCAAGGTACATAAAAAAAATAAGTTAAGTTTATTTTAGTTGTTTTGTGTTTCTAATTATTTTGCTAATGAAAAACATTTCAATTTTTGAACCAAATTTGTGCAGTGTGCTCACGTGCAAGCAGTCTACCACACATACAATGCCATATCCTCCACTAAAACCCACGCATAAACTAACACAACAAAAACCTTCAATGGTCTTGCCTCATTTTAACTTTTCTTACGACCATTTTCTTCAAAAAAAAAACAAAATATTTTCAAGAAAATCATTTTCTACAATTACCTTGTCAACTTTATTTATTTTCTTAATGGTAAAATATATTAAAATCAATAATCCAAGCGCAAGGTGTACCCGCATTATAGAAAAAATATACACGCGTCTGCACTAGTCGGGAAAGCAATTACCTTGTCAATTATTTTTCATTTTTATTTAATTTATTTTAAAAAAATTACTCAAATCTATTATTATTGGCATTCATTAGAAACTAATTATAGGGGAGCTGAGTTGAAAGTGTTTGTTGAGAATGCAGCTTAGATAACATTAATTAATTATAATTAGCTCAAAAAAATTATCTTATTACATTATAATACTTGAAATTGTCAAAAAAAACTAAGAAATACAGTATTAATTTAAAACTTTGCTAGCAAACTTAAAATTCATATATAGATCAAACCAAAATTTAAAATAAATGAAATATCAATTGTATTGCAGTTTTGTCAAAGAAAAAACAATCGAATGAGCTAAACTAATTTGTGTTACCACAAATTATGTTTCTTCAAAGTTCAAGTTTTACTAATAACGTGAAAGAGATTCAAATTGATCGATTTTTGACCTCGTATTAATCCAATTGAATGTTTGAGACAATGTCGAATGTTTGTTTAATTTTTCATTGTTTTTGCAATTGATTTCGAATATCTTTGTACTCGATCTAAATAAATTGAATTGAGAAATATTATGAAATGAAATCAAAGAATATAAGAGATATTCGAACTCAATACAAAATATGATAAAATTAAGAAGAGAGGCAACCAAATGCTAGAAACAAAACAAAATAAGATGTTTGCTTTTATAAAAAAAAAATGATTAGAAAGTTAGTTTGTTACCTTGAGAAGAGAGTGCCACAGTCACATCTATACTCTCTAGTACCACAAGTTTTAGAATGAGCTTTCCAATCAGATTGAACAGCATACTTCTTAGAACACTTTTCACATTTCCACTTTTTCTCACCATGCTTTCTAGAAAAGTGCTTCTTAATTCCAGTGAGGTCACCAAGTGCCCTTGAAGGGTCATGGTGAACACAAGATGGCTCAGGACACAAATAAACCTTTCTTTTTGGCTCTTTGTTACTCTTTTGCTTTAGTTTCCAAGGTAAATTGTGTCCTCTTCTATGTAGTTGCAAATTTTGCTCCCTTTGAAACCCTTTTTGACACACTTCACATACAAATCTATTTGTTGCCATTAGTGTCTTTGGAGATAGTGCTATCACCTCTGCATCTGGATCTGTAATTCATTGAAATATATTTTAAAAAACAAAAGGCCAAAAATATGTAAAAAAGTTACACAGCTTTATGGTTCAATTGCATGTTGAATTCAATTGAGTAAGCAAGCACTAATCAATAATTTATAAAAATAAAAGTTGTTTAATAGTAACTAAAGAATAATTAAAAAAAGGTTGAAGATTAAGCAAGCACAAATCCAATAGTATATATATAGTGAAGAGCTTTTTCCATTTTTTTCATGTAAAAAAAAAAGAATATTGATTTTTTCCATTCCAGAATTTGATAGCCCTAAATGATATAATTCAAGATTAATTTAGGGTTTATTTCTCAAGATTGTTTTTTGAGAAGAAACCCATAAATATTTCTCAAAAGGGTAATTTTTTATGTAATTATAAATATTTTAAGGTAATGAAATAATGAAGAATGCATAGAGCTACTTGCATGGTGTTCCAGGTTGATTCCTTCTTTTTTTCTGAGGAACTAAAGGTTGAGCAGCAGTTGATGAAGCATCTGTTGAAGATTGATGTTGTTGAGTAATCTGACTTTGATTTTCTTGTCTAATTTCCAAGAAAGGTGTAGATGATGAAGAAGCAGCCATGTTTTCTTGATGCAAATCTGAAATTTCATAAATTTCTTTGTCACATATATAATAATATATATGTGTATGTCACAAATTAAATTCCATGTTTTCTTGTCTCTCGGAAACTATAAAATAAAAAAAGTGAAAACAAAAAAAAAGTAAATAACCTGAATTTTCCTTGCTTTCTTGTCTCTTTGAAAAAAGCTTTTGAGAATAAACCCAGAAAACACCAAGAAGAATTTGTATCTAAGGAGACAACAACAATCCTTAGATAAAAGAGAAGAAAACAATAAACTTATGAGTAAAAATTTTGCTTCACCTCACTTTTTATTCCTCAATCATTTGATGTTTTCTACATAAATAATAGTAATACTACTCAACATATACTTGTCCACCCATACATATACCATACCCATATCTCTTTCTCTTTCTTTCTTTTGTCTCTTTCCTTTGCTTCTATATACATTTGCAAATTAAATGAAAAATTATTTAGCTAAGGTGGTGAAATAATTATTTTTGGAGGGTAAATTATGTCCCTATTATTATTGTGTAACTCATGAACAGCACACAGGCTAATGTGATTTTTGGGGCCACACCGACCTGTGTGTGTAGGCCTTACACTCTTGATTCATATCTTATTGCCAACAAGCACACACAAGTTGTTTTTTCCTTATTTTTCCTGCCATCATTTGTCAGATATTATAATTAGAATATATGTTTTATTTGTAATATATTCTATCAACTTAAATTAAATATCAAGTTGGGTCTTTCTGAATTTTCAATTTTGGATATATATCAATTTGGTTATTAAAAATATAAAATGAATAGTAATTTAGTACTTCTTTATTATTGCACATCAATTTATATATAAGAAAAAAAGAATAGTAATTTGTGTTGATTTTCTGTATGGTTGCGATGTTCGTTTGATTTTTATTGAAAGGTTAATTTTAGTTAATTACATATTAAATCGATAATTTGGGCATTACCGTTACAGATCCGGAAGCATGGATATTTCAGTGACTTTAATTTTATCATATTATTTGTAGTAAGCATTTAGTTGTTGTATGCTATTAATTTGGATGCTATGAGTTTGTTTGCATATTCATCATTTACATTTTTAGCGAAATTGAATATATGATTGTATTTGATGTACTCTATCAATTTGAATGAATAAATATCATTTTATTTTTATCAAAAAAAAATGAAATCTAGTTCAATACAAAAATAGAAAAAGAGTATAAGAAATGCTCTTAAATTAAAATAGATGATAAGAAAAAGGAGGAGGAAGCAGACAACAAAGTAAACCGCTGAGACTTCTTAACACACCCCTTCGTACCCAGCATTTTTGGGCTTGGTGCGCGGATATGAATGGTGGATAACTCAATCAGAAACATGATAGCAGGTGGCCCAGCGAATCGTGGAGAGGCTTGATATCATCTTAAAATCGAGTATCGGATCTAACTTATCTTTACAAAACTGACTTGTAAAGTAAATATTGTCTCTTATTTATAAACACATACTCAGACCATCTTGCAACTGATGTGAGACTTTCTTAACACAAAGATGACACGAGGTCCCACCAGAGAACCATATGCAAGAGTAGCATTTAGCCCGATCCACATATTAAATTATGATGGGTTTAAAAATAAAACAACTTACTTAATAATAATATCAATTTAATTATTGTTGTTGTAGATTGTCGATAATTTCTTTGGGTAAAAAATATAATTCCTCTATCTGTTCAATTTTACATCATGCAAGGCGAGATCAATTTATATATTAAAGGTAAACATTTCAGTGGTTGGTGCCAACTCTATATTGATTGAGACAATTTTGTGAAATACACTATATTCCTTTCTTGAAAAAGTAGTTTAGAATTATATTGTTTATCTAACATTCTTTTTCCTTTCCATATTCATTTTGGTTTGAAATAATTAGCCTAGATGCAGAATCTGCTCTATAATTTGTCTAATAAATAATCCATTCTGAATCAAGCTTTGGATTATATTAATATATATATGCTTAACATATATAATATGATTGGGAATGCATGGACAATTGTTTTATGGTGGTATATTGTTAGGTATATATTGAGTATTTTTTTACTAAAAGGTATATATTGAGTATTGTTATATATTTGTTTAGGCTGCAGATTAATCATATATTATCCTTTGAGCAAACTTTCTATATGAGCCACTAGCTAGATAACGGCTTGACCCCACGTTGTGATCTCTTAAACGATTTATATATAAATCATGTACAATCTCCTCACATGGTTTTTTTACACCAAAAGTATATTGAACAAAAAGGTTCTCCAACTCAAATACAAAAACCAACACATAACAAAACTACACTCCCAACAATATTACTTTTAATTTCAGTAACTTTTAGTCATCAAATATTTTTTGTCATAATATTTTATTCATATTTTTAGGTCGATTTATGTTTGCTCTCGTGTTTTTTAATGAGTTTTCGTATTTATATTTATAATTATTTAAAAATTTCATCCAGAAAAATTAATATTTTTAAATGAAAGATGAATTTTTAATTTCCAAAAATTTCAAAATTTATATTTAATTCATTTTTTGTTTAAAAAAAACATGAAATTTTTAAAGAAATATTTCTATAATTAACTAAACATGACCGTAGAAAAAAAATTGAAAATTTTGAATAATACACCTAGATTTACTTAAAAATAAGGACAAAAAATTGTGATGAAAAAATTTGAGGGATCAAAATTTAGTGAAATTTTTATAGAGACTATTTAATAACAAATTAATTTAAAATATTTATAATAAAAAAAATATTATTCAACCCTATATAATATAAATGAGTATCACACCACTGGGAGTATCCACACACACTACTAGTAATATGTTGTTTTCATGCGGAATTTTCTGCGAAAAATAATCCGCAAGAATATTTGAGGATTTTCCTGCAAATTTAAACCATAACAGGGGAGGTGCAAATTCACAGGTTTTTAATACATGTGTATTGAGATATATCAAGTGTGAGTTAATGTTGAGATATATTACGTAAGTTAAGTCTCACATTAGTTTAAAGAGTTGAAGTTGAGCAATATATAAGTGAGATCGGGACTCATTGACTCAATACCTTAAGATTTTGAGCAAAAGAGTATGTGGAGATATATCAAGTGAGTTAAGTTCTACAATAGTTGGAAGAGTTGATTATGTTGAGCAATATATAAGTGAGATAATGATCTATTAACCCAATGCTTCAAGGTTTTTGGTGAAAGTTGAGCAATATATAAGTGAGATCGGGACTCATTGACTCAATACCTTAAGATTTTAAGCAAAAGAGTATGTGGAGATATATCAAGTGAGTTAAGTTCTACAATATAGTTGGAAGAGTTGATTATGTTGAGCAATATATAAGTGAGATAATGATCTATTAACCCAATGCTTCAAGGTTTTTGGTGAAAGTGAAAGTCACTTGTGTAGTTGTCTTTGGCCCAATGTGTTGATATAACCCAGTGAGACTCCCTGTCATGGCCCCACGGCGGTATTAGAGCTTGGTTCGACTTGAAGGGGAGTAATAAGTGAGTGGTGATGGATCATAGACACAGAGAGACTCACACTTTAGGGGAGATGTTAAGATATATATATATATATATATATATATATATATATATATATATATATGAGTTAAGTCTCACATTAGTTTGAAGAATTGATTTTTGAGATACACAAAAGTGAGAGGGCCGATAAACTTAATGCTTTAAGATTTTGAGTGAAGATGTTGTTTTAAAACTCACATGGGTGATTCAATATTATTCCAATGTGTTGATCCGAACCAGCGAGGCTCCCCCTTAACAGTACAACAGTGGTATCAGAGCTTGATTCGGCGGATCAATAAGTGAATGGTAATATTGATCGTGAACACAAAGATACTCACACTTGAAGGGAGATGTTGAAAAATATCTATTGCGAGTAAAAAGTCTCACATTTGTTGGAAGAGTTGATATTGAACAACATATAAATGAGAAAACCCACAAACCTAATGTCTTAAGGCCTTAGGTGAGGATATGGTGTCAAAAGTCAGTGATACAATTCAGTGACGCTCCCCCTCTGTGCCCCAATGATACCTCTAAAATATGCATGGTTTTAGTAGTCATTTTGTAACCCCCAAACTGCTTTTAGGATGACTGACTGACCCCACAAACCAACACAAGTCTTTTCAGCGAATTTTGTCCTCACTTGCACGTTTTTCGGGAAACTTCCCAGAAGGTCACCCATCCAAAGCTTACTCCAAGTTAAGCACGCTTAACTGTGGAGTTCTTATGGAATGAGCTACCAAAAAGAAGATGCATCTTGTTGGTATAGGTAGTACCCATCAATCCTTATAAGCCTTCCTTCAACCATGCAGTCTCAAACCTGCACAGCTTCAGGATCCCCCTCATTCCGATGTGAATTCGATTTTTTTCTAGAAGCTCCAAGGAGCCGCACATTGTCATGCCTCGTGCACCGGCGACCACTCCATGCACCCTCGTCAGCCTCGGGTGTTACATGCCCACCAGCTTCCGCTTGGTTCGTCCCCGAACCACATCGTACTTGGAGAGGTCTGCTCTGATACCATTTGTAACGTCCCAAACTGCTTTTAGGATGACCGAATGACCCCACAAACCAACACGAATCTTTTCAGCGAGCTTTGTCCTCACTTGCACGCTTTCCGGGTAACTTCCCAGAAGGTCACCCATCCAAAGACTACCTCAAGTCAAACATGCTTAACTGTGGAGTTCTTGTGGAATGAGCTAACGAAAAGAAGATGTATCTTGTTGGCATATGTAGTACCCCGTCAATCCTTATAAGCATTCCTTCAATCATGCAGTCTCAAACCTGCACAGCCTCAGGATCCCTCTCATTCCGATGTGAATTCGGTTTTTGCCTAGAAGCTGCAAGGAGCCACACATTGTCATGCCTCGTGCACCGGCGACCACTCCATGCACCCTCGTCAGCCTCGGGTGTTACATTTTTTTGTAACACTCGGGCCAAACCAACTTAGTGGAGTTTTTGTCTTCCTTAGAAATCGAATACATGCACCTGGGGATAAGTACATTGTTCATTTCATTCGCACTACCACTTGAGCTAGTAGCTCAATTTTAATATGAACCACTTTTGCAAGTGACCATCGTGAATCAATATTTAAAAAATATTTAAAATTTCTGTTTGAAAGTTTAAATTAATAGTCATACTCATACTTATTTTAATTGACTGAATATTAATTTAATTAATACTAATTTGATTAAAAATAACAAAAAATAAAAAATAAAAATTGTATTAAATTAATGTTAATCATGTTATTATTTTAATCGTAAAAATTAAAAATGTTGCAAGTTTTTCTTTTTAAAGAGCATCGTCGACAATAGTCAAAAATTTTAATCATTTTTTAAACGCAAATGATAAATTAATATAAATTTCCAACGTGTAAATCCTATTAATGACCTATTATATGATTCTGATAATTTGTGGGAATAGGAATTAAAAAAGGAAAAACAATAGATAAAACACATGCAGAGACATGTGAGTTCCTTGTTGTAGCTAATAACTCAAGTGAGTACTGATATGACATTAGAAGGACACATGAAGATGGGTCACCGTTGTGGTCCCTCTTCTGTGTGGTTCATTTTCAAAGGAACCTCAAAATTGAGACATGGTGTGGGCTAAAATACCCAAACAAGCACAAATCGTTTAGAAATGGAAAACCATACCATAGACAATAATATCATGCAAAATGTTAACCAATTATTACGTGAAATATTAGTTAAGAAATTAAATAAAGTATAAAAATCTTAAAATTTGTAAAATTTATTTATTTAAAAAAAATGGTTTTTTAATTAATAGTTCGAAAAATACTAGTTAGCATATTAATAACAAATATTCCTTAAAAAAATAACAAACATTTGCATATATATGTATTATTAATGAAATGAATTAAGTTTACTTGTGTCAAAAAAAAACTGCTAGCAACCTTTTTTTTTTCCTTTGCAACATACTTTTTTATGGCTCACTTTAACCGGCAAAACACATGTTGGTCTTCCAATTTTATATGAAACCTATTTTTAAGGTGAGAGTGGGAGACTCCATTAATTTCAATCAATTAGAGAATATATGTTAGAGAAAATATTTTAAAAAATGTTCCTTGTCACTCCTCTAATTTTATTTTTGAAGAAATTATTAATAAAGTTTGACTAAACCTTCACCCCACCACTTGTGAAACTAAAGATAAATTAGGGAAGAATTTTGGATGACTAGGAAAAATTCATCAAATCATTTTTATTTTTATATACATAAAAACATTCAAAAAGTTAGTCACAAATCTTCTCTTCTAACTACCAAACCAAGTTTGAGGGAGTTAGGCTGGTTTTTAAATCATGTCTCAACCTCCTGATGGAACATTAATCGATTCTAGCTGGTTAAAATAAAAATTAATTCAATGAATTTTTTAAATAATCACTATGATGTTTCCAATACAATTGATTTACGTGATTCAGAGTCTTGCCTATGTCCACAAGCATATCTCAACAAATAAGATCACACGTATTAATAGCATTTAGTAATTCATCTCAACTAAGAGTTTTATTATTATTATTATTAATAAAATATAATTATATATAATACTACTCATAAGTCATAACACCATCCACAACTTCCTCTCTGTGGGACGTAGTTGGAGATACATCAAACTCCACGTGATCACTCAAGACGTACCGGAGGAAATCTAATCTTCACAATTATAATTTATATTACTCTCTTGCTTCAAAAAAAAAATTAGATTACTCTTATTTTATTTTGGTGGTTATGAGAAGAAAATGAATTTCATTAATAAATTATACATAATGGATATCAATAGTCTCACATTTCAATGTTGTTTTATTCCATGATAGTGAAATTCTTCAATAATCTAGATAACATTCTTTGACCTCTTTGAATGTATCTCCTAAATATTAACCACTTGAATTATTATTTTTTTTAAATGAATTTATTTTCAACAAAATAATATTAAATTATAAATAAATTAAGCAATGTAAATAGTTATTTTTTTTTATTAATTTCAAATAATTTTATAATTTCTAATATGAATATTTAAAAATAGAGATTTGTGTAGATTAATTTTTTATCTTCCTTGAAGTTCAAATATTATAGTTGTACATGTAGTAACAAGTACAAAATGCCATTTTTATACGTTGAAGGATCTTTTCACGATGTAAACTTGCTACCTTTTAAGATATATAATTGAATTGTTGAGAAAAATAGGAAATTGCTCATCTCAAAACATTTGATGTAATAGCTATATTACATACAAAAGTGGATAAAGAGTGAGAGAGGATCGATGATGATTTTTTTTGTAGCATCAAGTTGACGTAAACTGAAATCTTATCGTACGTAAGAACTTTAACAAGAGTGACATAACAAGTAACAGTTTTTGGCTTCCTAGCTTCCTCTTTCTTTCGTAACTTGTCTCATTACAACTCTTTGTTTTCATACAACTCTTGTTTTATGAGGAAAGAGTCTCATGCAAATTGCATTTGTCTATATGTATCAACATGGGGTTTCGTTTCCATTGGTTGGACTCATTCTTTAATTCAGCTATAGACAACTTATACAAATCAAAAAGAGCATATTGGATGCCAACACTGAAAAAGTAGAGAATTTCTTTTTTTTGGCACCATCTATAATAATCACAAATTAATATAAAAAATACATTCTTAATAAAAAAAAATTCGTGTACTATAGTTTATTCATTAAATGTTTAATGAATGCTTGTGGTATGAAATACCAGTGGTGTAAACTATTGTCATTTTGTGAGTGAAATGCCTTTTTCTTCATCAAGTATCATAAACACTTGCATTCAACTTTTTCCATTTACAAGATTTATTTTTCGAGGTGCTATCCAAAGTATTAGATAGCCAAAGTTTGTTACTTTGTTTTATAAAAGTGTATGTAAGTTTTCAATTTTTTTTCCCTTTTGACATATATAATGAGTTTACATTTCTCAAAAAGCACACTGTTGGAGAATATATTTGCATTGACTACTAGCACTAGCAGGTAGAACAAACATACTAACAAAAAGTTGCAACTTGCAAGTATAAATATTCAATACTCTACAATTAATTAATAATGAACAAGGGGTCGATGCAAGAGCTTTGTTCAATGAGGCTTCTAATTCTGCCATGATTTTTAATACACTAACTCTCCTATTGATCTATCTACCTATAGAGATTATTCATGTCATCAATACATGAATAAAGACTTAATGTACATCAATTTGGCAATCTTACTAATTTCTAGGGCGGCAAGTTGTCTTTTGTACCGATTTCAAAGGTGGCCAATTTGTCTTAATTCTAAATGGATAATTAAGATCGGTACAAAAGGAAACGAAGTGCGAACCTAAGGTGAAAAAGTAGAACACAGCCGATGATGAGTAAAACTTTTCTTTGGCTCAATATTTTAACAATATTGCGGACAATATCTCTCCCATGGTCTTCTCAGGCATGTCCCCTTCTTTGATCTCTTCTGTGGACTCTAGAACAGCAGCATCTAATCCTAGCTTTCTCTTTGCAATCTCATACACATTTTCATCAACTGTTCCCTTTGTCACCAGCCTGCAATGGAATGCATCATAAGAAAACAATAAGGGAGAGCATTAAAAGAGAACCAAGTTCCAAGGTTTAGTATCACAGCAACCCCAAAAAAAACCTCGGGTTAGTGCCTTTCTTTATGTTAATGGAAAGGGAGAAAATGGACAAATACCTATAAATGGTTACAGGCTTTGTTTGTCCAATTCGATGACAACGGTCTTCGGCTTGTCTATCAATCTGGGGATTAAAATCCATGTCATGAATCACAACTGTATCAGCTCCAGTTAAGTTTAAGCCTTGTCCACCAGCTCTAGTGGAAAGCAAGCATGCAAATATTGAAGTATCATTATTGAATGTGTCGACTATTGTTTGTCTCTCTGCTACCTGTGTGCTGGAAGTCAAATAGTAAAGAGTAAGGAAAGCAGCATCTTGTGAACAATACTTGAAATGGCGCACATTTCAGTGACTGGATGATAAAATTCTATTTTGAAAATCATGCAGCACACTAGTAGTATAAAATAGTTGAAATTATATAAAAAAGTTAAAGAACAAGGACATTAACATAAAATTCTCTCTCTTTTTTTTTTACACAACATAAAATTCTATCTAAAAAACCTAAAGGTGTGCATCTATATTCTGGCCACGAAAAAAAAAAAGCTTTCTAATCATAAAAACACAAATATCACGTAAACAATTTTTTGTCAGAAAAAATGAACAAGTAATGCAAATTCGCATCAAGTACAGAAGGTAGAATTAGAGTGCAGGTGTGCAGAAAACGAGGTAGGACAAAATGGTGGAAACGGAGAATAAGTGACATTGTGTTTCTATAAGGAAACAGTCAAATGAACCAAATTGGATCCTCTCCTTCAAAATTTCTCTACATCTCTCTCCTAACACTCTCTCTCTTAAATTCACTCTCTTGATAATTTTATTATTTTTTAATGAAGAGAGAGAATGAGATTAAGAGAGAGATAGAATGTTAGGAGAGAGATGCAGAGGAATATTGAAGGTCCAAGTCCCAAATGAACACAGAAGAAAGTTAACATTTAATTTTTTTTTATTATTATTATTAGCCAAAATATTGTATCAACACATGTATTATATATTTCACAAATTTCCCACGGTGCTGCTATTCTTAGTTTTTCAAGATTGGCTCTATTTTGTATCAAATAATAATAATGATCATTATTATTATTATTATTATTATTATTATTATTATTATTATTATTATTATTATTATTATTATTATTATTATTATTATTTGCCAAAATATTGTATGGACACACATGTATTATATATTTTACAAATTTCCCACTGTGCTGCTATTCTTAGTTTTTCAAGATTGGCTCTATTTTGTATCAAATAAAAATAATGATCGTAGGTTCCAGATTTGTAAACCAGTTATTTCATAAATTAGCAACTTCCAACCGCTTCTATAGCCACTTGATTAGTACGAGTTACTTTAAGAATTTTGTCAAATGTTGTCTGTCTGGTGAGTTCAAAGAAACAACATTGACTAAACAAAGTTTGGAAGGATGAAGAGGAAGGTGAGTGAAACACATTGGTGGTAAACAATTTTGACCTTTCACCAAAAAAAACTTACCTCCCTTTTGGTTGCACTGGGTTGTTCAGGACATGATTCTGTAATTCTGGGAATGCTGAGACAGATTTCAAGATCCAATGTTTGGTTGTTGATTTGAAAAAGGTTCCCATCCAAAACCCAGTCCCAACCAAAACATTATACAACTAATTCTAGGTGTGTTTCCAAGAAGACAAAGATATTGTTGTCAAGGTTATCAAACTCAAATTACCAAGTGTTATCAATGGCAAATATAATAGGTATTTCGACCAATGGGATGGGACGGCTAACAAAAAATTCACCATGCCATAACTCCATTGCGGAAAATTTGACAAATTGATTACTGAAGAGGGAAGGGTGATAGGACTAGGTCCCCTCGCTGGAACCGAATTCGGCAAGACTGAACTAGGTTTTGGCTCACCAAAGTTGGGCTCATTCATCTTGTTGACTCGTAGGGTTCATTTCAAACTAGAAACAATGGGTTTCTTCGTGTTTTCTAGTCTGTAGCTTTGTTTATGCCATGAGCTATGGGGTTGAGACTCAGCATTGTTCACCTCCTTTACTTTGGGATGTTGTGTCTGTGCAGTTGAGTGCTACAACAATAAGGCCAATGGTTTGTGCACTATGGAATCTTCTCATAAAGCTGTAACATCTAGGTTATTTAAAAACACTAAATCATGGTTCATTTTAGGTATATATAGGACAAAATGACCATTATGGATACTATAATACATTTTATTCATGTTTTTTTATACTATAAAATGCATTACCTTCCATCAAGCCGTTTGTAGGTCAACCCAATGACATCCAAAGCCCACTCCAAGATATCAAGCATTGATGTCCATTGACTAAAGATCAAGACACGATGACCACCTTTCTTTAGTGACGGAAGAAGTTCTGCTAAAGCCTATATTAACACGGAGTAGTTCAATCTCAGCATGCCCGGCAAATAACAATGCAAAAACAGTATAGTTGACAATTACAAGATTGAGTCAAAAAAGCCATACCCGACATTTTGAAGAAAGCATAACATATTTATCTGAAAGGATCCCCTTTCTATCATTGATACTATAATGAAGTAAAAGCTGCAAATCAAAAAAATTGCAGCTTCAAATTTAAGCCAACAATATGCAGAAAGCAGAAACAACAATTATCAAGAAGTTGCGTTAATTATAATGCCTGTAAAACCTTGTATTAAAGAATGCAACATTTTTGCAAGTACACTAATCAGATTACACCTAGGGATGAGTAAAAGAAAACGTAACATGCCAAAAACATCGATAAATGAATTGTTGAATACTATTGAGATGGTTACGAGCAAACCTAAATTGACAACATAGTATATAGTAGCTAGAAATCAATAAAATACACTCATGTGGGGATGGTATACAAGCCAGGTAGAAGTATGGAACCAATCGATTTATTTCCTTATTAAATATACAGTTACAACTATTTGTGCTAATGGTGAAGGTTCCTAAAATTTATGTAGCTAACATTAGATTAACCTTAGTCTCAGAACTGTTGCACAGCTGTATTAACTGCCATAACTGATCCTGTTAGTTATATACACTTGGTATGAAAACACTATGGGCCTGTTTGAAACAGTTTTGGTTTTTAGTTTTTAAAATGTGTTTTATAAAAGTGTTTTAGAAAACTATTTTTAAGAAGAGAAAAGAAAAAAAATGTGTTTGGTAATGTAATTTTCAAAACTATTTTACAAATGAGAAAATGAGAAAATTCGTTTGGTTATCTAATTTTCAAAAATAGTTTTGGAGACAAGCAAAGTTCGGAAAAAAAGTTACAGATTTTTTCGCGGAAAAAAGTTTCGATTTCAAATAAATATAATTATGGAGTTTTTTCCGGAAAAAACTTTTTGACCTTTTTTTGCGAAAGTTCCTGATTTTTTCCGGAAAAAATCTTTCCAATCTTTTTCAGGAAAAAAGTTCGATGTTTTTTTCGAAAAAAAAGTTCCCGATTTTTACAGGGAAAAAAATTTCCCGATTTTTTCGGGAAATTTTTTTCAATTTTTCGGAAAAAAATTCCCGATTTTTTTACAGAAAAAAGTTCGATTTCAGATAAAAACAATTCCGAAATTTTTCCCGTAAAAAAAGATTTCCGATCTTTTTTCGCGAAAGTTCCTGATTTTTTCAGGAAAGAACTTTCGGATCTTTTTCGGGAAAAAAATTTCGATATTTTTTCGGAATAAAAGTTTCGATATCAGATAAATACAATTCCGGAGTTTTTTCCGGAAAATGGTTTCAAATATTTTTTTGGGAAAAAAGTTCCAATTTGAAAATTTTCAAAATTAAAATCCAAAATTGAGAAGCAAAACATCTATAACTAGTTTTTGTTTTTTAGTTTTTAAAACACCAAATTTGAAATAGTTTTTAAAAACAGTTTTTAGAAATTGTGCTTCCAAACAAGTTTTTTTCTTTTTCAATTTTTAAAAACTAAAATAGAGAATTTGGGAAGTGTTTCAAACAAGCCCTATATCTTTGTATTAGAATCAGTGAGAAAAATGCAAATCATTGCATTCCCAAAGACACCCACTATCTTGAAATTGACTAAAACAGAACTTGTATTAATGGTGAAAAACAGTATGTATATTGCAGAAGAATTCGCCCATGTAATCCCTGTGCTAAAGCTCCTCAAAGAAGAGTAATTATTCTCAAAGACACACCCACTGTCGAAAAACAGTATGTATATTGCAGAGATTTTGCATTGAGTACTGGGTTTGTGAAGGGAAAAACTAACTAAGGGGAATTCTTAAGCACTAAGGTGGAATTATTAATTTTAAAAAAGCTGCCTACATAACAAAGGGTGGGGCAATATAAGTTTTTCGACATGCAAATACCATAACGAGTCCAACTCTTCCCTGGACCTCGCTATGGAGGGGAGATCTATAGCACCTAATATCCCTTTCTAGTTTGTGTAGCTACCAGCTGAAAGCTATAAATTGAACTAACATCTCGTTCTATTGACAAGTAGGGTTAGGTAACCCTGGAACTTCATTGCAACAGACAACTTCAAATGGAGAAGGAAAAAAATCTAACGAACTACTTGAATTGAACATATTGGTGAAACACAGCTATATGGGGATAGGCAATGACATTGCATTTTCTGAGTAGAAGATTACCCGGTGAATGGAGAAATCATTGTAACTTTTAAGCTCCTCTATAACTCTGTCCATAGTACATTCAAAGCCAAAAGCACCTATTGGATGCAGCTTCCTAGCAAAGCGAACAACATCCTCATCATTATAAATTCTCCGTATCAACAAGGGGTGGTTTGCTATCTGGAATAGGAATGAACAAGATATATAACAAAATGAATAGAGTTATATGAATCCAAAGAGGAAAGATAGCTGGATTTTAAGTCAAAATATAAAAATGTACAGAAGCAAGAACCTTCCGGAACTGAACAAAATAATTATTTATTTGCCGTCGAGGAAGAACTTCAAGAATACTTTTTGAGTTCATATCAGAACATTTTGTTAACCGAGCTTGTGAAAAAGCGCGATACTCTTCGATGGCTTCCCTGTAAGCATGTTCCTGTTGCTTTTCCATTATGACATATTGAACCTGCAGTAACGCAGTGAAGCTTTTACAATACTACCTTTGGTCACAATTATAAGAGAAAAAACCCAAAAACCATCAAAACCAATTAACTTACTTACCACCCTTACACTAACCTTTTGAATACTTTTCTAAATATACCCTTATGGGAAATTTCTGAGACATGAAATGCACTTACAAATATTAAAAAGGCCGTCATTTTAAATGAGGGTAACTTTCCCATAAAAAAACTTCAAAATTCTCTTAAAATTAGGATTGCAGTATATAACAAGTTTATTATCATAAATAAATAGGAAAAAAATATTTGTTGAAGATGAGGAGCATACCAACTCAATGAAATCAGCATAAAAGGTAACAATCATACCTGCTGTGTCTTTTGAACAAGTTGTTGCATTACATCAGATTTCAGACGCCGCAAAATAAATGGCCCCAAGATAGACTTCATACGACTAACTAAATCTCTATCTTCTGCACTTAGTAACTTTTTTAAATCAACATCTTCAGAAGCAAAAATATCAGGCATCATAA
The DNA here is from genome assembly GCA_030408175.1 of Trifolium repens. Lineage (NCBI taxonomy): Eukaryota > Viridiplantae > Streptophyta > Magnoliopsida > Fabales > Fabaceae > Trifolium > Trifolium repens. Next base: position 10,775,360 of record CP125837.1, read on the forward strand.
ACTCTAACATAGACCATAACTCCTGCAACAAATTCATGACAAGACAAGGCTTACTTCAGGAAATACATTCATATTAATGTCAGCAAAACTAACAGATATAGATGACAGAGATTTTGGTAAATATGTAAATACATTATCCGAACATGATATAAAAGACAGGATGGTTTTTCCCTGACAGTAACTATTTCTACATCAGCTTATCACAAACTTCCAAAAAAGTTGTGTAAAGGAACTGTATGATATAATATGGATGAAAAATGGGAAGTTTTCATTATACGACAATACATCAACATTGAGATCAATAATCTACAGATATAATAATAACCAATAAACACAACAAGTTTTGTTAACCTATTTTCTAATATATTGATCAAAAACCTAGTTTCATAAAAATATAATGCTAATGAAGAAATCTGTTAGGCAAGCAATAATGCCTGGTGTGCAGGTAAGACAGTAGTGTGCAGGCTAACAGAAATAAAAATCTACAGGAAATAAAATCAATAAATTTATTTCTTTTCTTTAAAAATGAAAAAGGTCTGACCTGTAAAATGTAACTAAAACACCTAAAACCAACTCTCAAATACTCAAACCTGAAAAAATAAAACCAACTCACCTCTCTCAAAATCACTACAAGTCAAAACATATAACGCTCCAACTCTTCTGTCTAAATAATTATTCAACCTCAACTTTTGTTCCACTTATAGGGTCAGTTTGGATTGACTTATTTTTGAGCTTATGGAAATAAATAAGTTTGTGTATTATAATAAGTTTTTCAAGGTAGTTTATGAGAAAACAACTTATGAAAATACAATTTTTGTCAGTGAAAACTTATGAACTAAAACAAAAGTTTATTTAATTGCATAAGCTATTTTCATAAGCTCAACAGTAAGCCAAATCCAAACGGACCCATAGTATGTTTGGATCAGCGTGTCAATTTTCAATTCCGCACCGCGATTTCCAAAGTTTACAAACATATGCTTAGTCCCATCCGGCATCCCATCCACCCATTTCTTCTACAAAAAGTAATGCAAGGGGACCAGTCATGAGCCTCCCATGGAGGTGTATCTCACAAAGGCAGGAAAGGATATATGGTGGGTTACACTAGAAGATAGTCCATTACCAGTGGAGAGGATACTATTTTAATTCTGCCGAGTCCCAACAAACAGGACACAGCCAACTAAAATAAGAAAATATCAAACATTTCAGCTGATAGTCACAGTCAGTGCATAAGCACTATGATACTATGTAATGTCATAGATTTAAGATATAGCAGACTCGAAGGTAAGTATTTGTATCAGGCTTCAAAAGCTAAACAAGTTTGCAAAAATGTTCTTAGTAAATAACATTGTAATATTGTCCAGCCAAAACATATGGATATTTTGCGTGAGAATAAATTATTCCAATAATTTGTTCAATAACAGAAAACAGTTAAATCAAAAAATAGCCACATTGCAGCAATAATATTCGATACAAAAGTTATACATACATGTAGATCATTTTGAAGTGGTGTCCCTGTCAGCATCAAGCGTTGGTTCGCATTTCGAGCAACAGACATCAGATTTTTCCACCTAAAACTATTTTTGTCCTTCAAAGCATGTGCCTCATCCATCAGCACACAGCTCCACTTCCAACGTTTCAGGATTTTACGATCATCTTTCTGCTGTGCACTAGAGCAAATATATATTTTAAAACTACAATTAACCTATGAAAAAAGTCATATAACTAGCACAAAAATTATAGAGGAAAGAACCTGTGTCGTTCAAAAAGTGAATAACACACAAGAAGAACATTAAATGGGGGAGGCAATCCTGACTTGGACAGAGAGTTCAATTCCTTGCAGTATGCTGTGCGTGTAGCCCCATGATATTGAACAACAGAAAAGGATGGACACCACCTCTTTAGTTCCCTTTCCCAGTTTTCCAAAACAGAAGCAGGACAAACTATAAGATGTGGACCAGAATCACTGTGCAGGTGATTCAACAAAGTCAAATATGTGATTGCCTGAAAACAAAAACATTCAACAAAGTCAAATATGTGATTGCCTGAAAACAAAAACATGCAACATATCTTTCTCTAAAAAGTCCTCTTACAAACAAAAATAGAGAAATGAACAAACAAAAGAAGGACAACACACCTGAACCGTTTTGCCAAGGCCCATTTCATCTGCCAATATAGCTGTGTGAAACATGAAATAAAAAGTCAATCACGGTGAATCACGAGATTCATGACAACCATACTAACCTCTAAAACACAAATAGTCTACCGTAATCAAAACCACAAAGCTTCTAAAAAAGTCACAATGACACTATACACACAATAACGTTCCAATTAACACAAACTCAAAAGCTGCACGCAGCAAGCATGTCATTCCATGAATATGATTGCAATGAAGCATCGCCATCACATGAAATAGTCACAAGATTGAGAAATCCATAATGAAATATCTATCAACTCATACATTCTATTCTCTATTAAAACGCAATAATAAGAAAAAGAAAACATGCAACATTTGTAATCAAATCACCACAGCATAACCAAAAACCCTAAAAATTACCTCCTTTAATACCCTTCCGATACAACAGAAGCAAAAAATTAACACCAACAAGTTGATAGGGCTTTAACAGAGGTTGAAAATCCGAATCCTCAGACCCACACGCAACATCAACATCATCCTAGCAAAATCACACAAACACTTCAAAATCAAAATGCTAAATAAAGTAACAAAAAAAAAAACAAAAACTCCATTTTCTTACAAAACCAAACCTGAGTAACGATTCTAACTGAAGAAGATTCCACCTCAGAATATCTCTCACAAGCAGCTCCAGAAGACCCAAACAACTCTCCCTTCAACTCAACAGAAATCCTCGCACACTTTTGCAAAGCCCTACCAACCAAATCACCTTCATTCCCTTCATCAATTTCAACCTCCACTTCATCTTCCGTTGAATCAATATCAAACACATCAACATTATCACCACCTCCGAGATCATCCTCTTCATCCTCATCATCGATTATAAACCTCCTTCCAGGTCTCGCGGTTGGAGCCGCTTCAACATCATCCACATCAGCATCTTCTAAATCATCGAGACATTCAAAGTTGTTGTTATTATTATCGGTTATTTGACTGATTACTACGCAATCGTCGTCGTCGTCGTCGTCGGAGGCAACGGGTTGGGGTTGGGGTTGGGAAGGAGGTTTATAAGCGAAGGAGTCGAGAGGCGGCGGTGGAGAACGAGGTCGTTTGAGGACTCGTGAGGGTTTGAAAGAGTGATTTTCCCATTCGTCGTCGGAGATTTCGTATAACTCGGGTTTCATTGTGTGACCTAGAAGGTGTTTGATGAAAGATCGGAGAGAGAAATGAGAGGAAAGTGTGTAAAAAAGAGCGATGAGCGCGGGGAATGTAAAGAAAGAAAAAGGAAAGCGTATGTAGTGTACTACTCGATCCACGTTAGGACGTTAGGACTACGGTACCCGTGATAACGCACCCGTCAAAAACTTTACGGATACTCCCAAGTCTTACATAGGCACAATTATTTAGACATAACTCATATAATCAAAAATATTAAAAAAAAAAAAAAATTATCACATTAATTTATATCACTTTAATTTATTTTATTTTAATTTTTTGTATTTATTGTATGTGTGCCTGATACTTTTTATTTATAGTTGTATCTATAAAAATAAAAATATTTTTTCTAAACACTGTACAGCCTACTATTCCTTATTCTTCCCTCTCATTTTCAATTCAACAGTAAATATTATATTTGCTAAATTTTTATAATTGAGTGATGTTTCATTTCAAAAGGATCTTTTTTCAAATACTGTTAATTATTTATTATCTTATTTTTATATGTTTTCTATTATTATTTTTATATTTGTCTATTTTCTTTTTGACACGGTCTATTTTTGAGTTAGATCTTGTTAATGGACAATTCTATTTAAAGATAGATAAGTTAGATCTATGGATAATTCTACTTAAAGATAGGTAAACGTAAAATGTGAGAGGGTTTTAATCAGAAAAAAAAAAGTGAGAGGATTTTATTTCTATTTCTATATTTGCTGTAAATATTTAGTAGTATATTATATTTTAGGTTTAAATGTAATTTTGACTCTAATTTTAACTAAAACTGAATTTCAACCTTTCTAACATTATTTGTGTAGCATTATTTTAACAAAAGTTATGTATTGTACTCTACGGAAGGTCACACTTTTTGTTATTGTTACGGATGACACCATCAATCATCATAGTGTGATTACATTACTGTCACAATTTTTTAGTATCGTTGTGTCCACTTGTGTGATTAACATCAAGTTCACACTTTGGTCACTCAGAACTTCAATGCACCAAAGATATGTGTAATTATGATTATTTAACAAGTGAGTATCATGATATTTTGTGCAATGAAAATGCATATGGTGCTTATTAAGCGTTGAGTTTTTCATGTGTGAACTACACACCTCTGCATCTTATGACGATGACATATCAAAAGTACTTTCAATATATTAGAGGTTAAGGAATGAATGAATGAATTAATGTCAATCTATCATTCAACCTCTTTACATGAAAAAACGTTCTTAATACGTTTAATTTTGGAAATTGTAAAAGCCAAGAAAATATGATCTATGATGTATTAGTTTAATCCTTTATATTGAGAGTTAGTTAGATCATTTTATAAATCAACTAATTTAGTCTCGAGTACAACTTAGATTGTTATAGCATTTCAATTGTATATCTTGTCTTAGAGAGTTAGGAAATCCTATACCATGATTTTGTATCACATTGATACAAACTCGTAGATTTTATAACTCACCACATAGTGACAACAACATGTAACGAGACAACGATGTCATCCTTGTGGAGGCAAAAAAAGTTCTACTAAGAAAGGCAATAAATCTTAGTGTAAGTCTTCCGATTTGTGAAGCATGAAATCTAGTATATGGTGTTTTCCTAATAATTGTAATCGTGTGATGATAATTAAGAAAGTCCTCCTAATGTCAGGGGGCAAACTCAATCAGCAAAGGGTTGATTGAACTAATACTTGTTAATGTAGTGAACTAGTACAAAATTTATAGTGATGCCTCTTCCCCTGACCGTCTCTATTTACTTTTTTATTTTTTTTGCCTTTTAAATTCAACTCTATTTGTTTGTTTTAAAAGAACTTAAATGATTTGATGAATAATTTAATTTAATAAACAAAAATAATTTTAAAAGTTGTTAAAAACGGTTAACACAATTCAAACGTCTCTTTCTTGTGTTTCATTATGAACCTTCAAAACATAGTAATAGTAATACATATTTAGCCATATACAATTAAACTTAAGATCACCTAAATTCTCTAATATACGACCACCTTCTAATTATCTCCGCAAATCATTTCACCTTTTACTTAACTCAACTACTGCTGCTCCTACTTGTGATCTTTTGTCGGTCAATCTAATGATTTTGTAAAACCATCTAAACTTTGATGTGTTATCTTCATGAAAGTCTTACAAGAAATAATCATTCTTCGTCTCTGGGAGAACACATGCCCCTATCATGAGTATTTGTCTACTCATTTGACTAAATTTATATCTCCAAGCTTTTTGTGTGTGTTTACTCATGTGTGTGCCTTTACACTTTCACATTTAAGTATTTTTTACTTGTTTCCTATATAAAAATCTATACTTTTCTGTTCTTATAAAATTAGCAAATTTTAGTTTTCATCTCTATAAAAAAATCACACATTTTCATCTTCTAAAATTTTTATGTTTCGTGTATATTCCCCGTAATGAACAATTTATGTTCATTTTAGTGGCAATGTTATGATTATTTTATTTTCAATATATTTCTATATTATGTCTATATATTACGTTAAATTTTTATATAAATTCATATAATGTTCAAAAATGTCAAACATGTCAAAATTTTGTTCATAAAAAACTAAAAACAAAACAAAAAAAATTGGGGATGAAATCATGTGATTTTTTTATAGGACAAAAACCAAAGTTTGCTAATTTTGTAGGGAAAGAAAAAATATTTAACCCTGGTTTATATTTTACCCAGTATACCTTTTAAGTTGTGACTTTGTCTTATGTTATTTTGTGTATAATATTTCTGGGTTTATGTTACCTTATCTACTCTTGGCATTTATTTAAATTAGTTCACTGTATCTTTTATCTTTTAGATTATGTTTTTTTTTTACAAATCTTTTAGATTATGTTGGTTTCATTGGTTCATGCATATTTCAATTTTAGGTGTTTTATAAGATTCAGGTTTTATTAGTACATACCTCTTTCCCATGCATTTGCAAGGGACAATTTTTATTTTTATTTTTATATATTCATTAAAGTCAACAAAATATTTAGTAATTAAGAAAGTTCAGTGAATAGAAATAAAGACCCTACCAATCATTAGTTGGTTCAGAGGTGATTGGCGCTGAACTTTGTATGGAGGATTACGGTTCGATCCCCAGTAACTGTGATCGGGAGGAAGTTAGAACCACTTACTGTCATAATTAACCCTCAAACTAGATTAAATTAGTGGTGAAAACCAAAAAGAAACAAAGACTCTGGAAAATTATGCATGGCCAATTAATATAATGCACAAGTACACAAACTTGGAATAATAATATTAGATGTAAATACTTGAGTGTTAAATTCTAAAAAAAATCAATAGAATAAAATATTAAAATTTGATTTGGTACAAATCATTTTTATGTAGTTCATAACTTCATTATGCTATAATATGATATGCATATATGATACACCTAAAATAAGATATTAGATATGTTCATGCTATGAATAGTGGAGGAAATTAATTAAAATTGTTAAAACATTAATGTCATCTAAACAAAAAGTAAAACAAAAGGCATAGAAATACATAAATGAGGAAGTAGCAGAAACTTGAAAAGAAAAATAGGAAGAAAATGAAAATTGAAAAAAAAAAATCTCAATCATTTGTAAAATAAAAGAAAAAACACATTACATGTGCAATGAAAGAGATTCAATGCATATTGTGAAGTGTATTAATTAATTGATCAGGTTGATTTGTAAAGTGTTATTGGATAGAACAATATCGAACAAACACTTAATATATTGAACAAATTTTGTCTTGCATTATTTTGGTAGGGAAAAAAAATATTATTTTGATATTTTAGGCAAACTTGTGTAGAACACAAGATGTTATTCAGTTGTTTAGTGGAGAACAATAATTTATTCAAAGTTTATTTGTCATCTATTCCCATACATACTTATTAATATACACTTCTCAATTTACAGTGTAGGAAGATCAAATAACATAAATGATTTCAAAGGTTGTTTGGAGAGTTTAAACTTAAAGGACAAATAATTAATCCTTTGATACCACGATTTTTCAAATTTTCTTGAGAATTTCAAAAATAGATAATTAATGTGTTTTCATTAGGTTGGGAGAGAAGGGTTAAAAGCCAAGATGATTAGGTATCAATGCAGCAATATGGATAGGTACTTAGAGCATCTCCAATATTAAGAGTGATATAGAGTGTTTTATATACTAATAATCCGTATTTTTTTTTTTTATCATTGGAGTTAATGATGTAGCATAGAAGGTATAAAAATTGACGATATGGTATCTTATTTAAGGTACCATATCATCAATTTAATATTACCATTTTTTGTATAACAAATTAAATATAATTAACCACTTATAGTCATATTGTCATCTTTAGAAAGACATAAAAAGAACAGGATGTTATACTAGTTTATTAGTAATTGTTAATGATATACCCGTTACAAATTTTAAAATATATCGAAACGGTTAAGATATTAATCACTTTTTTTCTTATAACCTATGAATTTAATTTAATTTGTAACATATAAATGTAAAGATTTTTTATTTTAATATTTAATAGAAAACATAACTTAATCAAATATATTTCAATTATTAAATAAAATGACACGTTATTATTTATTTATCTAAAAGGTTAAAATTTTAATTATTATTTTCATATAACCTATGAAATGCATTTAACTTGTAACATATAAATATAAATGTTTTTTGAGAAAAAGGTATATGCACCGACAGTGTAAAATAATTTTACACAGTCAACCAATACCAACTATATTTTCCGCCACGTCACCTCACTACACCCCATCTTCTTAATATGACATGACAAAATGATGATTTTTATTGGCTGATCGTGTAAAACTATTTTACATCGTCAGTGCATCTCCATTAAACTCATGTTTTTTATTTTAATAATTAATATAAAATGTAACATCATCAAATATTAATTCAATTATTAAATAAAATAAAATGCATGTGATAAATAATAGTACACGTGTCATGCTCTTATAAAAAGTGTGGGTGGCATTTAATTACGATATAAAATATAGATATTTTAAAATTTTATTATGTGTTATTTTATTTTATCATATACCATTATATCGGTATGAATAAAATTTGGGCCATGTTAACTTGTGCCCTTAAGGCACATGATAAACTATTTTAAAGTAGAAATTTGCATTTAATAGCATAAGAAAATTTAATGTTTAAAATGTATAATTCACAAGATAATATTATTATATTTGTATTCTTAATATGTGCCTCAAGGGCATATGTTAACATTTCCCATAAAACTTTAAGAATGTGTTTTTTTTCTTTTTGATTACAACTTTAAGAATGTGTTTGATTAGAGGGAAATTACAGAAATCAATAAATAAATTTAAATTAATTTTAATCCAAATTCAAATATAATTTTAATCAAAATTTAATGATCAATTTTCATAATTTTTTTTTTCTCCTATTTTTATTTTTTTCCTTCAAATCAAATCACTATAAAGTATAGACTCTAGAGCATGGGTATCAAATTATCAATATATAACCTCCCGCCGTTTACACACTCAAAAAAAAGTCTCCCCCTCACATTCAAATTTCAAGCGCGCATTCCAAAACATTTTAGTTCCACCTCAATTCCAAATTTCAAACATCCAGGGAGTATTCTTAATTAATTTTTGGAAAATGCTAACTCGGGGCACTAGTTAAGGATACTTAAAATAGTAAAAATATATTAAAATGTATGTAGTTAATATTTGAAAAGTAAAAAAGGTGTTATAATTTTCAATATAAAAATTGCTTCTTTTATAACCTTATTTAATGTCCCGGGGCATTAGTTAGCATGACCCTTAATTTTTTTTTGTCAAGAAACATGAGAGTATTCTTCTAGAACTGGAAAAAACAAATTCAATGAATGTTGAGATTTGTTCCTTGGTGTGAATTCAATGAATTATGAGATGTTAAAAAGAAAATGTTAACTTCGTATCTATCCTAAAACTACACAAGGGAGACCAAGCTTTTAGCAAAAAATTACACATGTCAATTTTTGAGACATCCAATTTCAAATGTCTAGCTGGACATACTTCCAAAAATTTAGCTTCTTATAGCATTCATTTTGAATCTAGCCAATCAAAATCTTGTGTTTGGTGAATAGATGGGCCTCATTCCTTTTGGTCCAATTCAAACAAGTCCAACAAGCCTGCAAGTGCATGTGAGTAAACTGTCTTTTGCAGAGACTTTGACCCATCATTTTCATTGCACAGTTTTGAAAGTTGCAAACACAAACAACACACCACACCTGCAATTTTTTTCAAATTCAAAATTCAAATCCACCCTTTGTCTATTCTGTCTTGGCATCTCTCTCCCCCCATAACTATTCTTCTTTCTTATCCTTTTCTCCATTTTTCATTTTATTTCCTCTCTTCAGCCATTTTTCCTCTTCTTTCCGTTTCCTTAAAACTTTCTCACCTTCACAGAGGCACCGATTTGTTTAGGTAAGGTTCTATCATGACACAATTTGTAGAGTTGAATTTGTTGCAGATTTGTTTAGGCACCGATTTTTTCTTTCTGATTTTTGCAATTTTCCATTCTTACAGATTCTCCTATAGATCGTTTGCCGCCGACGGGCTTTATGTGAAACTAAAATGCCGCAGACAAGGAATTTTCGGACAAATACGATTCTTTTCCGGTAACACTTAAATTGAATTCCTTTCTTTTTCAAAATACCTAATTTTTAATAGGCATCTATTTTGTTTCATTTGTATTTCAAATTCTAATCCCTAATTTTGTATTTCTTTGTTTTATTTATTTATTTGATAAAATCTCTTTGTTTTATTTTGTTTCAGTTTTTTTGGTTTACTCTTTTGTTTTAAAATTAGAGTTTGATTACATTGTTTCTCTTATTTTGTTTTGTTATTTACATGAAGCTGATTTAAGAGATGGTGTGCTGGGTTCTCCTCTAAAATGGAGTTTCTTAGTTTGATTACATTCCGGCTGGTTTCGTTGTTGTCGATGTGAAGAGAAATGGAGCTTAAAGGTATATTTTCATACTAAATAATGAATACTGCTATGCTGAATTGCTATTTTGTAGTCACAACATATATATATCTATCTTTCTATTGTGGTTGAGTTTTCTAAGTCTGCAGGAGATACACTTGAGTATGTTAAGTTCTGTGAAGAAGAAGTTAGACCTTCTCTCAAAGACATTGTCTGGAGCTGGCAGGGTTATACTACTCACTAATGCTGCTGCTTATCCACTTTTTAATCATATAATTAATTTTTACTTTTACATGAACAAAACTAGAAATATCAGCAATCGTATCATTAATTTTTATTTTTACATCAAAAAACTAGAAATATCACAGAGTAGCTGTTTCAATTAGGATTCTTCATTTAGGTTGTATTACCAGATTGATGACTGTGTGACAGTTAATTAGCTTCCAATACATCATTGATGTTGGCTTAATTACAGTTTATTTTTTATTTTTAATTGTGTTGTTATTTGTTCTGATTCATTTGCATTTGATATCAAGTGTGGAGTTAAGGACATAATATTGGTAATTTTATTTTATAGCATTATGTTTGAATCTAGCAAAAAAATCTCAAGTCAAGTGTGGAGTTATTATTTTAATTGACTGGTTAGTTGAGTAACATAGATAATTTTATTTAAAGAATATTAATTTACGGTGTGAATTTGTATTGTTGTTTTTATAAGCATGAAATTCATGTGAATATATATAAGAGATATATGATGATGTTATATATTAACAGGATTACTATTATTTTGGCCATGACTTGATATTTCAAAATGTGCCACGATGGAATTATATGTGCTGATAAATTCATGGATAGTATGGGATAGATTAGCATGACCAATAATTAGTGGGGATAGGTAGTGAAAACAAAATTATAGGAACTGATATAGAGAGTGTAGTATGGATTAGGCTATGAATATAACAAAAACGTGGAGCTAATATTTGTTGACCAAGTAAAAGTCTCTCCTCCTTTTTAATGGTTCGGCAAACTACATATAGAAGCTGATGAATATATTATTCAAATCCTTTAACATATACCTTTCCTATTGTTTAATTTCAATTTGATTAAGTTATATAGTAAAAACTGATAATTTGTTAGCTTTTAATTCACACTTGCATTGAATAGTTTGAATTCACACTTGCATATACATATTAATATGTGTAATTTAACAATCTTTACTTTATACTAACTGATTACATTAATAAACAATTGGTTGGAACTCTAAAACTTTTGATTATGCAGACTATTGAGTTGATACTTGGCTATTGTTTTTTCTATTAGTATTGTTTACATAGTGATGATTAAGCTTTTTTAATTTGTAAATGAGGATTTGGTAATGATTTTGGTGGTTCTTAAATGGGGGAGTCCTCTATTCTAATTTCATTTTTGTTGATCCTGGAATGGTCTTTTTTTCCTTCTCTTCATTATTCGGAGATTTCCCTAATCTATTATCAAGTACAAAAATTATTTGTAAATGGTGAGGTAATTATTGGTTAGTTTTTTGTTCTAATTTTTTATTTTGAAAACTCTCATTTGATTGTGAAAGTGAGCATGCAAAGTGTTGAGGAAATGTCTCAATATGAAAAACTCTCATTCTAATGTTAGCTTTTACATCATTTGTGTTACATGTGAAGTTGTATAGTGTTATATAAGTATTCACCAGATGTTAGTGATTGATGATGATGCACCTGAAGATCCTGATTATGACTCTAATGTTAGCTTTTCGACTACTGTCATGGCTTTTTTTCACATATGTTTATAGAACCGTCTTCTCCTTTTTCTTTTATTTTTTTTTGTTTTGCTAATGGAAAATTGAGAATTGTGTTCTTTAAAATCTTTTTTCAGACGAAGTTAAATCATCATTTTAACATGCTTTTGAATCTGCTTGAATGATAGTGTATAATATTTAAATGGTTTGTCTGCTTTTACTCCATGCTTGGGGTTAGATCAATGAAGAATTGGAAGTAGAAGGCTAAGATCAAATGGTGAGGATATTCACTTTATTTTCATTGAGGATATTCTGCTCTTCTTTTATTATTGTCATTGATATCAATATTCACTTTATTCTCTACTGGTTTTTTGAAGGTCTATATCCTTCCTCCACATTGGGTAATAATAGCTATGGAGATGCATGCATAAGCAAAGAAGGTTTACAGAAGTACAAGCTCTAAAGGTTAGTAATTACCAACATTCAATCTCTTTTCTATATCCATTCAACCCTTCCTCATGTGTTTTGGAATTAGAGTTTGATTAAAAAATGTAATTGGACATGTTTTAGTGAAATTGAATAATAAGGTTTGACTCCAAATTTTTAAAAGTTCAAATTTACGATTCCATTACCATGAGTTAGAATTCCCTTCAAAAATGACATTTCGAATTTTATTCTCTTTTTTTGTCTTCATGTTACAATTAAAAGTTTTCTCTTTGGTTAGTTTTTTATTTTTATTTTCAATAGATCCAATAAAAGCAATTTCAATTTCCACCAAGTATTTTATGTGTTCATAATATTTTCATCTATTGAATTATAAAAGATTACATTTATAATATTATGCATTACATCCATAACAATCAGCACATATTAATGTTCTGGAATATATTTTGAGTATATATATATATATGAGTTCTGCTGTTTCATTGAGTTCTGATTGGTCCTAGAGCAAAATCTCATATGGACAAAATGACAAAAAACATACCTTTATGCAATTTTTTGAAACTGCACACTATTTAAAAATCTATATTGTTCATGTTAGGATATTTATTTTAAAGATAATATAAAAATCTACACGAGGTCTGCATTTATTGTTGTTGATTATTTTAGGATTTATTGATTTATTTACACAGTATCTACTCACTTTTGGCATGTTTAAAAAAAAAACATATGCTGCAGAATCATGCTTGAACAGTCGCTTTCTTTCTCAGCTTTGTAACAGGTTTGACTACTCCTTTTGGCTAACACTTTTGCTTTAATTATTTCTCAAACAAATAACAATGTCTAATCTATGCAACATCCCTCTCTGCACAACTTTTGAAACAAACACAACTCATTTTTCCCTCTTCCAAAACTCAATTCAAATTTTGAATCCCTATTCAACCTACTTATTGAATGATATCATTTCAATCCCTTCCTTATTTCATGATTTCATTTCAATCCCTTCCTTATTTCATGATTTCATTTCATAAAATGACATCGAATATGGTATTCTTATATTGACTGTTAAAGTGATTTCTTCTTTTAATTTGTAGTGTATTACATCTATATTTTGAAGCTACTTAATTTATTGAGTTATTGAAATATTAGATCTATATTTTTGTTAGTCTTAATGAAAAAAGAAGGCTTCTTTAAAAGTTTACTTTTCTCAACCAAGAGGGATCACAATATTTCATTAAGTTTATAGCCTTTCAAATTCCTTAAGATTCATGAAAACTCTTTATTTTGGGTATGCATGCGGACTTGAACCTTTATTTGTTTTACAAACATTACATGTACTTTACATTCTATGCCTTGGAATTTCTTATGAGTAGATCACTTTACTTCCTTTGGATTTTATTTTATTTTATTTTTATTTTGATAAATTTGATTGAACATAGTCATATTTTTTGGATGTTTAACAAGTGTTCAACAAGTTGTAACTTTTAATTAATAAAGACTATATTTTCCTTGGTGGCAGGTTTATGGGTGCTAAGGTAATATAAGGATATGTGTGGCTAGGCAAAAGAAGGGGTGGAAATTTGAAGGATAAAACAGCAAGATATGTAGAAGAACAGTCTGTTGGTAATATGTTACTAGATCTCTAAACTTTTTTAATGGAATCTCTAACCTTTTAAACAATTTATAGCTAATTCTCTCCCGAACCTTTAAATAATTTTAACTAGGTTTGTCTGCATTCCTTTTTAGCTTTGCTACTGAAAATTCTTATCACCATTCATATAAACTTTAAAATAAGTTATTGTGTGAGGTAAAGAAAAGCAGTTGCTCTTTCTATATTTTAAAAGAAAGAAGCTGTCATACCCAATGAAACTTCCTGGTGGATGGTTTGATTGTATTTAGGCGCCGAAACAATATTTGTAATTGAATAAGAAAATAATTGCATTTCATAAGTTGTGAGTGATTTTATTTTAGCTATAATGTGAAATTTTGTTTAGAGTCTTTAGTAGTTAAGGATGTTTTTTGCTTGGTTGGAAATCGTTACCAAAGTTGCTCAGAAGAGCTATAGGTGGTGTGGAAGGAATTGATCTGTTTTATTTTTCCTGTCACATTTGTGATAGATGTACTGTTTCCTTGCTCAGCAAGAGTTTAAGTAGCAGGTTTAGTTCTTACGATTAGAGTGCCTTCCAATCCTATGACCTTGACAAGACTCCTATAATTTATTTAAGTGAATTGAATGATATCTGCTTATGGTCTTCTTTATGCAGATAATAATGTGAATGGAAGAGTTTAAAGATTGGCTAATAAAGATTAACGAGTAAAGAGGCTTAAAGTGATGTGGTACTTGCTTACAAATCTATACAAGTCTCTCCATAAGAAATATCTATTCCAAACATGCCTTATTCTGTCAGTTGTGAAATTTGGTTCAAATGAGTACTTTTTAAAGTAAGGCGTCAATGGAAGTTCCACTAAATGAGTCCAAGTCATGCTTATTTATGTGTGGAAACCCAAATTAACATTCTGTTAAAAGTCAGGCATATTTGCTGATTATTATTTATGTGACTTGAATTAGATTATGGCTCAATATGCTCATGGGCAGGATGGAGAACAATGTTAGTAATCCCAGAGCTTGAGAGGGAGGTTCAACTGCTCTCCTTAAATTTATATTTTGTTTTCAAGCTTCAGTTCTAATTTTTAATTGCTTTCTAATTTTTGTTATCATTTGCGTGCTCTGTTTGAAGTATAGTAGTGGCTATTTTTCATTGTTCCTTGACTCTACACTTAATGTTGCAAGAGAAGTCTATTTGGTAGAAAGTGAGTTGCATGACTTTGTGTAATAAATTTTTAATGAATTGAAATATTCTTTATTTTAATTTCTACAAGTTTGTAATTTAAGTCATTTGTCACTTCCCACTTGAAAAAATGTCTTAAGACTCAAAAAGTTACATAAAAAGAAATATTTTGAGAGGACTAAGAACATTATTTTCCATTTGATTGAATATAGTTTATATAACATGCTTTTAGAAATATGTCATCAAAATTGAGGAGGGAAAACTAAAAAATATTATTAGAGATTTTTAATGAACAAAAATATTTGTATTACATGTTTCTGATAAGTGTTAAGATTAGCTAAAGGAGGACCCTTAAGAAACATTAATTTGTCATTTGATTGAAAATATGTACTACATTTTTTTGGTTAATCTTAAAGGTAATTAAAAAGTATATCATCTAAATTGAAGAGGGAAAATCAATAAACATTATTTTGTCATTTGATTTAATATGTCTATTTGTATTATATGTTTCCAATAAGTTTAAGGGATAACTAAGAAATATGTCATCTAAATTGAGGTAGGAATTAAAAAACTCTAATTTGTCATTTAATTGAATATAGTTATATGTATTTCATGGTCCCGATTAGTCTTAACGACAACAAAATAAATGTCAACTAAATTGACGAGAAAACTGAAAACAATATTTTCTCATTTGATTGAATATAATTATTTGTACTACACATGCTTATGATAAGTTTGAAGGGTAGTTAAGAAATATGATATCTAAACTGCGGAGGGAAAACTAAGAAATAATATTTAAGTTTATTAAGTTTTATGAACTTTAATTGATTGTATTTGAGTAGTATTTATTGAAGTTGATGTTTGGGATTTGAGTAGTTTTTTTTTTCTTTTTAGAATTTAATTTTATAAAAAAAATGTAGGATTTGTACAAAGTAATATTTTTGCTCACGGGGACAAACGACATAATGAATATGAGAAAGACACACAAACAACAACTAAAAGACATTACAAAGAGACCGTTATGAACCACCGACACGTACACCAAACACTAAACTAACACTGACATGTAGCATTTGTAATACTTTGAAAAATGAAAGTTGTTGAATGTATTTGTTGTGTCGGTGTCAAACACCAAACACTCATTTTATCTAAAGTGTCAATGCTACATATTTGGTGCATTTAGGGTTTTCAATAGAATTATAAAGGTTAAAAAATGTGTAGAGGCAATTTAGCACGGGGACAAACGGCATTTGTAATTTATCCAAGCTTTTTATATATTTTGAAATGTTTTTGTATCCGTCATTGTTCTCCCTATTGATTGAGATTTTATAAAAAGATCAATTGAATTTTAAACGACTGTTACTATTTTTATATATTTGAATAAAAAACACAAATCTAAATTGAGGAGGATCAAATATAACATGTCCTACATGTGTCCATTTAATCTTAAGGATAACTAAAAAATATTCTATTACAATTGAAGGCGGAAAAACAAGAAACATTATTTGTTGTTTCGATAAAGATATGCTCACGGGGACAAACGGCATAATGAAGTTGAGAAAGACACACAGGCAACAACTAAAAGACATTACAAAGAGACCATTATGAACCACTGACACATACACCAAACACTAAACTAACAATGACATGTATGCATTTGTAATACTTTGAAAAATGAAAGTGGTTGGATGCAATTGTTGTGTCGGTGTCACTTTGTATGTATTTTATGTTATTGTTTCTAATTTATATCAGTAGTAATTGTATTGCTTTAATATTGATTATCATATTATGTGTCTAATTTTATGACAATGTTCGCATTCAAATTAATTTGGTTCTACACAACACCAACATTGCAGTCAATTGCAACATCAAAACAGACCCAAGGAATGGAGTTGAAAAGTTTATAACAATAGGATGGTTTCAATTTCTTATGAATGCTAACATAGAAGTTGGCTCCAGAGTTAGGTTGACTCTTTCGGATCCGCCTGAAAATTTGATTATTGCCGTAATAGATCCATAGCGATGAATCTATGTTTCAAATGTGCTTTCATGTAACCTAAATTGTACTTCAAACTTTGATGTATTTTTATTTATTGTTTCTAATTTATATCAGAAGTCGTTGTATTACTTTAATATTGGTTATCATATTATTTGTCTAATTTTATGACATATTCCCATTCAATTAATTATGTTCATATTGTTATTCATTATTTTATTTTTTTAAAATAATAATGTTCACCCAATATTACTATAAATTATGACAATACGCAAATTGTTCCCCGTGCGTTGCACGGGTGTGAATACTAGTATAATACATGTATAAAATAGTTAAATAAAATGAGCTTCTATGGTATATATGAAAAGTTTCAATGTACCGGTACATTAGATTATTTAATTAATAAATTAACGAATAGTTTACAAATCTAAAAACTATTTATCTATTATTGTATTTCAGAGATGATAATTTCATAAGAAAAAACACAATTTCAATGTTTTATAAGCATTACACTAACTTTTTTACATTTTTTCATAAAAAAAAATATTCAAAATTGACTATTATGAGTGATAAAAATTCAAAAAAAAAAATTATTTTTTTACAATTTTGATGAATAGTATTTAGTTATTATAATATTTTAAATGATAGGAAAATGATTTCTTTCGAAAAATTATTCATTTATCTATTAATTTAATAATCTAATGTACCGGTACAATGAAATTTGTCCTATGTACCATATAATTTGCGTTAAATAAATTGTTAGTCCAAATAAATATTTAATATTTTTATATAAGTTATTGTTAATAATACTTCATCCGTCCCTATTTATAAGAGCTAGTTTGACAAAACACATATTTTAAGAAAGTTGGTTTTAATATTAAATTGTGTGACAAATTATATTGATTTTCTTTGTTTATCCTTAGTAATGACTTTCCTATAATTAATAGAGTACCCAGTTACAAAAAAGAAATAAATGATATTCAAACAAATATGTAAAGTAAATAAGGGTAACTAACTAATTGTGGAAAAAATAATCAATGTCATTGATAATTGCAAAAGGGTCTTATAAAAAAGAATAATTTTTTTATCAAACTAGCTCTTATAAAAAGAACAGAGGAGTATTATAAGAATATATTTCATAAAAATGTATTTTTTTAAAAAAAAGATGAATTAAATGTGAATTTTAAAAAAATTACATTTAATTAATCTCTCTTTGAAAAATAATTTGTAAGAGATATTTTTATGGTGTATTATACTTCAAAATCAATAAAACTAAAACAGATGAATATGCAAACAATCTCACAATATTCAAATTAATAGCATTAAATGTCAAATAATACAAGTCTACAAATATGAGTGTATTGAAGTTCTCACAATATTCACATCTTTGAATCAAGTCTACAAAGATCTTGATTGAATCCGTGCCGAATAAAAGAGTACGTGTTAGCAAAATCTTTTAATTATATTCAAAATGAAAGAGTGTAAATATCAAACTTTTTTATTGAAAATATCTTTTAATTATATTCAAAATGAAAGAGTGTAAATATCAAACTTTTTTATTGAAAATATGATATGCTAATCAATGCCCCCGTGCATTTGTAAAGCATGCCAGAAATGGAAATAAAAGATAAAATTAATGATGACAAAATAACTTTTTACATTTTCAAAGCATTGAATGCACACATTCCAAAACAGAATTTCTATATTAATAAGCTTAATCAATGTCCCGGGGACACTGTTTAATATTTTCCTTGAAAATATCACCTTTTACATTTTTAAAAAGTTGACTTTACAAGTTTCAAAATATTTTTACTATATTTACCTTCCTTAACTTGTGCCATACTTCTTCCGATTCATATAAACAAATTTTAACTTTCTAAAAATATTGAAAAAATAATGTATATAGACTATATTATTGACTAGATACATTATAATTTTAATAAATTTAAAAAGTTAAAATTTATTTATTTATAGAATGGGAGTGGGTACCATTTAACAATTTCCTTAAAAAAAATATCATTTGAAAATAAAAGAAGCAATCTCCTTCTCTCCTAGTCTCATCGTCATCACAAACACAACAATACAAGGAATGAGTTTGAAACCTAAAACCCAAATTAGGTAACTTACATCTTCACACATCTCACACTTTTTCTTACATCATTTCTACAAACTTCACAAACACAAGTTTCACCATTTTCTCTTCTATTTCCAATGTCCCAAAAAAAACAATGTTTCTAACACCTTCACACATCATCAAAACAAATACAATAACACATTAACTCATTTTCTTCATCACTTCATAGTAAAAAAAAAAAAAAAAGAAAAAGAAAAAATGGATCCCCAAAACCCATCTTTTCCTTCAGCACCACCTGGTATTCCTATCCCAGTTCCAATCCTAGCTCCGAAGCAAGAGCCTCTTGACGAACCACTTGAACCGAACCTAAACAATCTTCCAAACCTCAATCTGAACCTAAATTTCAACCTCGATAACATTTCTCAAGAACAAACCCTAACCTATTCTGATGATTTTCGCCATGTGGCTGAGCTTTTCCGAAACAATTTCAGCACAGGGCTTCAACAAATTCAAAACGACGTCGTTGATGATGATGATGATCCGAATTCACGCGCCATCGTTCCTGTTCCAGACGCGCCGCGAAATGATGATAATAGTAATAATAACGCTCCGGCTGGTGAAGTTGCGGCGCAGAAGCTTCAACGGAGATATAAAGAGCTTGTTCGTGTTTCAGATCTTGGTTTACCGGATCAACGACAGTTTCGTGAGATTGTTAGGAGAACGAGAATGGTTTATGATTCAATTCGGGTTTTGGCAGTTGTTGAAGAAGAAAAGAGAGTTGATGTTCGGAGAGCGAGAAGCGATTTGAGAGCTTCTGGTATTATGAGGAGTCATGGTTTGTGGCTGAATCGCGATAAAAGAATCGTTGGCGCGATTCCTGGAGTTTGTATTGGTGATGTTTTTCTTTATAGAATGGAATTAGTTGTGGTTGGTTTACATGGTCAACCACAAGCTGGAATTGATTATTTACCTGGTAGTATGAGTTCGAATGGTGAACCGATTGCTACTAGTGTGATTGTTTCGGGTGGTTATGAGGATGATGTTGATCAAGGTGATGTTATTATTTATTCGGGTCATGGTGGTCAGGATAAGAATTCGAGGCAAGTTTTTCATCAGAAGTTGGAAGGTGGGAATCTTGCTATGGAGAGAAGTATGCATTATGGGATTGAAGTTAGGGTTATTCGTGGTGTTCGGTGTGAAGGTACTTCTTCTGCTTCTGGTAAGGTTTATGTTTATGATGGACTGTATAGGATTGTTGAATGTTGGTTTGATGTTGGTAAATCGGGTTTTGGTGTATATAAGTATAAGTTATGGAGGATTGACGGGCAAGCGAAAATGGGTAGTTCGGTTTTGAAGGAGGCTGTTATGCTTAGGAGAGATCCTTTATGTTTTAAACCCATGTGTGTTTTATCGCTTGACATTGCCAATGGGAAGGAGAGTGTTGGTATTAGACTATTTAACGATATTGATAGGAATCATGATCCAATGTGTTTTGAGTATCTTCCGAAGGCTACTTTTCCACAGTTTGTGTTTCATCAGAGTGGGAAGACGACAGGGTGTGAATGTGTGGATGGTTGTGCGGAGGGATGCTTTTGTTTCATGAAGAATGGAAATGAGTTTCCATATAGTCAAAGCGGGCTTCTCTTGAAAGGGAGGCCGTTACTTTTTGAATGTGGTCCTTTTTGCCGTTGTCCGCCTCATTGTCGTAACCGTGTAACACAAAAAGGTCTTAAACACAGGTTGGAAGTGTTTAGATCGAGGGAGACTGGTTGGGGAGTTAGGTCTTTGGACCTTATTCAAGCTGGCGCATTCATATGTGAGTACACTGGGGTTGTTTTGACTAGGGAGCAAGCACAAATTTTTACCATGAATGGCGATTCATTGATATATCCGAGCCGGTTTGCGGAAAGTTGGGCGGAATGGGGTAATTTATCCTTGATAGACGCTAATTATAAACGTCCATCGTATCCATCGATTCCTCCTTTAGACTTTGCTATGGATGTGTCGAGAATGAGGAACGTTGCTTGCTATATCAGTCATAGCTCAACTCCCAATGTGATGGTTCAGTTTGTGCTTTATGATCACAATAATTTGATGTTCCCTCACCTTATGCTATTTGCAATGGAGAACATCCCACCATTGAGAGAGTTCAGCCTTGACTATGGTGTAGCTGATGATGAGTCGACTGGCAAGCTCGCTATATGCTTGTAACTGAATATTTTGAAAGCTTCGCAGACTTTATGTTATGCTGAAGCTGAGTTTTGGGCATGGTGTACTGAGGTAAAGCCAACTCCTTTCTTTTAGCTCGCTATATGTAACTGAGTTTGGGCTATTTTGAAAGCTGAGTCTTCCATGTGATTTCATTGTACTTCTCTTCCATGCTTTGTTGAATCTTTAATGTAAACTCTCTTAGCCATATGAGTTACAAACATATTATTCATTAAATCTATTATGTATATGGTCTTCCTAACCGGATGTACCTCAAATGATGGAAAGTTTACTATTTTTTGTGACTTTGAAGATTGTAGTGACATGTTTAATATCTTATTATAGTTTGCTTTACAAACTGATTATTATCATGGTTGCTTTGATATATTTAAACTTTTCATGCTGTTTCATCTGCTTTGAAACATTCCAAATTTGTTTTTATTTTCTTAAAGATTTGTTTGGTTTTGTTTACGGTTCATTTATTGTTTATTGGTATAAGTAGCGACTTGACATCTCAACCAATGAGACAATGAACTAGCACCCTCACCGAGTCAATCAACTGTTAGACCATCTCCAATGGTAGTACCTATTTTAATAAGAAGTGGTACCTATTAGGTATTACCATTGGAGCAAAACACTTTTTAGTACCTATTAGGTACCACTTCCTAAATAAGCACCCTCTCTCTCTTCATTAATTTTTTTTTTTGTGGGACATATTTATAAAGATGTAGAGTTATTGATGAGATGTAGAGTTTTTTGTGGGCCCTATTTAGAACTTTTTAGAAGGTGCTAGGTTGGAGGGATTGAGTGCTTAACAAATATTATTATTAAAAAATTATAAAAGAGTGATGTGTACAAGTGGAACCCGGTTAAGTACTCAAAATTGGAGTACTCCATTGTGGATGCTCTTAGAGTTTTATAAACTTGGGGGCTGGCTAGTTTTCTCGCAGAGTTATTATTTGTTCCTAATTTAGTCCTTTATATATCAGATTTGTTCCTAAGAGTTTTATAAACTTGGGTGCTGGCTAGTTTTCTCAGAGTTATTATTTGTTCCTAATTTAGTCCTTTATATCATTATCATATTTACTCACCAACCTCAAAATTCTCACCCGTCATCTTCCTAAGTTCTGGTCTTATTTTGGATTTAGTATTTAGCTTTACTGATGAGGGAAATAGCTTGGTAATTACATTGACTATGAACCTTTGATTAGCATACTGTGATTCTTTGCCTGTATAAAATGTGAAGCTGTCATCTTAATTCAACAGCTAAGTAATTTTTGTTAGATTTTCATCCAGCCCCACTTCCCATTGGTTTGGCTACATAGATTCTCTTCACTTAGGCATTTGTAGCGTCCTTGAGGTTTTCTCCTAACTTCCAATGAAGCTAGATCATCGCTTTAAATATTGTGTATGCTTAAAAGGTCAACACAATTTGTTGCTAGGTTGTCATCGTATGAAAATTTTCTTCATGTTATTTAGAACTAGTTGATGGAAACTATTTATAGTCTATTTTGGAATTTCAAAATAGTAATTATTAGGCCACCTCTTAGACTTATTCTTGTTGGTAAATTCATATTTGATCCATGACAGGAATCCACTATTTTCACCTAAAGCCTAAGCCAATTGGTAAAGGACCATAAACTGTTTATTTAACACTTCCCAACAAGCTATAGCTGTGTAGACTTGAATCTTGATGCATGGAATTGAAATCTTATGCTAAAATTTTAACGTCCTCTTCTAAAGAATGGGGCAACAGGGATATAGTTTTAGATTACATTTGTCATAGTCAAAATAACTATTTCAAAAGCTTGTTGTGTGAAGGAACTTGATGGCTGTATATGTAACAAACAACTCTTAAAATGAATTGTTTTCAAGAAGCAAGTGTTCTATTCCTTGTTACAAAATTTTCGTACCTAGGGTTATTTGGTAGTTTAGTCCTCTTCCCCATGCATTTGTTAGTTTAAATATGTGCATCTGGGTCATATTTTCACAAGCTGGCATTTTCACTTTTGTGCCTGCCTCCTTTTTTGACACGTAAAACAGAACCAAACTTAGTAAAAATTAGTCATTTTTTCGAGTACAAACTAGTAGCCTCAAACTAAAGTTGAGGGCTCTGTTTTACAAACTCCCTTAGGTTGATTTAGGTTGTGATCTTTACATTTTTGTGGTCCTTCCATCCCTATTCCCACCCAGCTATTAAATTAAAGTTGAGGGGTTTGTTTGCAAAAGCAGTAAGGTTTATTTATGAGAGAGATAAACGCAAATAATTGGTGGAATCAATATTTGAAATAATTTAAAAATGGGTCCCACCAATTTTACATTTGCATCTATCTCACTCATAAATGGCGCAAGAAATAGAAAGGATCTTGACCCCCTGATCACTTCTATTTCCATTCCCTTGAAATCATTGCACCCGACCAAACACAACCTTTGAACACTACATATTTGATTGCTTATAATTCTCTCTCTAGACTTAAAATTTCAAATTTCCCTCTGCCTTCTCTCTAAACAAACCCGCCGCACCCTAGATCCAAATTTCTCACGGCAAGATGTAAGCCTATAGATGGTGGTGCGATGAGCTTCTGAACTCCGCACCACTGTTTACCCTCTCTCCTTCCGGCGCTCTTCCGTTTCACTGAGATCTGTTATGGGCTTGGTTTTTCGTCGTTCGTCGTTCTTTGCGTTTTGTTCGTCGTTCGTCCGCGTCGGAGGTTTTGAGGGTGGGTTAGGAAGAGGCGGCGCCGCCGCGGTTCAGTTGGGTGATTTCAAAGTTGTTTGTGTTTGGATCTGTTCGGATTTGGTTCATAAAATCCCGTTTGGGTTTTTTACTGGTTTTGTTTTGCGAAGGTCAGGATTGAGGTTGGGGTGGTTGGCGGTGGTGCAGTTTCTATTTGGCTGCCAGTTGTGTTGTTCCTTTGGTGTTTGTTTTGCTTGCCTTGGTTTTTTCTCTCAAGTGTTTGTTTTACTGTGTTTTTTTTCCTTTGGTGTTTGTTTTTGGACGAAGCTAGGAAGTGCCAAGGTTGATTCAAGACTTAAAATTGCTTTGGTGGGGTGGTGGTGGATTCTACTTTGGTGGCCATTGGGTTTTGTTTTGGGTTCTGTTGATTGACTATTAGCTTTTAGCAATATTGAACCATAACAATACTAATGGTGGTGTATTTGCTTTTGTTTGGTTACTACCTATCCCGTACAAAGTGCAAACTACATTTAATTTGGTTTTCTAGACTTTGTCTCCATGAGTTGGTGAAGTGGTGATGGTTGGTTGTTGTTGTGGTGAGGTGGTAGTTGGAGATGGATGTAGGTTGTTGGTGGTGAGATGTTTTGCGGGATATGGGTGTTACAGGTGGTCGTTTTATTACGACGACGTTATTGATGGTAAGGAGATGGTGTTGCAGTGGTGAGGTGTTGAGATGCTGACATGTTGATATTGTGCGTGTTTAGTTTGACTTGATATTTGATTCTCTGACCGCGTTTCCAAATCTGTTGAGATTTGCAGGATTCTTTTTGAGTCGCTGAGGGTTTCCAAATCTATTGAGATTTGCAGGTTTCTGGTATTTAGTGGAACTCTACCGCATCGATGTTGACTGTTAGTTTTTCTTTTCACCGGCGTCCACCAACTTTCGACTCACGGAGCTGCTTATTAGATTCTGATGGGCCGAGTAATTTTGATCCGAGTTCGGAAGTTAGTGTCTAGTGGCGTCTCTACGGGTTGGGTTGGTGGTCATTGGTGAATTTTAATTGAGTTACTGTAAGGGGTGGATTGGGGGCGATGTTTTATGTACTTTTTGATTGGTTAAAGTGTTTTCATCACTTTGCCTTTTGTTGTATGTTTCAACAATTCCTTATACTTCTTGTTTAGGGAATTGTCTATTAATATAATTTAGCCGATTCAAAAAAAAAAAAATATTTGATTGCTTATAAAAAATTCTCTAGTTGTGACCTTAAGGTGAAGAGGTTGCTGTTATCCATATTCTTTAGTTTGTATGACTACAGATTGGGCTTCTGATCGTAGAACAGAAGTTCCTTAACTAACAGAATGAGCTCATTCGAGCGATCAACAACTTCTGCAGAACAAAAGTTCTTCTTACATAAAATTATGACATCAACAATATTGCTGGATTGTGATATTTTATCCTAAATTTTGAGTCAACCACCATTATTCTTATCTTTTGCTCATTTTACTGTGATTATGTGGCTTCTATAGTGAAGAGGACGCTCAAATGAGTGGTCAAGGGTGTCTGCAGAAATCATTGCATGAATATTGCCGGTTACTTTATCATAAATTAAAGATAGATATTAGATACCACTATTATGAATCTAAACTTTTGTTCATTTGACTTCAAAAGTTTTACTTGTGTGCTTTTTACATCACCCTTTGGCTACTTGGCCCAATTTGAGCTTACTATAATGTATGAAATTTGTAGACTTTCTTTGTAAATTCTAGAGGTAATTTAGTTGTTGATTTTCTTTCAAAATTAGCTTCTTTTATTCTTGTTTTAATCACTCAATATATTGTCTATGATAATTGTGTTATTACTATTAGTTCATATATTCAGGCCTGCTGATTTGTGTTAATATTTATTTGCAGATATTTAAATTTTTGCAGAAGAACTTTCATCAGATTTCAACCTCAACAATTCGCAAGGATGAGTATATTTGCTTGTTTTGTCCAACCCTTGTTTGCTAGCAGATGGTGCTTCCCGTGGTTTTGAAGTTCAGGAACTGAAGTTCTCTCCCCTCCCCCACATTTTTTTGTTAATTATTATACCTTATCTTGGGCGAAGCATGCTCATGTCTTGTATCGTTTTAAGCACAAGTACCGCATCTATATTAACTCTTTTTTACCTCTTCTTTTGGTGAAGTTGTATATGATGTAAGTCATAGCTTGTATAACGATTATACTGGCGGTCGAAATGATACAAAGCCAGGATGCTGGTTGTAAGCAATTACAATTGTTACTATGACCTTGTTTGATTTATTTGAAGGGTCTCATTATTACCTCGAATGAGGAAAAACCAATTGAAATGGACAAGGTTGTTCTTGTTGTCCCAATGGTTGGTTTGCTATTTGCATGAGAAACATAGAGTTGGAAACATGTAAACTCAGGTTCTTTGATTCTTAAATGCTTATTATATTTGGAAATTGGTATACTATACTCCATTTTCTACACATTTTGAAACTTGTGAAGAATTAGTCTTGTTTTTTGGTTCAAGGGATTCAGAGCTTGTATATTAGTGACTGCATTGAATCTGCAGTCATTAGGATATGCCATGTTATCTTTCTAGTTTAATTTCGTGTAATTGTTGATTACATATATGTATATATTTTGGTTGATGTTTTCACAGAACTTTTCTTCATTTGCAACTTGTGAGTGTGATCTATTTTATCATACACTAATGTTATTTTGACACCAAAATAGTTGTCGGACAACTATTTTGGTGTGGAACCCGCCACCCTTTTTTGTTTTTTATTATTTTCAGACCGTCTCAATTTGCGTGCACAGATAGAAAAACTTATTTGTCCCAGTCAGACAACTTTTTGTGGTGTTCATATAACACCCCTCTTTATCATATGGTGGAATTTGTATCGAACTCTAGATTAAGAAAGTAAACAGAGGTACATCAACATGTTGATGTTTGTGACATGTTTTTTCTTTTCTTTGGTACTACATTAAAATAGAATTAAGAATGACACAAAACTTGATTAAGAAACAGAACATGATATAGGACATAGTTATAATTAACATGCTAATGAAGCTTATCACAAGTGCACAAAATATGCATAACCTTATCATAGTAACATTCTTGTATGCAGCAGAAACCAAATGCTATCATGATTGGCTAAATTTTTTGAACAACTGCTAACATAGGATCTCTTAAAGCCCCAAGATTCACCAACACCCTCAACACGAATTTAAATATCTGATATAAGAAATCCTCGTCCACAAACAAGTGTTGTCAAGCTTACATCAAAGTTCTAGTTGTGGCTAGGGTTGAAAATAAACCGAGTCGAACCCGTCTGAGTTTGACTTGACTCGATAAACATTGGTTAAGCTTGATTTCGACACAAACTATTTTTTCAGCTTGAGGTCGGCTCGTTTAAAGTTCACGAACAGTTTATTTCATCTCGTTAGGTTCAGTTACTTTCACCTTGATACTCAACTAGAGAGATCGATACAAAAAAAAAATTATAATTCAAGCTCAACTACATTTGAGTTCACGAACAACTTGTTTCGTGTCATTAGCTCAAACCACATAGCTCAAACCACATAACTCAAACGTAAAATTAAATAAATTGAATTCTTAAGTAAATTGGAATTTATACTAATTTATAATGAGAAATTGGATAAGGATAATGCGCTTAATTAATACTAAGATAAAACCTCCAAATCCAATTTTAGCTTCCTCTGGAAAGGGTTGTGTTTCATGGCAAGGTTCCTATGTCCAAAGCAATGTACAAAGACATTTATTTATTTTTCATTTTTTATATCTTTATCAAAAGTGAATCCACAACCTATTTTCTCTCCTTTCATTTTGTTGCATTTATTAAATTTTATTTGCTTTGCCTATGTTCTTTCAATCCTAATCTTGGTCTGTAGATCTGCACATTTTCCATCAACAGGGAAGCTTGATGCAGTTTACTACAACTTCTGATGATATTTTCTATTTGGCTTATGATAGTGTTTTCACTACAATGGATATGATTTATTTGATTAACAGTTTTTAGTGAGGGATTTAAACTGGGACCTGGTAACAAATAAACATTCTTATAAAAACGATGAAAACAATTAACATTTGTTATTAGTTTTTTTTCTTCTGAATTTCAAAAATTTATTGATAATCAAGCAAACATAAGACATGTTTGGAGAGATAGAGATACAAATAAACAATTGAACATTTGTTATTATTATATCACCTAATCCCAAAAGAAAAGAGGGACTTGTTGAACCACAAAGTGTTGAATTTGTGGTATTTAGGGGGAAGAATAGGGAAAAATAATAAGAAAATATAAATATTATTGATAATGAACTAAATAGAATATTTACGTTGAATATTTACATACGAAATAGTATGATAGTACTTGCTATTTATAGCCAAGTGAATATATTTAAATCTAAACTAAATCCCTAAATTAGAGCTTAGAATAAACAAACCTAATCATTGAGATATTTTCTCAACAAACTATAACATAAAACATAAGCAAATCTTAAGATATATTTTATATTCCAACACTCCCCCTCAAGCTAAAGCTTACTAAGTTTTAAGTTTGTTACAAAATTAACCCTGAAAATAAATTAAATCCTTTGATAGCATAGCCAACGAACCCGCGGATTAAAGTATCACAACGGTGTGTAAAGGTAAAGGATTCATGGAAAAGTGGCATGTAGGCTGCATATGTCAGGGTAACATATGAATAAAGTTAGAATAGAAAACAAAGACAATAAACAAGAATCATAAAAGTGAAACAAAATAAAAAGAAATCCTAATGACGGCTAGGGTTTATATGGAAGAAAAAAAAGGTAAAACGAAGAATAACCGAGAGTTAATTCTTCTTAGAAAAAGTTGCAGCGAAATTGTGTTTAAGGTGGATACCATGACTCTAATACCATGTTGAATTTGTGGTGTTTAGGGGGGAGAATAGGGAAAAAATAGTAAGAAAATATAAATATTATTGATAATAAACTAAATAGAATATTTACTTGAATATTTACATACGAAATAGTATGATAGTACTTTCTATTTATAGCCAAGTGAATATATTTAAATCTAAACTAAATCCCTAAATTAGAGCTTAGAATAAACAAACCTAATCATTGAGATATTTTCTTAACAAACTATAACATAAAACATAAGCAAATCTTAAGATATATTTTATATTCCAATAGTTTGGGATATTCAAATATCCCCAAAAGATCTCCAATATCTTGAAAGGAAAATCCTATTTATTACGAAAGTCAACGTAACGAAACTCAAGAATATAACTAGTGCGGCCATATATTTTATTAAAAGTCAAATTTGTATTTTCTTTTTAGTGAATCCATTTGCCTATTCGCGTGTTTCTGATCGTACTAAAGGGGGTGTATTCAATTAAGATTTCAATGGATTTTAAAAGATTTTTTTATGATGACAAAATCATGTGGTATTCAATTAGGATTTTAAAAGACTTTAAAAAAGTCTAGTGGTATTCAATTAGGATTTTAAAAGACTTTAAAAAAGTCTAGTGGTATTCAATCAAGACTTTTTACAACTTATAAAAAGTCTTGTGGTATTCAAAAGTATTCTAATTTTGATGGATTGTTTAAAAAATAGGATTTTAATGGATTTTGATAGACTTTTTAGTGAATTTTGAGCTAAAAAAAGTCTTTCCCCATATCATGAGATTTCCATGGATTCTCATTTTTTTTTTCACCTTCCCTCTTGTTTCTATTTCATGTTTCATAATTATCTCATGTTTTTTATAATTGCTTATTTTCTCCCTACATCTCTTTCACGTTCCATCTTCATGCACTGCCCGGTTGTTCAGCAATCTCACAGACTTTTCCAAATTCTCAAAAACCTTTTACTTTCATCATCACTATACCAGTTTCTTCTTCTTCTTCTTCTTCTTCTTCTTCTTCTTCTTCTTCTTCTTCTTCTTCTTCTTCTTCTTCTTCTTCTTCTTCTTCTTCTTCTTCTTCTTCTTCTTCTTCTTCTTCTTCTTCTTCTTCTTCTTCTTCTTCTTCTTCTTCTTCTTCTTCTTCTTCTATCAAATATGTTTTTTTTACAATAAAACAAATTAACAAATTCTACATCTTTTTTTTACAAATTTTTGATTCATTACAACTTTTGTACAATTTTGTTTCTTCAATTTTGTTTTATTTATTTTTACGGAAAACGATCTTTTTTTTTCTTCTTCACATTCATCTGCTATTCTGCTTCATATACGTAAAAACATAAAAAGGGAACCTAGAGTTTTTTTTTTTAATATTTGGATTCCCAAATTATTGATTCTTTTAAAATTTTCCTAATATACAAAAGTTTCCTAATATATAAAGTATTATGAAATCTTAATTGTAAAAAGTCTTTTGAAAAAAATCTCTCAAAATCCTTTCAAATCATTTGTTAAAAATCTGGATTGTAAAAAGTCTTGTAAAAAAGTCTCAGGAAATCAATATAGTCCAACAAAATCTCATAAAATCATCAAGATTTTTTTTGCCAAAATTGTCTCATGAAATCTCAATTCAATACACCCCCCTAAATAGCATACCTCATCTTGAAATTCCAAATGGGAGATGCGTCCGCAAGGATCAAGTTTCTAGTTCTAGTCCTCAAGTGTTCAGTTGCTATCTTGCTACTTGAAGACTTGTTTTTGAGTAAATTCTAAATGGGAGAAGGGTCGCAAAATTTCATGTCAATGGAAAGCATAGTTCACTACAAGAATAACCGTATTTTTTGACGAAAATCATGTATGGGTACTGACGGCCCAAGCCGTCTCTAACTTAGTGACGGATTTATCCGTCAATAAATGTTCAAAAATCCGTCACAAAATAAAAAAATAATAAAATTTGAAGGCAACTCCGTCAATAACTTATTGACGGACATATCCGTCACAAACCAAAGCATTACTGACGGCTGGGACCGCCAGAAACTACCAACGAAATTACCGACGGCTAAGGCCGTCACAAACTGTTCGCAGATTTCAAAAAAAAAATGTTGTGTCTTGGGCAGAGGACCAATACATACAACTTGTTCTCTTCCATTTTCATTTCAATTTCTCCATCCACTCATTTATCTTTCTAATTCGTAGTTCAGTCACCCATTTCATAATCAAGATCTGATTTTTATCCCAAAAAATAACAAGCACCAATCTGTAAATGGTGGCCGGCGCAATGGAGGTGGACGATTGGTGTTGCTGAAACGAGGAAGAAGAACAGATCTATTTAATTAGTCACATCTGGTTTTGATGGGAAAGTTACTTACTAGTTTTGAAATTGTTGGTAGTGAGTGATTTTTGTAAGGTTGCTGGGTATGAAGAGAAAATGTGTATGAAGAGTTTTGTATCTATTGAAGATGGAGAAAAAATTGGCCTTTCACATGTGAGGTTGATGATGATGAGTCGGCCTTCAACAAACAATAAACCCCAATGTTTGGATTTTGCCCCTTTCTTTTATTATAAATAAACATATTTGATTTTAATTGTTAGCAATGTTTATTTGTTTTAATAAATAAATCTGTTTTATAAATTAATTAACAAAACAATTAAAATAAATAATTTAATCTAGTGAATTATTTAAATTTTTTTTGTAGGTTTCGAAGATATTTAAAAAAAAATACCATATTGTAAAAAAAATACCATACTTAAAAAAATACCATATTAAAAATAATTAATAAAACAATTAAAATAATTATTTTTAAAAAAAACTTTGTGACGGATTTTGTGACGACCTGAGCCGTCACTAATTTGGTGTCAGAAATTTGACCGTTCCCACTTTGTGACGACCTGAGCCGTCACAAAGTTT
The DNA here is from genome assembly GCA_030408175.1 of Trifolium repens. Taxonomy (NCBI): domain Eukaryota; kingdom Viridiplantae; phylum Streptophyta; class Magnoliopsida; order Fabales; family Fabaceae; genus Trifolium; species Trifolium repens. Next base: position 10,807,401 of record CP125837.1, read on the forward strand.
CGTCCCAATGTTTGTGACGACCTGAGCCGTCACTAACTTATCCACGAGCTATTTATTGACGAAATTTGGCCGTCACAAAGTCGTCACTAAATTTTGACTTTGTGACGGATTTTCCCACTTTTTTAGGGCTTTTGGTCGTCAATAAATCCTGTTTTTCTTGTAGTGGTTTGGGCTGGTAAGTATAAGTGGCGAGAATAAATTTTGTTACTTTTGATAGGAAAAAAATAAGATAGAGATATATGATTCTCAAATATAATTCTCTCTTATTTTTTTTCTTATTGAAAGTAATAAAATTTAGTCTCGTCGTTCATACTTACAAGCCCAAATATGCTTTACATTGACATGAAATTTTACGATGTGTCTCCCATTTAGAATTTGATCAAAAACAAGTCTTTAAGTAGATAAATATATGATTTTTTATTTACTATTTTATTCTCAAATAAAAAAGCACCTGTTTGAAGTATATATTACGTATGTTTTTCGACATTTGATGTCAATTCTTTGTCAGAATAACAACTCTATTGATGTATATACTTGGGGATGGTATTTTATGCAGTAACAGAGTCCTGATGTAATAGATGTAGACAATCCAATTTTAAATCGGCGGAAGGGGCGTCTCTAAGTTTTGGAGGCTATGTGCAAAATGTAAAAAAGGCTCTTTTTAATAATAAAGAAAAATACATAATTTTTTTATTAAGAAAAAACCATCATCAATTTAAATTGCAACTAACATAAAAAATAATAATCATCTTTGTAATTCTATTACTATATATAAAAAGGATACAAATTTTTGGGATAACTTTTTCATTATACCTATTTTACCCTTAAAAAAAACTAAAAAAAAAACTAAATATTTGTATATGTTGAAAAATAACTTCCACATAAAAATATATTTTCAGTTTTTTTTAGTAAATAATTTTTTTTTCTCTTAATAACTAAGCACAACATCCACATAAAAGTATGTTTTCAGTTTTTTTATAGTAAAAAAAATATATATATATTTTTTCTTCTTAATAACTAGTCACAACAAAAAAGGATGTTAAGTAGTTATCAATTAACTAAGTCCAATAAAAAAGGAGATTAAGTAGTTATTTATATTTGTACAATAGAGAATTTCGATCACAGCAAAAAAAAAAAAAAGAGAATATCGATCACAAACGGGCACGGGCGGCTAGTTAACATAAAAGGGATACATAGTCTAATAATAACATTAAAATAATTTATTTATTTTCTTTTTTAAAAAAACTGGACCAGGGCCTTACAGTGTTGCAATACAATTGTTTTTTACACCCCTTATTTACTAATACTACTACCATATAATTTTTTTTGAAGCCCTCAATTTTTGGAGGCCCTATGCAACAGCTCATGTTGCACATGGGCTTGAGCCGCCCCTGATCGGCGGTTGAGATAATTTTATTGTGGGAAACTGTGTTTGTAATTCTCCCAAAAGTAGTAGTGATTCACCACATCCGAAGCATCTGCACTTGCATCAAAAATCAAAATCCAAGAAAAATTATCCAAGTGATGTATCAATGAGGAATATATATGATTCTGCCATGGCTATCGCCAACAAGACACAATAACGTGGCCAACAAGAAACCTCAAGAAGGTCTCATCAATCAATCGTGTTGCTAGTGAGACCATATTGGAATAAATATGATGAGATGAATGTTCTAAATATTTTAAGCCATTTTTGTTTGACACTCTTGGCTTCTTTGCTTCCTAGGTAGTTTATAACAGAATTAGTTTTGCATTGTGAAAAGGTTAGATGTGCAATTCGTTGTGGGTTTGCCTTTCATCTCTATGTAATTACTTTGATAATTATTTTAAAATTGATTATTTCTAGATTCTAGAATCACGTCTAGGCTTACATTTTCATTGTTTGCCCATTATTATGACACTTATTTGCCACATTCATTGTCACCTAAAATTCCTCCGGTAAATGGAAATATGAAATTAAGTGTTTCTTTGAAATAAACTTATTTTACATGTCTATTAAATTTAGTATAAGTTCTGATCTTATTTTGGATTTAGTATTTAGCTCTACATGAGGGAAAGATCTGGATAAAATTACATTGAAATCTGGATACATTACATTTGTATCTTAATAATCATTTTGACGGGTTTAGGCCCTCATCAATATAAAAAAAAAAAAAAATCATTTTGACTATGGTATGAAACTTTTCTTCTTGTTTGCATTTAGAACTACTTGATAGAAACTATTTATAGTCTCCATGTTAGAGGAGGAGGATGCATGGCAATCAAAATCACAAGCCAACTTGTGCGATCATGTGACCTTTTGCGATCTTGAAGAGTCTTGCCGAGTTAGAGCATGCAAATAATTGTAAATTGCGGTAGGAGCCGCTGTGCAAAGTCGTAAAAATGGTGAAATCTTGTGTGTGGACCGTTTCTGTTCATGTTCTATATGTAGGTAGTTGTAGTTTTCGATTCACAACCGATGAATTTTCGATTAGTTCGGTTTTTGGTCTTTTTAAAAAATAAAATTGTATCAAATTAATCTGTTTGCAGTACTTTTTTTATTTCAATTTTTATTCCCTACTATTATTATTTTTCTGATATATTCCTGCTATTATTTTTTCCAATCACACGTAACACTACGAACACCTGATGTAATGAATTATCACCATACATAAAAGGAGAACAAATCCAGTGCAGTGTACATTATCTTGCATGATCTCAGCCATTAATTATAATGATTATATATAGCAAAAGTCAAATGAAATATTATTAAACGGTATAGATATGAACTGGACTTCCTACGATTAAAATATCTACGGGAAATGATCTCCTCTCACATAAAAGAAAGAACAATAATATCGTTTTAAAACACGTTTCCGGAAGCATGGATACTCCGGAAACTTCAATATAGTCAAATATGTAGGCTTATGCAATGTGCCGTTTTATGCTATTAACATGGATGCTGTGAGTTTGTTCGCAGATTCATCCTTTTTGTTTTTAGCGATTTTGAATTTGTATTGCATCGATGTACTCTTATCAATTTGAATGAATGAATATCTTTTATTTAGTCAAAAAAAAAAAAAAAACACGTTTCAATTCAAAAAAAGTTGTCAATAATAAATCAATATGTTTCTAAGTTAGGGTTTGAGAGAAATGCAAGAGATTGTGTGATAGTGTTAAGTTGGGCTAGGTGGTTTTTTTTTTTTTTTTTTATTTTTTATTTTTTATTTTTATGATAAGTTGAGCTAGTTTTATATGTGGGCTATTGTGTTACTAGATTGAACTAAATATATGTTTAATAATACACCTGTCAGTTGTCAAAAAAAAAATAAAATACAACTGTCATTTTGGTTCATCAGTTCTTAAAGACTGAAACCCAGAACGAACCAAACCACGTAGTTTTTTAATTGGTTCGATTTTGGATTCAAACCATAAAAGTCGGATTTTTTTTGTTTGGATTGGTTTGTATCGTTGGTTCAATTTGATTTTTTTTAACTGCTTACACCCATAATCTGAACCAGTGATAATCATATCTTCAATATAGATAAGTAGAAGATCTACCAAAAAAAGAAACATTGATAAGTAGAAGAACAATGCTTGCATACACCTTTAGATTAGGAAGAGTCATATAAATATCTTCCGCTAAGTCTCCATGCATAAATGCATTCATCACATCCATTTGAGTAAGTGACCAGCCTTGAGAAACAACAATAGCCAAAATGATCTGAATACTAATCATTTTTGGAACGGTGAGAATGTCTTGGTGACTGCTTTGAGTGGCTTTGGTGTTTTGTTGCTTTTTAGAGTTCTTTGATATTTCTCTTGTATATATTTATTTTGATATTTCTTTTGTATATATTTATTTGCCATTCAGAAAAAAAGTTTTATTGAATAGACCCATTTACCGAAAGTGGTGTCACAAAAAAAAATCATGATATCGAAGAAGACACAAATTAGATCTAAGAGGATGATACCATGGGTGTGTTTGGTAACACAAATAAGCTAGCTTATAGCTTATTGTATTAGCTTATAAGCTTGTTTCATAAAACTAGAGGTGTTTGATAAAAAACTTTTTTTACTAGCTTATAGCTTTTTGCCAGATGCTATTTTGACTCTGTTTGGTAAAATTAAGCTATAAGCTAGCTGATAGCTGAAAAAGTAGTTTATAGTTGATAGCTGAAAAGCTAGTAGAATGAAATTAAAGTGTAAATTTAGCTGTTGTAATTATAAAATGACATAAAAGAATTATGTGAGTGAGTAGTTATTTTTTTGAGTGGGTAGTTTTTTAATTAAAAATAGTAAAAAAAATAAAAATGATAACGGTAAAATTGGAATAAAAGGTAAAAAGCTATAAGCTATAAGCTCAAACGCTACTTGAAATAACATTTGAAAAAAAGCTATAAGCTAGTAAAAAAAACTTGTTACCAAACACCTCCAATTTTTTGAAACAAACTTATAAGCTAATACAATAAGCTATAAGCTAGCTTATTTGTGTTACCAAACACACCTTTAAGTAGCGTTTGAGCTTATAACTTATAGCTTTTTATATTTTATTCCAATTTTAACCTTATTATTTTTATTATTTTATTTTTTTTAATAAAAAAACTACCCACTCAAAAAAATAACTACCCACTCACATAATACTTTTATGTCATTTTATAATTACAAAAGCTAAATTTACCAAACACTTTGATTTCATTCTACTAGCTTTTCAGCTATCAGCTAAAAGCTAGCTTATCAGCTATCAGCTATCAGCTAGCTTATAGCTTAATTTTACCAAATAGAGCCCATGTCAGAATTCCTGTTTTCTTCCTTTTCATTGATTCAATATCCTCAATATATAGTACAACAACAACCATTAATGGTAATGGTACAAATATCCTAATTTCTATACATTAATCCTGAACAACCTAGCATATATTTATATCGGTCTCTATTCGTCTTGTGTAACGACCTGATTATTAATGATATTATATTTGCCATTAAAAAAAAACATAGTATATATTCAACAAGTAACATAAATTGTAGTAATGACAATCATACCAATAATTATGAATGATATAAATGGAGGATTCCTTATTGACAGAAAATGTACTAGTGTTAACCAAGTTAGTGGGTTCAAGTCGTCAATGAACTTCACTAAAGGATAGATTTCGGAAGAATTCAGGTTTGATTTTTGGGTAAAACAATTTCTTGGTCAGACTTTACTTACTTCGCAGCCGAACTCTAGACTACTAGGATCCTTTTTCCTTTGAACCAGAGGATTAAAACAATTTTTTTTAACACACTAGTATTTCAACTACAAACTATCAACTATCAATTATCAGCTAGCTTATAATTTAATTTTACCAAACAGAACTTTTTCTATATCAAATTTCTCCAAAAATAAAAAAAGGAACAATTTCATATTTTTATAAAACTGTCTAAAATAGCGTTGTTGGTGATGCTCTACATACGAGATTGGTTATTATGCATAAGCCATCCTTATGCACCATGCATAAGTTTACTTAGTGCACCCCCAAATTACTCGTGCACCCTCCAAATTACTTGTATACCCCCAAATTACTTGTGCACCCCCAAATTTCTCGCGCACCCCCAAATTTCTCATACACCCCCAAAATTCTCATACACCCCCCAAATTTCTCGCACACCCCCGTATGACTTTTGCCCTCCCAATTTTTTTTTTGTCCCCTCCATATTTCTATGCTAAAAAAATAATCGAATCCAATATCTCATGCATACTATCCCAATTTTTCTCAACTAAACTAACCTTAATTGCTTTATATGATTTTTTGTTTTATGTAGCATGGTTTTGTAAAATGGTTATGTGATGTTTTACTTAATAACAATGGTTTCAGTGTATAACATCTTGACACTAATGCCCACATGAAACCATTTATCCAAAATAATGGTTTCAGTGTATAACGCTATGAAACCATTTAACTAGACTAATGATTTCAGTGTATAACATCTTGAAACCAAATAACAAGACTAATGGTTTCAGTGTATAACACTATGAAACCATTTAACTAGAATAATGGTTTCAATGTATAACGCTATGAAACCATTTAACTAGACTAATGGTTTCAGTATATAACATCTTGAAACCAAATAAAAAGACTAATGGTTTCAGTGTATAACGCTATGAAACCATTTAACTAATTTCAGTGTATAACGCTATGAAACCTTTTAACTAGACTAATGATTTCAGTGTATAACTCTATGAAACCATTTAACTAGACAAATGGTTTCAGTGTATAACATCTGGGCACTAATGCTCATTTAACTATAATAATGGTCATAAATTTAAATTCTTAAGACGATATAAAACCAGAGAGAGTGAGGTATCCCCAACCGTTCCAAATAATTTAAAATACCCTAAATAAAATTTTGAGAAAATTTTATTAATACCTGATATTTATAAAAGCATATTTACCTCATTTAATTAACTAAAAATAGTTCCAGGTCTCAGAAAAATACCTAACTGGTCCCAAAATTCCCAGAAAATTATTTCCTATTTTTTTGTAAAAAAAATAAAAACATTTGGAGTCTCCTTGGCACCGCACGCGCCGCCAGCGAGAGTGGGCGTGGAGGCGCGTCACTGTTCATCATCTTTCTCACCCATTTTCTGCAGAAACGGGTCGCGACGACCCGGTTCGTCGACCCGGTTCGTTCTCCCTCAATAATCAACGAAACTCGACGTTCTTTATACCGTTTTGATCGTCGTTCGATTTTATGAATGTTTTAGGTATTAGTTTTCGAAATCGGTGATCGAATCGCATGTAAAATGTGGCCGAAATTGAGCAAGCAAAAATACAAAGTTATTCAGTCATGGATTATTACACGTATTGTTTGGATCTGAGGGTGGATATTGACTTATGCACGGTGCATAAAAATTGCCTTATGCATAATAACTTAGGCCTATTTAAAACTTCATGTATCTAATGAATCATATAAACTTATTTGAATAAAATGTCAATTTTACACATCTTGATTTTAAAATTTTGATGCATATAATAAACTTTTTACGCATCTGAATTTTAAAATTCAAATATATAATAGTCTTTTTTTTTTACACAAAATATATAATAGTCTTGAAACTTAATTTTAAACATCTGTTTTGAAATTCAAATGTGTAAAAAATCCTAAAAACACATTTTATCATAGTTCTATTGTTGTTAAATTAACCTTGTCAAAAAAAAAATTTGTTTTTAAATTAGCAGTCATTATTTTTTTTTTCTTTTTACATGGTGAATTTCTCATAATAATTATTAGGAATCAATAATCTAAAAATAAATAAATATGAAGAGGTATTTTTTCATGGGCTTATATTATAGAAGAAAGAAATTCTCAGGCCCATGCCCATATATTTGACATTTCATTGAAACCAAAAAAAAGGGAAAAGTTATTATGCATAAGGAAAATCCTTATGCATGGTGCATAAACAAATCTCAACCATTTATACTTCAAACCTATTAGATGTACTTAATCATACCAATGCTATTTTAGAATACAAATGGTGGAGATTTGTTTATGCACCATGCATATGGAAAATCCTTATGCACCATAACTCTTCCCAAAAAAAACCCTAGTCTCGTTGTGTATAAAACGGTAGGATACGTGAAAAGAAAAGCAAACCCTAGTTTCTCACGATACTTGAAAAAAAACCCTAGTCTCTCACGCCGCAGCGCTGGCTTCAGCCGCAGCGCCTGAGGTGTTACCGTCTTCCACTCCGCGGTTAGTCTTCTGAGACTGTAAATCAGTTTCTTGTTTCTCTAGCTTCGATGATTCAATTCCTTTTAGTTTGCTCTGCAACACTTTTTTTTATTATGGTTATTTGTCTGTTTTTCTATTGATTAAAATTTTCTTCCATCCTCCATGGCCAGTGTAGAATATAACAACACCGTTATCCAATTCCATGTCATCTTCGTACCCACCGGAGACAATAGCGCTACTAGCGATGGGCTCACCATTGGAAGACCTACTCTTATGTAAATATTCAATGCTCTTGATTATTTATCTAAGAATAGATCTTTCAATGGTGAGGCTATTGCCACTAGTGTGATTGTTTCCAGTGGCTATGAACATGATATGGAATTGGACAGCGGTGATATTATTATCTTCACTGGCCAACGATCAAGTTATCCCTCTGAACCAGCAATCAAGTTGAGTAAATGTTGGAATCAGTTTGTAGAAGAAAATGAATTGCAGCCTGGAGATGTATGTCAACGAGCAAGATGTTGTGACAAAGATATTATTATTGTAATTATGGGAAGATTCATTGCTCTTTACTATGTAACAAATTGAGTTAACATTTTATTGATGTTTGTAATATGTTGTTTCGTTTGTTTGGTACTACATTAAATTAAAATAGAATTAAGAATGACACAAACCTTGATTGAGCACATGTTATCCTCCACCAGAATACTCTTCCTTAATGAAGAAACAGAACATGATATAGGGCATAGTTATAACTTATAATTAACATGCTAATGAAGCTTGTCACAAGTGCACAAAATATGCATATCCATAGTAACATTCTTGTATCAGCAGAAACCAAATGCTATCATGATTGGCCGAAATTTATATACATTACATTTGTATCTTAATGATTATTTTCACCTAATATTCCTCTAGTAAATGGAAATATGGAATTAAGTGTTTCTTTGAAATAGATTTATTTTACATGTCTATTAAATTTAGTAATAGTTCTGATCTTTTTTTTTTGTATTTAGTATTTAGCTCATCAAAGTTTTAATAACTTTGATGAGAGAAAGATTTGGATAAAATTACAATGAAATCTAGATACATTACATTTGTATCTTAATTATTATGGTATGAAATTTTCTTCTTATTTGCATTTAGTCTACATGTTAGAGGAGGAGGCATGGTAATCAAAATCACAAGTCAACTTGTGATATCGTGTCATTTTGCGATCTTGAAGAGTCTTGCTGAGTTAGAGCATGCAAAGAATTGTAAATTGGTGGGAGCGGCTGGGATAATGGTGCAAAGTCATAAAAACGGTGAAATCACTGGAATAGAAAATATATCCTATAATATGCTTAAGTTTTATGTTATAGTTTGTTGAGAAAATATTTCAATGATTAGGTTTTCAATGATTAGGGATTTAGTTTAGATTTAAATATATTCACTTGGCTATAAATACCAAGCACTATCATCATACTGTTTCGTATATAAATATTATATGTAATTATTATATTTAGTTCATTATCAATAATATTTTTATTTCTTATTATTTTTCTCTATTCTTCCCCCTAAATACCACAATTTCAACATGGTATCAGATTGATGGTATTCACCTTGAAACATAATTCCGCTGCAACTTTTTCCTAGAAAACTTAATTCGGTTATTTTTCCCTTTACCTTTTTTCTTCATATAAACCCTAGTTGTCATTAGGATTTTTTTTATTTTGTTTCACTTGTTTATTATCTTTATTTTCTATTCTAACCTTATTCATATGTTACCCGACATGCAGTCTGCCACTTTTCCACGAATCATTTACCTTTACCCATCGTTTTTATCCAGATTGATCGAAAGTCTCTCTTGATCTTTGTTTTGGTGGTCCTAATTTCCCGTTTGTGATACTTTAATCCGCGGTTCCCGTTTGTGATGCTTTAATCCGCGGGCTTCCCGTTTGTGATGTTTTAATCTGCGGTTCTCGTTTGTGATGGTTTAATCCGCGGGTACCGTTTGTGATGTTTTAATCCGTGGGCTTTCCGTTTGTGATGCTTTAATCCGCGGACTCCGTTTGTTGTAACAACCCGTTTTTCAAAGGCCAGAAAAGGCATTAATTTTTTTTTTGTACACATCAGAGTTACGCATAAACGATTTTAAATGAGCCGGCATTCAAATATACAAAAGAACTCATTACCATAAGGTGCTTCGACAAGCAAAGTGTATTCCTGAATAATTACAACTCAAGTCTAAGTATTCAAATACTAACAACAAAACAAGTTAGAATCCTATGCCTAAACCCAAAAAGCACGGTGTACAACCCACACCGGCGCATAGTCTAACTAAGCTAAAACTCCAACATCTCACTGGGGCCTGGAACAGTCACCGTCGTCACCACGACCTAACCCATCATCTGGGTGGGATGAGCCCGCAAATGAAAGAAAGGGTCACCACAAAATAAAAGTATGTATATATATAATCGGTGCGAAAGATGTACACATAGCAAAATTTCCACATACACAAGAGAAAGCTCTTAATCTCAAAGTAATTCCCACCAACGGGTTTATATAAATAAATCACCAATCCTAATGCAGACTTCTACAATGGGTGTGACAACCAATCACTGGTTCGCCACATGCATGATTTTCCAGAAAATTAACCTCTCCTCGAAGAGTCGTGGGGTAGGCAAAGCCACACAGAAATATACGTACCCGCACTAAAAAGTCACACAAGGCAGGTGAAGCCACACAGACAAACACCAGGCGAAGTCACACAGACATACACCAACTCAATGAAAATCCAGAAGGATTTGGCGAAGCCACACAGTCAAACGCCCGGTACGTAGGCAAAATCACACAGACATACACCTAGGCACGCAACTATGAAATGCATGGCATATATTCTCTTTGGCATATACAGGATAGTCACACAGACAAAATCCCCGCGTAGTCCTATCCGACGCACGCATTCATATATGCTCATGCAAACAATCACATAGCCTAAAGCCTATGCACAAGCCATCACAACCTACATACATTTTCCTAATCATATGTAAATTGCACACGTATTTATAACCACGTTCTCATCAACGAGAATACATAAGTACAAACATGCCAAGCACACAGCAAATGCATAAACAGCAAAATCAAGCATGTCGTAACCGTTTTAAAAGACGGAAATAAAGTGGAGCCCTTACCTCGACAAGCACTCAAACTATCACACGATCACACAACACGTACTCGCTTCCTAAAACAAGCAAAGTATACAATCAAAACCATATCCAATCAATCCCTAGTGAATTGGACTCTAAATCCCCAAAAACCAAAGGCTTTCTAAGGAAAAACGACTCTTTCGGATACTATACCAAAAACTACTGTATTGATCAACCCCCATGAGTTATATGTACTATTCTTAGGACCCAAAACAATAGGCCAAAGTCTTAAATAATTTGAAATGCAAAATGGCCGTTTTCTTGCGTTATAAGTTACGTACTTTCCGAGTACCCGAAAAACTCATTTCCAATCCCAACCACTTCCATAAATTAATAAAAAGGGATTAGAAAGCTAAAAACCAAGTTAGGACATCAGAATCCAAAATTTCAACTCTCAGGGCTCGCCCTGGCGAGTTGGTGGCGAGTGAAGGCAGTGAAGACTGGTCTTACTCGCTCTGGAGCTCGCTCTGGCGAGTTCATGGCCTGTGACACTCGCCCTGGCGAGTAAACGCTCGCCCGGCGAGTTTCACCTGTCATGACAGCAAAATACAGCAACTCACACCACCATTTTTCCACCCAAGCCTAGTTTGATTCTATTAGTTCCCAACACTTTTTCAAGGCACAAAAGCAAACCATTTTCATAAGCAAGCAATTCATTTCCGAAAGCTTGTTGGTTGCTTCGAGTGCAAGTTATTTGGTTTTCATTTCCAAAAACAAAACCAAACCCAAGCACAAGTTTTATTACGGGCCTCAACCGACCGGTAATCATTTTCAAACATGTTTTCAAAGTAAAAAGCAACACCACATGTCACAAGAGTTTTAAACCACTTTGACCCCAAAAACACTACTCAAAAACACTTAGGAAATATTTTCATAAACCACAAAATATTTTTCATCGGATTTTCTAAAACAAAACCATACAACGCATTTCCCTTTTGCCCAAAGGTTCAAAGGCAACGTTTCTTTTCAAAACCTTACAACCTAACCACATGTTATTGATCAATACATAACCAACCCAAAACCCTAACTTTTCTCATGAGATTTTTCACCAACTCATGGAAAACAAAATAACAAAGCCTACACATGCTTCTCTAAACCTCATGAACAACATTCATGAAACAAGAATCAATTCCTAACCTTTCCTTCTCATGAACATAATCTAAACTCATACCCCTAAGAGTTTTAACCAACCAAAATGAAAAGGAAAAGAGTGGTTACCTTAAGAAAGTGATGCTCTACAACAATTCCACAAAGCTCCCAAGCTTGAAATGGACACAAATGGTGAAGAATGGAAAATTTGGTGAAGGTTAGAAGAAAGTAATGGAGTCTACGTGAAAGAGAGAAAGAATGAGAGTGAATTTTGTGATTTTTCTAAGTCCACAAAGTCATGACCTCCTTACTATTACAAAGCCTCTTGATAGCCAATCCACCCTTGGATCAAAGTCAAAAGTCCAAGCTTAAACCCTAGCCATTGGATCAATTTGCTTTATGAGAAATCACAAGATTTTAAACAACTCTTCCATAACAAGTCACGTGTTCAGCTCTCGCGCGTCGCGACGAACGTAAATCACAAAAACTTAAAACTTACGGAAAGAACGTCTAACGTTAAACATTTCCAAAACTTATCGCCGAATCTTTTTCCGCGACTGTAATTTTCTTCCATACCTTAGAAAATTATTCTCAGAATATATCTTAACTCGCGCAGATATATAAAACTCCCATCTGAAACCTCACTTAAAACAGACGCAGTAAGATTTTCCATCCGCGGGTAAAATCCTACTCGTTTTTCCAAAAACAAGAATAATCCAAAACTCGTTATTCCGAAAACACATATAACTTCTTATTCAAGCAACAGGATCACAAGACAAAAGTCTGTACAATTACAGTGCACGAGCACAAAACAGACTTGATTACAGCAAAACCTAATCATTACACGATGTTTCACCACATGAACACATCGAAACGCTAATGTTCCTTAAACCAACTATACAATGAAAATCTTGGGTCTTACAATACTACCCCCCTAAAAGAAGTTTCGTCCTCGAAACTTAGACGTCGTCAAACAAACTGGGATATAATTCCCTCATCTTACTTTCTAGCTCCCAGGTGGTATCTCCCGTAGCTTCATTCCATATTACCTTCACCAAAAGTATCTCTTTCGTCCTCAGACGTTTCATCTTCCTATCCGCAATCTTGATCGGCGGAACCTCAAATGACAAGTTATCCCTCAGCTGGATGTCATCTGGTGTGATCACATGTGATGGATCCGGTGTATACTTCCGCAATTGCGACACATGGAACACGTCATGAATCAAAGATAGTACCGGTGGCAACGCGATCCGGTATGCTACCTTCCCAATCCGTTCCAAAATCTGATAATGCCCTATAAACTTTGGAGTCAACTTCCTTGCTTTCAAAGCCCTTCCAACACCAGTTGTTGGAGTAACACGGAGAAATATGTGATCTCCCTCCTCAAACTCTAAAGGCCTCCGACGCCTATCCGCATAACTTTTCTGGCGATCTTGAGCAACCTTCATCATTGCCCTTATCTTTCGGACCTTGTCCGTCGTCTGTTGTACCATTTCCAGTCCTACTATCATACTCTCCCCATCTTGATACCAACACAAAGGAGTCTGACATCTTCTCCCATACAAAGCCTCGTATGGTGCCATTCCAATACTCGCGTGGAAACTGTTGTTGTATGTGAATTCTATCAAAGGTAACACATCATCCCAACTTCCACGATCATCCAATACACAAGCTCTCAACAAATCTTCCAAAGATTGATTTGTTCTCTCGGTCTGCCCATCTGTCTGAGGATGATAGGCGGAGCTCAATCTCAATTTCGTCCCCAACGCCTCATGCAAAGTCTTCCAAAAGTGTGAAGTAAACTTTGGGTCTCGATCCGACACTATACTTGACGGAATCCCATGTAACCTCACAATCTCAGCAATGTAAATATCGGTCAACTTTGCTGCTGTATCCGTAGTCCTTACTGGTAGAAAATGAGCGGACTTAGTCAAACGATCCACTATCACCCAAATGGAATCATGCTTCCTCCTGGTCTTAGGTAAACCAGTGATGAAATCCATAGAAATGCTATCCCACTTCCACTCGGGGATATCTAATGACTGCAGCATCCCTGCTGGTCTCTGATGCTCGATCTTCGCCTTCTGACAAGTCAGACACGACGCCACATACTCAGCCACATCCTTTTTCATACCTGGCCACCAGAAATCATGCCTCAGGTCTTGATACATCTTTGTTGCTCCGGGATGTATACTAAGTTTACTCTTGTGTGCCTCCCCTAGAATGATGTTTCTCAAGTTCATAGCATCGGGTACACACACTCTACCTTGACACCTCAAGATGTTGTCCGATCCCACCTTGAAATCTCGGTTGGTTCCTCGAACAATCAAAGCCCTTTTCTCCATGAGAAACTTGTCATCTTGACAATTAGCAATATCCTCCAACAACCCGCTTGAGATGGTAATCATACCCAGTCTCATATTCCCTAAAGCAAACTCTACCTCTAAGTGCAAGTCACGAAACTCTCTCAATAACTCTTGTTGACTAGCCATTTGTGCCGAATAAATCGACACACTCTTCCTACTCAAAGCATCGGCTACCACATTAGCCTTTCCAGGATGGTATTCTAAGGTGAAATCAAAATCCTTCAATGTTTCCATCCATCTCCTCTGTCGCATATTAAGCTCTTTCTGATCAAACAAGTACTTGAGACTTTTATTGTCACTAAACACGACAAAAGTGCAACCATAAAGATGATGTCTCCAAATCTTCAATGCAAAAACAACGGCCGCAAGCTCCAAATCGTGTGTAGGATAATTCTTCTCATGCACTTTCAGTTGCCTTGACGCATAAGCCACTGCTCTCTTGTGTTGCATCAACACACAACCCAACCCTTGATGAGAAGCATCACAGTAAACCTCATACGGTTCATCCGACTGCGGTAACACCAAGACTGGTGAAGTCGTCAACCGTTCTTTCAACAACTGGAAACTCGATTCACACTTCTCAGTCCAAGCAAAAGGTTGATCTTTTCGCGTAAGTTGTGTCATTGGCGCCACAATCTTAGCGAAACCTTCAATGAATCTCCGGTAATAACTGGCCAAACCCACAAAACTCCTCACATCAGTCACTGTTTGAGGCTGCTTCCATGAAAGTACCGTATCAATCTTGGCTGGATCCACGGCTATTCCCTCTCTTGATATAACATGGCCAAGGAAATTCACCTCTTCCAACCAAAAGTCACACTTCGACGAGTTTGCATATAGCTTACTTTCCCGCAAAACTTGCAACACTAGGCGAAGATGCTCTACATGTTCCTCTTCACTCTTCGAATACACTAGAATGTCATCAATAAATACCACTACAAACTTGTCCAAAAATGAGTGGAATATCCGATTCATGTAGGCCATAAAGATAGCAGGTGCATTCGTCACTCCAAACGGCATCACTAAGAACTCATAATGCCCATACCGCGTCCTGAACGCCGTTTTCTGAATATCCTCATCTCGTACTCTTATCTGGTGATAACCAGATTTTAAGTCAATCTTTGAAAACACTGAGGCTCCCCTCAACTGATCCATCAATCATCAATTCGTGGCAATGGATATCGGTTCTTGATAGTCACCTTATTAAGCTTCCGATAATCCACACACAGACGAGATTTCCCATCCTTCTTCTTAACCAATAAGACCGGTGCTCCCCAAGGCGACACACTAGGCCTTATGAAACCTTTAACTAACAAGTCTTCAATCTGACATTTCAACTCTACTAACTCAGCTGGAGCCATCCGATAAGCTGATTCCGAAATCGGACCCGTACCCGGTTGCAGATCAATAAAGAATTCCACCTCTCTACACGGAGGAAAAGCTGGAATCTCCGATGGAAACACATCTTGGAAATCCTGAACCACTTGAATTTCCTCAATTCGGATCTCCGACGTCACCCCTAAACTAGCAAGTGAAACTATCTCCGGCTCTCCATTACACATAACCACAGAAAGCCGATTTGCAGACAAGTACCTTCGCACACTTGGCTCGGGAAAGAAAACCAATTTCCGAGCACAGTCTAGAATAACATAATGATAAGACAACCAATCCATCCCGAGGATGATCTCGAGAGATAACAGCGGTAGACAAACCAAATTGACCAGAAAATCCCTATTCTGGATTAATACCAAACAATGCAAACATGCAGTATTCACTACCAAATCCTTAGCAGGAGTCAAAACATTCAAATCAAACGGAAGCACAAAAACATTCAAACTCAAACGATTTGCACAAGTCAAAGATATGAATGAGTGGGTTGCCCCCGTGTCAATCAAAGCAGTTAAAGAATTACCTGCGATGTGACAGCTCTCGTGGATGGCATTGCTAGCCTGCCCACTCAGTTCAGTGCCCATACAGTAAGCACGTGCCTTTGCCGCAGGTCTGGCACCCTGTGAGCCTTGTGCCACATTTGCCGACGGCCCAGTCTTCGGGGCTCTGCAATCCCTAGCAAAGTGTCCCGGCTTCTTGCAATTGTAGCAGGTGTTTCCCCCCTTCGGTTGCGTGCACTCATTAGAAAAATGTCCCGCTTCTCCACAGTTGTAGCAAGCCCCCTTACTACCCTCAGATTTTCCCCGGGTTCCCTGATTCACCGATCGGCCCAGTCCCTTACTGTGTTGAGGACGGTTATAAGGCTTACTCCCTTGCCTCCCACTGTTCTGAGTCGAACCACGATCATTGGTACGACTTGGTCCTCCGGCACTAGAATTCCCTTGGCGGTTCACCCGCTTATTCTTCATGTCTTCCACCTCTTGGCACTTTTCAACCAAGACCTGGAATTGTCGGATACCCAATGGCACAACCGCATCCTGCAGTTCGTACCTCAGCCCATCTTGGAAGCGACGGCACATATAATCCTCATCTATCCCATCCCTAAAGAAGCGGAAGAAACAGGATAGTGATTCAAACTTCTTGGCATATGCTTCAACATTCATGCCCGCTTGCCTTAACCTCAGAAACTCTTCTCCATACCTTTCCCTAGCTGTCTCAGGGAAATATTTGGCCAAGAACCTCCTTTTGAAGTTCTCCCAACTTAACTCTTCATGAACATTTTCCATGATCAGTCGGGTGTTCCTCCACCAATACTCAGAACCCCCGAGTAACTGATAGGTAGCTAAGACCACCTTCTCTCCTTCTGGACAATGAATTGCCCCGAATATCCTCTCCACAGATTGGAGCCATAAATCAGCAGTTTCCGGACCTCCCTCCCCATTAAACTTTGGAGGAGTTTGGTGGTCGAAACTTGAAAGAAGTCTAGATCCAGCCGCAAGTATTTCCCTTTCGCGTTTTTCCAGATCCCTCTGCGCCTTAGCATGGCTCTGAGCAGTCACAGCCGCTGCCATTGTGTTCATGGCATAAGCCATTTGATATATATCAGCATTAACCGTCACAGGTGCTGTAGGTGCCCTTCTTGGAGGCATTCTATCTCTGCACAATACCAATTCTGATTAGATTCCTTATCCAAACGTTTCTGAGTCTCAATAGAAAATCTCACTCAACGGACACTAACCCGTGACCCGACACAGAACAAACACTAGAACTGTCACTACTCTAGCTATGTTCTAACCGACTCTGGACTAACGACTCAAGTATACACTTTCCCTTTGAAGATTTAAAGCCATGCTCTGATACCAATTGTAACAACCCGTTTTTCAAAGGCCAGAAAAGGCATTAATTTTTTTTTTTTGTACACATCAGAGTTACGCATAAACGATTTTAAATGAGCCGGCATTCAAATATACAAAAGAACTCATTACCATAAGGTGCTTCGACAAGCAAAGTGTATTCCTGAATAATTACAACCCAAGTCTAAGTATTCAAATACTTACAACAAAACAAGTTAGAATCATATGCCTAAACCCAAAAAGCACGGTGTACAACCCACACCGGCGCATAGTCTAACTAAGCTAAAACTCCAACATCTCACTGGGGCCTGGAACAGCCACCGTCGTCACCACGACCTAACCCATCATCTGGGTGGGATGAGCCCGCAAATGAAAGAAAGGGTCACCACAAAATAAAAGTATGTATATATATAATCGGTGCGAAAGATGTACACATAGCAAAATTTCCACATACACAAGAGAAAGCTCTTAATCTCAAAGTAATTCCCACCAACGGGTTTATATAAATAAATCACCAATCCTAATGCAGACTTCTACAATGGGTGTGACAACCAATCACTGGTTCGCCACATGCATGATTTTCCGGAAAATTAACCTCTCCTCGAAGAGTCGTGGGGTAGGCAAAACCACACAGAAATATACGTACCCGCACTAAAAAGCCACACAAGGCAGGTGAAGCCACACAGACAAACACCAGGCGAAGTCACACAGACATACACCAACTCAATGAAAATCCAGAAGGATTTGGCGAAGCCACACAGTCAAACGCCCGGTACGTAGGCAAAGTCACACAGACATACACCTAGGCACGCAACTATGAAATGCATGGCATATATTCTCTTTGGCATATACAGGATAGTCACACAGACAAAATCCCCGCGTAGTCCTATCCGACGCACGCATTCATATATGCTCATGCAAACAATCACATAGCCTAAAGCCTATGCACAAGCCATCACATAGCCTAAAGCCTATGCACAAGCCATCACAACCTACATACATTTTCCTAATCATATGTAAATTGCACACGTATTTATAACCACGTTCTCATCAACGAGAATACATAAGTACAAACATGCCAAGCACACAGCAAATGCATAAACAGCAAAATCAAGCATGTCGTAACCGTTTTAAAAGACGGAAATAAAGTGGAGCCCTTACCTCGACAAGCACTCAAACTATCACACGATCACACAACACGTACTCGCTTCCTAAAACAAGCAAAGTATACAATCAAAACCATATCCAATCAATCCCTAGTGAATTGGACTCTAAAACCCCAAAATCCAAAGGCTTTCTAAGGAAAAACGACTCTTTCGGATACTATACCAAAAACTACTGTATTGATCAACCCCCATGAGTTATATGTACTATTCTTAGGACCCAAAACAATAGGCCAAAGTCTTAAATAATTTGAAATGCAAAATGGTCGTTTTCTTGCGTTATAAGTTACGTACTTTCCGAGTACCCGAAAAACTCGTTTCCAATCCCAACCACTTCCATAAATTTATAAAAAGGGATTAGAAAGCTAAAAACCAAGTTAGGACATCAGAATCCAAAATTTCAACTCTCAGGGCTCGCCCTGGCGAGTTGGTGGCGAGTGAAGGCAGTGAAGATTGGTCTTACTCGCTCTGGAGCTCGCTTTGGCGAGTTCATGGCCTGTGACACTCGCCCTGGCGAGTAAACGCTCGCCCGGCGAGTTTCACCTGTCATGACAGCAAAAGACAGCAACTCACACCACCTTTTTTCCACCCAAGCCTAGTTTGATTCTATTAGTTCCCAACACTTTTTCAAGGCACAAAAGCAAACCATTTTCATAAGCAAGCAATTCATTTCCGAAAGCTTGTTGGTTGCTTCGAGTGCAAGTTATTTGGTTTTCATTTCCAAAAACAAAACCAAACCCAAGCACAAGTTTTATTACGGGCCTCAACCGACCGGTAATCATTTTCAAACATGTTCTCAAAGTAAAAAGCAACACCACATGTCACAAGAGTTTTAAACCACTTTGACCCCAAAAACACTACCCAAAAACACTTAGGAAATATTTTCATAAACCACAAAATATTTTTCATCGGATTTTCTAAAACAAAACCATACAACGCATTTCCCTTTTGCCCAAAGGTTCAAAGGCAACGTTTCTTTTCAAAACCTTACAACCTAACCACATGTTATTGATCAATACATAACCAACCTAAAACCCTAACTTTTCTCATGAGATTTTTCACCAACTCATGGAAAACAAAATAACAAAGCCTACACATGCTTCTCTAAACCTCATGAACAACATTCATGAAACAAGAATCAATTCCTAACCTTTCCTTCTCATGAACATAATCTAAACTCATACCCCTAAGAGTTTTAACCAACCAAAATGAAAAGGAAAAGAGTGGTTACCTTAAGAAAGTGATGCTCTACAACAATTCCACAAAGCTCCCAAGCTTGAAATGGACACAAATGGTGAAGAATGGAAAATTTGGTGAAGGTTAGAAGAAATTAATGGAGTCTACGTGAAAGAGAGAAAGAATGAGAGTGAATTTTGTGATTTTTCTAAGTCCACAAAGTCATGACCTCCTTACTATTACAAAGCCTCTTGATAGCCAATCCACCCTTGGATCAAAGTCAAAAGTCCAAGCTTAAACCCTAGCCATTGGATCAATTTGCTTTATGAGAAATCACAAGATTTTAAACAACTCTTTCATAACAAGTCACGTGTTCAGCTCTCGCGCGTCGCGACGAACGTAAATCACAAAAACTTAAAACTTACGGAAAGAACGTCTAACGTTAAACATTTCCAAAACTTATCGCCGAATCTTTTTCCGCGACTGTAATTTTCTTCCATACCTTAGAAAATTATTCTCAGAATATATCTTAACTCGCGCAGATATATAAAACTCCCATCTGAAACCTCACTTAAAACAGACGCAGTAAGATTTTCCATCCGCGGGTAAAATCCTACTCGTTTTTCCAAAAACAAGAATAATCCAAAACTCGTTATTCCGAAAACACATATAACTTCTTATTCAAGCAACAGGATCACAAGACAAAAGTCTGTACAATTACAGTGCACGAGCACAAAATAGACTTGATTACAGCAAAACCTAATCATTACACGATGTTTCACCACATGAACACATCGAAACCCTAATGTTCCTTAAACCAACTATACAATGAAAATCTTGGGTCTTACATTTGTGATTCTTTATCCGCGGGTATTTTTACATAATTTGATACGGACTCATTGTTTCGGCCGCTGCTCTACTACTTCTTTGGTTGCTGCTCTTCGTTGGCAGGATTTAATTTATTTTGAGGTTTAATTTTGTAACAAGCTTAAAGCTTAGTAAGCTTTAGCTTGAGGGGGAGTTTTGGAATAGAAAATATATCCTAAGATATGCTTAAGTTTTATGTCATAGTTTGTTGAGAAAATATATCAATGATTAGGTTTGTTTGTTCTAAGCTCTAATTTAGGGATTTAGTTTAGATTTAAATATATTCACTTGACTATAAATAACAAGCACTATCATACCATTTCGTATGTAAATATTATATGTAATTATTGTATTTAGTTCATTATCAATAATATTTTTATTTCTTATCATTTTCCCATATTCTTCCCTCTAAATACCACAAATTCAACATCACCTGTATCGGCCGTTTTTGTTCATGTTCTATAGAGTTATAGGTAGTTGTAGTTTGCGATTCACAACCGGGTTCCTTAAATCTTATGCTTTGAAAGTACTAATTTTTCGACTTGACGAAGAATAACATTCCTCTCCACCACAAGGTAATCCATATATTTTTTTTTATCTTCATGATAATGATCATATTTTTCATCCTTTAAATTAGTTCATGGAGATGAAGAGTTAATTGGTTAGAAACTACAGGAATATTCATAGAAGTTGAATCAAACAATCAAACAATGTTTTGCGGACTGCAATACACTGTTTAGTATAAGTGTCTTGCTAACATGTATCCTAAGGGCACATTTTAAGAAACCAAAAGTAAAAATAATCGATAGCAGGTGTGCGAGTGTGGTGCTGGGTCTCGGGGATCCTAGTGGGTTGGTGGCCCGCTACTTTTTTTTAAACTTTTCTTTAGTAGTCGGTCTACTCTTCTTCTCTATGGGAACTGGTTTGAGGTGTTGGGGTGCTTTGTGTTTTGCGAGGGTGTTTTGTTCTCTTTGTGGATTGTAGTTTCTAGACTGTTTGTAGTTCTGGTGTGTTTTTGCTTTGCGTGTTTGATGTTCTTATTTTTAGAGGCCACAATTAGGAAATCAATTTGGAAAGATGTTATCACCATAATTATGGGAAGATTCTTCTCTCCTTACTTACTGATGTAATAGATTGAGTTTGCGAGTATAAACCAGAGGTCAAAAAGTTGCCAAAATAGACCGAACATCAACACAGTTTGGATCCTAGATCCACGTACCATCCACTTCTTGTAACAACAATATCAAGCAACAATATATAGCCCTTTTGAGCCTAACAGTCCAACGTTAAACTAAGAGTGTGACACGGATAAGACGTCGACAGTGGCGTGTACCACCACCGAATGAAACAAAGAGAGCCTAATAGCAGCAAAATCACTCCACCAAAAACACATTTTACCATAGTTTAAAAAATAAGGAGGTATTGTGTCAAAAATAAAATAAAATAAGGAGGTAGCAGAAATACACTCCACCAAAAATATTTTACCATAGTTTAGTCGTGTTTAAATTATTAGTGGCTATTTTTTTTCTCTAAATGGAAATTTTTTCATCATAATTATCTGGAGTCTACAATCTAAAAATAATAGTGAATATGTATTTTTAAATTTTGGAGGGGTTAATGAAGAAATGTGAGTGGTGTGGGGTGGATAACATATTCTCAAAATATTTTCATTAATTTTAGGCCCATGTCCATATTTGGTAGTTCATTAAATCCAAAAGAAAAAAACAGTAACATAAATGATATAAATAGACAATACACAGGGACGGATCCAGGAATTTCATCCAGTGGGGTCAATATAATTTATTTAAAAAAATTATACAAACTTATATGAATATATAAGTGATAAAATGATGACATCATTATAATTATGCAAAGAAAAATATCGATGAATACAAAAGTTATGACATTGTATATCCATAAGTTGGTAGGAACATTGCATTTTATATGTAAAATTCGGAGTTTGAATTTCAAACATTACATTAATTCGTCTTAAAAATGTGATATTCTAACTACTAAACTAGTTAATAAAAAAAAACCATTTTATATGCACGTGGCAATCCTTTTTTTTTTTTGAATCGGAAATTTTTTTATTAAAACAAAACCAAGTACAAGCAGTACCAGGCTGAGATACAAGGCAACAAACAGACAAGCCCCAACACACTCCCTAAACCGAAACAAAAACACAACAAAGAGGCACCTAGACCGCACCCCTGTTACAAATAAAACAGAAAGCAAAAACCAGCTACTCCTAGACCAACAAAAACCAGAAAAACAGGGACAGCAGCCAAGAACAAACCAGAACAGAAAAAAATTAACCCACAAAACAACTCCCCGGATCCCAACTCCACTCATAATATAAACACGGAGAAATCTTTAATTTGTGAGCACTTTATTTCCACGTTAGGACCTTGATATCCTCAACACAATCCAACGCATTTTTCACCACGTTATTAAAAATCATATCATTCCGATATTTCCAAATTAACCAAATCGTCGTGTGCCACACCAAACCAAAACCTTTCCGGCCTTTCTTGGACCTCGCAAAACCAGAAAAATATTCAAAAAAACAGTATGGCAATCCTTAAAAGTCTATCCCGCATGTGGCTCTGCATTTAGAAATTTCATAGCTCTTAAATTTCATTTCAACCAAAGCAACTTTAGAAGTAATTAAATTGGATTAAGCTGTAAGCATTCCAACTTCCATAGTATGGGCCTAACTCATCCTCACAAAACCGGTTTGTAAGGTACTATGTTAGAAATTATTAAGAAATAAGTATGAGACTAACTCAATCTCACAAAACCGGCTTGTAAGGTGAGGACTACCACTTACTTATAAACACTTGTCAAGACCATCTCATATCCGATGTGAGACTTTTTAACAGATATGACATTAAGTTTTTTAGTTTACGTAGTAAGATAATTGCTTTCTTCAATATGAATACTTTATACATTAGCAATAGTTTAACAAATATTTGTTTGTAAGTATTTCAGTTTGTGAACTGTGTGGGGACAAGGTTAGATTCAAAGTGGGGGCAACCCATAAAAATGCTCACATATTAGTTGAAAAAATATTAGAAGAGTGGGGTCATCAGCCCCCATTTTACTCAATGTAAATCCGTCCCTGACAATACGAGAAAACAAGAGAAATCCACAAATCAAAAGGAAACCCTAGTCTTGTAAGAAAAAAAAACCTAGTTTTGTCCAAAAGATGAAGAAGAAACCCTAGTCATGTTTAGCCGCCACCTGCTGGTAGCCGCCCCGAAGTCGTTTTAGGCTTCTACACTATACAAGCTTACCATTCGGTGAGTTTTCTGAGGTATTTATATAATTTTTTTGTTTCTATGTGCTACACTTTTTTTAATGGTTATTCATTTATTTGTGTTGATTTTTACTTTGAGTTGTTGGATTTGATCGAAAAGGGTTGTTTTTCATGGCAAGGTTCCTATGTCCATATCAATGTACAGACTCATTTTTTATTTTTATTTTTTATTTATTTTTCATTTTTTATATCTTTATTAAAATTGAATCCACAACACCTATTTTCTCCATGTTTTTTTTTTTTGCATTTATTCAATTTTATTTTCTTTTTCTTTGTTCTTTTAATCCTAATCTTGATCTACACATTTTCCAGCGCTAGGGAAGCTTGATGTAGTTTACCGCAACTTCTGATGATGTTATATATGTTCGGGATATGATAGAGTTTTCACTACAACGACTGTATCTTATTTTAATAAAAATACTTAATGAGAGATTTAAAGTAGGATATGGTAGCATTGAACATTCTTATCCATTAAGGAAAAGAATGAACATTTGTTAGCAATGTGTCTGGGCAAAGGGAGGTGGAATCAAGTGGTACCACCAATCAAGAAATCTGGCCAAACTAACAAAGAATCTCTCTCTCTCTCTCTCTCTCTCTCTCCCTCTCTCTCTCTCTCTCCCTCCCCCCCCCCCCCCCTAAGAAGACGAGGCTTTAGAGAGTTAATACTTTATAAAAGTATCAACTCATCAACATTTTGCAATGTCCCTCGAAATCTCATGAAACAAAAGTTCAATATTCACTCTCTCAAGAAATTTGATTTGTGGAGTGCAATTTTATAATACCAAGACAACCGGAGAAAGGAAAACAACTTCAAATTTGGAGTGTGCAATTGAATTTTGTACGAGACAAGGTATCTTTCAATTGATCAAACAATTTGAAAAATCTTTTGTCTATAAATACAAAATTCAAATGCACACTCCAAATCTGAAAACGTTTTCTTATGGCCGTAAAATGGGTCGACAAAACTATTTTCATCATTTGATGATTTCTTTGAGACGACGATATAAAAAGTCAGGGAGGCCTATAGTTGGTTTTTTTATATTATTTCAATGACGTGAAGAAGAAAAATAGTAACTGTGCCTTGTTTTATATTAATGAAAGGATTTAATTTGTATGCACCGACAGTGTAAAATAATTTTACACTGTCAACCAATGACAACCATGTATTCCGCCACGTCACCCCACTTTATCCCACTTTCTTCATATGATATGGAAGATTGGTGGTTTCTTATTGGATGACCGTGTAAAATTATTTTACACTGTCAGTGCATATCAATTAAACTCTTAATGAAATAAGGAGGAGTTGGGAATATTGTATTTTTAGGGACATTGGAAATAGAGGAGATAGTATTGTTGTACCGTTGTACTTGTGTTGTACAATATATATATATATAATGCAATGTAGACTAGGTGCATATTTTTCATATTAATTTGTTCTTTGACTAATTTTTTTTTACTAAATTAATTTTTTTGACTAGAATATTTCTAGTAAAAAAGTAATTAGAAAATATTTTCTTGACTAAATAAATATTTTTTTGAATTGTTAACTGAATTAACTATATTTTAAGAAAACCTTTTACTACTCAGAAATAGCGCTTGAAAATATTTATAGTAAAAAAACTATATTTTGACTAGAATATTTCTAATAAAAAAGTAATTAGAAAATATTCTATTGACCCAATTAATTATTTTTTGAATTGTTGACTGAAAAGTGAATATTAATTAATGTGAACTTATTTTAAGTGAAGAGTGAATATTAATGTCCAGATTTTAAAATATGGATATGAATTTTTGTCCAAATTTGAAAATTCAAATATGTAAAAGTCTTGAAAATTATATTTTACACACTCCTTTTTTTAATTTATATTTGCAAAAACTCCTAAAAACACCTTTTAACGCGGTTCAACCGTGGTTAAATTAACATCGACTATTTTTTATTTTTAAATGTGAAGAGGTATTTTTTCTAGGGGCTTATATAGGAGAAGTGTGAGTGGTGTGGGGTAGGGAAAGATGGAATTAATTTTCGCATTATTTGAACTTCTCAAGCACTCTCCGAGTTTCCAATTTTATCCCCCTTGTTAGTTAAGTGGCGAGTCTATAAATTGCAAAAATTGAAAAGAAAAAAAAACAATCTGCTACTTACACTGAGAACTAAGTTCTTATTTTAAACTGTGAACCTGCTAGTAGTAAAAAAAGTCATCCAACAGTCAAACAGTGTTGCCATGTCGTCAATTTTGATTGACGACATGCGGTTGTGACATAAAAACCACAAGCATTGTGAAGTCTATAAAAGGGGGACCATTTTTTTTCCTTCACTTTTTTTCATAATTTTTATCTTTTGTTAATTTTTCATTGTTTTGTTCGTAAACGGCCGCATATTGTGTCATAGGTTACTCATATCGTTTCTATCGGTGTTTTTTAATAATCATGTTTAGGAACATTATCGTAATCGACGAGGAAATTTTTGTGGCCAAATTGAAAACAATATGACTAACTGAAATATATGGGATTTTCCCAAGCTACCAAACTGAAAGGTGATAGTAGCTAAGTGGGCGTCTGCATGACTAAAAAACAGGCTTGGTCATCTAAATGCAAACCTCTAGGGGACAAAGAAGAATTTGACCCTGTTCTTCTCGATTAGAAAGATAAAAACTGACAAACGGAATTTGGCCATTTAGGTCTTCATTTTTATATTAAATTCGATGTAACTTTATGTTCACTATTTTATATTTTGAGAAAGTTTACATTGTAATAAACCTATAAAAGAAGGGTTCACTGCATAGTTCGCTAGTTACCAAACAAACCATCCTGTAGTTCGCTGCGCAACCAGCGAACATCTCCTAGGCCAAAAATCTAAAGATTAAACATGAACTTTTGGGTAACAACAACATAGTACAAATGAAATTAAGATAACATGATAAAAAAACAATAAATTTACACAAACAAGACTATGGATCAAATAAATTAGCTACTTCATCTTCGTCGTCATCAAATTAAACCATGTATGTTGTGATTTCGTCGAAGGTCTTCAAACGGGTCAAGCTTGAACATATATCTTGAAAAATCTCACAAACGCCGCATAACTCGATCGGTCCCTTCGTACTGTACTGAGAAAAAAATAGAGAACATAGTTCTCACATCATCTTCGTTCTAAAGTTTCATGTTGATGTACGTAACGCGTCTGTCTGGACCGACAGACGACGATACTCAATACTGGCACCCTTCTTTCAACGATGCACTTGAGAGGACCGTTGGGTTGGTCCAGGTAGTGCTTCAGATAAACCAATTTAACATCAACGTGAATCCTGAAAAGGTTCAGTTTCCCATTGTTGTAATAGACCGCAACTAGGTGTTTGTTCTTTAGGATATGATATATGTCTATTTTTCAGAGTTATGAATGAAAATGAACCACGCACGTTTATTTATATAAGTAGCGAACCAAGATTTTTTCAAACCAGTGTTAGTTAATCTGGGATGCATCATGAGTGCAACCGTTGGAGTTGGGTTAAAAAAAAACTATTACTCACTATATATTTAACGAACTGTGTTCACCACCTATTAGATAGTGAGAGGGATATTTTGATTATTTTAGTGGCCCTAGAGAAACTGCGGCGGGTGCGAAAAGAAAAACTCAGGAAAAGAAATTCTCAAAATACTTCTAGACAGTAATCTCAGGCCCATGCCCATGCCTTGTCGTCTATAAAATGATAAAATACGATAAAAGAAAAGCAAACTGCGCATCCTAAAGCAACCCTTGCCCTGTGCGCTGCCGGCTTCGGCCGCCGCGCCTGAGTTGTTTCCGTCCTCCACACCACAAGCTTACACCGCGGTGAGTCTTCTGTGACAGTATATCAGTTTCTTGCTTCTATAACTTCGATGATTATATCTCTTTTAGTTTGCTCCGCTACATTTTTTTATGGTTATTTGTGTTATTTTTGCTTTGAGTCGTTGGATTTTAATGAAAAGCTTTCCTATGTCCATATCACTGTACAAAGACTTTTTAATCTTAATATTGATTGATCTGTATATTGTTCACTGACAGGGAACAGTTTACTGCACCTTTTGATGATGTTCAATATCCCAACATACGATAGAGTTTTCATCGTGACTGCTGTGATTCCTTTGATTAGAAGAATGACTATTTGTTATTAAAATTTGTTCTATTGACCTTGCATGTTGATATTCAAGGGTTCAATGGAACTGCTTCGACCAACACACAACACAACACTGTTGAGCAGCTTTTTGCAAACTGACAATGGAGAAACTCAATATCACAAATGTGCGGCTAATAAATTGAGACAAAATGAGTCTCAATGGAAATGTGTAGGAAAATGAAAATGAAATTTATGATGTAATGTATAAGAAAATTAAATTTATGGATGTAACGTATAATAAGAAAATGAAATTTATGGATGAAATTTATAAGAAAATGAAAATGAAATTTGTTGTAAATTTGCATTTCATTTCTATGTAATTACTTTGAATACATATCTAATCTCAATCAATTTATTTTCCCTAAATCTATCAAGTGTGTCTCTTATTATGTTCTCTCTGTTATATATGATGCCATGTTCATTTTCACCTAAAATTTCTCCTGTAAAATGGAAAGATCTATATAAAATTACATTGAAACCTAGATACATTACTTTTGTATCTACGAAATATCCAGATCTCAAAATATGCACCACTTTATCATAGTAATAAGATTCATTTATGTAGCAGAAACCAAGTTTTTCTAGACCAAAATGCTATCATGATTTGCTGAGAACGAAAGGCTTAATTGCATTTTTAGCCGTTTTAGTTTATTAATTGTGTGACTTTGAACCAAATAATGTGTAAAATCAGTTAATCTGTAGAATGAGTTGGAAGAGGTGATTAGTACTGTCGTAATTATGGAGGTGGAGGACAGGTGGGTGTGGAGTCCGAATGTTGATAAAGGCTTCTCGGTTGAATCCCTATATGCAGCCCTTAATGAAATATTGGCTCATAACAATTTAACCACCTTTCGATCTATCACATTTAAGAATATTTGGAAGAGTGCGGTCCCATCAAAGGTGAGTGCATTAGCTTGATTATTGTATTTGGATAGAATTCCATCCAAGGAGAATCTCACACGAAGAGGGATTGTACGGGTTAGAGGACACAACATGTCCTTTGTGTGGTGGAACGGCCGAAACCTCCTGTCATTTGTTTTCTGCACTGTAGGTTCGCTGATGTTGTGTGGTACGCAGTTAATAGATGACTAGGAGTGGTGGTTGTGCTCCCGTCCGTCCGACCCTATGATGTCCTACGGACTATTGGTAGGGTGTGGTGGTAACAAAAAGATTAGGAAGGGCTTCTCAATTGTGTGGCTTGCTTATGTGTGGGTGCCTTGGAGGGTTAGAAATGACCGGGTGTTCAATAATGTTGACATGAATGTAGACGAAAAGGTGGAGAGACTTCTGCGTATTTCATGGCAATGGTACCTACACAAGACTGCGAAGGGCTCTAGTCTATTGTATGCATGTGTTTGGAATCTGGAAGACTGTATGATACGGTAGGTCGGTAACAATACTCGAATTTATGTGTTTGTGCTGCGGTTTCGTAGTTTGCTGTGATGAAATTTTTAGCTTGCCTTGTTTGTATTTGTTTTTCCATTTTGTTGTTTGCTGTTGGCATATGGTCCGCTTGTTATGGCCTAGGCTGTGATTTTGTATGTTGTACTATTTTGGCCTCTAAAGCACTTGTTGTGCTAAGATGTGCGCATGTGCTAAGAGAGCACTTTGTACTAAATAACGTATTACAGAACAATCGCGATTTGTTTAAAATATGGTCACTAGTTTCACTTTGATTATATTGTTTTTGTCATCGATATTCCCAAAACCATTTTTGGATGATGTTGAAGAGCCTTCATGTTTTCTTTTATAACAATTGATCATAAACTTTCAGACTCATACTTTTTTGAATCAGTCTCAAGAACCTATGTGCCCATTTCTCTGAAAGTACAAATATGCATGTCAAGTCTACTCATACATCTCACACATGATCTTACCATGTTACAAGAGTTAATAATTAATGAGATATGACATAAAAAATCGAATTAGGTGAGAAACATTTCTCACCATACAAATTTTTTTTTCTCACTTCATAAACTTGTATTGTTAGTGTTAAGATTTGCATAATTTGGAGAAAGTGGAGAAAACTCTAGAAAATCATCAAGAGAATAGAAATCATAAGGATTCATATTGAAAGAGAAATGATAATAGATTGATCAAAAGATAATGAAACTAATACAATTGTGGCTCTTATATAGACCAATTTGAGACTTAACCAACTAACTAACTACTTCCTAACTAACTTTCTAACCATCAGCTAACTCTATTTTATCTATATTCTTAACATCCCCCCTCAAACCCAACATTGGTAAATTCACCAATTTGAGTTTGGATTACAAAGCTAAAACCAAACAAAGAAACAAAACATTGAATTATGGCTTGTAAAATCTGCACAAGTAGCCTTATAGCACCTTCCATATTCTGCAGCAAGTGACCTTTCAATTGGATTGAAACCTTTGATCAAATAACCAGAACCTTGCAGTTGGTATCAACCTCTTTGTCTTGAATAGAAGTGCTTCTAATGTACAAGCAGATTAGCAACACCAGAGGAACATAACATCAGAGGCACTTACTATACCAGAACCAGCTCAAAGCAATGATCCAAATGACACATGACTTGAGCAATTATTCTCATGCATCAATAGTGCAATTGGTACTGTTCCAAAGAAAGTGAAACTTGAAGCTCTACTTTTAGTTCCAATTGGTAACAACTACTCTGTCTGCTACTGAAGAGGCTTTGCTTTATCCACAGAGTATCCTCTGATGTTCAGAGCTTGATGTTAAGAACCTTATACACTTCAGAAGCTGAACAAAAGAGGCCAGAACTTCATGATTCTTCTGATATTCATACTCTGATAAACCTTCAGAACTTCAACATTAATGCAGCAATGTGCAATATAGTGAAGTCAAGTGCTCAAATTTTTCTTTTCACCTATATCCATATTTCCACTAGTAGCAACCTTAATTCATGGCATTTTCCAACTAGCCGAATGCAAACAAAACATCAAACAATCTTCTGATTCTCCACTGGATTGAAAACCATAGGCTAGAAAAATTCACACATATGGATAGAATGCTACCAGCAAGCAGCAACAAGCATTGGAAAATCCAATTTTCAATCTCCATCTTCTCAAAAATGCCAACCATATCAAATACTAATTACTAACAATCCATTCCCTAAACTCCAAGAATAAATCAATTGTAGTAAGGAGCATTAGGATGCTATACAAAAACTGTTGAAAAATCAGTTCAGTCTCAATGAATCCAATGAATCTGAACTACAGGTTGCAAGAAAACAAGCACAAACTTGACAGTCCATGAAATTAATGTTCTGATTGAATTTCAAGAGCAAAATTGAACAAAGAACTGGACTCAAATCAGCAACACAACCATCAATTAAACTTGAACAATGTTGTAGAACCAAAACTCTATATTGTAATATCCTCCCTCAAACTCATAGTAAGAGAATCTTAGTATGAGTTTGGAAACAAAGACCAAACAGAAATCGATCCAGGGAACCACAACAGATAAGGATCCAAGATTGTAGGACGGAAAATAGTGGCGATCACCACCAGGATCAAAGACGGTGACGCTGAATTCATCGGCAAATTCAACAGAGAACACGATGACCAAACGAAATAATAATAGCAGAGAAGGTGTCAAGGTTATCATACCACCAAACGTTGCGGCGGAAAGAGGCTTGACTACACCGCCGGGATCGAACACAGTTTCGACGGCGAGAACGGTGCTACTAGCGAAGGATAACAAGTGAGTTTTGACGACGATGTCGTAATAATTGTGGCGAGAATCCTCTACTTGATCCATTGATTATGGAAAAGGCTTTATCAATTTTGTGATTTCTTCAAAGGAGATATCAGCGATGAAGAAAGAACTCTGAGATCCAGGATTTGACATTTTCACAAATTCTTCGACCTTCTCTATCTGAACCTTGTTCTTACTGGTGATGGATTGTGAATTTTCAGAAGTGATGAAACATTTGATTTCACCAATTTTGATGGCAGAGCTATCAATTTCATGCGCAATTATTGGAGCTAAAGGTTTGGAATCAAGAATTGTGTGATGAAAACTACCAAAAATGATATTGAAATCGCCACATGTTGTAGCTGCAGTTGAAATACGATGCTGATTTGCTGTAACTGATTCAATAACAGAGGAGGTTGCAGTAGAAATCTCTCCCTCTTCCTCTGAAATTGAATCACTCAAAGGATTTTGAATCAAGATCGAAGAATCTTGTGGTGATTTGCGAAGCAATGGAAGAGGCAAAAATTTCTTCTCCAACTTCGATTTCTTCCACAAGTGACAAACAATGGAATGAACCATTACAAAAGATGTAGGATCAAAAAGCACCGTATAAATTTCTTTGTGATAAGCAATGGAAGAATCCTCCGGTAAAGGAACAATGGCGGAAGCGGAACGAACTCTCGGTGATCGAAACCGAGGCGATGATACCATGTTAAGATTTGCATAATTTGGAGAAAGTGGAGAAAACTCTAGAAAATCATCAAGAGAATAGAAATCATAAGGATTCATATTGAAAGAGAAATGATAATAGATTGATCAAAAGATAATGAAACTAATACAATTGTGACTCTTATATAGACCAATTTGAGACTTAACCAACTAACTAACTACGTCCTAACTAACTTTCTAACCATCAACTAACTCTATTTTATCTATATTCTTAACAGTTAGATTGAGTTGGTTTAATCTATATTTAACATGGTTTTAGAGCTTATCCAAACATGGTCCTGCCATCTACTATTGGTACTCAATTCACAATCCAACTTCCTTTCCCTCACCTTACAAATGAATTTTATAAGATTGAGTTAAAATAAACTAACATTTTAAATTCACATAGTATCTTTGACAAAATTTCATTGGTTTTTCCTCCCCTTAGATTTTACTTCATATCTTTCTCCTTCACATCTTACCAAATTATTTCTTCTTGAGAAATTTTTAAATCATGTAAATATATTTAACAAACATAAAAGTCACTAAATAATTTCTTCATACTAAATCATCATCTTTTGTTGTGACCTAAAAGTAATTTTGGTCCCTCTATTTCTGGGGTAGATGAAAAGATCAGG
This sequence comes from Trifolium repens, assembly GCA_030408175.1. NCBI lineage: Eukaryota > Viridiplantae > Streptophyta > Magnoliopsida > Fabales > Fabaceae > Trifolium > Trifolium repens. The sequence continues at coordinate 10,840,711 of CP125837.1, forward strand.
AGTTCAATTTTCACCTACAGTAAAAATTAACAATACTAACTTTTAACATTCGTTGTTTTAAAAAAATAAAATTGGTTCTCATATATAAATAAGTCAATTCAAATGGGCCATAATTCCTAATATCATTATTAAAAAAAAAAACAGAATCAGGTAATAATATCTGGAAAAGGAAATATTATAGGTTCGATGTTAGATTTAAAAGAGATATTTATCACAAAAAGAAAGAAGATATAGTCAAAAAAATAAAAGAAAAAGAAGATATCCACAAAAGATTCATTGATTGAAACAAACCAAATCCTACAATTGATTTTCCGTATCACGCCATTAATTAATTAATCTCTATATTCTCTCTATATATAAGGACTTTTATGTTATGCATTTTTTTTGTTTACTCGTTTAACTGTGCATTGGCTCAAGAACTATTATGGCCTCTCAAGAACTTAACCATGAGACTAATATTGGTGTCCACTTTATCAAGATCATTCTTCAAAATACTCTTCAACAAGGAAAATTGGTAACATTCTTTTTTCTTTCTTTTCTTGATCTTTCTTGCTATCACTTTCATACTAAATATTTTTTGAATTATGATAAAAATATATTTGATACGAAATAAAATTGTTGTATTCATATTAATTGTTTGTGTGCGACAGAGAGTACCGATAAGTTTTGCGAGGAGGCATTGGAAAGGAATAACAAACCCAGTTATTTTAAGGCTTCCAAATTTGACCGAAAAGAAAGTTTTTTGGGAGAAAACTAGTGATTATGATATTTGGTTTTGCAATGGTTGGAAAGAATTTGCAAATTATTTGTCTTTGAGTGATTTGCAAATTTTGGTGTTTCGATATCAAGGAAATTCGCTCTTTAATGTGATTGGATTTGGAAAATGCGGGTTAGAAATAAAATATCCTTTAAGAGAAACTAGCGAAAAATTTGAAGAGGTTGAAGAAAGCGATTGTTCTTTGAAAGTTATTGAGCACCCTTTTTTACTGCGGGGTAAAAGGGCGAAATCTCCATCGCCTTCTTCTAAAGTTTGTAAAAAAGTTAAAATCAATCCAAAAGAACAAAAAGAATTTAAGCATGAGAAGGGACAAGTTCAAGCACATCCAAGATTTCCTAATTTTAAGGACATGGACAATGGTTGGTTTCATTATATCATTTAATTGTTCTGTTTCTTTATATTTATTTTTCTTATTTTTTAGGTATTGCTACTTAACCTTTTTTATTTTTTTTTGTGAAATACTCAAATTCATATATAGCAGGAAATAGCAGTGATGATCTTAAGGAGAGAAGTAGAGTTTTGTACGATAAAGTGAACAAAAAATTCAAATCTGATAAGGAATTCTTCACACGTATGATTCTCAAGACATACATGGAGAGAGATATCTTGGTAATATTCTATTTATTACACTACTTTCATTAATAATAAATTCATTAATACATAGAAGTCACTGGTAAACTTAACTCGTGAATTCAAACTCTGGGCACCCCATTTTATTTATTCAGATTAAAAGTGAAATTTCTAATTAGTAATTGAGGTAAAAATATTCACAGAAACATTGAACACGTATTAAATCAATCATTAATAATCCTATGTATATGTGTGTATTTAAAAGTTAGAAATTACATTACATGAATTTAGTGATTTTGTATTTGTTTTTGTGTTACTAAGTATTCTATGTAAAATCCAATAATTGAAAACAGGGCATACCAATTGAGTTTGCTAAGGCACATCTTTACAGGATGGAAGGAAGAAATGCTACACTTTTTGTTGACCAAGAAAGAACATGGAATGTTAATTTGAAGATCAAATTAAATAAACAATTTACACTTGTGGATGGTTGGAATAAATTTTGTGCTGACAATAATTTGAAACTTGGTGATGTTTGTGTTTTTATACTAAACAAATGCAAAGGAACAGTTTCATTCCAAGTTGTTATTTTCTCTCTAGAAAAAGACATGAAGACTCCATATTTTCAAGGTAATTTATTTACTTGCTATTAATTTTTTTATTACTATATTATAGTTTTTTAAAGTTTCAACTTTTGTCATTGCAATATGTGTATCTAAATTGTTGAGTAGAAATTAGATGCTTCACATTCTAACTTTCACATTTTCAAATATTAAAAGTGGGTAAAGTTGGAATTTAGAAAGAAAAAAAAATAGAAGTTGATTAAAGGTTGAGATGTAAAAATTGAGGAAAAAAATGAAGAGGATCCAATTTCATAAAGAATATATTTTACAAAATTCTACATGATTATGTATTTGATTAGTACTTATATACATTAATTAATTATTTTGTTGCAGGAAATATTACCAATAAACTATGTTAGGAAATTCATTTCATAAAATGAAAAATTTGTGACCTTGCAACACTTGCTTAGGGTTGCCTTCAATTTATGAAGGGTTGTGACTTTGTAAGAGGGAGAGATACTTGCTCATTGTGGATGGCCGATGAGGAAAAGCTTATATTTGATTTTGTAATTTCAATTAGAGTTTTATGTCAACTCATCCTTTCATGTTTCTCATTCCTAACTATATGGAAATTTAAATCGTTTTGGACAAGATTTTATACAATTAGAATAATTAGTTACATTAATTTGTTCATAAGTCGTAATTCAACCGATGAATATTAATACTACTAGTAGGTTGGAGCCTTCGTCCATATTTGAATCAAGAACATTGTGTATGAATTTCAATGTGTTTTTCACTTCATCAATAGAAAAAGTAAAGAATAATTATTTATATTTTATTCACCTTCATATGATGTTGGGTTTTAACGGTTAGTAATGAATCTATAATTTATCTAAAAAGATGCCATTACATAGCTTCATCTTTTCGTTTCTTTTTTTAACTAAAAGATACTTATTTTATTCCATTTATTTATAATCAAATGACTAATACATGTTGTACATCAATAAAATATTGAGACTAGCTATTGATATGACTACCTTTGCAAGAGTAGGAACTATCTCATTTATTTGTCTTCTACTCTTCTATTAAACTCTACACGAGAGATTTTAAAGAAATAATCTAGGTGTTTACATTTGGTCACAACATCACCAAATTCAGGAATATAATTTATTTGAATCGAGACCAAAATCAACTCCATCAAATTTCAATCATGCACTTAATGTTGGATTAATTATTTAATTAATCAATTATGGATCGACAATAATCAATTGTTTGTCTTTTATTGAACTCAACACGAGAGATTTCAAAGAAATAATCAAATATAGTGTTTATATTTGGTCACAACATCACCAAATTCTGGAATATAATTTCTTCGAATCGAGAGCAAAATCAACTCGATCAAGTTTCAAACCATGCATCCAATTAATAGCATCAAGGAAACCAGAGCTTCCCCAACCTCCATATTACACAAAGGCGAGATCCACTTAGTTTTCGCAAGAAGAAAACTACCATCATTGTCTTGTATTCACAGTATGTCAAGTCCCGCATTGTTTTCGATGAGAGATACGTATCTGTTGGGGTAGATTGCAGTATAAGTCTCACATTGCTAATGAAGAAAAAAATGTTAAGAAATTTATATTGGAGAAGTTCCACATTGCTTAGACAAGTGAAAAGTGAGGAGCTCAATGCAATATATAGAGACCTCAAGTTCCTTGTTTCAACACATCAAACAGTAGCACTTGGAAACATTTATGTTTATATTTGTGTATTTTTTCTCTTATGCTCTTGTTTAGAGTATTGTGAGATATTATAGTTCAAATATTTACTTTGCAGAGTATGAGTGTACCGGGGTCATGAGGTGGTTGAGAGCGAAATATATGTGTTGTAACAATTTTCATATAGTGTTTATTCTCTGGTTGTCAGTTTTGACTAGAGCTGTCGAAACGGGTGGCCTCTAAAAATAAAGTTCGATCCCGGCCCGGATTGGGCTCTCTGGCTTTCGGCCAACCCAATTTTTCATCTTTTTTTTTTTTTTTTACTTTTACTCTACTACTATGCATATCAAAATTAGACACTCAAATTAATATAAACCATTGCAAGCACCAAGCACATGAGAAATCGTTAAACAACTACCTGCTTTTTTTAATTACGAAGACAAAGCATGTAACAGCTCAGACCCCACCAACTTAGGTAGTCCCGACACTGCCACCTCACGATCTTCTCCACCCCCCTCTCTAGTGGAGTTTTTGCCTTTCGTGGGAATCGAACACATGCACCTGAGGATAAGTACATTGTTCAATTCATTCCTACTACTAATTTTTTTAATCGTACACATCAATACTTTTTTAAGTTCCCTATGTACACTTCTATTAAAAATATTTTGAGAATAATTATAGAATTTGTTGATTTTTGCTTTGTAACTACTAATATTAATATTTTAATTAGATGTTAGTTTTCTAAAAAATAATTTAATACGTTTTTTTAAAAAATCACATGACGCAGTTATTGACAATGAGGCGAAATTCAATAACAAGACACAACCCAAACTTTATATGGGCTATATGAAGAGGCCAAAAGGACCTCATTTTTTTTCTTTGTTTTGTGATAATTTTTTTTTCCGTTTTATTTATTTCTCGCGCGCCCTACGCGTTTCCATTTTTACCTTTCCGTTAAATATTGGATGCTGTAAAAAAAAAAATTGATAGGATATTTTTTGGTGTATCCGAAAACAAGGGTATTTTGAAATATTCGTAAAAAGTGTGAGATAATGTGTATGTTGACAAAAGAAAATCTCTTTTGATAATTATATTATATACATGAATCTGTGTAACATAATTAATGTAACTGTTATTTTCGGTTTTAAAAATAAAAACAGAAATCAGTTTTTTCAAAAGAAACAGTTTTAGTAAATTGCTACTGAAAACAATATTGGCCGAGTCGCGGATCGATACGCTCTCTTTAAGACGTTTCGCGGCACTACCCAATAAATTGTGCAAGGTAGACTATCAACCGCGAAGTCCCCAGGATAAAACAGCCTTCTCAAATTTTTATACCAAATGCTATGCACTTTAGAATTCGGACCGAATTACACCTTTCAATATTGATTCGATGAATCAATTCGATAATTAATACGAAGTATTAATTCTGATATGGTTATACTGAAACCAATCGATGAAACAACAAGAAACAAAATTAAATATTTGCGAAGAAAGAAAATAGGAAGAGAAAGAAAGCAGTTGATTTCAGAACTCAGAAATCAGGAACCGAAAAAATAAACTGATGTATGCTCTATATATAGCGCAAGCAAGGAACAGTTTATGAGAGATTAGTGGGAGCTTATCGTGATGAATCAGATAGTGCAGTTCAGAATCGTGGGCCTTAATTGTAGGACACGCACGCGTCAAAAATTAACCGCAAACGGAACGGATATACGCTATACGCTGATTGTATCCGTTATTAACTTGGTCAATATGCACACTAATCATGTGCTTCAATTTAGGAAAGAGACGGAACATGAAGCACACACAATTAATGAAAATAATAATTTTCATATCTTAAAAAATTAATAAATCACCAAGCCCAAGCCCGAGCCGAGCCGGCCGGACGGCGGCGCGCGTGTGATATTCGACATTGTGTGAGCGCTCCTCCGTCGCACAAAACTGGGTACCCCTTGGGGCCCAAACCATAAGGTCACTTTCCTTCTTATAAACACTATCACTCTTGGTGATCTATCCTATGTGGGACTTAAGAACTTTTTCAAAATTCACACCACACATTGGTTCACACTTGTGTTTATTTCCTACCAAGTTTTCCCTTCAACTATCATCATGTTCCAACAGTAACCATATAAATTGGGCAAAATAAAATGTAACACAGATTAGTTTGGAGAAGATTAAAAGTTCAGTGTGTTGGATTGAGATCAACCAAAATTATTTGTTAGATACTTTCAATAGAGTTCAAAATTAAAAGCATTCACAACGAAGCTATTCATTTTTAAGTACTTAATTGGGCCCTACGTGTACATATTACTCACTTATATTTTTTTTATAATAATATCTAATAAACACTCAATCCCTTTAACCCAACATATATCTAATAATAATTGTTTATTGTAGCACCAGCATCTATTAAGTACCCTTTTGTGCTTTGCTCCGATGAGATACTTATTAGGTACCAATTTTTAAGAAATAGGTAGCACTGTTGAAGATGATATAAGATCTTGCAGTTATGTGCATGAATTTAAGCTTTGTTTATCAATTTTTCTACATTAAAAAAATTAGATCAAAGAATCATCAGAATAATTATGAAAAAAAAAGAAAAGAATTTTTTTTGACTAAAAAAAAAAGAAAAAGAATTGAAGCATCAGTACTAATAATGAAAACAACGTCCCATAATTAATATCCATAAAAATAAGGTCCAAGAATTAAATTAATAAATTAATAGTAAATAAATAATGAAATTACGAAGAATTGATTTTTAAACCGACGTTTTGATAAATTAATTTCGTTAAATATTAGTAATTTATTACCGATAAGAAGATATAAGGGCTGAATTTGATATTCTTTGACATACATGAACATGACTACCTGCGGTTAAAAATATATTTTTTGAGCAGAAAGCTTTTTGACTTCTAAAATATTTTTTGAGCAGACGTTTTTCTTTTAATCAAATTTTTTGAGCAGAAGTTAAAAAAATTAATTAACGGAAAACATTTATTTCATAGAATAAAGTAAATTCACACTATTTTTCACCCAATGCATACATATTATATTAATTGATTATTATTATTACATCTATAAAAGCTTATGCTATATATATGTACCAAAAATAATAGAGCTTATGCTATATGGTACTCATGTGATTAGCTTTTCTATCTGATGATGACAACAATGTCAAAATGTTTTTTCAAGGTCATTGTCGATACAACCCTTATAAACAAAGAACTTGTAAGCTTCCTATTCATCTTCTTTTTTAAAATAAAATTTTACAATTTTTTTTTAAAAAAATTATGATTTTTTTCTTGTTCTTCTAAAAAATCGTGAGCGATTTATTTAAAACTCAATAAAAATTAGTCACATGAGTAAATTTGTAAGTGAACTAAAATGTTGCTTGTGAATATCTCTTACAAATTTATTCATCAGCCAAATTTTGATTGAATGTTTGATAAATTTTCAAAAACAAGTTTAATAGTGTAATTTTTCATTATTAATATTTAATATATATTCTTATTATAATTATATAATTGTAATGTAACAGAAGATTCCTAGGAGTTTTGTGAAGAAATATGGGAAGGAACTGTCAAACCCAGTAATCCTCATTCTACCAAATGGTGATAAATGGAAAATAAATTGGATAAAACGTGATCATGATATGTGGTTTAAAAATGGTTGGGAAAAATTTGCACAACACTATTCTATGAGCTTTGGCCATTTTCTAGTTTTTAGATTTGAAAAAGAGTCACAATTTCAAGTTATGATATTTGATAAGAGTGCTTTGGAAATAAACTATTTGAGTAAAAGATTAAGCTCTAGAGATGATCAAAGGAACAACCAACATGATTTAGAAGATGCTGAAAAGAAAGATAATGATATTAACTATATTGAAATTTATGATGATGATGATAATGATGATGAGAATGAAATGATAAGATCTTCATCAACTCAACCTCACAAAAGAATGAAAATCAATGATTGTTCATCTCAAAGGAAAAAGCTAAAGAAGGAAAAAATCAATTTTGCCCAAGAAGTCAAAGGTGAGTTATAATTTAATCATTTTTCATATTTTAATTTTTATTACTTTTTAAATAATTAGAAATCATATAATGTTGAGTTAAATACTTATATATGTTGAAACAATTTTATTGACTTTTTAGGAGGTAATAAGGCAAGTTTCTTCAAAGGTAAGAATTGCTCAGAAAATGAAGCTATGACAAAGAAAGAAACACTACAAGACACTAAAAGGAGAGCCATGGGTTTACATTTTGATAATCCCTCTTTCATTCGTCCATTGCATCAATCCTACCTCCAACATGTGGTATATATGTTTTTGTATATATATTTTAGGGTTAATTTCCATTGTTTAGTTTCCAATAATTGAAGGATTTTTTTTCATCAAGAACTAATTTTTTTTTGAATGGTTTGAATGGCATATATATATATATATACATTTGATAAAAACTTGAAGTACATAACACATACATTTTAATGTGTATTATTGTAAAAAAGGTATTAAAGATCGGAGAAAGTATATTATTGTAAAAAAAAAGGTATTAAATACCAAAATACTAATTAAAATGTGTGATTTTTTTAATGTGTGATTAAGCAATGATTGTGTGCAGTTTATACCAACATGGTTTTCCAAAGAATATTTGAATGGCAAAAAAGGGATGGCAACCATAGTGATTGGTGAGGAGGATAAGACTTGGGATGTGAAGTTCAAGTTCAATGCTGATTCTAATAGAACAATGATAAGTGCTGGATGGGGGCCAATTGTTGAGGAATATGATTTAAAAGTAGGTGATATTTGTGTCTTTGAGATGATTGATAGCACAAATATTTCATTTAAAGTTCATATAGTCCGAGCCAATGCATGATCAATTTCCTTCCGAATAATTTCAAGGTATTAAATCAATTAATTATATATTGTGGTACAAATTATAATGAAGTTGATTTTTGAAATTATGGAAATTTACCTCATTAACAAGATCATGTTTCTTTCTCTTCTTCATTATCAGATGTCTTGGTTCAGGTTTTGGGTGGCCTTAGATGCTTTTCCGTTGGTGAGGTCGTAGTAGCGGTGGTCGGATGGTGACACGGCTTGTTTTTGTGACCTTTCTCTTTTCATATGTTTATGTTTATTGCAACTTCTTTTGTAGTTGTGAAAAAAAATTTCAACCTTATTATATATCTTTTGAATTTGCTAACCGTTTTGATTTCTTGTTCCCTATATCACTAATTTTTCTATCTAGTACTCGAGAAATATGAAGAGACTTATAATGAACAAATTTAACATTAGTGATAGATATATTCCGTACATTTTTCATGGAAATGAAATTCCCTCACTAAATTTGTAAAACTAACCTATTACATATTTAATTGCCTCTGATATTTATAGTTTTCCTCTACTATCCTGTAAAGGCAAAGCTGAGTCAAGTTAGTTTCTTATATAAGTAATCACCGGGCCATCCATGATATTTTGAGTGCCCTGTCGGAAGAATGAATTCGGCGCCCTTAAAAATCTGGTGTCATGTGCCACCGCTCCTGCGAACACCCTCCCGGCACCCCTGGTAGTCACATTATACCTTTGTACACATTTTTATATGCAAGACAGGGAATCAAGAGCTCCTTCGAATGCTAATTAACCATTCTATCTATATACAAATGCTCAATAGTTTCAAAGTATCACGTCATCAAATGTTTCCCTTTTAAGAATAAAGGAAGAGTATCAAGTGAGATTTAAAAGTAAAAGGGATTGATTCTGAACTAACCCAAGCATTGGTAGAATTTCATTTCTTTCACCAATAAAACTAATGATATTGGCAAACAAATATAGCCATCATAATGATCTTCTCATTGCAAAATAACAAAACACAAATGATCTTATAATTGAAACCTTGAACTCATGATTTTGATTATATCAATCATCTCAAACAAACTAGTGTCCCCAACCTCACTTTGCATTCTTTCACAAAACAACTGAGATAGTAAAAATAAACTAATAATTACATCATAATCATCAATTCATCACTTAATATCTAGAGTGAGTGATACAAGCTCTCCCATGTCAAAAAGTGAAAGTTCTAAAACAGCACGACCAATAGTGAATGCACTGTACTCCATAGAGTGATTGTATATTTGTATTGATGTTCATTTGAAATATATAAACGTTCTTCTAAACATCTAGGATAATTGAAACCTTGAACACATGATTTTGCACATCAATCATCTCAAAAAAACAAGTTTCTCCAATCATCACTTTGCATTCTCTCACAAATTCTTTCCAACCTTTAGTGAACTCCCCATAATCAAGATCTTGATTATAACTCACCTCAACAAACCATGTTTCTTCCCCTACTTTCAACTCGACTGAACTTCCACTAGAAATATTGTGTATCTTCAAGAACTCACTTGGTATGACCAGCTGCGATTAAGAAAAAATACAATTTTATATAGTCACACACATAGCAACTATATACAAAGAAAGACATTTTACGTAATTCATACCTTGTATAATGATGATACAAAAACCTTGAATTTATTATGTAAATTCGGACTTTTAGAATCTGCAGTAATTAACAACAAAGATAACATGATTTGGGAATTTATCCTTTATTAGGTGTACACTGTAAAAACCTGAAAAACAATTAAAATTAAGATCATTATACTCTTAATACCATGTGTTTTTGGGCAGCTCCTTGAAACTCCTCCATAATTACTCACATAATCCATGTCTTCTATAGGCGATGCCTCTGATTTTTCTTTGACTCGTTGGTTTTCTGCGTGTCCACAACCTTGTCAAGGATTGAATGAAGAAGTTGGAGAAAATTTATATCTTTCCAAAAACAATAATAATGAAAGAAATACCTTGAAACTGCTCCGGGCATGGTTCCTTTGTAGCTGGAACAATAGTAATTGTGAATGAAAGTGGTTCTCTTTGAGTCATCTCAAATTTACATTCATCACCGACTTGTAAGTTATGTTCTCGTGAAAATGACTTCCAACCAGCTCCCACTCTAAAATTTCTATTGCATAAATCAAAGTGTAATACCACGTTCCATGTCATTTCATCACCAACACTTTTAATCGTTGCATTCCCTTGCGACAACTCATTCATGTATTCTTTCGAAAACCAAGTAGGTATCCTCTGTTTCAACTCATGGTTTAAAATAGATATTAGTTAAAATATATTCATAAACTAAATGTGAGGCTCTGTCGCAAAAAAAATCTTTGAATGTGTCTTTGGTTATTTACTTTTGTCCTTAAATATGTCTTCCGTCCATTAGTCAATTTTGGGGATTTGTTTGTAATTTCAATACATTCAGTTCCTATAGTTAAATGAAAGTCTCTAACACATTTAGGTACCAAATTCACTATTTACTAAAAAAAGTATAGGAAACATACCAACATTGATAAATCACCTTCCACATAAGATCGCGATAATTTGAGAGTGAAACTGGGATTCTCATTGGGATGAGAACCAGTGCAGCTTCTCTTATTTGCATCTACAGTTTTTAAGCATTTCTTAGCTTTCTTACTGCTGCCTCCTCTGTTTCCATTAACCTCTGCAAAACTTTAAAAAGTATTTTCAGAATCTGAAAGGTACAAAATCAAAGTTCACATCTTCATTAATTTTATTATTTTTGGTATAATAGTCTAAAAACATAATTTTGGGGTCCAGACTACTCTAAAAACATGTACTTTTGTAAGCTGTATACATATAGGGACTAATTAAAAACATATTTTATCGATGAATAGCTATATAAATAAAAGGAAGTAGATTAACTTGCCTGAGACTTTTTGCTGGGTTGCCTTCATATTAATTTTTCTATTGACAATGTTTGTCACTTGAGTTGTAGCAGCAGTAGTAGCACTATCATTTGACTTGATTTTCTTTTTCTTGAAGGATTGTTTGGTATTGTCACCCTCATTTGTAATCTCAACATTGCCGTCATCATCAATCTCTTTAGCTTCTTGTTCACCGTTGCAAATCACACTTGAATAGTCAATTTCTAATTTACTATCATCAAATATAATGACATGAAAATCTGATCCTCCTTTGTATTGAAAAACTAAAAGATCTCCGCATCTAAGCGACCGTGCAAACTTTTTCCAATCCTGAAGCCAAATATCATCACCAAATTGCACCCAATACATTTTACACAGGGACTCATTTGGAAGTATAAGGGATATTGGATTTGATACATCTTTCCAATATCTCTCTACAAAATTCCTTGGAACCATCTGCAACAACATTTTCAAAAAGCAATGAATTTCAACTAAGATTGAACTAGTAATGAAGATTAATGCAGCAAACCATACATGGTTGTTTGTTTTTGGTGTCAAAATTTTTGCTTTGGCAAGAAGTAAACTTCAATCCATAATGAAAACCAAGTTGAATACACCAACAGATTGAAGCAAACTGTGTTCGAACACTCCTCATCAACACTTTAAGTCTAAAACAAATACCTAAAAAACTAAATATGTAGCAATAATACACATAAACAAAATAGAAGCAAAAATGGCATTAACCTCTGGTTGTTAGAGCAAAATGGGTCTGTTCATCCGGAGTTCGGACACAATGTAAGCAAAGTCTAACTAGGAGTTATTCCTCCAGAGAATCGATTCGTCTATAGATGAAATTCATTAATCACTTGAGCTCAGTTTCTTAGTTTGTGTTGAGGCATTTCAACAAACACAATGAGTACAAACTTAACATAGTCTAAAAATAACAATAACACAGTGTAATAAGAATTAATCATATCCACAATAAACTCTACTCAAAAGTTAACTTAAAGGTTGGTATACCAATTAAATTCCTAATTTATATCTCTAATAGATTCCATTTATGATATTAAACTCCACAAGTATTAGAAAAATGGGTTGGTAATAATAATGCAAAGAAAAATGGAAAGAATGAATGAAAAGGAAAAACGAAAGTGAGTGAGTGAGTGTGGTTACAAGCTCTTGGTGTTGCAACTGGCGAAGTTGAATAGTTTGGTAGAAATGCATGCCCTTAGCTTCACTGCCACGCCCATGGTGACCGGACATCATGCCCTTAGCTTCACTATATATGATGATTGATGACATCTTATTTCAATTTTATACTAAAATAAATAGTACTAATTAATTAGACAAAAAATATAAATTAATTGAATAGTATTATGGAAATAATTTTTTTTTATTAGTACTCCACCTAATCTTTTAATAAAAATAATAGTTTTTTTTTAGGTGCAATAGAGGGGCAAAGCCCCAAAAGCAAAAGAAACTAAGAAACTAAAAAAACTCCGAAGCATGCAAGCGTCGGAAAAATCATAACAAATGAAACTTTGTAGCTCTTGAGATGGAGTCTCAAAAATATGCAAATCAAAAGAGTTCAAGGTTAGACTGAAGTTTGCTAACCAATCAACATATCTGTTTCCTTCTCGCCAAGTATGGTTAATCTAGACTTGCCAATCCAAGGTCTTGAGATCGCGAATGCGTCTGATCAGCGTCGGAATCCTTCGATTAACCTTGCAATTTCCCGTGACCATGTCAACTAGTACCTTTGAATCACTTTCAACCTAAAGATGAGTAATTCCTGGTCTTCGAGCTAAATCCATTCCAATGTACATGCTCCACATCTCAGCGTGGAGCGCATCACAAGAGCCAATTTTGCGGGCAAAGCTACTCACACAAATACCGTCGCTGTTGCAGAGAAGTCCCCCACATCTTGATAGATGAATTGAACTTTTATAAGCGCCATTACAATTAAGTTTGAACCATCCATCTTGCTTTCAACCAATGAAAATAATAATGGAGTATTATGTAAGAATTTAAAGTGTCAAGTTTCTCAGTCTATAAATATGTTCAATATTGTATTGTCCTAAAATAAATGACACGGTTAATCAATTTATATTTGCCAATGGAAAAATTTGATGATTAATTATCGTTCTTTAATATATATATAGTTATTGAGGATCATTCATCATTGTAGGGTAAAAGACCAAAATCTTCATCATTGTCTTCTAAAGTTTTTTTACATAGGCATCGCATACACATTAAATCATTCATGCCTTGTGTATATGTGTGTATTGAAAGTTAGAAGTTGCATCAATTTAATTATTTTGTATTTGTTATGATTTGCAACTCATAAATTTTATAAGCTATCACATGATTGAAGGTTATCTATTGTAATGAATAGATGTTATAAGAGAAAGGAACACCCTGTTACTTCAGTTTGGTTTCATTCTTTATATATATACTCCGTATAATATAACAATCGATCACCAATATTTTTTTTTGGAATTGAAGAGGGCATATGCCCAACGAGAAAGAAACTACAAGATAGTTAAACACGGAGTAACTACTTCGAAAACATCAGCAAAATACCGCTCCCTAATAGCAACAAGGCATGAATCAATGATCACCATCTCATCAGACAAGTCAAAGGACATCTTGCAATAAACATGGTTCATCTTCACTTTCCAATCAAGGTCCGTCAACTGCCGGATACGCTGACATTGCCACTAATATTATTATGAATGCCACTATAAACAGCTCTGGAATCGACGCAAACTTCCACTTTATGAAATCCACGCATCCGAGCAAAATTCAGCTGCATAGACAGAACACTAACCAAGGAATTTGGAGAAACCACCAAGCCATTCCTTATCTCAACCACGGATCAAATCACCACACCCAACATAATCGTTCTCCTTACGAGCCCCATCTAACAAAGGAATAAACTTCCATGAATGTGGAAGAAGAAAGAGAAGATGAAAGAGAGATTGTATTAGAAAAATGAAATCACAGTTAGTTACAATTATGACCCAGGGATATATATAGCTACTACAAGTTGGTTACAATGCTAACTAACTCATAACTGCTACAACAGACTCATACAAGTGATAACTTGCTTAGGTAGTAACTGTAACTAAGAAGGAGTATTTTCACAGTCCCCCTCAAGCTGAGGCCTATAGATATCTAGTAGGCCAAGCTTGACAATCAGTCTATGGAAGTTGGCAGGATGCAGTGCTTTAGTCATTATATCAGCAAGTTGGTGATAACCAGACACGGGTAATAACTTCATGAGGCCAGCTTGAAGCCTTTCCCTTACCACATGGCAGTCGATATCTAAGTGCTTTGTGCGTTCGTGGAAGACCGGGTTGGAAGCAATGTGTAACGCACTCTGGCTATCACAATACAGTGATGGTTGTTGAGTTAGAGTGACCTGCAAATCTCTCAACAAATAGGTAAGCCACTGTAACTCACAAGTCCCCGATGCAAGAGCTCTGTATTCGGCTTCAGAAGAGGATCTAGACACCGTTTGTTGTTTCTTAGACTTCCAACATATCAGAGAATTACCCAAAAAGAAACAGTAACCGGTAATGGATCTTCTTGTATCAACACAACCACCCCAATCTGCATCTGTGAAACCAACCAAATGAGTATCTGATGTGCGAGGAAAGAACAAACCAAGGCCTGGGCAACCCTTGAGATACCTGAGAACCTTATGTGCTGCCTTGTAGTGTAGCAGAGTAGGACAATCAAGGAATTGGCACAACTGTTGTACAGGAAATGCAATATCAGGCCTAGTATTAGTAAGGTACAAAAGTTTCCCTACAAGGGTCCTATACCCTGTGATATCAGTGTAGGGAGTACTGTCATCATGATGTAACTTATGTCCAGGGTCCATGGGAATGCTTGAAGGCTTGCAGCCTAAGTCACCAGTTTCAGCAAGTAAGTCAAGGCAGTATTGTCTTTGACTTAGGGTAATGCCTTTGGTGGAATGTGCCACTTCTAGGCCTAAAAAGAACTTCAAAGTGCCAAGATCTTTGATACCAAAGGTCTTGTGGAGATTTGTTTTGATGTTGGTGATCTCATTCATGCTACTTCCTGTCAACACTATGTCGTCAACATAAACCAAAAGAGCTGTAAATGATTCTGAGGTTTTCTTCACAAATAAAGTGGGATCAGAGGGTACTTGTATGAAGTGTTGTGAAACAAGAAAGTGACTGAGCTTCTCGTACCATTTCCTGCTAGCCTGCTTCAGTCCATAAAGGGACTTTGTTAGCTTACACACTTGGTTAGCAGAAAATCCTTCTAAGCCCTGTGGAATTGTCATATACACTTCCTCACAGAGATCACCATGTAAGAATGCGTTGTTCACGTCCAATTGTTGAACAAACCAGTTGTTGATTGATGCAATGGCCAGGATAACTCTGATTGTGGTCATTTTGGCCACAGGTGAAAAAGTCTCAAAATAGTCTATCCCTTCTACTTGATTGTATCCTTTGGCCACTAAACGTGCCTTGTACCTCTCAATGCTCCCATCAGCTTTCCTCTTGATTTTGTAAACCCACTTGCTTCCAATTGGTTTAGCTCTAGTAGGCAAAGGGACAATGGACCAGGTATTGTTTTGCTGTAAGGCTTGCAGTTCAGATTGCATAGCCTTTGTCCAATGATCATGCTTACAAGCCTCGGTGTAAGAGATGGGTTCAGTTTCAGCAAGAAGAGATAGAGTGTAGGCTAATTGACTAGAAGACAGTTTGTCATGACAAGTGTACTTGGTAATAGGATAACGGGTGGAATGTGTCAGGTTAGTACAAACATAATCCGTAAGATGGATAGGAGGTTTGGTAATTCTAGTAGACCGGCGAAGAGGAGGTGGAGAAGGACTTTGTAATGGAGTAGTAGATGTAGTAAGTGATGGTGGGTCACTTATAGGCACAACAGGTGCAGTAGTAACAGATGGTTCAATAGTAGATTCAACAGGGTGATGATGTGACTCTACAGAATCAGCAAAGACAACGGGTTCTAGACTGGGTGTAGCATGTGGAGTAATGATAGGTTCAAGGGTAGGCTCAATAGGTGGTATGAAGAACTCCCAATTAGTAGTAGATTTAGTTTGAGAAGGAATGGAAGGAGGGTAAGGGAAGATTAGCTCTTCAAACTGAACATTTCTAGATACTACGATCTCAAAGGAGTGTAAATCCAATCCTACAAATCCCTTTGTGCCTGACTTGTAACCCAAGAAAGCGCATTTGCGTGCTCTATGATCAAGTTTCCGTCTGTGTGCATCAGAAGTTGAAACATAGCAGAGACAGCCAAAAACTCTAAGCATGGATAAATCTGGTAGTTGTTTGTGAAGCTTGTTGTAAGGCAAATCTCCACCAATGGCCATAGAAGGCATCCTGTTCATGAGGTACACTGAATGGAGCACTGCATATCCCCAATATTTAGGTGGCAAATGAGATTGAATAAGTAGAGCTCTTGCAATGGCTAAAATGCACTGATGCTTCCTCTCAACACGTCCATTCTGTTGTGGTGTGTAAGCACAACTGGTCTGATGGACAATACCCTTTGAAGCATAAAAGGAGGGAATGGAAAATTCTAATCCATTGTCACTCCTAACTGTCTTAACTTTGCAGTCAAATTGGTTTTCAACTAGGTGAATGAAGTTCTGAACTTGTGCAGCTACTTCATTCTTGCCTTTTAACAAAATTAACCAAGTGAACCTACTAAAGTCATCCACAATTGTGAGGAAATATTTGTGACCATGCACTGTGGCAGTAGAGTAAGGACCCCAAATGTCCATGTGTAACAATTCAAAACATCTAGTAGACTGGCTAGTGCTTAACTGATAAGAAAGTTTCTTTTGCTTTGCTAAATGGCAAACATCACAAACACAATCTTTATTGACAGAAATGAAGGGATACAATTTATTCATGAGTTCCAATCTAACAAAAGAAGCATGTCCAAATCGAAAGTGCCACAAGGCTGACTGTGGAATAGAGAAAGTAGTACAAATAGTACCTGAACTAGATTTGCTAAGTGTGTGAGGTGTAGCATGAGTACCTTCCAAGTAGTATAGCCCATTAATCAGTTTACCCGAACCAATCATCCTCTGTTGGGAGTCATAGATGGTACACACACTATCAGCAAATATGAAAGAACAACTCAAATGCTTTGTAACCTTGGAGACAGAAAGCAAATTGTATGTGAAATGTGGTATATAAAACACATTGGTCAAAGTGAGTGAGTCGGTGATGCAAATATCTCCAATAATATCAGTTTTCACAATGGAACCATTAGGCAGTCTAACAGGTATGGGTTTAACTTTGGTGTAACTACTGAACATAGTAAGGGAGTAACATGCATGGTCAGTGGCTCCACTATCAATAATCCACAAAGCTTCAGAATGAGACATGGAATTGAATGATACAATACCTCTAGTGTCCTCTACAACAGAGCTAGAGGAAGATCCTGCAGTGAAATGGTGAAGCTGTGGAGTAGAGTCTGACTTGTGATTCTTCAACAGGTTCTTGAGAGCATGGAATTCTGCATCACTCAGACCCAAAGAGTTGGTAAACTTGGCTTCAGTTGGTTTGGCCTCAGATGCTTTGTTCTCAGAGCTTGTAGAGGCAATGTAACTAGCCATAGCAGTCTTAGGTGGAGTAGAACCATCACGATACTTGAAACCGGGAGGATATCCATTCTTACGATAGCAAATGTCAATGGTGTGACCACCTCTTCCACAGAAAGTGCAAGACCGATTACCATTACCACTGTTAGAGCTTTTCCCCTTTGTGTAATTAGGTTTCTTACCATCAGCCAGATTGATTTGAACATCGGATTCAGCACTAACCTCCAATCCATTAAGCGATTCATGTTGAGCAATCATGGAAAACGTAGTGTTGATATCAGGGAAAGGTTCCATAATCAGAATTTGCGAACGAACCACAGCATAGTGATCATTGAGACCAGTGAGAAAAATAAGAACGAGATCCTCTTGCCGAAGTTTGCGAGCATTGCGAATTCCTTCACATTGACAACGAGCGAGACAGGTACAGGTAGGAATTGGACGAAATACCTCGAGTTCCTCCCAAATTCCACGCAATTTGGTGAAATAATCATTCACAGAGGATGAATCTTGGCGAATTGCATACAGATCGCGTTGTAAACTAGCGATGCGAACACGATCGGCACGAGAGAAACGAACCTTGAGATCGTTCCAGGCAGATGCAGCAAGATCGTAATACACAATGCTTTGCGAAATTGAAGCTGAAATAGAGTTTTGGATCCAAGAAAGCACCAAATTATTGCATCGAACCCAAGCTTCATAGGTAGGATCGTGTTCGGCAGGCATGGATGAAGATCCATCAAGAAAACGAAGCTTGTTCTTCGTGATGATGGCTTTCTTCATGGACCGAGCCCAAGGATGATAATTCTTGCCATCAAGAACTGGATTAACAAGAGGAATTGCAGGATTTTCAGAAGGATGAATGTAGAAAGGATTTTGAGAGTGATCGACTGGAGCAGAGAAGAGAGGAGCCTCCACCGATGGAGAACCATTGCGAATCACCATGGTTGATCAGAGTGTTCAGCTTCAGGCTCTAGATACCATAACAAAGGAATAAACTTCCATGAATGTGGAAGAAGAAAGAGAAGATGAAAGAGAGATTGTATTAGAAAAATGAAATCACAGTTAGTTACAATTATGACCCAGGGATATATATAGCTACTACAAGTTGGTTACAATGCTAACTAACTCATAACTGCTACAACAGACTCATACAAGTGATAACTTGCTTAGGTAGTAACTGTAACTAAGAAGGAGTATTTTCACACCATCCGTATTCAACTTCACCCATCCTTCTTCCGGTGGTCTCCAACGAACCAAAATCTGAGAACTCATTACAGGATTTGTTATGTGATCATTAATTAAGGCCATTTGTAATCAGGTGGACTAGAAACACTAACATCATGTATCTCTTTATTGCGCCAAAAGAGAATTCCACCTAATGTTCTACCATCTTCCTCTATGCGTTGCTGCAAATCCATATTAAAAAACCAGCTTCTAAGACTAGCTGGAACCAAATGCATCCACACAACCCTTGCAAGAGGGCAGTCACATAAAGCATGGAGACGAGTTTCAATATGTAAACTGCATTTGTTAAAGTAAGGTTCATGATTCATCTGATGCAAAAAGCTGATACGTAAGAATTCGTCCATGGCACAATAACCAGACAAGACAACGAACATGTTCATTTTCATCAAGTTTCCAAATTTTCTTCCAAGGAAAGCTACCCAGAGTCTCATCGTCATCCTTTATGCTCAATAAACGATAAGTGCTGGACACTGTAAACTCACCTTGTTTATCTCCCGGTCAAGCGCATCTATCTTCCATCATGTCAAGAGTCGGAGGAACTACTGCTCTGATACAATCCTTTATTTGAGCAGGTAACCATATAAGGCTCATCATGAATCCAGAGACCTTCGATATCAATCAAATCACTGACTTTTGCAAACAAAATACATTGCAAAATATGACATCAGTTCATTGCAAAATAACAAAAACACATAATTGATCTTTTAATTGAAACCTAGAACACTGTGATTTTGATTATATCAATCATCTCAGACAACTGAGATAGTAAATATAAACTAATAATCACATCATAATCATAACTTAATATCTAAAGTGAGTGTTAGTGTGTTACAAGCCATCCCATGTCAAAAAGTGAAAGTTCTAAAACAACACGACCAATAGTGAATGCACTGAACTCCATAGAGTGATTGTATTGATGTTCATTTGAAATATAAGATATACATCTAATTAAAATTTGATGAAACACAAACGTTCTTCTAAACATCTAGGATAATTGAAACCTTGAACACATGATTTTGCACATCAATAATCTCAAACAAACAAGTGTCTCCAATCTTTACTTTGCATTCTGTCACAAATTCTGGCCAACCTTTAGCGAACCATCCATAATCAAGATGTTGATTATAACTCACCTCAACAAACCATGTTCCTTCCCCTACTTTCAACACAACTGTATTTCCATTAGATATATTGTGTCTCTTCAAGAACTCACTTGGTATGACCAGCTGCATATATAAGAACAAATTACAATTTTATATATTCATACACATAGCTACTATATATACATGGTAACAAAGACATTTTACGTAATTCATACCTTGTCTAATGTTGTTACAAAAACATTGAATTTATTATGTAAATTCGGACTTTCAGAATCTGCAATAAGTAACAACAAAGAAAACATGATTTGTGAATATATCCTTGATTAAGTGTACACTATAAAAACTAGAAAACAAGTTAAGATCATTACTCTTAATACCATGTGTTTTTGGGCAGCTCCTTGAAATTCCTTCTCCATAATTGCCCACATAACGCATATCTTCTACAGGGGATGTCTTTGATTTTTCTTTGACTCGTTCGTTTTCTGCATGTCCACAACCTTGTCAAGGATTGAATGAAGAAGTTGTAGAAAATCTACTAATGCTATGTGCAAATTGCATATCAATAAACATATAGTAGATTGTAATTTGTTGTCAAATTAGAACATTTTACATTAATCAAATGTATCAAAATTAAGCTAAAATAATATATATATATATATATATATATATATATATATATATATATATATATATATATATATATCTTTCCATAAAACAATAATAATGAAAGAAATACCTTGAAACTGCTCTGCCAATGGTTCCTTTGTAGCTGGAACAATAGTCATTGTGAATGACAGTGGTTCTCGTTGAGTCATCTCAAATTTACAATCATCGCCGACTTGCAAGTTATGTTCTTGTGAAAATGACTTCCAGCCAGCTCCCATTGTAAAATGTCTATTGCGTTCATTAAAGTGTAATGCCATGTTCCATGTCTTTTCATCACCAGCACTTCTAATTGTTGCATTCCCTTGCAACAACTCATTCTTGTATTCTTCCGAAAACCAATGTGGTATCCTCTGTATCAGCTCATGGTTTAAAATAGATATTAATTAGAATATATTCATAAACTAAATGTGAGGCTCTCTCGCAGAAATAATCTGTGAATATGTCTTTATTTAATTACTAAATGTTAGTCAATTTGGGGATTTGTTTGTAATTTCAATACATTCAGTTCCTATAGTGAAAAGAAAGTCTCTCACACATATACGTACCAATTGATCACCTTCCACATAAGATCGCGATAATTTGAGAGTGAAATTGGGATTCTCATTGGGATGAGAATCAGTGCAGCTTCTCTTATTTGCATCTACAGTTTTTAAGCATTTCTTAGCTTTCTTACTGCTGCCTCCTCTGTTTCCATTAGCCTCTGCAAAACTTTAAAAACTATTTTCAGAATCTGAAAGGTACAAAATAAAAGTTTACATCTTCGTTAATTTTTTGTTGTATGACAGTCTAAAAACATAATTTTGGGGTCCAGACTAAAAACATGTCATTTTGTAAGCTGTATAGATTCAAAAAGTGGATAGAAAGACTAAAAACAAAATTTGAGATATACATTTAGGGACTAAATAAAAACATACTTTATCGATGAATAGCTATATAAATAAAAGGAAGTAGATTAACTTGCCTGAGACATTTTGCTGGGTTGCCTTCATATTAATTTTTCTCTTGACTTGCCTAAGACGTTTTGCTGGATTTGTCACTTGAGTTGTAGCAGCAGTAGTAGCACTATCATTTGAGTTGATTTTCTTTTTCTTGAGGGATTGTTTGGTATTGTCACCCTCATTGGTAATCTCAACAAAGCCATCATCACTATCTTCTTCTTCTTGGTCATCGTTGCAAATCATACTTGAATAGTCAATTTCTAGTTTACTATCATCAAATATAATGACATGAAAATCTGATCCTCCTTTGTATTGAAAAACTAAAAGATCTCCGCATCTAAGCGACCATGCAAGCTTTTTCCAATCCTGAAGCCAAATATCATCACCAAATTGCACCCAAAACATTTTACACATGGAATCATTTGGAAGTCTAAGGGATATTGGATTTGATACATCTTTCCAATATCTCTCTACAAAATTCCTCGGAATCATCTGCAACAACATTTTCAAAAACCAATGAATTTCAACTTAGATTGCACTAGTAATGAATATTAATGCAGCAAACCATACATGGTTGTTTGTTTTTACTGTCAAAACATTAGATAGAAAAATGGGTCTTATTTGTGTTTTGGCAAGAAGCAAATTTCAATCCATAATGAAAACCAAGTTCAATACACTGAACAGATTGAAGCAAACTGTGTTCGAACACTCCTCATCAACACTTTAACTCTAAGCACAAATACCTAACAAACCAGATATGTAGCAACAATACACATAGAGAAAACAGAAGCAAAAATGGCATTACCCTCCAGTTGTTAGGTGAAAGGGGTCTGTTCATCCGGTTTTCGGACGCAATGTAAGCAAAGTCTAACTAAGAGTTGTTCCTCCCGAGAATCTATTTGTCTATAGATGAAATTCATTAACCACTTGAGCTCAATTACTTAGTTTGTGTTGAGGCATTTCAACAAACATAATGAGTACAAACTTAACATAGTCTAAAAATAACAATAAAACAGTGTAATAAGAATTAATCACATCCACAACAAACTCTACTAAAAAATTAACTTAAAGGTTGGTATACAAATTAAATTCCTAATCTATATCTCCATTTATGATAATATAAACTTCACAAGTATTGGAAAAATGGGTCTTGTTTGGTAATAATAATGAAAAGAAAAAATGGAAAGAATGAATGAAAAGAAAAAAAAGAGAGTGAGTGTGGTTACAAGTTCTTGATCTTGCAAGTGACGAAGTTGAATGGTTTGGTAGAAGTGCATGCTGTTAGCTTGTGAATATACAGAAAGTGCTTCTCAATATCTCATTCTCTGTCTCACATTGAACATAATATTATCACACGCCAAACAATCTCAATCTCACTCTCTCATTAGTAAGGGTGGTTGTATCTGAACTAATTCAAAAATGAAACTGCAAACCGAATCAATCTAAATCGAAAATTGTAAAAAACCATATTTAGTTTTAACTGAACTGATCATTTTTCTTCTAAACTGCGATTTGGTTTGGTTTGCGGTTTTCATTTTAGAAAACCAAACCAAACAGCAAAAGTTATCTTAACTTTATCAACCGGTAGTAATCAACTTACTACCTAGTCTAACTTAGCAAGCTAAATCCAAATTGGATCCATAAAACAGTAGGCTGTCAAAACATATAATTTCAAGCGATTCAGAACTATACTATTGATATTAAAAATAAGTTCTTATGTATATGCAAATTATGTATATCCATATTATATCATGTAAACAATAAACTAAATTAAAAGTTCCTATGTTTATTTTGTAATATTTTTTAAAATTTCGTATGTTTATGCTCAAAATCGAACAAAACTGCACCATGAACGCCCCTACTCATTAGTGTTTCTCAATTTCAAAAGTGTTTCTCAATATTTCATGTGTGTGTTTGGTATCACGGTAGATATATCAGAATTACGTGACTCACCGGGCCCGAATTCGGACATATCAACCATGATTTTCTACTCTTTTTCTTTATTTTGTTTACCACTTTCTTTTACCATTGCTATCTAAAAGTTGTTACAAATTAATTATACAAGTAACATTACTCATAATTAAATAACTAAAAGGAAAAAGTGAAAAGAAGGATAAGTAGTGTGTGCAAATTGTTTTGCCCCTAAAGGAAAGACTATATATAATAGGCAAATTTTTCAATGTTTGAAAATTCTGACAGAGTCAATAACATATAAATTGGTGAAACTAAAACTCTTATTTTGTCATAAATTGAAACTAACTCAGAATGCATATGCCTCCAGAGGAGTGTTTGAAAAATCATAGCCATTCCATGCTTCATATGTCTTGTTTCTACAAACTTAGCTGGACAAAATCAGAGATACTACAATTGATATTAATTATATTACACAGTAAAAAAGTGTTTTAAAAGAGAAGCTAAAAATAGAATAGCAAGTAAGAGAAAAACAGCTTTTAACTTAACACAAATTTGGCTTTGCTTTTCTCTTTGGCTTTGCTTTGTTATTTCCAAGTCAAAGCAAAACTCACTCTCTCATTAGAAACCATTCAACACAAAAAAACTCTCTCAATCAATCATGTCATTGTATTGTAGTCCTCCAAAGTTCTTCAAGATTATCCAAAATCATGAACTTCAAAATGGAGAGCTTGTAAGTTTTTTCTTATTATCTCCTAAACTTATATATATATATATTTCAAGCAAACTGCATTTATAGTTATATTGTTGCTTTTTGTTATGTTGCAGAGGGTACCAAAGAAGTTTGTGGAAAAATATTGGGAAGGAATACCAAATCCAGTAGTGATTAGACTCCCTAATGGTGTTCAACAAGATTTATGTTGGGTGAAGCGCGACGGAGATATTTGGTTTCGGAAGAACTGGGAGAAAATTGCAAAGTTTCTGAAATTTGGATTTGTTGTGTATTTCAAATACATGGGAGGATCATGTTTTGAGCTAGAGATATTTGGACTCAATTGTTTGGAAATTGATTATTCCAACATTAAGTTAAAAAAAGAAGCTCAAGAATTTATTGAAGTGAGTGATGAAAGTGATGATGATGATGATAGTGATGAGAGTGAAATACATAAACAAAGGACACAAAATGGCAAGAGAAAAATGAATATGGATTTTGATTTTGATACTACTCAGGAAAAAACCTCAAGTGAGTTCAACTAATTACTTTTTATTTTTATTGTACTTATTTAATGTTAAAAATATATTTATTTATTTTCTTAACTTTGAAGGTATGGATAAGAAGGCCAAAGAGGGCATAAAAGTTGAAACTAATGTTGCTAGTACATCATCACAAAGAAGAAAAGGTGGTAAGAAAAATTGAATGTGGATTTTGATGCTAAGTTAGTTCATTTAATTACTTTTTTCTTATTTCATAAAATGAATGTTGATTTTATAGGTAGAAGATGTGAGACTAATAACAACAATCCAAGTTTTGATCTTACATTGACAAAAACTTATGCACAAGGCTATTTATTTGTAAGTTGATTGATTATATTGAAAATTTTGACTAATTTTTGTTGTAATTAATATTTCTAATAAATAATGAATTGAAACAGAGAATACCATATGACTTTTCAAGAAATTACATGAAAGGGTTTGATGGGGTTGTAAGGGTTGTTGGTAAGAATAGGATTTGGAAGCTCAATGTGAAATATGATTGCGCAACAAAATATTCTGTTGTGAATGGTGGTTGGCATTCATTTGCCGAGGAAAATCACTTGAAAATTGGCGATGTTTGTAACTTTGAGATGATTCGAGCAGAACCATTTAAATTCATTGTTACTATTACCCGCACAAGAGAGGAACCAAGGACCAGGCGCCACTTGCGAGGTTTTTCTTTCTTCATTATTTGTTTGTTTCTTTTATGTTATTGATAATTGATTAACATCTATCTTTTTAATGATTGACTAGGTTATGAAAAAGGGAACTCGAAAGGTCCTAATGCGATGAAACAAAACGCATTCAAAAATGTTGTGAATTCCTCGTACCCGGTAGGATTAGTTAAGTAATACATAAAGAATGATAGATATTATTGCAATAGTATATAGTATATAAATGACAATTTTGCTTGTAAATTGCAGTATGTTACAAAAGAGGAGTTGAGTAGACGTGTTGCGGCGTTGAAAGTGGGTGGAAAACCGTGGCCTGTAAACTGGTATCGTCAGCCATAGGCATTAGATTTTATAAAGGTTTGTGTTTAAAGTTTCATTTGAAAGAAAGAAGAACGCACGAGCTTGTTTAAAGATTTTATGTTTAGTTGAAAACTGGAATCTCTTTTCTGTAGTAGTGATTATTTGTGCTATGTTAATTAGTTGTTATGTTCTGTTATTGTAAGCAACTATTTCATATGAACTCTGAGTATTAATTAACATGTCAAACATTGAGCTAATGTAATGTTTAAGAATTCTCTATATGTAAAATTTCAATTCTATATGATGAGAGTTATTAGCATTCTGTGTTGTGAAATAATCTTCCTGCATTATGGGAAGCAAACCAGCTCCAAGATAGCCTTTTGATCCTAAAAAGTCTGCCCCGACTCTGTCATATATTATCTTGTTCCTGCTCGTCCATATACACCAAACTTCGGCCATCCACACTATGAATTGTTTCCTTTTTGATTTTTTTTCTTTCTTATCAACGAGCCAAATTGCAGACAATGCATGATACTATAATGCACCACAGGCCCTTGAACACCAAACCAGTCAAATATGCCACTCCAAATTCTGCAAGAAAAAGATGACTCAAAAAATGTTGCGATGTTTCATCATCTCTGAAGCAAAAGACACAACATCTCTCTTGTCTTGGATCCAGCAAGCCTCTTCTCACCAAAGCAATCCTTGTCGGTTATCTGTAATGAAAAAGCTTACTTTCTACGACACATTACTGCTCCAGACCAGCCTAATCGCAATACTGAAATCATCGCTGCCGGTAGTGGTTACTACTGCGTTTTGTGCAGTCCGCTGCAGCAGTGAGTAACCTGATTTTACAGTGTACCCTCTTACCAGATCCAACATTCAAATCCACTTATCCCGTCCAGAAGCTGCATCAACTCTGCTCTATCAGGTTCTTCCAAACGCAGCAGTGGACATCGCCAAGACAGGTTCCATTGCCAAACACCTTCAGACCAATAACCCGCATCTGCTACTGAACAATTCCTGTCTTCTGTCAGCGCATACAAACGCAGAAAAAGCTGCATAAAACAGTCAGATCCCAACCAGTTATCACTACAAACAATGACCTTTGAACAATTCCCCAATCAAAGCTTCACGACGTTTGTGTGCCAGTCTGTTTGGTTGTGATCCGAATAACTCAAAACAAACAAATCTCTCCACCATAAAGATTGTTGAATACTCTTCCAAGGTTTGTACCAGTCGCGGCATCACACAAATTTACATACCTGCAAGACAATAAATGATGCCAAATGCTCTTCGAGTCATCATTTCCACTTCGCTAAAAGTGCTATGTTGAAAGTTTCCAAATTCTTTATGCCTAATCCACCCAAACTCTTTGGTTGACAGACTGCGTCCCAACCACCACTCCATAAAAAACCTTCTCTGTATTGCAACCAATTCTTTTATAACCCTCTTTGGTGTTTAAAAAATTAGAGGAAATACAAAGGGAGACTCGCCAATACCGAGTTAATTAACATTATACGACCTCCAAAAGACAAATGTTTACCTGTCCACGCCGACAATTTTCTTTTCAGCGACTCAATCACCGGCTTCCAAGTTGACTCTTGTCTATGATTAGCACCAATGGGCAGTCCCAATAATTTACCCCCAAGACACCACTTTTTTGTGAAATTCACCCTCAAACATAAGCACGGCTTCCTCATATCTACAGTGAGTGTTACAACTTACAAGCTCTCGTACTTCACACAGTGAAAGTTCTAAAACAACACCAGTTGAGAGTGCCCTTATTCCATAGAATGATTGCTTAAATTTCATATGAAATATAAAATCTTCTAATTGCAAAATAACAGAACACATAAATGTTCTTCTAATTGAAACATTGAACACGTGATTTTGATCATCAATCATCTCAAACAAACTATTGTTCCAATCTTCACTTTACATTCTTTCGCAAATGAACTGACATAGTAACAAACTAATAATCACAGCATTATCAAAACTTGTATAAAGTTCATATGAAATATAGCATCTAATTACAAAATGACGAAACAAAAACGTTCTTCTAAACATCCAGGACAATCGAAACCTTGAACACATGATTTTGCAAATCAATAATCTCAAACAAAAGAGTGTCTCCAATCTTTACTTTGCATTCTCTCACGAATTCTGGCCAACCTTCAGTGAACCACCCATAATCAAGATGTTGATTATAACTCACCTCTACAAACCATGTTCCTTCCCCTACTTTCAACTCAACTGAATTTCCATTAGATATATTGTGTCTCTTCAAGAACTCACTTGGTATGACCAGCTGCATATATAATTAAGAACAAATTACAATTTTATAGATTCACACATAGCTACTATATACATGGTAACAAAGACATTTTATGTAATTCATACCTTGTCTAATGTTGTAACAAAAACCTTGAATTTATTAAGTAAATTCGGACTTTCAGAATCTACAGTAATTAACAACAAAGAAAACCTGATTTGTGAATATGTATTTGATTAAGTATACACTATAAAAACCTAAAGTTAAGATCATAACTCTTAATACCATGTGTTTTTGGGCAGCTCCTAGAAATTCCTTCTCCATAATTGCCCACATAATCCATATCTTCTACAGGCGATGTCTCTGATTTTTCTTTGACTCGTTGGTTTTCTGCATGTGCACAACCTTGCCAACGATTGAATGAAGTTGGAGAAAATCTATATCTTTCCAAAAACAATAATAATGAAAGAAATACCTTGAAACTGCTCCGGGCATGGTTCTTTTGTAGCTGGAACAATAGTAATTGTGAATGAAAGTGGTTCTCGTTGAGTCATCTCAAATTTACATTCATCGCCGACTTGCAAATTATGTTCTCTTAAAAATGACTTCCAACCAGCTCCGATTCTAAAATTTCTATTGCATTCATGAAAGTTTAATGCCACGTACCATGCCATTTCATCACCAACACTTCTAATCGTTGCATTCCCTTGCAATAACTCATTCATGTATTCTTTCGAAAACCAACAAGGTATCCTCTGTTTCGGCTCATGGTTTAAAATAGATATTAATTAAAATATATTCATTAACTAAATGTGAGGCTCTGTCACAAAAATAATCTTTGAATGTATCTTTGGTTAATTACTTTTGTCCTTAAATATGTCTTCCATCCGTTAGTCAATTTGGGGGTTTGTTTGTAATTTCAACACATTTAGGTACAATAATCACTATTTACTATAAACAGGTTTAGGAAACATACCAAAACTGCATCACCTTCCACATAAGCTCGCGATAATTTGAGAGTGAAATTGGGAGTCTCATCAGGATTCTCAATGCAGCTTCTCTTATTTGCATCGACAGTTTTTGAGAATTTCTTTGCTTTCTTACCGCTTTCTCGTCTGTTTCCATTAGCCTCTGCAAAACATTAAAAACTATTTTCAGAAACTGAAAAGTACAAAATAAAAAACATACATAAATAAATTGGGGTCTAGACTTAAAAACATATTTTATCGATGAATAGCTATATAAATAAAAGGAAGTACATTAACTTGCCTGAGACTTTTTGGTTTGTTGCCTTCATATTAATTTTTCTATTGACAATGTTTGTCACTTGAGTTGTAGCAGCAGTAGTAGCACTATCATTTGAGTTGATTTTCTTTTTCTTGAAGGATTGTTTGGTATTGTCACCCTCATTTGTAATCTCAGCATAGCCATCATCATCACACTCTTCTTCTTCTTTGTCATCATTGTACCTCATACTTGAATAGTCAATTTCTAGTTTACTATCATCAAATATAATGACATGAAAATCAGATCCTCCTTTGTATTGAAAAAATAAAAGATCTCCACATCTAAGCGACCGCGCAAACTTTTTCCAATCCTGAAGCCAAATATCATCACCAAATTGCACCCAATACATTTTACACACGGACTCATTTGGAAGTCTAAGGGATATTGGATTTGATACATCTTTCCAATATCTCTCTACAAAATTCCTTGGAACCATCTGCAACAACATTTTCAAAAACCAATGAATATCAACTTAGATTGAAGTAGTAATGATGATTAATGCAGCTAACCAAACATGGTTTTTTGTTTTTAGTGTCAAAATTTTAGATTGAAACAAACTATGTTCGAACACTCCTCATCAACACTTTAACACAAATACCTAACAAACTAGAGAAACTAGGGAAAGGGGTATGTTCATTCGGAGTTCAGACGTAATGTAACAAAGTCTAACTAAGAATTGTTCCTTCCGAGAATCGAACTCAGACATTCCCGAACGATTCGTTTAGAGGAAATTCATTAAGCACTTAAGTTCAATCACTTAGTTTGTGTTGAAGCAAACAGTGTTCGAACACTCCTCATCAACACTGTAAGGCTAATACAAATACCAAACAAAACATATATGTAGCAACAATACACATAGAGAAAACAGAAGCAAAAATGGCATTACTCTCCAGTTGTTAGGGGAAAGGGGTATCCTCATTTGGAGTTCGGACCTAATGTAAGAAAAGTCTAACTAAGAATTTTTCCTCCCGAGAATCGAACTCAGGCTCTTCCGAATGATTGGTTTAAAGGAAATCCATTAACCGCTTGAGCTGAATCACTTAGTTTGTGTTGGGGCATTTCAACAAACACAATGAATACAAACTTAGCATAGTCAAAAAATAACAATAACACAGTGTAATTAGAATTAATCATATCCAGAACAAACTCTACTCAAGGGTTGGTATACCAATTAAATTCCTAATCTATATCTCTAATAGATTCCATTTATGATAATATAAACTTCACAAGTATTGGAAAAATGGGACTTGTTTGGTAATAATAATGCAAAGAAAAATTGAAAAGAACGAATGAAAAGAAAAAAAGAAAATGAGTGAGTGTGGTTACAAGTTCTTGATCTTGCAACTGACGAAGTTGAATGGTTTGGTAGAAGTGAATGCCCTTAGCTTCACTGCCACGCCCATGGTGAATGGACATTATGCTACCTTCTCAATGATTTCTGCTTTGTTTTTATGTAAGAACTGGTAGCGTGTGTGTGAAGTACTATATGTATATATGATTGATGACATTTCAATTTTAGACGGAATAAAAATAGAATAAATTGGTCTAGAAGTCCTAGCTCAACCGGCAAAAAATTACCGAAATTGTTAGGCCGGACGCTATGATCGGGGTTCGAACCCCGGCTCCCTCACTAGAGGTGGGAATAGGCCAGACCGGCCTACGAGGCCTTAAGGCCTAAGCCTATATAGGCTCAGGTTAGGCCAACCTATTTCTTTAAATAGGGCAGGCTAAGACTTTTTCATAAGCCTATTTAGTTAAATAGGTCGGCCTAATATTTTTAATACTATTATTATTTATATATTAAAATTTGTACTTTGATTAAATTATATATTTATTAACTTTTTAAATAATTTAAGTTTATTAATCT
This sequence comes from Trifolium repens, assembly GCA_030408175.1. Classification (NCBI taxonomy): domain Eukaryota; kingdom Viridiplantae; phylum Streptophyta; class Magnoliopsida; order Fabales; family Fabaceae; genus Trifolium; species Trifolium repens. The sequence goes on from CP125837.1 coordinate 10,872,264, forward strand.
ACATTAGTTTTTCACATATATAAATGTATTATTATAAACTAGAATTGAAATATAATGACATATATAATCAAATTCTGTAAAATATCATGTTAAATAACAAAAGGACGTTAGTTTATTAGTTCATAAGTAATTTTAAAAAAAATATAATTTTTTATTTAAATATGTTCATGAAAAATAGGCTTTTAAACAGGCTAATAGGCCACAATAGGTTTTCAAAAGGTTAGGCTCAGGCCTAAAAGATAAGCCTATGATAGGCCACAGGCCAGGCTTAGGCCTTCAATTTTTATGATAGGCCAGGCTCAGGCTTGGCAAAGCCTAGCTCGGCCTAGCCTATTCCCACCTCTATCCCTCACTTGTGTGTGTGTGAGTTTATTATAATGGCTTTGCCATTTCGTCTATGTAAAAAAAAATAGAATAAATTGTCTCATAAGTCGTAGCTCAACTGGTAAAATATGTCGAAATTGTTAGGTTGGACGTCGTGACCCGGGTTCAACCCAAATTCTCACAATTATGTGAATTTAATTTCCAGTGGATTATCACTTCAACTAAGACAAAAAAAAAAATAGAATAAATTAATTGAATACTACGTCCAAAACTGTTTTGACTAAATGTAATATTTATCTATCTTGTTTTGATCGTATTTTTTTTAATATGGTAATATATAGATGTAAATATTAACATATAAAATTTTGTTTCATTTGTTTTGATGAGTATTTTCAAAATATTAAGTGTTTATAATTTTTATTAATAGACAATTAAAGATATTGAAGATCGAAATTATGCATTGGTGTACGTGTAGTGGTCAATTATGTGTTATATTTTGGGATGAAGGTAATAGTATTATGGAATTTTATTTTTTTTGTTAGTACTCTCTATTTTTTTTCCCTAATTTTTTTTGTCTAAAGCTGAATATTTTTTTGACCAAGGTCAAATTTTTCAATTAAAATTAGGGTCTAAAGGAAATTCTAATATAGGCACAAACATAAATGACATGTGTTAGACACACTCGCATAAATTAAAAAAAAAAATTAAAGAGAAAAAAAATAAAATGATGTTGATTGATATGATTATATTATTTTTTGTTTTAAAAAAATTGATATTTATTAAATTAAAATAAAATATTTATTGATATGACTATACTACTTTTAATTAGAATTATGATAAAATCATTTTAAAAAATTCAAAGAAAAAAAAATCACTTTTTAAATTATTTTTTTTTAATTTGCCTTAAATCATTTCTCTTTCCAACTTCCATTCGGACAGCCTGGTTAACATTGCTTGTATTGACCGAACGATCACAGTCCCTTCATCATCTTCATGTGCAAACAAGCATCATGTCCTTTAAACAAATTCATGGCCGTGGCAGTGATGCTAAGGGCATTCACTTCTACCAAACTATTCAACTTCGTCACTTGCAAGATCAACAACTAGTAAGCATAAATATTCACCTTCTTTTTTTTTCTTTCTTACATGCAACATAGTTAGCATAAAAAGACCCATTTATTTTGCATTATTCTTCCAACAATTACAAAGAAGACCTATTTTTCCAACACTGTAGTTGTAAGTAACCTGCTCTGGCTCTGTTAGGATTTCTTTAAATTTGTGAAATTTGTATTGCCATAAATGGAATTAATTGATATACCAACCCTTTAAGTGATGGAATGTTTCAGTTTATTAATCTAGAAAAATGTTTTAATGCTCAGGTGCCACTTTCTGTGTTGAGTAGTCCATACAGAGTCAAAAGCTCTGGGTTTTGGGATAAAGCTTTGGCTTTTGGGATAACCCGAGTTTGATTCCTGATGGAACAATTATGGCTAGATTTTACTTACCTAGCCGAACTCTGGATTAACGAGCCTCTTCCCATTAGAACTAGAGGGTTAATACCAAAAAAAAGCGTACGTGGCTTTAATTGGCCTCTCCACTAACGGTGGGATGACTTTAATTGGCCTCTCCACTAACGGTGGGATTGATGTACTTCAAATTAGTCGGTACTTGGGTCCGGATACTGAGTCTTCAAAAAACTTTTAAAAAATTAATGAAGAGGTTGTATAGGTTTCTTATTGTTTTTGTGCTTTTTCTGTAGTATTTTCTTGTTGTTATTAGTACTTTTAGAATGTTTTAGGTTTGTAGTCATCGTGTTTGTTAAAAAGCCCCAAGTGGTTGGCTTCCTAGAAATGCATTTTAGGTTCAATTCTATTGACAGCCACCCTCGTTGTCATATCTTCTCCATCCTTAAACTGGATCCCGAGCACGTGGTTAGATTGATCATATCCGCTTATATACGAAGGTTTATGTTGCAAAATTAGCTATCCGTTCTTGCTTACTGAGGTTATGTTCTTGATGTTGCTGGCCCTATTATTGCAAATGGATCTCATTATTCTTGAGTTTTTCAATTTCATTCGTGGTTTGAGAACTAATTTGAGAGAAGTTCCCACCATTTTGGCTTCGGTTTTATCTATGCGTATTGTTGCCACATATCAGTTTTGCTTAGGTATTTGTGCTAGGCGTAAAATGTGGACGAGGAGTTTCAACACAATTTGCTTCAATCTCTTGGTGTATGACCTTCGTTTTCATTATCGAATGAAGTTTGCTTCTTGTCAAAAATAAAATACGATCCATTTTTCCACTCAATGTTTTGAGTTAAAAAGTTGAGTGGAAACAAGCATGTATGCTTTGTTTCATTGATCTTCATTACTAGTTCAATCCAAAGTGAATCTCATTGGTTATTGAAATGTTCTTGTAGATGATTCCAAGGAATTTTGTAGAGGGGTATTGGAAAGAGGTATCAAATCCAATATCCCTTATACTTCCAAATGGGTCTGATTGCAAAATGTATTGGGTTCAATGTGGCGATGATATTTGGCTTCAGAATTGGAAAAGGTTTTCAAGGTCGCTTAGATGTGGAGATCTTTTAGTATTTCAATACAAAGGAGGATCAGATTTTCATGTCATTATATTAGATGATAGTAAATTAGAAATTGACTATTCAAGTATGAGATATAACGATGACCAAAATACTAAACTAGAAGAAAAGTGTGATGATGCTGACTGTGTTGAGGTTCCGAATGATAGTCAAAATACCATACAACGCCTCAAGAAAAAGAAAATCAACTCAAATGATTCTGCTGCTACACATACTCCTCAAAGAAGAATAATTAATGTGAATGCAACTGCGCGAAAAGTTTCAAGAAAGTTCATCTACTTCCCTTGATTTATTTATAGGTCATATATGTTTTTAATTTGTTCCTATGTTTATCTCAAATTTTATGGTATATTTGCAGAGGTGAAGAGTAATAGAGGAGGCATGGGTAAGAAAGCTAAGAAATGCACAAAAATTAAAGATGGTAATGAGAGAAGCTGCACAAATTCTAATCACAATGAGAATCCCAGTTTCACTCTCACATTACCACGATCTTATGTGGAAGGTGATAAGTTAAAATTGGTATGTTTTCCTATACCTTTTTTTTTTTAATAGTAAATAGTGATTTTTGTACCTAAATGTGAGAGACTTTCAATTTACTATAAAAGTTGAATGTATTGAAATTACAAAAAAAAATCCCCAAATGCCGCTTTTGTTAGTAATTTTATTGACTAAATTGACTAACGGAAGACATATTCACGGACGGAAGTAATTAACCAGAGACACATTAAAAGTTTCTACGGAGTTTCACACATTAATGATTATATTTTAATTAATATATATTTCAAAACCATGAGCTGAAGCAGAGGATACCTAATTGGTTTTCAAAAGAATACATGAATGAGTTGTTGCAAATGAATGCAACGATTAGAAGTGTTGGTGAGGACCGGACATGGTGCGTGAAGTTATTCTTTGAAGAACACAAAAGAACCTTTACAGTGACCACTGGTTGGAAGTCATTTTCACAAGAACATAACTTACAACTTGGTGATGTATGTAAATTTGAGATGACTCAACGAGAACCACTTTCATTCACAATTACTATTATTCCAGCTACAAAGGAACCATGCACGGAGCAGTTTCAAGGTATTCCTTTCATTATTATTGTTTCGGGAAAGATACATAGTTTTCTATTTTGACAATGGAAAGATACAGAGTTAATTAAATCCTTTTTGTTTTTTATATTCAATTTGTACATAGTATCAGTAGAGTTTCTCCAACTTTTTCATTGGATCCCTAACTAGGTTGTGGGCATGCAGAAAACCAACGAGTCCAAGAAAACTCGGGGACAACTCATGTAGAAGATATGGAATATGTGGGTAATTTTGAAGAAGGAATTTTAAGGAGCTGCCCAAAAACACATGGTGTTACGAGTATCGATCTTAACTTTAATTATTTTTCAAGTTTATATAGTGTACACTTAATCAAGGATACATACATTCACAAATCATGTTTTCTTTGTTGTTAATTACTGCAGATTCCGAAAGTCTGGATTTACACAATAAATTCAAGGTTTTTGTAACATCATTGTTCATGGTATGAACTACATAAAATGTCATCGTTTCTATGTATATAGCTTTGTTCGTGAATATATAAAATTTTAATTTGTTCTTATAAATGCAGCTGGTCGTACCAAGTGAGTTGTTGAAGGGACACAATATTTCTAGTGGAAGTTCAGTCGAGTTGAAAGTAGGGGACGGAACATGGTTTGTAGAGGTGAGTTATAATCAACATCTTGATTATGGATGGTTCACTAAAGGTTGGCCAGAATTTGTGAGAGAATGCAAAGTTAAGATTGGAGACACTTGTTTGTTTGAGATTATTGATGTGCAAAATCATGTGTTTAAGGTTTCAATTATCATGGATGTTTAGAAGAACGCTTGTGTTTTGTCATTTGTAATTAGATGATATATAATCACTTCATATGGAATTAAGTGTGTGTTGTTTTAGTATTCTCACTTTGTGACGTGACGCGAGGCAGGAGACCTTGTTGCTAGAAATTTGTAATTGACCTTTGGTTGTAATTGGGTTAAGGGTAGTTTTGTCTATATATATTCTTAGAGTAACATTTTGTAATAAGCACTTTTTGTCACTGTAATGAAACCCTAGCATACATTTTGTTGTTTCTCTTTTCTCTTCTCTTTTGAATTCATTTTGTTAACATGAAATTTAGAGCATTGTTTGATCCTCCTTGAATGTATGTATTGTTGTTGTTTCGTTGTCGAGTTCTAAAACTTTTGGGAATGTTGTGTGATTGATTTGGTTTAATTTCTAGTTTTTTTTTTTTCAAAAGACCAACACTAAAGTGTGTGTTGTTTTGAAGAAATCGATCGAAGAAATAGAAATTGGTGCAATGCACATCCGCACTTTTAAATCTTTTTAAATCAGCTTGTAATGAATGAGCCAGATTTCACTGCAAACAATTGGTCTTTTGACATAGGCTTTCTCGTTGGACGAACCATGAGAAAATTAGATTGAGTGTTTTTGGCTCATACCAATATATCTATCAAATCAGAAATGATCTAAATTAAGGGGCCAAAATTTCTCCATTAAAATTAAGGGGTCAAATCAAGCAAATAGAATTTTAAAAGGATAAAAGTGCAGATATCTTCTTTTTTTTCTTGACAAAAAGTGCAGATATCTTCTAAAATCTCACAAAATCAATATAAATCTCATAAAGTCTTTTACAATATTCAAGATTTTTTTTTGGTCAAAATAGTCTCTCAAAATTTCAATCTAATACACTTCCCTAAAATAAAAATTTATACTTTATCACTACATACATTTAAAAGTTATATATTTTATATTTTACTAAAATCCATCTATTATTGCGTCAAATAAAACTCATCTATTAAAGAATTTACTCTACAGTCTGTGAGCTTTTAAACTCAGTTGACATAACATTATATTGTATATGCAAAGTCAGGAGTTTGAACCCTGGTCATCTCACTTATCCACATTAAGGATGAAATCATACTTGATCAAAAAATTTAGTACTCGTTCCATTCCAAAATATAAGTCGTTTTGGGAAAAAAATTGTTTCAAAATATAAGTCTTTCAATTATTTAATTTATTTTTCTCATATCATTAATGAAGGACGATTTTGTAAACACACTCATAATTTCTTTTTTCAATACAACATTAACTACATTTTTTAATTTGTGTAATATAGTCAAAACGACTTATATTTTGGAACGAAAGAATTATATATCAAAAACAAAATTACATAAAAGAATCATACTCCATTTTGAACATTACAAGTGTTGTCTGTATTACACGAACCACACCAACACAGTCTCTTCATCTTCATCATCAATATCATATGTCCTTTGAACACTATGGACGTGGCAGTGATGCTAAGGGCATTCACTTCTACCAAACTATTCAACTTCGTCATTTGCAAGACCAAGAGCTAGTAAGCATCATAGATATTCACCTTTTCTATTTTTCCTTTTGCATTATTACTTATTTCCTTATTAACAAAAAAATAAAAGAACCATTTTTGAAACCCTCTGATGATGGAATTTATTGGAGATTATGGGGGAAAATGTTAGGTTTTCCTAACACAACCTCTTGTAGTCAATGTGTTTGTTGAAATGCCCCAACAGTGCCATTGATGGCCAACACCATTTTCAACATCCTTTCCAGTCTCCACACTTCTAATGGCTATCTGTAGTTAGTTTGGCTGTATGTGAGACTTTTGGAGATATAGAAAGTTATAATAGTAACCATTTTTGTATCATCTTAGGCTCTCATCAATACAATATTTTTTTTTTTCATATTTAAAAAAAATTCCATAACCGGTTCAATGACTGATTAATTTGAGAGAGACATATCCCACCATTCACTAGTGCTAGAGCTTTTGCTCTGTATGGAATGACCAACACAGAAAGTGGCATTGAAATGATAAACCCGAGACCTTGAGTGAAACATACTCCAAGGTCCGAATCCTTCAACCTTTCACCAATAGGCCAATCCATGTGGGTTTTTAACTCTTACGTAGCTTCCTTTAAATCTTCATAACTAGTTCAATCCAAGTTGAAACTCGTTGGTTTTTGAAAATGTGGTTGCAGATGATTCCAAGGAATTTTGTAGAGAGATATTGGAAAGATGTATCCAATCCAATATCCCTTAAACTTCCAAACGGCTCTGATTGCAAAATGTATTGGGTACAACAAGGTGACGATATTCTGCTTCAGAATTGGAAAAAATTTGCACGGTCGCTTAGATGCGGAGATCTTTTAGTTTTTCAATACAAAGGAGGATCAGATTTTCATGTCATTATATTTGATGATAGTAAACTAGAAATCGACTATTCAAGTATGAGGTACAATGATGACCAAGAAGAAGAAGAGCGTGAAAATACCGAACAACCCCTCAAGAAAAAGAAAATCAACTCAAACAATAGTGTTGCAACACCTCAAGGGACTAACGTTGATGACCAAGAAGAAGAAGAGCATGAAAATATTGAACAACCCCTCAAGAAAAAGAAAATAAACTCAAATGATAGTGTTCCGACACCTCAAGGGACTAACATTGACAAGAGAAAAATGAATATGAATGCAACCCAGCAAAAAATCTCAGGCAAGTTCATCTATTTCCTTTGATTTATTTATAGGTAAAAGTATTACTTTTAGTCCTATCCACTTTTTTATCCATACAAATTACATAAGTACATTATTTTTGTTGTTATAGAAGTACATGTTTCTAGTTTTCGACTTTATTTATTTATGTATGTTTTTTTATTTATTTTGTTCTTCTCTTAAGATTAAATTAATTTTCAAATGCTGAAAATAGTTTTAATTTTTTTGCAGAGGCGAATAGTTACACCGGAGGTATGGGTAAGAATGTTAAAAAATGCACTAAAACTAAAGATGGGAATGAGAGAAACGGAAAATATTCTAATCCCAATGAGAATCCCAGTTTCACTCTCACATTACCGCGATCTTATGTCGAAGGTCGTAAAATAAGGCTGGTATGTTTCCTATACTATTTTTTTTATAGTAAATAGTGTTTTTTGTACCTAAATGTGTGAGAGACTTTCAATTTACTATAAGAATTGAATCTATTGAAATTACAAACAAATCCCCAAATGCCACTTTTGTTAGTTATTTTAATCGACTAAATTGACAAACGGAAGACATATTCACGGACAAAAGTAACTAACTAAAGACACGTCCAAAGTTGCGACAGAGCCTCACACATTTAGTTAATGAATATATATATTTTAATTAATATCTATTTTACGCCATGAGCTGAAACAGAGGATACCTACTCAGTTTTCGAAAGATTACATGAATGAGTTGTTGCAAATGAACGCAACGATTAGAAGTGTTGGTGAGGACAGGACATGGTCCGTGAAGTTAAACTTTGATCAACGCAAGAGTCATTTTGAAATGACAACTGGTTGGAAGTCATTTGCACAAGAACATAACTTGCAAGTTGGTGATGTATGTAAATTTGAGATGACTCAACGAGAACCACTTTCATTCACAATTACTATTACTCCATCTACAAAGGAACCATGCACGGAGCAGTTTCGAGGTATTTCTTTCACTATTATTGTTTTTGGAAAGATACATAGTTAATTATAGTTTAATTTGATACATTTGATTAATGTAAAAAGTGTTAGTCATACAAATTACAATCAATCATGTGTAAAAAAATTCAATCCCTACAATTTCTTTTAATCATTGAAAATATAAAACTTTTTTATTTTGATCCTTGTTTCATTTTAGTCTTGTAAAACTTGTTCATGTTGGAATTGGAATAGACACCGTAATATATAGAGTATTTGATTTTAGTCATTTCAATATTGGCTACATAAAGACTAAAATAAATAGTATATATATTACATGGATTAATTCTAACATATACAAATTTTATAAGCACTAAAACAAAATAATGATAAAAAATAAGAAGTGATATATTCAATAGGATTAAATTTTTTGCCGGATTAAAAGCGATATATTTGTGAGGAAAAAAAAAACAATTTTAAACTAAGTTTTAATGATCTCGTGATTATAATTGATTTTTCTGTAAGGAGTCTTACACATTTATATGAATTAATTAAATCCATTTAGTTTTTGGTATGTGATTTGCAAATTGCATTAGTAGATTTATTTACTACAACTTCATCGGATCCCTAACAAGGTTGTGGACATGCAGAAAACCAACGAGTCCACGAAAAATCAGAGACAACTCCGGTAAAAAATATGGAATATGTGGGCAACTTTGAAGAAGGAATTTTAAGGAGCTGCTCAAAAGCACATGGTCTTAAGAGTATTGATCTTAACTTTAATTATTTTTCAAATTTTTATAGTGTACACTTAATCAAGGATATATTGACAAATCATGTTTTTTTGTTGTTAATTATGCAGATTCTGAAACTCCAAATTTACATAATAAATTCAAGGTTTCTGTAACATCATTATTCATGGTATGAATTATGTAAAATGTCTTCGTTACCATGTATATATCTATGTGTGTGAATATATAAAATTTTAATTTGTTCTTAAAAATGCAGCTGAAAATACCAAGTGAGTTCTTGAAGAGACACAATATTTCTAGTGGAAATTCAGTCGAGTTGAAAGTAGGTGAAAGAACATGGTTTGTAGAGGTGAGTTATAAACAACATCTTGATTATGGATGGTTCACTAAAGGTTGGCCAGAATTTGTGAGAGAATGCAAAGTAAAGATTGGAGACGCTTGTTTGTTTGAGATTATTGATTTGCAAAATCATGTTTTCAAGGTTTCAATTATCCTAGATGTTTAGAAGAACATATTTATTTCATCATTTTGTAATTAGATGTATATGTTATTTTCATATGAACTTTAAGACAATCACACTAGATTGTTTGAGATGATCGATGATCAAAATCACGTTTTCAAGGTTTCAGTTAGAAGAACATTTATCTGTTTTGTTAACTTGCAGCTGGTGTTGTTGAAGAAATTTCATTCTGTGATGTAGGAGAGCTTGTATCACTCAAAATGTCAAGAAGTTGTTGTGATTGATTATTACTCTCAATTCATTTGTAATTATTTCTATCTCACTTCATTCATAAATCGATGAATTATATATAATTTAGAGACTACTAATCTTTCTATTATACTAAAAGTGACTAGGTTTTTTGGCATTCCAAGCTCAAAACCCTAGCACCTTATGTCATGTCTTATGTCATGGTGATGTCGATTTCATATGTGTACCAATAAGCTCTCAACAAGTTTCTTTGTGTGACCCACATGGATGCCACTTTAGCCCTATTTTTGCTTTGGCCAATGGTGATTCACATGGCTATCAATTTTATCCACATCACTCTATATATGTGGCATGTTCACTATTTCATCAAGTGTGTCTTCGTTCTATCTACTGTTGCAACAAATGCTACATTCATTCTTCCACCTTATTCCATCATACCTTTTTAATTCTTTTGATTGGCTATTATTTTTCTATGTCAATGATGTGTTTACACATGGATATTGTTACTATTATGACATCATACTATCATGACAAAGGAATCTTCATATTTCAACGCCTTACTTTTCTTTCTCTTGCAACATAAGTAATTGATTGGGAAAATAAAACACCCAATGCATGTCACACAAGTATTCTCTCAAAACCCTTCACAATGCTTACAATGGAAGTATATAAACCCTCCCTTGCTACACCTCAATGTACACACCTCTCCTCATGGCACCCAACAATTCTTTGTACCGTAAATCATCTTCTTCTAATGCTCAAAAGCTTCATGGTCTATCCCTCTCTCATTCTAGAAATAATCAAGAAGCTACTAATCAAGAAGCTACTAATGAACTTCATGGATTCCTAGATAGTCTTATTTTCTCGATGCAAACCTATCAAATGGAGTATGATGTTGAAGATGTAAGGTTTTAATGTTGAGCATATCTTTTTAATTTATTTGATTTTGCATTTTAGTAACTAGGTTTGCAAGTTTTTTATAATTATTATTTTTTCTCTTGATATGCATACAAGGGGAAGGCTTCCATTTTGCATTTTACTAACTAGGTTTGCAAGTTTTTTATAATTGTTTTTTCTCTTGATATGCAGCCAAGGGGAAGGCTTCCGCAGTGTTTTGCACGAGATTATTATGATACCAATGAGCCATATGTGATTCTTGAGGATCCTAATCAAAATAAGATTGAAGTTCGTGTTAACAAAAAGTCCAACAAATTGTATTTTGATGAAGGATGGTCTATTATCAAGGATGTGTATGATATATTACTTGGTGCTTGGGTTTCTTTTGCCTATGTAAATTCTAAGCTTTTGCTTATTAGACTAATGACTAGATGGGGTACTGAGGTTGAATATCCTTCATATAATCCCCCTCTAAAGTATTTGTTGGATAAAAAAGAATCTTATGTTCGTATGTTTTGTACTTTTTCATTTTACTCATCTTGAATAAATTATAAATTGCTAAAAGATGAGATAAAGTTGTCATTCCTAATTCTGATTAAAAATAAAAATAAAATGAACAAAAATAACAACTTATTAGACTAAGAAAACTAGATCCAAAATAAACATGCATGAAACAAACTTAACTTCATGAATATTTTACAACTAATTAATAAATTTAGACTATTAAACAAACTCAAATAAGCATATCAACTAGATAATTGCAGCAAGTCCAGCGAAGCTTATTCTATTATGTGTCTATTCTAAACTTAATGTTTCTGATTTTGAAAAAATGTGGGCCATCATTCACCACACTTAGCATATGAATACTTCAAAATTTATCAAATAACTTAAACATATACCGTAAAAAAAATGTGGAAAAGAAAAAAAAATCGGAAATCACTAAAGTACAGCAAATATACATTAAATAAAAATAATATCAAATAGAAATTAGACAAAATTTTAGATCTAGATAAAAAAAAGAAAAAACTACACAAACCATTTAAAATTAAAGGAGGATTTTACATCATTCTTTTAAAGAATGAAAAAAAAAGTTTAGAGATACAAAAAATACAATAGAACCTAAACCCTAAATTACTTCTCTTTGCCTCCGAATCAAAAATAGCTCTCGCATCAGAGAAAGAAGAAACCGTCAGAAAAATGAAAAGAAAAAATAATAATAAACAAAAAAAGAAAAGAGAAAAAAACTTACTCTTGGACCCTTTTATATTGTTTCCTTTTTGCATAATTATGTGAAGATTGAGTTTGATTCTGATACATGTTGGTTTGTTGATATTTATGCTTCAAAAAGTATTGTTCAGAATAGATCTAGAGATTTTTGGGGGTTTGAAATTTTTGGTTTGATTTTGAGTGTTTGATCTGTGTTTAAAAAGGATAAACAAGTGTTTTAAAGTTAATTTGGCTAATTTTTGGGTGATTTTGGAAAATCTGGAAAATTTGGGGTTGAAGTTTGAATTTTCCGATGAAGTTTTATCAGGAAACTGGTTTTACAGCGGCGATCGGCCGGGATCTAGGACAGGCGACGGCGCACGGAGGCGAACCGTCACCGGTTTCTGAAAAAGCGATGAACATATGAATATGTTCTTGGAGAAGAGAGAGCGCAGTTTGAGAGAGAGAAGGGATAAGAGAGAGAAAAGCAAAAGAAAAATGAAAATACTCTGATGGGGTTGGTAGTTTATAACCCTGTGATCCAATGTGCGCGCGTGCATCGTGGCGCTGCTATCCTGGTCGTCGGATACAATCAGATGGCTCACCGTAACCCTCCTTTAATTAAACCAAGGTCATCTGATTAATCAGACAGCCACAATCAATTCCCCGTTTTTGTTTGTCCTTAAACAGCTCTGCTGGTCTGGGCCCTGTTTTTGTCATTTCCACCTCCTTTTTTCCACATAGACCCCATCTGATCCTTTTATTATTATTATGAATATTATTTTGTTAATTTCTTTTATTATATTATTCATTTATTTATTTTAATATTCAATCTAAACCTAATTTAAAGAAAAATAAATTATAAATAAAAAATAATAAAACATAAAAATATCAATTCTAATTTAATTTCTTATAAATCAATTGACATGAAATAAATTTTTGTTAATAAATGTAGATTAAAAAAGAGATCGACGAATGTACATTCATTTGTTTCTTGAATGATCGCTGATGAAAGTTTTAAAATCTCATAAAATTTTATAAATGACGGGCAGATGACATATTTTATCGATGATAAAAGTTATAAAATCACTATTACAAGTTATTGTTGATCAAAATTTATAATTCACGGGGAGATGATAACTTTTTTCGTTGATAAAAGTTTTAAAATTATTATTATAAATTATTTATGAAAAAATTTATAATTGATGGGAAGATGACATATTTTATCGCTTATTACAAGTTATTTATAATTCTTGGGAAGATAAAAAAAATTCGCTGATAAAACTTTTAAAATCACTATTACAAATTATTATTGATAAAAATTTATAATTAACAGGGAGATGACATTTTATCGCTGATAAAAGTTTTAAACTTACGAGATGACATTTTCTCCATTAGGGGATTGCTCAACATAATTTTTATGATGATTGTAGTGTTGGTTATGTTTCCTTTAATAAACAATGTTCATTCTTATCAAATAACAAATCTATTTATACTATAGATTGCAACTTAATATAGACTTTTTTTATTTACATGGCTTTGGTGTTCCGCCAAACCACTATTACAAACTATTATTGATACAAAATTTTAATTTATGGAGAGATGGCATTTTTAATCTATGTTAAAAAATTTAAAATAACTATTATAAGTTATTACTAATAAAATTTTAATTCACGGATAGATGACTATTTTTTATCACCAATAAAAATTTTAAAATCACTATTATAAGTTATTACTGAATTTTTATAAGATTCACGGGGAGATGAAAATTTTTATTGGCTATAAAAAATTTAAAATCACTATTATAAACTATTATTGATACAAATTTTAATTTGCGGAGAAATGACATTTTTAATCTCTGGTAAAAAAAAAATAACTATTATAAGTTATTACTAATAAAATTTTAATTCACGGGCAGATGACTATTTTTTATCGCCAATAAAAGTTTTAAAATCACAGAGAGATGATAATTTTATCGCCGATAAAAGTTTGTGGCAAATATATAAGACGTTCCGCAAAACCCGTGCAACACACATTATAACATAAACTTTATTGCTTTATTTCTTTTTCTATTCTATTTTTGGTTTGTATGAATTTAAATTTTGTTATCTTAACTTGGCGCTATCTCTAAATTACTTAAATGATTGTGCCTAATAATTAACGACTTTTTTTATCTTCTTTATTTCCCCCTCCCCCCCCCCCCCCCCCCCCCCCCCCCTTTTATTTCCTTTATGTCTATTTTGTTCTCTTTTTGTACGCATTTTTTGATGTTATTATCGACTTTGTTATCCTAATATCCTATATCTCTTTGTATGCATTTGAACTATCTCATTGGAACTTGACTTTGTTGTCCTAATTTACTATATCTTAATGTGTACATGTTTAATTTATATGGTTTAGCGTTCTAGCGCGAACCCGTGCAACGCACGGGCATCCTACTAGTTATATTTATATTCATATAGTTTAAGGGATAATTTGATGGTGTAACAATGTACGAATCAAATGAAAAATGGCTTCACATATCGTGGAGGTGGTTGTGGCAGGTTCGATTCGCAGTATCCATCCAAATATGTCATACTTCAAACCGTGGTTTTAAATTGTGGATGTTGTTGCGGTTGGTGCAATTGTGGTTACTGCGATGCACATTGCAACTGTTGTGGCATGAAATGATTTAAATATTTTAGGGTTAATAGGCTTTTATCCCCCTGCAAAGTAGACGAATTTTGCGTTACCCTCCTGGAATTTTTTTATTTGAGATTACCCCCTTGCAAAATTTATTTTTTTGATTTACCCCCCTTTTGCTGACGTGGCAGGAAAAAAAAACATAATAACCGATTTAAAAACAACACTTTTTAAATCGGTTGAACAAAATAACCGATTTAAAAAGTGCATCCAAGGGGGTAAATAAAAAAAATAAATTTTGCAGGGGGGTAATCTCAAAGAAAAAAATTCCAGGGGGGTAACGCAAAATTCACCTACTTTACAGGGGGTAAAGACCTATTAACCCAATATTTTATAAGCAAATCCATTATGTTTATTTTTCAACCAATAAAATGAATACTTTGAAGTCTCAAAGATTAAAAACAAAGAATACTTTGTTCTGTTCCATTCCAAACAACCGCAACCTTATTATATGATAAAAGAAAAGGAAATCTCTTTTATTTTATTTTTAATTTTTGGGTCTTAGTAACTAACTTGTGTTTTAAGACACAGGTTAAGAACCCAAAAATAAAAATATGGACATTGAAAACTAACTTGTATGTTGTTGGTGCACAAAGATGAATAGAAAAGAATATATTAATGAACTTGTCAAAATGACGGCTACAAGAAGAATAAATGACACTAACTACTATGATGATATAACTACTCCTATTTATACACAAGGACTAGGTCATAAAAACAGCATAATAAAATACTAAAATACCCTTAAATATAAATTACTTCTAACACCATCCCTAATTTATATTTACACAAAACTAACAACACCAATTCCATCTCTCAAACGAAAAATTGGTCAGTCTTGATTGCCTTTGTCATCACATCTGCCAGCTGCTTCTGAGTGCTACAGTGAACAACTTCTAACACTCCATTCTGAACCTGATTCCTTAAGAAGTGATACTTGGTCTCAATGTGCTTGCTTCTCCCATGCAGCACTGAGTTCTTGGCAAGATTGATTGCAGACTTGTTATCAATCATCAGCTTCAGAGGCTTGTTTACCTTAATCTTCAGATCCTGTAGCAAGTTCAGAATCCACACAGCTTGGCATGCAGTCAGAGCGCCTGCAATATACTCAGCTTCACAGGTTGATAGAGCAACAACAGGTTGCTTCTTGGAACATCAAGAAATGGGACCTCCCAGAAATTTAAACAAGTACCCAGAGGTACTTCTTCTATCAACTCTGTCTCCACACCAATCAGAGTCTGAGTAGCTCAGAAACTCTGATTCAGTCTTTCCTTCAGAAGGGAATAGCACACCATGCTTCAGAGTTCCCTTTATATACCTCAAAATCCTGACAGCAGCTTGGTAATGGGACCATTTTGGTTTGCTCATAAATCTGCTAACCATTCCAACTGCATAGCAAATATCAGGTCTGGTATTGCACAAATACCTTAGAGAACAAACCAACTGTTTGAAGGTTGTAGCATCCACATCCTCTCCATTAGAATCTGAGTCCAGCTTCTGATTCGTATCAGAAGGTGTGATAGGAATTTTGCAATTTTCCAGCTTAAATGATTCCTTTCTCAGAGTACATAAATTCCATCCCTAGAAAGTAACTCATTTTACCAAGGTCTGTTATCTCAAATTCATTCATCAGAACCTTCTTGAACTTAGCTATCTCTTGTTCAGAACTTCCTGTTAGCAATATGTCATCAACATACAAACATACCAGAATCATATTGCCTTCTGAAGTGTGCTGAACATAAACACCATATTCCAACTCACATTTCTGAAACCCATGCCTTTTGAAAAATGAATCAATCTTCATATTCCAGGCTCGGGGTGCTTGTTTCAATCCATACAAGGCTTTATGTAATCTATACACCATCCCTTCCTGATTCTTTTCTTCAAAACCTGGAGGTTGTGACACATATACCTCTTCTTGTAATGGACCGTTCAGAAATGCAGATTTCACATCTAAATGCATCAGAGGCCAATTCCTGTTAGCAGCTATTGCGATTACCAGTCTAATTGTTTCATGTCTTGCTACAGGTGCAAACACTTCAGAATAATCTAGCCCAAGTTTCTGCAGAAATCCTCTTGCTACTAACCTCGCTTTGTGTTTGCCAATTGATCCATCTGGCTTTAGCTTCTGCTTGAAAACCCATCTGACATTGATGGCTTTCTTGCCTTTTGGAAGTTCTGACAGCTTCCAAGTCTTGTTTCTCTTTATAGCATCAAGTTCTTCTTTCATGGCCTGCAACCAGACTTGCTGCTTAAGAGCCTCTTCTGTACTCACGGGTTCAGAGTCTACTAACATTGCACACTGAATAACTTCTCCCTCAGAGTCTACTTTAGTGTCTTGCAGCATATCAAACTCTGCAAATCTTCTTGGGATGCTTCTGATTCTCTGTGGTCTCTGATCTTGTTCCACAGAATTTCCTTCAGAAGTTGGAATTCCAGAAATGCTATCTTCAGAAGTTCTTTCTTCAGAAGTTTCACCTTCAGAGGCTTGTGATTCTGAAGTGTGTTCAGAAGCTCCTTCAGGGCCTTGACCTTCAGAGTCTCCTTCAGAGTCTGAATCTCCTTCAGAATCTCCTTCAAGAATTCTCACATCAGAATTGGATTGAGTTTTGCTCAAATCCCAAGTTTCTAATTCTTTCACAATGACATCTCTGCTGAATTCGATTCTATTAGTCTCTGGACAATAGAGTTTGTACGCACATGTACTGTGGTACCCCACCAATAACATTACTTTGCTTCTATCATCAAGTTTCTGTCTTCTGGCTTCTGGGACATGTTTGTAACAAACAGAACCAAACACCTTCAGATGACTAACACTATGCTTATCTCCAGTCCACTTCTGAATAGGAACTATTTCCTTCAGCTTCTTCGTTGGACATCTGTTGAGCACATAACATGCAGTTGCAACAGCTTCACCCCATAAATTATGAGGAAGCTTCTTCTATTTCAGCATGCTTCTCACCATATCAAGCAACGTGCGATTTCTTCTTTCAACAAGACCATTGTGTTGAGGAGTATAAGGAGCAGTAACCTCATGCTCAATTCCATTCTCCTCACAAAAGGTTTTGAACTCATTGGAGTTATACTCACCACCACCATCTGTTCTAAGAATCTTCAGAGTCTGGCCACTCTGATTTTGAACCTTCACTCTGAATTTCTTGAATTCAGCAAACACCTCATGTTTGAACTTTATCAGGGATACCCATGTCATTCTAGTGAATTCATCTACAAATGACACAAAATATTTATTCCCTCCAATTGATGCTACTGGAAATGGACCACACACATTAGAATGTACTACTCCCAAGGCATGTTTTGCTCTTGGAGCTACTTCTGATGTAAATGACAGTCTTGGTTGCTTCCCTTCCATGCACACCTTGTATGACTTCTCAGGTTTCTTGATTGTAGGAATTCCATGTACCAGATTCTTTGATTTCAGATGCTCCAGGCTTCTGAAGTTCAGATGACCAAATCTTCTGTGCCACAGCTCACTATCCTTCTCAACACTTGTTGCACTAAGGCATTCAGAGTCTGCAGTTCTGACATTCACCTTGAATGTCCTGTTCCTTCCCTGTTCTGACTCCATAATCAGCTTCTAATTACGATCATACAGCTTCAGAAGATTGTCCTTCATGGTAACTGAAAAACCTTTCTCAATCAGTTGCCCCACACTCATCAGATTGCTTTTCATGCCAGGTACATACCATACATTCTGAATCAATGCTGCTTTTCCATTGTTCAGAATAACTCTGACATTTCCCATACCTTCAGCATTAAGGTATTTATCATCAGCACATCTGATCTTTGTACTCTTCCTCGAGTCAAAGTCAACCAACCACTTCTTGTTTCCAGTAAGATGATTTGAACACCCTGTGTCCATATATCACCACTCTGATGAATTCATATCATCAGTCTCAGAAGCCATTAGCAACACAGATTCACCATCAGAGTCATCAGAAATTCTGGCTATATTTGCTTCTTCTGACTTCCTTTCTTTGTTTGACCGACACTCAGAAGCAAAATGACCAAACTTCTGACAACAGTAGCATTGAATCTTCTTCTTGTCAAACCTTTCTTTTCCCTTCTGATATTTCTGCTTATCAGAGGTTGAGGTTTCTAGCTTCTGAACTCCATCAGACCTTTTCTTGGCTTCTGACCAAGACTTCTTTTGATAGTTCTTACCAGAGTCTGCTTTCAGAGCCTGTTGCTCTACTTCTCTTTCAAAGTTTCTCTCAGTCAAACGCAATTCTTGTGCTTCTAGACTGCTTTGTAGCTCTTCAATTCTCATGGAACTCAAGTCCTTGGAATGTTCAATAGCTACCACAATGTAATCAAACTGAGGGGTAAGTGATCTCAATACCTTCTCCATGATTACTTGTTCTGAGAGTGTTTCTCCACACGCCTTCATCTCATTAGTGATCAAAATCATTCTTGAGATGTACTCAGGGACCTTCTCATTGTTCTTCATGTTGAGATTCTCATACTGCTTTCGTAAGGACTGAAGCTTCACCTTCTTCACTGATGCATCACCACCATAGCATTTGATCAGTGTGTCCCACGCGGCCTTTGCCGTTTCTGAGTCAGCAATCTTCTCAAACACGTTTTCATCCACACACTGATGGATGTAGAACAGCGCCCTCTGATATTTCTTCTTCGTATCCTTCTGAGCAAGCTTTTGTGCATCTGTTGCATCAGCTGCTACTGGAACATAACCTTCAGTAACAAGTTCAAGCACATCTTGAGCACCAAACAGAACAATCATCTGTTTCATCCAACGATTCCAATTTTTGCCATCAAACACTGGAAGCTTGGTACTCATACCACTGTTTCCGTTCATCTTCAATCTTTGTGCGTTCACTTAAATCTCACTAACACTCGTGTTTCCCAATCCCGCAGAATCAGAAAATGTGATTCTGTTACAACTTCGTTCAAGAAACGAAATCAATCACACAACGCCTTACGTTTCACTCGTGTTTCCCGTGGATTCGAACCGGAGCTCTAGATACCAATTGTTGGTGCACAAAGATGAATAGAAAAGAATATATTAATGAACTTGTCAAAATGACGGCTACAAGAAGAATAAATGGCACTAACTACTATGATGATATAACTACTCCTATTTATACACAAGGACTAGGTCATAAAGACAACATAGTAAAATACTAAAATACCCTTAAATATAAATTACTTCTAACATATGTATTATGAATTCAATTTAGCTCGAAAAGAAATAGTTCAGCTCAAAACTAAACTTTTAGATCTATACAATCCTTTACTTCAACTCAAATCTTCAATCTTCAATAATACTAAAGGTAGAACTTGAAACCCTAATTGGAGATTTGCAACCCTAATGGATGATGCAATCCATTATGTCATTCTTCTCTTATGCTCCAATTCTCCTCTTCCACGTTCACTCCATTACTCTCCAACACTTGTGTGCTTTGGATGCCTGGATTCTTGCACTATGGCATGACAATTGTCCAACATGCAAACAATTAGCTATGACACTTGTGTAACATTCTTTTATTGTTCCTCTCACTCTTTGTCTCATCTTCACATACTCTCTCTGCTGCATGTTCTCTCATCTTCTCACTCAATCACTCATCTCTCTCTCTCTCTCGTCCTCACCCTCTTTCTCCGTTTCCCTCACTCTCACGAAGCACCTATCGCCGCCGCCCTCTCCAGCCGAAACCATCCACACCATCGGTACCTATCTCTTTCTCTCTCTCTCTCTCTCGTGCTGCCTCTCTCTGTCCCTACTTTTCTCTCTCCGCCCTCGCCATTTCATCCTCCACCGCCACATCCGTCGCAACCTCCACCACCAACACCAGAATTACCTTCTTTTTTCGAATAAAATGGGATACCAATTTGACTCTTATGAGGTGTTTTATTTCTGTTTAAAAATTTGAACTTTATAATCTGATTTTGATTTTGGAGTTTTCTGTTGTTTCTATTTTGGTAGCAGGACGTGGGAACAACTTGAATCTAATGGTGTGGTGATTTCTAAGTATCAATATGGTCAGCAAGAACTTCAAGTACATGTATGCTTATTTGTAGTCCATTTTTCTCTTCTTTTTTTTTGTTTTCTTAATTTCAGATCCCAATTTCACATTTGCATGCATGTTTTGATTATTGATTTACTTTTTTATTTTGATGGAATTAGGTTTTTAGGGATTTTATTTCAATTTTGTATTTATGTTGTTTCGGTGCTAATTAGATGATAAATCTCTATTCGTGTTTTTTTTTTTTCAATTTGATTCGTCGCAGATCGAGATTTTTTTCCTTTGGATTTTATGAGGTTGGTTTATAATTTTCTCAATTATAGTTTTCTTTTTAGCTTGATATTATTTTTGAATGATTTTATTTTTTAGAGATTGGTTTATACTATAACATGCTTCTTTTTTTTTTTCACATTCAAATGTGTCACTGTTATTGATTGACAATTTGATTTGTTTTTGATTCAGTTCGCCGCATACGGAGTTTTTTCGCTGAATTGAATGAAGGTTTGACAAGAGAGCTTGCTGAATTGAAAGTTGGTAATTTGTTTCATCAATCCTCTAATTTTAATTACTTTGATTGTATCTGATTTATGATAATGATACTGATTAAGGAATTGTGAATTTTATTTTTGTTTCATTTTGTGTTTCTCTTATGATATACGATGATGTTTATGCATATATGATTAGTATATTGAATTGTTTTTGATTGATGTTCAATTGAATTGTGTTTATTTATATTTCTAATTCTTGCGGAGGCCGATAGCAAAACTCACCACGATCGATATTTGTTTAATTGCAATAAGCGGAGGTTTGAATCAACAAAGAACAGGGGTAAGTTAATAAATTTCTTTTCTCAATGAACTGTGGTATTGGTTTGTTTATGCAATCCTTTTAATTAAGCATGTATATAGGATTTCAAGGAGATTAACTTTTTAATGTGATTCCAATATGTACCTCTTTCTGCATGTAACCAATTGTTTTATTTGAGCATGAATAGTTCTATCATTTTTCCATAAGCAAACAATTTATTTTTGACATTTTCCATTGGTAAACATAATTGCTTTGGAAGTATTATTAACATGCTGATTCTCTATTTTTGCTGTTATCTGAAACATGTAATGTAATATGCTGTGATTAGCTTATACTCAAATTGAATTTTCCATTTTTTTGTTTTCTTTTGATATGGTTGTTATTGTATTACTGTAATTATTTTGATTTATTACAGTGTTTTGGATCACCATAGAGGTTTAGAGATGGTCAACTATGAATTAAAATTCCAATTGCATCTAAAATTCCTTTCTTGCGCTGTCTTAAGCTACTGTATTTATTTACTATTGATGAAGTTAAAGTGGTGTATGTATGTCCAAGTATAAGGATTGAATAATTGTTTCTTACATTTATATTGATTTGTTATGAGATTTTTTATGGATACACCTACTGGTTCAGATGAATGAAACTCACTTTTGTTAGTCTTTGGTTTTTCTGTCCTTCTTACTCAATCCCAGCAAATTAATACTTTCATGTGCGTAGGTGCTGGTTGATATTGTAAAGTTGTCATAAAGGAAAGGCATGAAGGGTCAAACGGGAGACTGGAAATGTTTCCTCGGGTTTGTTGATAAAAGCAGAAAGAAATTTGGAGCAACTCCTTATTAGCAAACAGACTTTGGTATTATCTTTTGAATTTTTCTCACTTAAGTTGAGTTAGGCTCTGGCAGAAAACAACTGATTTTATTTGCTTTCTGCCAACTTGCTAGGTTGAGTTAGGCTCGAGGGCAGGAGCTCTCAGTCAGATGCTGCTAGACCTTCTAGAGGACCCAAATGAAAGATGGAGACATCAATACTGATCTTCTCATTCTGCAGATGACTATAAAAATTATAGCATAGTTGCTCATTTGTTTTTTCTCCTGATATGTAGAGGATGAGGAAATTGAGATGCTTCTGGAAAATTATCTCCAAAGGTTGATCTCATTCTAAATTTGTGCATTACGTTTCATAATTATTATTTTCTGTGTGCTCATGTGTTGAGGATGTATATATGATAATGATATTTGTAGCACACTATACAATAGTCAAAGCACTGACATGGTGGAAACATCTTAAGTTTTTACTTACCATTAATATCGAGAAAGCTCTCTTATCCATGTTTCAATATCTGAAAGGAATCTGCATTAAGAAACAGGTCTCATAAAGCTTTCAAACTCAACAATTAGTTGATGATTCTGACAAATGCTCATTTATCTTTCTTGTGTAATAAATTTAACGTTTCTAATGGTATTTCATCTCATAGTTGACTTCTATGTATAAATGCACTTGCAGATGTGAATCGTGTCATTGTCAAGCTGAAAGGCTTCTTGATTCTGCAAGGGAAATGGAAAATACTATATTTGTCAGGTCAATTTAAGGTTTGGATTTCATTTTTCTCTTTTTGGCCAGGGGGATTTAGAGTTGTATCAAGTGATTGTGGGTTACTGAGTTGAAAGAATCACATGGTTTGATGTTAGGACTTAGGAATTTAAGTGATCTGCCAAACCCATGTTCTTCTAACCACAGGATTGCGTTTGGACTGTCATCCTTGGTTCCATTGTGAAGTCAAATTAAGCCTTGCCCCATATTGTCCAAAAAGGCTTTATACTGTGTCTCTATAATGACATTGAATACAGGTTCTTATGTGCTTATAATTAGAGTCCTAAGACCTAAATACACAAATTTCAACATCTTCAATATTTTAGTTCTATCTATAAAACTTAATTCACTTCATGCATAATCACTCCCCATGCCTCTTATATATACTAATAGATGTTTTCTCACACACTCATTTAATCCTCCTCTCTCTTTAATCCTTTTGCAGACTGTGGTTAAGCTTCATAATGTAAAATTTTGCAAGTAATCAATTTACACTTTTCAAGTAAAGCAAAAAGAAACCTCGGTTGTAGGGACATCCGAAGATGATAAGGTATTTTCCTTAGTGATGCATCTGGAGGCATGATTACCATCATATTATATTATTATTATTATTATTATTATTATTATTATTGTATGCTAATTTAGTTTTAAAAAGTTCTCTTCACTGTCTATCCACAGGTTGTGTGCCTTGCTGGGTTGAGCAGTTGAAGGTGCCAACCTATTTCTACCTCTATCTTTGAGTTCAAGGTAATTGATGGTAATATCAGATATAGAACCTTAGCTATGTTAATATACTCTTCTTATTTTCACCAATGTGTTGCATCTTAGAGTATCAAGAGTCCATGGTGGGAATTCTTTTTTATTAACATTTCAGTAGATAAATGTTACACTTTTTCATGTGAATAAATTATCAATATTCTAATTTTGAATTCATACTTGGCTATCCTGATGCTAAAAGGCTTATAAGTTATAACTATGAAGCTTATTTGATAGTTTAGATACGAAATTTTTATACTCTAATGTATCTTAAATCATGTTTTGTTAGTGTTTTGAAAAACCTTTTTCAATGCCATGATACTGATACACAACTTGATTTAAACATAGATAAGCAAAACTATATATTAGCAAGAATATAAACATGTTATAATGACTTCATTTCAGCATTTTCCAAGTCAGGGAATGTTGATACCATGTTAGCTTGGTACTCAAGTAAGAAGGCTGCTGGACTTGGTCCCGATCTTCAAATGTTCGAATCAGTTATATCATGTTGTGCTAATTCAAAACACTTTGAGATTGCTGGTAGAGTTTTTGAAGAAATGATGATTGGGTCTGCATCAAGCTCAACACAAAAATTAAACCTTAAAATGGCATCACTATCATTATCAAAGGTAAGCTTTATTTCTTTCTCTTTTCTTTCACTTGCATTGTCCAAACTTTATGTATTATAAAGACTAGGCCAGTAGGCTCTCAATGCATTTCTACTCACACTCTACTAATTTATAGTGTAGCAGATTCGAGAATGCAATGATATTGTACCAGTTCTCAAACTACAAGGAAACTCACGAG
Organism: Trifolium repens; assembly: GCA_030408175.1. Taxonomy (NCBI): domain Eukaryota; kingdom Viridiplantae; phylum Streptophyta; class Magnoliopsida; order Fabales; family Fabaceae; genus Trifolium; species Trifolium repens. Next base: position 10,896,916 of record CP125837.1, read on the forward strand.
GTTGTGGAAGATTAGCTAAAGCTTGAGTGCAACTATAGGATGGCACAATTTCTATCTCAAATTACATTATATTGTGTCCTATTAATATTATATGCACTGTATTTGTTTTATCAGTGACTGATTGTTATAGCTAATTCACAGCTTGGATGATAAGTTTCTTAATTATTTGACATGCTCAATTGTTTCATAACATGTAAATTCAGGATGCTTTTGAAGGAGATGGTTCAACCAATGACGATGCAGTGCAGTCCCCCTTTACACCAAGTGAAGATATTGTTATCACTAATCCAGTTCAGGCTTCTGCAACCAAGACTGTTGGATTATGTTGCAATTGCAAAGGATACCAAAATGCCATGTGTGAATATCGAGGATGCCGAGTGATTGTCTTGGTGGTGGCTGTTCTATTTGTCAAGCATAATTATGTTTGGTCGAGTGATTATCTTGGTGGTGGCTGTTCTCTCTGTCTTTTGATGTTTTACATCTTTATGTATTTTGAACTTACCTATGTCTTGATGTTTCCATCCTTTTATCTATTTTGGTTTCTACTTGGATTTTGAATTCATCTATGTTTATGTTCACCGAATGTTTTGTAATGATCACACTTTGTGTTTTATGTGTTTCTTTGATTGTGTGATGAATCATAAAACAAACAGCAATTTGTAATTTGCAATATATTTAAAATCATCAACTATTGTCACTTTGCTCACGAATCAATAGTGTGGACTAATGATGCATGAACAAACTTGATTTTCCTTTATTATTCAAATGAATTTTCCAATGAATGAATTTTTAGCCACTACCGGAACATGGAGTAATATTAGTAAATGAACAACTTGATTTTCCTTTAATATTATGAAGTGTAGAAAACAAAGATCAATGAAGTGTTTTGTTTCCTTTATCTCAACCGCTCTTGGTATTTTTCACCAAGTATTCTGTGATTAAATCTTCCCTATCATTTTAAATTCCTTTATTTCAAACAACAACCATAATTGACAATGACCATGATTGACATATATATGGTGTTCCGTCAAACCCGTGCAACGCACGGGGCGACGTCTAGTTCAATCAAAGCTCACACATATAACTCAAATTCAAAATAAAATATATTTTACGCTTTAATTAAACTAAGTATAGGAGAAGATTTTCAACCTTTTCCAAGCTAAATATGTCTTCAATCCTAGAATTAAATCTGTTCCTAATCATAAACTTCATTCTTATTGTTAGCCTGCCTATCCATTTTCAAGAAATGATCGACGTGGGACTATGGTTTGAAAGTTTACTTGCATTATTAGTACTAGTACAACTTACTCTTTTTTATTTTATTTTTATTTAAAAAAAATGAACTTATTGCATTTCATTCAATATAATAAAAGAGATACAATCAGATGAATAATAATGGTAAACACTAGAGTTAGACTGAAATAAAGACGCCCTAACAAAGTTGTGAGCGATTCTATTGGTTTGATTCCTAACATAAGCAAAGTGCCTAACTCGTTCGCATTCAAACAATTATTACGCAAAACATTCACAACCTGTTACATTCACAACCTGTTGACAGTCACTTTTAAAGATTACTCTCTCAAAGCCATTCGACAAAATGAGTGCAGTAACTATAGAGAGAAAAATCATAGTATGTGCATGGACGAAGGAACCCAAGCTAGCATATACCATACCAAATTTCTCTTTTGTGATGAAAATAGCTCAATCAATATTGCACTTTAGCAAATTTGCAGAAAGTTCAAATTTTTAATCCATTTTTAATGAGGAAATATTTTATAATATTCAAAATATAATTTAAATAAATAATTCAAATATATATATATATATATATATATATATATATATTGATTCAAATAAAGACTAAAAATGAGTGTTTTATAATAACTTATACTTAAATAAGTACTAAAATTAAAAAATTTCCAATTTATAAGTAAGAAAAACATACTATTTATTAATAAGGGAATGCTAAGCACCTTTTATTCCTTCGCATTCTCATATTCATTCATATTCAATTCTTCATCATCACTATAAACATCATGTCCTTTGAACACATTCATGGTCGTGGCAGTGATGCTAATGGAATACACTTCTACCAAATAATTCAACTTCGTCAGTTGCAAGACCAAGAACTAGTAAGCATAAACAATTCAACTTCGTCACATTCATGTTTCTGCTTTTTGTCTAGTAGTATTTTCTTTTTGGTTTGTTTAAGTTTTGTAGTCAATGTGTTTGTTGAAATGCCTCAACAAAGAATGTTGCATACTTGCTTTATGATATATGTGTTTGTTAGTGCTTTCAAGTTGAAAATCATTGGTTTTTGAAAATGTGCTTGCAGATGATTCCAAGGAATTTTGTAGAGAGTTATTGGAAAGATGTATCAAATCCAATATCTCTTAAACTTCCAAACGGGTCTGATTGCAAAATGTATTGGGTGCAACAAGGTAACGATATTTGGCTTCAGAATTGGAAAAGGTTTGCACGGTCGCTTAGATGCGGAGAGCTTTTAGTTTTTCAATACAAAGGAGGATCAGATTTTCATGTCATTATATTTGATGATAGTAAACTAGAAATTGACTATTCAAGTATGAGGTACAATGATGACAAAGAAGAAGAAGAGCGTGAAAATAACGAACAACCCCTCAAGAAACAGAAAATCAACTCAAATGATATTGCTACTACTACTGCTTCTACAACTCAAGGGACAAACATTGACAAGAATGGAACCCAGCAAAATATCTTAGGCAAGTTAATCTACTTCCTTTTATTTATTTAGCAATTCATAGGTAAAATATATTTATCTCTGATTTTGTTTTAGTATTTCTATCCACTTTTTAATCTATATTCACTGTTAAACTATACTTCAGATTAAATTAATTTTCTAGACTGTCATACAAAAAAAAAATCAAGATGTACCTTTCAGATGCTGAAAATAGTTTTTAAATATTTGCAGAGGCTAATAGAAACAGAGAAGGCAGGGATGAGAAAGCTAAGAAATGTACAAAAACTAAAGATGCAAATGAGAGAAGAAGCACTAACACTCATCCCCACGAGAATCCCAATTTCACTCTCAAATTATCGCGATCTAATGTGGAAGGTGATGTATTATTGGTATGTTTCCTATACTTACTTTTATAGTAAATAGTGATTATTGTACATAATGTGTGAGAGGCTTTGATTTCACTATATGAACTGAATGTATTGAAATTACAAACAATTCCCCACATGCCTCTTTTGTTAGTAATTTACCAAAGGCACATTCAAAGACTACTGTTGCAACAGAGCCTCACATTTATTTAATGAATATATTTTAATTAATATATATTTCAAAACCATGAGTTGAATCAGAACATACCTATTCAATTTTCGAAAGAATACAAGAATGAGTTGTTGCAAGGGAATGCAGCGATTAGAAGTGCTGGTGAGGAAAGGACATGGCACGTGACATTAACACGGGATAATTACGAAGGAAAATTTAGAATAACAGGTGGTTGGAAGTCATTTTCACAGGAACATAACTTGCATGTTGGTGATGTATGTAAATTTGAGATGACTCAACGAGAACCACTTTCATTCACCATTACTATTACTCCATCTACAAAAGAACCATGCCCGGAGCAGTTTCAAGGTATTTCTTTCATTATTATTCTTTTTGGAAAGATAAATATTTTATTATAGTTTAGTTTTGATATATTTGATCAACATAAAAAGTTTTAAAATGGAGATGTATCACCTATGACTATGCATACTTTTTTATGACTTATCAAAACACATTACTAATCACCTAATTAACTCCATTAATCATATCTTCAAAAAAAAGAAAATGAAAAGATAAAACACATTTGTTTTGGGTTTCCTGCAATTTGAACAATAACTAGGACACTCCGCGGGATGGGTTCGGGTTTTGCAAAGTACCCTTCATTGGCCATGGAGTTAATTTGTTCTGGTTCAGTGTGTGATTTTTCGAAATAAAGACATGGTTGAGACTTTACAAATTGAAGATGATGAAGACAAAATCTTCAGGAGATTTGTTGCATAAATTTTTTTACTCATTTATTTGAATTAATTAAATCCATTTTGTTATTAATATGTGATTGGCACATAGCATTTTTAGTAGATGATATATGTGGACAATTATGGAGAAGGAATTTCAAGGAGCTGCCTAGAAACACATGGTCTTAAGAGTATTGATCTTAACTTTAATTATTTTTCAAGTTATTACTGCAGATTCTTAATCAAGGATATATTTACAAATTACAGAAGTACATGTTTCTAGGCTTAGACTTTATTTAGTTATGTATGTTTTTTTATTTATTTTGTTCTTCTCTTAAGAATAAATTAATTTTCAAGACTATAACAAAAAATTTAAAATTCAAGACATGAAAATTTTATTTTGTACCTTTCAAATGGTGAAAGTAGTTTTAAATTTTTTGCAGATGCAAATTGTTACAGAGGAGGTATGGGTAAGAAAGTTAAGAATTGCACTAAAACTAGAGAAGCGGCAAATATTCTAATCCTAATGAGAATCCCAGTTTCACTCTCACATTACCGCGATCTTATGTCGAAGGTCGTAAAATAAGGCTGGTATGTTTCCTATACTATTTTTTTATAGTAAATAGAGATTTTTGTACCTAATGTGTGTGAGACTTTCAATTTACTATAAGAATTGAATCTATTGAGATTACAAACAAATTCCCATATGCCACTTTTGTTAGTAATTTTATCAACTAAATTGACTAACGGAAGACATATTCTAGACGAAAGTAATTAACCAAAGGCACATTCAAAGATTACTATTGCGACAGAGTCTCACATTTATTTAATGAATATATTTTAATTAATATATATTTCAAAACCATGAGTTGAAGCAGAACATACCTATTCAATTTTCGAAAGAATACAAGAATGAGTTGTTGCGAGGGAATGCAGCGATTAGAAGTGCTGGTGAGGAAAGGACATGGCACGTGACATTAACACGGGATAATTACGGAGGAAAATTTAGAATAACAGGTGGTTGGAAGTCATTTTCACAGGAACATAACTTGCATGTTGGTGATGTATGTAAATTTGAGATGACTCAACGAGAACCACTTTCATTCACCATTACTATTACTCCATCTACAAAGGAACCATGCCCTGAGCAGTTTCAAGGTATTTCTTTCATTATTAATGTTTTTGGAAAGATACATATTTTATTAAAGTTTAATTTTGATATATTTGGTCAATGTAAAAAAATTTAAAATGACGATTGGTTTATGACTCATCGAAACACATTAATATTATTAATCACCTAGGGGGTTTTGGGTTTCCTGCAATTTAAACAATAACTAGGGCACTCCGTGAGATGGGTTCTGGGTTTTGCAAAGTACCCTTCATTGGCCATGGATGAGACTTCACAAATTGAGACTTCACAAAATACCCTTCACCAGGTTGTTAATTTGTTCTTGTTCAGTTTTGTTGCAATTTGTGAAAAGGGAAAATGTGTGGATTTTTGGAAATAAAGACATGGATGAGACTTCACAAATTGAAGATGATGAAGACAAAGGACTTCACAAATCTTAATTTTTAATGATCTCACAATTATAATTGATTTAGTAGTTAAATCCATTTTGATTTTGATATGTGAAGTCATATAGCATTAGTAGATTTTTTCCAACTTCATTGGATCCTTGAAAAGGTTTTTGACATGCAGAAAACCGAGTCCACGAAAAGTCAGAGACAACACCGTCGCCGATTCTGAGCAATCTTTATGGAGAAGGAATTTCAAGGAGCTGCCTAGAAACACATGGTCTTAAGCTTATTGATCTTAACTAATTATTTTTCAAGTATTTACACTTAATCAAGGATATATTGACAAATCATGTTTTCTTTGTTGTTAATTATGCAGATTCTGAAACTCCAATTTTACATAATAAATTCAAGGTTTCTGTAACATCATTATTCATGGTATGAATTATGTAAAATGTCTTCGTTACCATGTATATATCTATGTGTGTGAATATATAAAATTTTAATTTGTTCTTAAAAATGCAGCTGGTCATACCAAGTGAGTTCTTGAAGAGACACAATATTTCTAGTGGAATTTCAGTCGAGTTGAAAGTAGGGGAAGGAACATGGTTTGTAGAGGTGAGTTTTAAACAACATCTTGATTATGGATGGTTCACTAAAGGTTGGCCAGAATTCGCGAGAGAATGCAAAGTAAAGATTGGAGACACTCTTTTGTTTGAGACGATGGATTTGCAAAATCATGTGTTCAAGGTTTCGATTACCCTAGATGTTTAGAAGAACTTTTGTGTTTCATCATTTTGTAATTAGATGCTATATTTCATATGAAATTTATACAAGTTGTGATTATGCTGTGATTATTAGTTTGTTACAATGTTAGTTCACTTGTGAAAGAATGGAAAGCAAAGATTGGGAACAATAGTTTGTTTTTTATGATTGATGAACAAAACCACGTCAGAACATTTATATGTTTTGTTATTTTGCAATTAGAAGATTTTTTATTCCATATGAACTTTAAACAATCATTCTATGGAATGAGTGCACTCACAACTGGTGTTGTTTTTAGAACTTTCACTGTGTGAAGTAGGAGAGCTGTGATTATGTTTGAGGGTGAATTTCACAAAAAGTGGTGTCTTGGGGGTAAATTAATGGGACTGTTGTCAACTTGGAAAGAAAATTAACTCGGTATTGGAGGTCGTATAATGTTAATTAACTCGGTATTGGCGTGGAAAGGTGTAATGTTAATTAACTCGGTATTAGTGAGTCTCCCTTTGTATTTCTTCTAATTTTTTAAACACCAAAGAGGGTTATATAAAAGAATTGGTTGCAATACAGAGAAGGTTTTTTATGGAGTGGTGGTTGGAACACAGTCTGTCACAAAGAGTTTTGGTGGATTAACCCCTCAGAATTTGGAAACTTTCAAAGTAGCACTTTTAGCGAAGTGGAAATGATGACTCGGATAGTATTTGGCGTCATTTATTGTCTTGCAGGTATGGAAATTTATGTGATGCTGCGACTGGTACTGACCTTGGAAGAGTAGGTATTCAACAATCTTTATGGTGGAGATTTGTTTGTGCTGAGTTATTTGGACCACAACCAAACAGACTGGTTCACGAACGGCCTGAAGCTTCGATTGGGGAATTGTTCAAAGGTCTTTTTCTGGAGCGATAACTGGTTGGGATCTGCCTGTTTTATGCAGGTTTTTCTGCATTTGTATGTGCTGGTAGAAGGCAGGAATTGTTCAGTAGAAGATGTGGGTTATTGGTCCGAAGGTGTTTGGCATTGGAACCTGTCTTGGCGATGTAAGCTTCTGGACGGGATTTCTCCTAATGTGAGACCGAGGATAAGTGGATTTGGATGTTGGATCTGGTAAGAGGGTACACTGTAAAATCAGGTTACTCACTGCTGCAGCGAACTGCACAAAAAGCAGTAGTAACACTACAGGCAGCGACAATTTTAGTATTGCGACTAGCTAGGCTGGTCTGGAGCAGTAATGTGCTGTAGAAATTAAGAGCTTTTGTGTGTAAGCTTTGGTGAGAAGGATTGCTTTGGGTTAGAAGAGGCTTGCTGGATCCAAGACAAGAGAGATGTGTCTTTTTGAGTCCTCTTTTTCTTACAGAATTTGGAGTGGCATATTTGACTGGTTTGGTGTGCAAGGGCCTGTGGAGCATAATAGTATCATGCATTTTCCGCAATTTGGCGCATTGATAAGAAATAAAAAAATCAAAAAGGAACAATTCATTTCATAGTGTGGATGGCCGCAGATTGGTGTATATGGACGAGCAGGAACGATATAATATATGACAGAGTCATGGCAGGAAGATGAGTTATTGTTTTGCGGACTGGTGTAATAATCCTCTTGCTTGTATCGATAGCCATGTATGAATTTGTAACTCCATAATTTTTTTTTATCATAAAAAAAAGAAGTTGTGATTATTACTCTGCTCATTTATAATATTGTTTCTTTAGAGAAAAATGTGTTTCTATTTATCAGTTACTTTTTAATTTTAAGGTTATATTAAATTTTGGTTTTCTATTATACTTTTTTCAATTTACTTCAATCCTATCCGATACATATATAACAAGTGAAAAACATTATAACAAGTGCTACACCTTTTTAAAAGGTTTCTGTTTATCTTGTATAGAGATCTGATAAATAATAATAATAATAATAATAATACTAAAGAGAGAGAAAGAGACAAAAAGTAGAAATACAATGAGAATATAATTCAAATTCCAAAAGTTATTTCAAATTGGCTTTACAACTACAAATATATTTCTCTATATTAACATACACCTTTTTATGTTGAGTAAATAGACTATTTCATTTTTGGAAATCAATCAATTTTATCCCTAAATTTTTAGAAATACACTACTGGTCTTGTTGCCAAGACATGTCCATCAACTTCTTTTTTTATAGCAAAATTTGATTGCAATAACCAAAAAAATCATAAATCTGGTAATTTCTTCAAACTCAAAAATATATCAATATAATCAATGTTCAAACACACAAGTGCAAGCAAGAACTCTAAAACACATAATATCAGAAGTTACAATAATACAAATACCCAAGTAGAATATCAGAACTACTCATAATTTGAAGTTGAAAAATACCTAACACAACAAAATATTTTTTATAACTTGCAAACTGATGGTGTTTGTAAGTTTGAGATAACTCGATCCAAACCACTATCTTTTACCGTTACTAATACCCGAACATGAGAGGAATCAAGGTTTTTCTTTCGCAATATTAACATATATGAAGGAATTTTTTATTACTAATTATTATTTGAAATAAAGCACGTGTAAGAAAAACCTTCATGTATGTTAATATTGCGAAAGAAAAATCTTGATTCCTCTCAAGCTCGGGTAATAGTGACGGTAAAACAAAGAGGTTCGGATCGAGTCATCTCAAAGTTACAAACATCATAAATTTGCAAGTTATATTCCTCGTCAAATGGTTTCCAACCACTTTTCACAACAGAATAATCATTACCACCTATAATCTCATGTTTCACCTCCACCTTCCAAGTCCTATCATCACCAATCTTTCTTAACCTTGCCATCCCTTCAAAATCTTTCAAGTACCTTCTTGAAAATTCAGTTGGAATCCTCTGTTTCAATTAATAGTTTAGTTAGAGATATATTCATTAAAGTATAAATTAGTAGAATTTTTCAATATTAAACTTACAAATAAATATCCTAGTGCATAAGTTTGGGTCAATGTAAGGTCAAAACTTGGATTAGTACTCACAGTACCTCTCTTAGTACCTGTAATTAAAAAAATTAATATTCTCATAAAAAATGAACAATATTTAAAATATTCTCACCAAATACAAAAAATTATCATTATATATATATAAAAATATCATTAGCATCATGAAATTAACTACTACTAACTAGAATCTATATTATAACTAATATGCCTAAACTTCACAAATACAAAACCAAATCATTGAAATATGAGTGAAACCATAAATAACAAATTAAATAAAATAAAAATTAGATAAGTTAAGCACCTCTTTTTGTTGTTTGAGATGTGCCAGCATTAATATTAGTTTCATCATCATCTACCACATGAACAAATTCAGATTCTTTTTTAACTTGATCTATGCACTTGGAATAGTCAATTTCCACACAATTGCGGTCAAATATATCAAGCTGGAAACAAGAACCACCAACATATTTGAAAACAACAAGATAACCAAATTTCAAAAATTTCACTATTTTCTTCCAGTTCTTTTGAAACCATACATCGCCGTCGCGCTTAATCCAAAATATTTTTTGCTGAATACCATTAGGAAGTGTGACAACTACTGGATTTGGTATTCCATTCCAATATTTCTCAACAAATTTCTTTGGTACCCTCTGCAACATATAAATATATATATAAGAAATAACTAAATAACAATGAACCAACAAAACAAAACATGTAAATTTCATAAAAGCACAAAGAAGAAAGAACAAATTATATATAACATCACAACTCAAAGCAGATAAAAAAACTTACAAGCCCTCCATTTTGGAGTTCATGATTTTGGATAACCTTGAAGAATTTTGGAGGACCACAATACAATGACATGGTTGAGTTGTGAAATATTGAGATTGTTTGTGTGATAGATAGTAACAATGATTTGTGCAACTGGTCAAAGGGAAAAATGTTGTAAGATGAGTAAGTAGAAAAGATGGAAAACTTTCACTAGAATGGAAAGACTTGTAAAGTGACAAAAATTTATTTGATTTATGACTTGTTGCTAAAGGTGTTATTCAAAAATTGTCTTGTTGAATGATTTGATTTGAAGACCACATCACATGTCTTGTGTTCTTTTATTTGTGTCTGAGTTTCTCCAATTCATACTTCATAGTACTGACTCTGTCAGATTTCAAACATTGAAACCATTCACCTATAGTTTTGTCTTTCACTATTTTCTTTTTATTTATTTATTTATATATAACATTTTATCTTTGTGAATTTATCTCCATATCTTAATAGCAACTTAATTAATTAGTAATTACCCCCTTGAAGGAATTGCGATGCCTACATGATCAACATTCATATGGATACCGAAAGTGATAAAATTCTAACGAACAACGATTATGGATAACATGTCACATGTGTGAGAAGTATTGGTCCCTTAATTTAATTTCAATTAACAATTTAATCTTTATCATTTTTTCACAATATTTTAGTCATATGTTTATGATTGAATATGAATTTCAAATTTCAAATATATGATTTTATTTCTCCGTGTAGTCTCAATCATAAATATACGGTATGCGTGAAAAGAAAACTATAGATTTGGATTTTAAAAAATCATATGCAAATATGGATGAATGACTAAAAAGGACAAAGATGCCAAGGAGAAAAGATAAATGATAAAATCATAATCAAAAGTTAAATTAAGGGTGCAATTGATTATTAAAGATCAAGTAACAAACTATTATAATCATTTTTGTACAAGACCACTGTAATCAGTGGAACCATATGGCTCAAATAGCTCCTAAAGAAGACCCTTCTTCCTTAGATGGTTACATTTCATGTCTTTGCACAATGGATCTATCCTTATACCATATCCAACAAGTAACAATGCATGATTTTCAATTACTATCATACTTCTTCGCTAAATAAGATTTCACCATCATCTGAAGTACTATCAACACATCTTTTCGATGTTGAAGTTGCACATATCTTCTCTACAACCTTATTGTTATTCCAACAATCCTTTCGATTCACTCTTATGCCACAATTGTAGAATTTGAGATTCTTTCTTTTTCGAGATTTTGAACTATCATAAATTTTTTATAAAAATGCTTGGAAGCATAACAACTCGGCCCACCTAAAGTGATAGGTTAAACAGGTCGATCCATCAGACTTGACCCATTTTGCAAACCTACATAAAACCAACTTGCCCGTGTAAATGGAAGATATGGAATTTGTGTACAATTTTGGAAAAGGAATTTCAAGTAACTTTCAAAAAACAGGGGAAAAACATTTATTTGTTTTGATATTTTATAATTAGATGTCATTTTTCACTATGTGACATACGATGCTATAAGCCCTACAATGGTTATGTTTCCTGAAGAAATCATATAATAGCTCATAAATTTGAGAATTGCATCCATTGGATCATACTTAGAGCAACAAGTAAATATAATGTAAATAATTCGCTAAATGCTTAAAACATTGTTCAGAATAAATTCAATCCATATAGTTTGGAATGAGAAATTAAATAAAACACAAAATAATGAGACCAATGCATAATTCTAATTTTGCAGCCACTTCTTGAAATTGTATCTTCAAATACAAGCTTTCAAGTCACAATCTTTCACCATACCTATTAGTACCTGTAATTCATGAATACAATTAGCAATTAGTAATCATAATATTCCTCCATGTAAATATTCATACAAAGAAAAAACTTTAATTTCATGTTATCCTTTTAAAAATGGTATTAAGTAGTTATAAAAAAATTGATTAATAAATGTTATTCAAATATCAAAAACAACAAGTTCTTAAAAGCGAAAAGAAAGAAAGAAACAAATAAGGAACAAAGAATGAAAGAAAGAAAAACCTCTCAACTTGTTAGGGCTTGATTCCTCTCAGGCTCGAGTAATAGTAATAGTAAAAGAAAGTGGTACGGATTGAGTCATCTCAAACTTACAAACATCACCGGTTTGCAAGTTATATTTCGTGGAAAATCGTTTCCAACCACGATTCACAACAGAATATGTAGAACCACGACAAAATTTATGTTTCACTCCCACCTTCCAAATCCTATCCTCACCAACCCTTATCCTTGCAATCCCTTGAAAATCTTTCATGTATCTTCTTGAAAACTCACTTGGAATGAACTGTTTCAATTAATGGTTTTGTTAGAGATATACAAATTAAAACTTGGAATGCAATTTTTCACTAGTAAACTTACAAATGTATAGCCTTGTGCAGAAGTTTCTGACAGTGTAGATTCAAAACTTGGATTGTTCGTCACACCTCTTAAAAAAAAAAATACATATTCTCATCAAATATCGCAATAAAAAAAAGATATTCTCATGAAAAACATGTACATTTGTAAAGACTAAACAAAATTTGAGATAAATATAGGGACTAAAAAAATATATTTTACCGATGAATAGAAATATGAATAAAAGTAAGTAGATTAACTTGCCTGAGACTTGTTCATCATCACTATCATCCGAAATTTGTTCATCATCACTAACATCCGAGACTTGATCATCATCACTCTCATCTGTAATCTCAATAACATCATCATCACTCTCTTTAGCTTCTTGTTCATCATCATTACTCTCATTAGCTTCTTGTTCATCATTAAAAATCATACTTGAATAGTCGATTTCTAATTTACTATCGTCGAATATAATGACATGAAAATTTGATCCTCCTTTGTATTGAAAAACCAAAAGATCTCCGCATCTAAGCGACCGTGCAAACCTTTTCCAATCTAGAAGCCAAACATCATCACACAATTGCACCCAAAATATTTTACAAATTGACTCATTTGGAAGTTTAAGGGATATTGGATTTGATACATCTTTCCAATATCTCTCATCACACAATTGCACCCAAAATATTTTACAAATTGACTCATTTGGAAGTTTAAGGGATATTGGATTTGATACATGTTTCCAATATCTCTCAACAAAATTCCTTGGAATCATCTGCAACAACATTTTCAAAAACCAATGAATTTGAAAACCATGTTCAATGCAGCAAACAGATTGAAACAAACATCATTCCATAATGAAAACCAAACAGATTCAACAAACTAGCTAAGTGGTTACATTACTAGGAACAAACAAACTCCTAATCTATATCTCTAATATGATATAACAAACTCCACAAGTATTGGAAAAAAGAAAAGAGTGAGTATGCTTACTAGATCTTTGCTTTGCAACTGAGGAAGTTGAATAGTTTGGAAGAAGTGAATTCCCTTAGCTTCACTGCCACGGCCATGGTGAATGGACATCTTGCTAGCTTGCTTTGTTCTTGAATTTTTTGGATTACAATGTCCACAAAGGACAGAGAACAAAAAGTGAATGCTTTGCAATGTATGAAAATGTGACAGAGTTAGACTATAGTTAAATTGGTGAAAGTCAGTAACGTGCTAGTACTCAACTAACTAGACAAATCTAGACTATAGTTAATTTTCAAATGCATGGTACTTTTTACTTTTTAGATCATCACAGTCACACATACATAATTAATGACACATTAAGAATGCGCGTTTGATCAGCTAGAAAATAAAGAACTATACAGGATAATTTTAGTTGAACTGTGTTTGAATTTATAACTGTTTTTGGTATCGAATAAACTGAGGGCCAAAGAACAGGATAAATAATAAAATTTTTGTTTCTACCGAATCACAGAAAAACTTTTTATTCTTTGCACAAATTGTTTAAAATACAAAATAATATTTAGTACATCAAACATCATACAACACAAAATTTGTTCTATACCTTAAATATTGTCCTGTGTTGTTCTGTCTTGTATCGGACTCCAAAGAAATGATAATAGTATAATGCAAACTAAGAAAGAAGCATACCTTAAATTTGTTCCATACCTTAAATAGTTGTCATATTAATTGGTCCCTGAATTTATCAAAATTGCAAATACGTACTAACGAAAAAATATTTGAGGATCAAATTGAATATCTAAAAACATATTTGATAACCAAAATGATTGGTAATAGAGAAACTTGTAGACTCAATCTCAATTTTATTACATTCAGAAACAAATGTGACAACAAGATACAGGGACCAAATGGTTGTTTGCACTTTCAATTTTATACTAAAAAAAATAAATAGTATTATTAATTAATTGAATAGTATTATGGAATGATTTTTTTTTGTTAATACTCACTCTTTTTTTGTACAATGCTCTAATCTTAAATATTATCAATAGTCAAAAATATATTTGGTAAGAATTTAATGTGTGGTTGGTTAAGTTTCACCTGTTTATGAATGGCCAAGAGATTCAATTTGATATGTTGTTTTTCAAGGTAAATCAAGGATTATTCGTCCAACCTCTAGGATTATTTATGTGTTATTTATTTATGTGTAATGTTATTTATACAATTAAATTGTAACAATTTTTTAAACAATATTTTCTTCATCTTTTTAGGACAAAAATAATAAAAGAGAAAAAGAGACAAAGAATATAGACTTGTGCAAGCAACTTGCATGTATACAAAATTTGATAGAAAAATTTGATTCTAATAAATATAAAATCATAAATCTAGGAATTTCTTCAAACCCAAAAATATATCAATATTCATCCCTCTTCAAGCAAGAACTAACACATAACAATGCTTAATCCATGCATGAATTAGTTTCCCAGATTTGGTGGTTTTTTTCTTAAAGGCAAATATTATGTATGAGATAAAGAAGTTACTATAAGAATACAAATACCCAAATAGATAAAGAATTAGAAGTACTCATAACTTGATGTTGAAAAATACCCAACACAACAAAGATCCATAATCCATCAAAATAGGAGTATCAAAGTACAAATATCAAATACAAACAACGACAAAAGTTCCACAAAACACCCATAAATATTGTCTGAAAGGATAACTAAAACATGGAATAATGACAACACATAAATAATTCAAATTTAAACTTCAAACATAAGGCTTTCAAGTAACAACTCCTTCAACAATTCCAGTCCACCCTACAAGCACCAACATAAATAATTCATTAATATAATTAGTAATTAAAATATTCCTTCATGTATGTATATATTCATACAAAAAAAAAACTTTATTTCACAATATCCATTTAAAAAAGGAATTAAGTAGTTCGAAATTTTTTTACTAATGAATATTATTGAAATATCGAAAACATCTGCAAATTCTTAAAAGCGAAAAGAAACAAACAAATAATAAATAAAGAAATAAGAAAGAAAGAAAGAAAAACCTTGCTACTTGTTAAGACTTTCTTCCGCTCGTGTAATAGTAATAGTAAAACAAGGAGGTTCGGAATGAGTCATCTCAAACCTACAAATATCTTCAGCCTTCAAGTTATATTTTTCTCTAAATGATTTCCAACCACCGTTTACAATAGAAGAATCATTTTTCCGATCATATTTCACCTCGATCTTCCAACTCCTATCCTCACCAAGTCTTCTTATTTTTACAGACCCTTCAAAATCTTTCAAGTATGTTCTTGAAAAATCACACGGAATCCTCTGTTTAAATTTATGATTTTGTTAGAAATATATTAAATATTAAAGTAAAAGTTGGTAAAAAATTTCAATAGTAAATTAACTTACAAATAAATAGCCTGTTGCATAAGTGTGGGTCAGTTTAAGCTCAAAACATGGACTAGTCACACCACTCTTATTACCTATAAGTAAAAAATTAATATTCTCAATGAACAATATTTAAAATATTCTCACAAAATTCAAATACACTATCAAAGTAAAAAAGTTTCATATATAACACTATTTAGATAAGCTTATTATCATTATAAATAAAGTACACAGTAGTAATAACATTTTTTCTTTATTGTGACAAGAGTCGAAATTTTCTTGAAACAAAAAAAAAGGAGTATAGTAATTTTTCCTCCTTTGGTACAATTAAAATATGATTTTTTAGTGTAAAATTAAAATATCACTAAGAACCACATGAAATTAACTACTATCTAGAATCTACTATATTATAACTAATATGCATGCATGTCTTAGGTTTTGTATTTTCTAGCTCTATTATGCAACTCAAAATCTGAACTTCAGCAATACAAAATCAAAACTTTTTATATTTTTTTGTTTATTTATTTATTTAATACAAAACCAAATCATTGTAATAAGAGTAGAAATAACATTAAAACTAAAACTCACAAAACGACCAGGAAAAATAAAAATTAAATAAAGAAACTATTCCATTATTGGTTTTTTTATTGAACTAACTTGATTTTTTTTTTTTTAAATATTAGCATCAAAATTCATAGTCATATTTATCTTACCCCTTTTTCTTCTTTGAGATGTACTAGCAATATTAGTTTCATCAACAAATTTACTCTCTGCAAAGATTAAAAAAATAAAAATAATCAATTTTTACCATTTAAAAAGTATTAAAATAAAAAACAAAAAACTAATAAAATGAAAACTCACTTGAGTTTTTTGGCTCTGTCACTTCAACAGATTCAGCTTCACTTTTAACTTGATAATCATCACTCTCATCTGTAATCTCAATAACATCATCTTCACTCTCATTAGCTTCTTGTTCATCATTAAAAATCATACTCGAATAGTCGATTTCTAATTTACTATCATCGAATATAATGACATGAAAATCCGATCCTCCTTTGTATCGAAAAACCAAAAGATCTCCGCATCTAAGCGACCGTGCAAACCTTTTCCAATCTAGAAGCCAAACATCATCACCCAATTGCACCCAAAATATTTTGCAAATTGACTCATTTGGAAGTTTAAGGGATATTGGATTTGATACATCTTTCCAATATCTCTCTACAAAATTTCTTGGAATCATCTGCAACAACATTTTCAAAAACCAATGAATTTCAACTTTGATCCACAAGTATTGGAAAAAAGAAAAAAGTGATTATGCATGCTTACTAGATCTTTGCTTTGCAACTGAGGAAGTTGAATAGTTTGGAAGAAGTGAATTCCCTTAGCTTCACTGCCACGACCATGGTGAATGGACATCTTGCTAGCTTTTGCTTTGTTCTTGAATTTTTTGGGAGTACTAATCTAAGTTTTGAGGCGTGTGATTTTTTATTGTGTTTGTGAATGAAGGACAAAACAAAAGACAGTTTTGTGTCAAATTAAAAGCTGCTTTTCCAAATCTCCAAAGCAAGCCATTCCATTTCAAGCATTTACACAGTCTGAATTTGTCCAGCTTATAGTACTTAGTATGTCAGTAACGTGCTAGTACTCACAAGTCACAAGAAATTATCATGGTACTTTTCAGATCATCAGAGATACATAATGGCACATTAAGGATACGAGTTTGATATATGCTTAGAATATAAGATATTGTTGGATATGCTAGAATATAAAATATTGTTGGATATTTGAATTCGTCTCGATGAGTAATTTTAAAATATAAAATTTTTATAATTTTTAATGTATATACAATTAAAAATATTAATCGTCAAAGTTATATATCGGCATACATGAAAAGATCAACTGTGTCACTCAATTTAGGATGGATGAGGTAGTACTCAACTAGCTTGATAAAACTAGACTACAGTTTATTTTCAAATTCACAAGAAATATGATCATGGTACATTTCAGATCATCACATATACTGTTAGGATTTAAGTACATGAGGAGAGCCCAACCCTAAAGACTAGTTCAATAGGTGGGAGAGTCTCATGACTTAAATATCATATTGAGCATTTTGATATACTCGATGTGGGACTCCTAACATTGTCACGCCCTTTAAGAGCCGACATCCACGACGACTTTCACTCTATCGGCACTGACCCGATGGTAGCCCTTTCCTTTTCAGCGGCTTTACTCATCTATCAGTATCGGTAGAGCACCTTAATTCAGCCTATATGTAGCCCTTTTTGTGGCCCAGCTCTCAATGAAAGCATCAATTGTTAAGATTTAAGCACAGGAGGAGAGCTCAACCCAAAAGACTAGTCCAATAGGTGGGAGATTATAAAAGGATGCGCGTTTGATCTCCTAGAATATAAAAGATTCTAGTACAGGACAATTTAATTTGTAATGTGTCTGATTTTATAACTGTTTTTGGTACTGAATAAACTGAGAGCCAAAGAACGGGACCAAAACTGAAATTCTAGTCCCCTATTAAACCAAATTACAACTTTTTGTCTTCTGCGTAAGTTGTCTAAAATACCAAAATAATATTTAGTCCACCAAACATCATACAACATAAAATTTGTTCATTACCTTAAACAATTGTCCTATGTTATTCTGTCTTATATTGTCCTTACATTTTGCAGATCAAACGAACCCTAAAAAATGTTAAACGGTGTGGGTGGTTAAATTTCATATGTCTATGAATGGGTTACTTTTTTTTTTCTTCACAAAATATGGATTAACCGTTGGCTATATAAGAGATGTAACCTATATAATTAATGTCTTAAACTTTTGAGAGATAAAAAATCTTTGTGGAGCATTAACTCATTGTTGATCTTGTCGCTGCACCAAACTACTTAACAACATAAGACTGATATCAATAATTAAATGCTACAGTAATGTTCTGAAAACAGTGTGATCATAATCATAATTAAGTTGGAAGCCAAACTTGTGTTTCTGTGACAAATCACAAATTTATAGATAACCGTGTGATGCATGAACTCGTACAATATCATTTCTATGTGAGTGGAAATTAATGTTATAAGTATCACCAATTCATATATATATATATATATATATATATATATATATATATATATATATATATATATATATATATATATATATATATATATATATATATATATTGACTCTATCAGATTTTTCAAATATTGGAAATCGTTAGGGACTACACAATTTGCACATACTTCTTACCTTTCTTTTCACTTTTTTCATTTTTGTTATTTATTTATGAGTAATTATTTATACAATTAATTTGTAACAATATTTAGAAAAAAAAATTCTTCATCTTTTTTAGGGCAAAAATAATAGAGAGAAAGAGACAAAGAGTAAAAACACAATGTATACAAAGTTTGATAGAAAAATTTGATTGTAATAAATAAATATAAAATCATAAATCTAGGAATTTTTTCAAGCAAGAACTCTAAAACACAACATGCTTAATCCATGCATGAATTAGTTTCCAAGATTTGGTGGTTTTTTCTTAAAGGCAAATATTTTATATAAGATAAAGAAGTTATAAAAATACAAATACCCAAATAGATAGAGAATTAGAAGTACTCATAACTTGATGTTGAATAATACCCAACACAACAAAGATCCATAAACCATCAAAATATCAAAGTACAAACAAGAAAAGTTCCACAAACACATAAATAATTCAAATTTAAACTTCAAATACAAAACTTTCAATTAATGCTCCTTCAACCATTCCAGCCAACCCTACAAGCACCAACATAAATAATTCATTAATATAACTAGTAATCAAAATATTCCTTCATGTATGTATATATTCATGCAAAAGAAGAAACTTTATTTCACAATATCCATTTAAAAAAGGAATTAAGTAGTTCGAATTTTTTTTAATAATGAATATTATTGAAATATCGAAAACATCTGCAAATTCTTAAAAGTGAAAAGAAACAAACAAATAATAAATAAAGAAATAAGAAAGAAAGAAAAACCTTGTTACTTGTTAGGACTTCCTTCCGCTCAAACTCGTGTAATTGTAATAGTAAAACAAGGTGGTTTGGAATGAGTCATCTCAAACTTACACACATCATCAGCTTTCAAGTTATATTCCTTCGTAAATGGATTCCAACCTTTGTTTACAACATAATTATCACCTTTCCGTTCATATTTCACCTCGATCTTCCAACTCCTATCATCGCCAAGTTTTCTTATTCTTGCAGACCCTTCAAAATCTTTCAAGTATGTTCTTGAAAAGTCACACGGAATCCTCTGTTTCAATTTATGGTTTTGTTAGAAATATATTAATTACTAAAGTAAAAGTTAGTAAAAAATTTCAATAGTAAATTAACTTACAAATAAATAGCCTGTTGCATAAGTGTGGGTCAGTTTAAGGTCAAAACATGGATTAGTCGCACCTCTCTTATTACCTATAAGTAAAAAAGTTAATATTCTCATCAAATGAACAATATTTAAAATATTCTCACTAAATACAAATACATTATCAATGTAAATAAGTTTCATAACTATTTAGATAAGCTTATTATCATTCTATATATAAA
The DNA here is from genome assembly GCA_030408175.1 of Trifolium repens. Lineage (NCBI taxonomy): Eukaryota > Viridiplantae > Streptophyta > Magnoliopsida > Fabales > Fabaceae > Trifolium > Trifolium repens. The sequence goes on from CP125837.1 coordinate 10,917,277, forward strand.
TAAATTAAGTACACAGTAGTAATAACTTTTTCTCTTTATTGTGACAAGAGAAATTAAAATATGATTTTTAAGTGTAAAATTAAAATATCATTTAGATTTACATGAATTTAACTACTATCTAGAATTTATTATAGTATAACTAATATGTCTTAGCTTTTGTATCTTCTAGCTCTATTATGCAACTCAAAATCTGAACTTCAGCAATACAAATCAAATCTTTTTTTATTTTCTTAATACAAAACCAAATCATTGTAATAAGAGTTGAAATAACATTAAAACTAAAACACACAAAACGACTAGGAAAAATAATAATTAATTAAGTTATGCAACTATTCCATGATTTGTCTTTTTATTGAACTTACTTGATATTTTTTTTATTATTAGAGTGGAAATAAAAAAAAAATTCTTACCCCTTTTTCTTCTTTGAGATGTACCAGCAATATTATTTTCATCAACAAATTTCCTCCCTGCAAAGATTAAAAAAAAATCAATTTTTATCATTTAAAAAGTATTAAAATTAAAAACAAAAAACTAATTAAATGAAAACTCACTTGAGATTTTTGGCTCTGCCACTTCAACAAATTCAGCTTCACTTTTTGGATGTATGAACTTAGAATAATCAATTTCCAAACAATTGAGTCCAAATATCTCTAGCTCAAAACATGATCCTCCCATGTATTTGAAATACACAACAAATCCAAATTTCAGAAACTTTGCAATTTTCTCCCAGTTCTTATGAAACCATACATCGCCGTCGCGCTTAACCCAAAATAATTTTTGTTGTACACCATTTGGTAGTGTAATCACTACTGGATTTGGTATTCCATCCCAATATTTTTCAACAAACTTCTTTGGTACCCTCTGCAAGATTTAAATATATATATATGAAGTTACAAGCTACAAAGAAAAAAGATAAAACAATTAAGAACAAAAAAAAAATTGATTTATTTATATACTTACAAGTTCTCCATTTTGAAGTTCATGGTTTTGGATAACTTTGAAGAATTTTGGAGGGCCACAGTAGAGTAACATGATTGAGAGAGTTGAATGATAACAATGAGTAATGAGAAATGGTTTCTAATGAGAGAGTTCGGTTTTGCTTTTGACTTGGAAATGAGAAATTTGAATTGCTTTTAAAAAAATTAATGAAAAAGCAAAGCCAATTTTTATGTTAAGTTAAAAGCTGTTTTTCTCTTACTTACTATTCTATTTTTAGCTTCTCTTTTAAAACACTTTTTTTACCGTGTAATATAATTAATATCAATTGTGGTAACTCTGATTTTGACCAGCTATGTTTGTAGGGGAAACAAGACATGAAGCATGGAATGGATGGCTCTGATTTTCCAAACACTCCTTAATTTGACTACTTATCATCTTCTATTACAAAACACTTTTTTTTTTTTGTCTCATTTGTATGGAATGATCAAATAATATTTTTTATATTGGTGAAATGGATAAAATAGACATTAATAAAAAAAATTGGTTAAAATGAAGAATAAATGAGCAAAAAAATAATTTTTTGTATGTTATTTTTGTTCCATACGTTTCGGTTTTTTTAGGTTTAATCTATTTTATGATAATATGAGAGTTGACACACGTCCTTGAAGAATATATATGATTCAATTCTATACTAATTGGACCAACCTACATTTGCAAAGAAAAAATAAATTCAACAAATATACAACTAAAATTTTTAATTATAGGAAATATCTCTAATAACAAGCAAGATAAAACCAATGGGATGGATACAAATGATTAATATCAAAGTAGTAGAGATGAGGAGACATTCGACGTGTATGTTTGGTATCACATAAAAATGTTAGAATTAGAGTGATCTACTGTGTTTTTCCAAAAGCTACACTTTGTAGCTTCTATAAAATTACGGTGTAAGTTGCCGTGATTTTAGTATTTCCACCGTGATTAAACATAGGCGTACGTTACAAACTTTTCGAAAAACTTACTAGTTGTAGATATTAAAGATTGTTTTATCTCTTGTCGGTAAGTAACACGAAGCATAAATTAAGGTGTAGAGATTCGGTTTCGATATATTTATTAAAGTTCGATATATAAATGAGGAAGATGGTGCAAGCACTTAATAAGGTGTGGTTCAATAGCTTTAAAATATGGGCTAATGAAACACGATTAGGTTGTCAATCGAATGTTCCAATTCGGTGAGGAGGTGGAAAATTTCTTTCTCCTATTTTCTCAAATTCATTTCTTTAAAATTTCTTCTTTAAAATTTCTCCCTTCTCTCTTCAATTTCTACTATTCTTGCATTTTCTTTCTTTGTTTGAAGAAGTATCTTCGACATTTGGTGAGTGTTCTATTTTATTTTTTTATTGTTAATTTTAACTTGTTTTTAACATTTGATCAAACTATTGATTTGTTTGAAGTATATTTTTACTATGTATTTAAAGCTATATTTTATGAATGTATATTTTCACTATGTATTTTAATTTAAATCAATGAAAAATATGATATTATGATACGAATTTATGTAATTATTTCTTGATATATTTTTAAACAAAGTATTTTAATTAAAAATTAATTAAAATAATTTTGAATAATTTTGATAGAATAATTATTATGTTTAAAATTTATTAGTAGTTTTAGATGTTATTATATTTTTGAATAATCTTGATAGGATAATTAATATGTTGAATATAATTGTAATGAAAGTATATTATTTTGTAAAATTTATTTATAATATTATTTGTGAAAATCAAATATTTTAAATGTAAAAAAATTATAATAAATTAATTTAATGTAATTGATTTTTTTTTTTTAAAATAATTTGGTTTTATGGTGGTTTCAAACCGCCACAAAGTTTTTTTTTTCCTTTCAGAATTCATTTTTTTCCAGCGGTTCAGTCCGCCGCTAACCTCTTTTTTCACTGTGTTACGATTTCCGCATTTTCACCGGTTTTAGGCTGCAGCTAACGCATAATCCAACGACCAAAATAATGGAATTTTCGGCGGATTGAAATCAGTAAATTCCATTGCTAATTTCTGGCAGCTTTTTGCCGCAAAATACCACCGCAACAGGTTGCAACAAGCAATTATCCGAAAGATGATAAACGGTCGGGGATTGCGGTAAATGCGAAAGAAAAAAAATCGATGATTTGATTAAGTAAAAAAATATTAAATGTGAGATGTTGATTGTGATGAGTCGTTTTTTTGAGTTTGTGATAAGCAAACCAAACGAAAATGTAGAGTAATTGTCTACTTTGAAATTTGCATTGTTAGCTACGGTTAAAGTTTGCACAGAGATTGGATCAAAAGTGAATTTGGTGTAATGACCCAAACCAAAAGAGGAAAACAAGGATTGTGCTTTTGCTTTGATTTCATTCTTGGTGCAAGCTTTAGCTTAATTAGGAAAAAGTTGAACAAAAAATGTATTTGAATCACTGTTGCTGCTGTAGTGGTTCAGAATTTTTTATTTTCTGAAATATTTTTTATTTTTTATTTTAAAAACAACCTCATACATCCACAATAGATATCCTTCAAACATGTGATAACTTATAAATTTTTGAATTGCATCCATAGGATCGTATCTAAAACAACAAATAATTCCTTTAATTTCTTAAAACCTTGTTAATTAATAATTAATAATTTCATTGCATATTGTTTGGAATGAGAAATAAAACATGAAACAATGAGATTGACACATAACTCTAATTTTGCAACATCTTGAAATTGTAACTTCAAATACAAGCTTTCAAGTCACATTCCTTCACAATACCCTACACCAACAAAATAATTCATGAATATAATTAGTAATCAAAATATGCAAAAATAATGGCAAGTAAATAAATGAATAAATTACCTTGAAAATATGGAGTGTTCATGTCCTTTTCTAGAGAGAAAATAACAACTTGGAATGAAACCGTTCCATTGCATTTGTTTAGTATAAAAACACAAACATCACCAAATTTCAAATTATAGTGAGCACGAAATTTAATCCAACCACCACTTAGTGTAAATTGTTTATTTGAAACGAGCTTCAAATCAACACTCCATGTTCTATCTTTGTCTGTTGAGACTTGCAGGTCTCTGGTATCTGGTCGAATTCTTCTGCATCAGGTGTTGACTGTCGATTCTCTGACTACCGGAGTCCCTCAACCTCTGACTTATGGGGCTACTCTATGGATCTGATGGGCCGAGTAATTTTAATTCGAGTTCGGAAGTTAGAGCCAAGTGGTGTCTCCTAGGGTCGGGTAGGGGTTTTCTCTGGGGGTTTAGCGAATCAATATTGGTGTATTGGTGTATGGATGGTTTGGGGTGTTTGATTTGGTGTTGGTAATTGTGTTATATCACGTTACCTTTTGTTTGTATGTTTCCACGACAATTCCTTTCACTTCTTGTGGAGGAGTAGTCTTTTAATAAAATTTAGCTGTTCAAAAAAAAAAAAATGTTCTATCTTTGTCAAGAAAAAGGGTCACATTTCTTCCTTCCATCCTTTGTAGATGTGTCTTAGCAAATTCAATTGGTATGACCTGTTTTGGATTATTGATTTTCACAAAAGATACTCAATAACAAACCTCACAACAAATATGTTAAGAATATTGATAATTTGCTAGAAGCTTCCATTAGTTAGTTAGAGTTTCTATTTGTTTGTTAAAGTTTGTTATTAGTTAGTTAGTTGGTTAACCCAAATTGCTCTATATATGAGCCATAGTTGTACTAGTTTCACCATCTTTTGATCAATCTATTATCATTCTCTTATCATTTCTCTTTCAATATGAACCCCTATGATTTCTATTATCTTGAAGATTTTCTAAGTTTTTCTTCTCTTTTTCCAAATTATGCAAATCTTAACAAAATACAAAATGGCATATAAATGTATGCAATTTTCAATTTTCAATTAATACACACACATGAGAAGGGAGACAAATTTTCCCATGTGTAGCATATTAGGGCTCTGTATAGGGTGGAAGACCTTGATAGGTCTCTCACGGTGGGTGAGTTAGAAAAATTGTTTCAAACCGTTAGATTGTCATGTTATACTATATGCCAACTACACTTGATTATTTTTCATGTGTCAGGAAGAAAGAATACAGCTTCACAATAACCACCGCAAGCTCCATATCTTTTGCAATCTCACTTCCCATCTCTTCTTCTTCTTCTTCTTCTTTCTCACAATATCATCTTATCATCTCCCTTTAGTTCAGATTTTCATAGCAAATAATTATAATCAAATTTTCATATCAATCCATATAAAATAAATCTTAGAAAAACTTAATATATTCAAATTTTTATATACAACAAAGAAGAACACTCTAAAATTTATGATAGCATTTAAACATCCATCACCAATGTTTATATAAACTTTCATATCCATTAGCTTTTAACATCCACCACCAATGTTCAAACTTTCATCTCCATTAACTTTCAAGATCACAACTCACTAAAATCACAAAAAAAATAATTTCAAGAATCAAATAGGGAAATATTAAAAGAGAGAACACAACCAATATAATATAAACAACAAAGTAAATAAAGATGCCAAATCTGGGTTGTTGGATGAGAAAGAGGATCATGAACAAGGAATCATTGAAAGGAGAGAGAATTGGGAAAGTGTGAATGAATTAAAAAATCCAGTGTTGTTGACATATGATAAGATTCATGGACCTTCAAAATCTAACGGTTTAAAACATTTTTTCTAACTCACCCACCGTGAGAGACCTATCAAGGTCTCCCACCCTAGACAGAGTTATTGCCAACACTAATACAATTTTAATTTAACATTTATTCCAATTTATTTTTAGTTATATTATGTTAAGATATTTTACAAATTTTAGAAGACGGTGATGGAGATTTTGCCCTTTTACCCCGCGATGACGAAGGATCATCAATAATTTTCAAAGAACTATCGCTTTCTTCAACATCTTCAAATTCTTCATTAGTTTCTCTTAAAGGATATTTTATTTCTAAGCCGCTAGCACTTAATACGATCACTTTAAATATAAAAACAAAATATATTTTTAAGCTCATTGAATAAAGTATGTATGTAGATCACTTTAGAATTTGGATCCTCTCCAATTTTCTCTCCAATATTTTCTCTCATTTTCTTAATTCAATGGTAGTTAAATTACAAAGAATAAAAAAACACTTAAAAAAAGAGAAAAAATAAGTAAATAAATGGTTAAGATTCTATAACATAGTCCTGTAATACATCTTTTACTAATTAATCCTAAAATTTTTTTTTTTTTTTTTAATGTTCAAAACGGAATGGAGTGCACTTCAATCACACTAGCTTGAGGTTGCGATCTGAATTTCATGTTGAGCTAACATATATAATGGGGTAGCAAATGAAGACCGATATGTAATAAGTGACGGCGGAATGACAGAGCGCACAAACAGACAGACGGTGGATTGAGGTCACGAAGATGGTAATAGGATTTTTCAATTTTTATTAAAGAATAACAATAGACATAACTTTCTTTTATTTATTTATTTATTTATAATAAAAGTTGTAATTTTTTAAGTGAGCTTAATGTGTATTAAATTGAATTGGTCCAAATAAAAAAATTAATATTTAGTCTCGTGAGCTTAGCTCAGTTGATAAGACAATGCATTATATATGCAGAGGGCCGGGGTTCAAATCCCGGTCATCTCACTTATTCAACTTAAGGGTAGAATTTCTAGTCACTGGGCTACTTAAAAAAAGAAAAAAAATTAACATTTAAAATGTAAAATACTAACTCATTTTTATTTTTTAATATAATTTATTCGGACTTCGGGCTACCCGTGGCCCATTCGGACTAGCTCATATCTTAAGTAGACTTAAACGGACCGGATTAAAAAGTCCAGACAAAATTCAGGCACAAATTTTAAATTTCGGATCAGTCGGACTAATCCAATCCATTTTGACACATCTAATTGCAAACTAGATCAACGTTACAGTAAAAAATTTCATAAAACAAGTGTAAAATAATAATTAACATCACTTAACATTCCTATTTAAAAGTATTTTTTCATTTCTACATAGTTAAGTGAGTCAGTATGATAATTTGACTACTTAATATGATTATATGAAAAGAAAGAATGAAGTTTTAAATTAAAAAGGAAAAAGAAAGAATGATTGTAGTATTTTGGTTTTATTGGTCCGTGGAATAATAGCTTGATACGGAAAATCATAGTTCAATAGAAATTTTTGTGCTACATCAATCAAGTAGGATTCTTATTCCTATTTTGATAGGATCGAAGTAGGATTCTGTTGTTACTTCGTTTGTAATACCAATTGTAGGATTATGTTTGAATAAGGACAAAAAGGGACAGCGATGGTCGTCACAACGAATACACCCAACATCGTCACATGAATCAAGCATATTTGGAATGCGTCGAACATCAACTCGGTTTGCTCAATTCCACCCCTCTCTCCGGTAGTAAGAGCGCCAATGTTCCTACACCACCACAACAACTGTTTCAGACGCGCAACATCAAGCTTGATTTCCCACGCTTCGACGAATCTGAGGTAATTTCCGGATTGTGTTGCGAAAAAAAATTTCCCAGCTGTTATAGTCCGCCACTAACCTCATTTTACATTGTGTTGTGATTTCTGCATATTTGCAGGTTTTAGGCTGCAACTAACGCATAACCCAACGACCAAAATAATGGAATTTTCGGCAGATTGAAACCAGTAATTTCTGTCGCTAATTTTCGGCAACTTTTCATCACAAAAACCGCAGCAACATGTTGCAACAAGCAATGATCCGGCAGATGATAAACTGTCGAGAATTCGCCTTTTCAGCCATATTTGTCGCCTTTCCGGCCGCTTTTGGCCGCCGCTAATCTCAAATTCTTGTTGTGAAGGGAAAAAGATTAATATGGAGGGCGTTTTAAAAGAAGTGTCATTTGCAGAGGTTGTAAAAGGGTAGGAGATTGGCGTGTAATACTACTAATAAATGATATCCATGGGTAAAACAAAAGGATATCCGTGTTTGGAAGGCGAGATCATACGCACCCTTGAAAGCGGATCTCTCATTGGCGGAAAAAGGTGTAGTTGGTGTTGTTGCTAGGTTCGAATTGATTTCATCAATTCAACAATTAATGATATATAGATGTTGCTGGTTTTATTACCCTTTGTCACGGCTTATAATTTGAGGATTGCTCAAAAATAATGAAATCGCCACAAATTTTGAGGATTGTGCTAAATGCGAAAAAAAAATACATGAACATTTTGATTAAGTAATAAAAGATTAAATGTGAGATGTTGATTGTGATGAATCGTCTTTTTGTAGTTTGCGATAAGCAAACCAAACAAAAGTTAGAGTAATTGTCTACTTTGAAATTTGCATTGTTAGCTACTTATAAAATTTGCATAGAGATTGAATCAAAAGTATTTTTGGTGTAACCAGTAACCACTATTTGTCTTGAAATTGCCTATTGAAACTAGTTGATGCAGAAAAATGGTCCAGGAAGCAGGGGAGGGCGCCTGGCGCCCAGGACAGGCTAGTTTGGCCTGTGGAGTCTGTTGATCTGGCGCCAGGCGCAGGCAAGGGGCGCTGGGCGCGAATTCGAATATATAACCCCTGTTTCAGTTTTTTCTGCAGCCGTAACAGTGAAAGAAAATAGGGTTTTAGAAGGGGTTTTAGCAATATCAAGTCTAGGGTTCAAGGGGTCTTCTCTTGGGTATTCTCTAGTGTTTTAACTCATTTCTTTCACCTTGTGATAAGTGCCAAAAAGTAGCTAAAATTCATATATGTTTTAAGCACTTATTAACTTGTTTTGTAAGATATTCATTAGGTTTATCCCACTTTATTGTATATATTTGTTTTAAGCTATATTTTGTCAAGCATTTCTTAATCCCAACTATTGATGCAGAAAATGAAAATTTGAAGAAAAATTGAAGCTAACTCGCCAGGGCGAGCTCAGAGCGAGTGCAGGGCGAGTAGAGGCAGAGAGCATCAAAGTGGAAAACTGATACACACGCCATAGCGAGTAACAACGCGCCAGGGCGAATGAAGGCGGTTCAAAACTCACTTATGACGTGGCAGAAACCTTCTGATGAAGAAAGGTCAACTCGCCATGGCGATCTGGAGCTCGCTCAGCGAGTTCTAATTTTCAGAACTACTATATAGATAGCTTGCTGTTCATTTTTAAAGGATGACTTGTACCAGAAACGCAGAGGCACCCAGGAGCCAGATTCAAGAGGATTTGAAGGTGGATTCACTACAATAGTTGAGAAATCATCATTGATAAGTTTGTTCATCTCTTTTCTTCTTAATCTTTGTAAAGCTACCATGAAAATGAGTAGCTAATCTCTCTTTGTTGGGATTAGGTGTAATCAACCTATGAGTATGTATCTATTTTGATCTTATATATGGTTTTAGATTATTTATCAATTTTGATATTGTTCTTGAATTTCAATGTTAAATTCTAGGGTTTGAAATGTTATAGACATATGCTTTTTGAATCCAAGATCTAGAACAATTATCTATTTAACTCTAAACTCTAGACATAGATTTAGGTTTAATATTCACTCAAAATATCAAATCTTAATGCTACTGTATTGGTTAGATCGTCTGAGACATCAGAATTTAAGCAATATAATACAGCCGTTATATTGATTGATTGCCCGAGACATCGGGGATTAAAAGGTATAAACGGGATTCTCGTCGTGATATGTGATAGAATTGATTAATAGCTAAAACCTATATAACTGATTTGAATGATACATGCGATTGGGTTGGTGAAATCTAATCCTAGCAAACTTATCTCTCTGTGATTTCAATCATTTCTTTACCATCACTATATTTTCTTACTTTTCCACAAACAAACATCTTTTAATCTATATACTTGAAATTATATCAATTGTTGAACGGCATCAATATCGCACCAGTCCCTGTGGAGACGATAAATCTATACTTACTTTTGTACTTCAACAAATTGGCGCCGTTGCCGGGGACTGGCGTTTAGATATTGGAGCATCGCAACAATTTATATTCTTTTAAGTATTTGTATATATATTGTATAGTATAGATTTTGCTTGCACTAATCCTTCTTTGCTAGACAAAGAAGCATTTTTCTTGTTAGAATAATCCTTTTTCAGGTTACCCATCACAAACAAAACCATGACTGATCGTGGTAATAACAACTTCTATACTCCGGGTGAGTATGAATCATATCAACAGTTTCATAGGACTCCAACACATGAAGAGATTTTGATGCCATTGACTCAACAATTGGAAGAACTTTCAAAACAAATTTCTAAACTGATTAGTCTACAGGAAGAGTCAATTAAAGCTAAACAAGTTGCATACTGTGAGCTTTGCAATGGAGACCATCCCACTGGTCATTGTCCTCCGTTGACCGAAGTGCAGCTTTCCCATATAATCAAGGTTTCTAATTGTGAGCTTTGCGATGGAGATCATCCCACTGGCCATTGTCCTCCGATGACTGATGTGCAGTTTGCCCAGATGATCAAGCAAATGGCTAATAAGCAAAGCATGGAAGTTCAAACCAACACTCAAACTGCTCATGAGAAAGATACTATTCTAAAAAGGAATGAAGAATGTGGAGAGAGTGTGAAAGAAGTTGTTGAAACAAATGAGAAAGAAACAATGTTCGATGGATGTGGTGTAGTGAAAATAGTTGAAAAAATAGAGACACCACATGAAGTTGAACTTCCTCAAGAATTGCCATCGAATGAGAAGGACGACACTGTTGACATTGAAGAAGTGACGATGTTTGTAGAGGAAAATGAAGGATTACTTGACAAGGAAAAATCATGTGAGCCAAAGAGGGAAATAGAGAATAAGGCGGAGATTGATCGTATCATAGATGAAATTTGTGCCATGTTCAACAAAAATGAATTGGGGAGGATATGGACTCCACAATATCTATATCTCAAGTTCATGGAGTTCCTCCCAAACCGAAGGAAAAAGACAGATGATGTGTTTTCCGTCTCATTTTGGCCACCCTAACCAAAAAGCCGTCAAGCTAATGACGTAAAAGAAGCGCTTGTTGGGAGGCAACCCAATTTTCTTTCCTTTTCTTTTATTTAAAGCATTTTTAATTACTTATATATTATAATAGTTTTTGAACTTGGTCAGCCTCTTATGAAAACAAAGTCCTTGAACTGGTGTGAATTCCAATTGAAAGTTTGTTTCTGCCATTATCACTAAGCATATCATCACCTCTGAAATTCTGACAAAAGCCTAGGGCTGTGTGTTTTACCTTGTAAATGCAGGCATAACTTCATCTTCTTGGCCTGAGGACAGTCCACACGTATTGAAGAGGGAGAGTAGCAGAAGCAGAATACTAAAGCACGCCATATACAGTGAAATTTTATTGTTTCAGTCATTAGAATTCATGTTATATATTTCATTACAAATTTTGACTGAATAAACATGGTTTAAATCTTTGTGATTGCTAAATGTGCATATGAATTGAAATGTCTAGGTTTGTGATTAATCAAAAGCAAATGCATGATTAGAATGATTTTCTTTGAATTGCTATAGTTGAGATCAACCTTTTGTGATTATCTTTGAATGATAGGATGAATTTGAACTAAGTAGCTTGATTCAATTTGATTTCATTCATTCCTTCTTAACATGATTGATTAATTATGAATCACATAGACCTAGCCGGGTGAGATTGTGTGAACCTTCCACTGTTTATATATTTGAGAGCCGGCAATTGTGTTTAACTCTGTTGATTTTAACTGAATCTTGCTATTACTTGATGTGTTTGAAGTCATGGAAATGATCAAGGCCATGTTTCTATTTGAGTGCAACTACTTAAGCCTAAAATAACCTACCTTGTGAGATAGTGTGATCCTTTGCTACCCCTCTTGAGCCAAAATTTTGAAAATTTGTTTGTTTGAACCCTTGAACCACAAATAAGAAAAATAATGACTTGACCCTTGTCTTAGGATGATTGAGCATTGAGTTTATGAAGGGTTGAAAACAAGTTGGGGAGAAAGAGGTTATTTGATCAAATTGAGAAAAGTAACAAGTAGTTGAAATATGGTGATTGAGAAAGAAAAAGAAAAATATTGAAAGTCATTTGACACACAATTGAAAATCAAAGAAAATGTGTTACAAAAGAAAAAGAAATGAATAGGTTGTGTCAAAACAAAAGAATCACCAAAAGTAAAGAATGGGGAAAGTGAAAGAGGATGAATAGCTTATGTAATGAAGATACTCAAAGTTTATGCTCTCTTGTCCTTAAGGCTCTTTGAATCCAAAGAAAAACAATGATTTCTTGTAGCCTAGCCCCATTACAAGCTTAAGAAAGTCCTTAGTGATCCATGATTGATAACATGTTTTGTGATTATGTTGAGATGTATGTTTGAATTGATTTGTTGTGAACACATTGTTTGGATTGAGAGATACACTACACCCTTGAGTTGAAACACTTGTGAGGATTGTGATTCTAGTTGATTATGTTGTTAATTTGGAAAGTTTGAAATCTTACTTGAGTTTTGAAACTATTTCAAATTCATGCTTTGATTCTCTGATGATTATGAATGATTGATTTTGAACTTGCAACACATTGAATCATGCAAACTTGAAATGATTTAAATATAAAGTTTTTGATTGATTGCAAAGCTTGAATGAATTATGCACTAATGATGTTTGAGTCATGTTTTTCAAAGTTTATTTTGGACTTTTGTTTGAGGACAAACAAAGTTTTAAGTTGGGGAGAGTTGATAAGTGCCAAAAAGTAGCTAAAATTCATATATGTTTTAAGCACTTATTAACTTGTTTTGTAAGATATTCATTAGGTTTATCCCACTTTATTGTATATATTTGTTTTAAGCTATATTTTGTCAAGCATTTCTTAATCCCAACTATTGATGCAGAAAATGAAAATTTGAAGAAAAATTGAAGCTAACTCGCCAGGGCGAGCTCAGAGCGAGTGCAGGGTGAGTAGAGGCAGAGAGCATCAAAGTGGAAAACTGATACACACGCCATAGCAAGTAACAACGCGCCAGGGCGAATGAAGGCGGTTCAAAACTCACTTATGACGTGGCAGAAACCTTCTGATGAAGAAAGGTCAACTCGCCATGGCGAGCTGGAGCTCGCTCAGCGAGTTCTAATTTTCAGAACTACTATATAGATAGCTTGCTGTTCATTTTTAAAGGATGACTTGTACCAGAAACGCAGAGACACCCAGGAGCCAGATTCAAGAGGATTTGAAGGTGGATTCACTACAATAGTTGAGAAATCATCATTGATAAGTTTGTTCATCTCTTTTCTTCTTAATCTTTGTAAAGCTACCATGAAAATGAGTAGCTAATCTCTCTTTGTTGGGATTAGGTGTAATCAACCTATGAGTATGTATCTATTTTGATCTTATATATGGTTTTAGATTATTTATCAATTTTGATATTGTTCTTGAATTTCAATGTTAAATTCTAGGGTTTGAAATGTTATAGACATATGCTTTTTGAATCCAAGATCTAGAACAATTATCTATTTAACTCTAAACTCTAGACATAGATTTAGGTTTAATATTCACTCAAAATATCAAATCTTAATGCTACTGTATTGGTTAGATCGTCTGAGACATCAGAATTTAAGCAATACAATACAGCCGTTATATTGATTGATTGCCCGAGACATCGGGGATTAAAAGGTATAAACGGGATTCTCGTCGTGATATGTGATAGAATTGATTAATAGCTAAAACCTATATAACTGATTTGAATGATACATGCGATTGGGTTGGTGAAATCTAATCCTAGCAAACTTATCTCTCTGTGATTTCAATCATTTCTTTACCATCACTATATTTTCTTACTTTTCCACAAACAAACATCTTTTAATCTATATACTTGAAATTATATCAATTGTTGAACGGCATCAATATCGCATCAGTCCTTGTGGAGACGATAAATCTATACTTACTTTTGTACATCAACACCTTGTAATCACTTATCATTGAATCTCTTGGTCACGGGAAGAGATTGGGAAAATGGTAGAAATAGGTTTTCTCTATTTTCTTGCAACTCTTTTGGAATCTCGTTGTAATCAAGTTGAACAAGTTTGATAGTGGATTGGAGAGCTGCCCTCTCCCCAGACGTAGGTCTTTATTTGGCCGAACTGGGTAAACAATTGCTTGTTGTGTTCTTTATTGCTTTTCATAGTTTTAGCTTTGTTTGGATTATAATTGCTTGGTTCCATTTTGTTGTTGGTTGTTTGATTGTTATAGCCTCACACTAGTTAAGGTTTATTGGTGTGGTTCTCGAATTCACAACAATCGGCGCCCACCGTGGGGCTAGGGTTTTAAACAATTAAACACTATGGGTTCAAAATGGGACATTGAGAAATTCACCGGGAGTAATGACTTTGGGTTATGGAAGGTGAAGATGAAAGCTCTCTTAATCCACCACAAGTGTGTTGAAGCTTTAATGGGGATTGCACAAATGCCGGCGACTCTTTCGGATCAAGAGAAGAAAGATATGGATGAGAAGGCTTTGAGTTCTATCATTCAGTGTCTTGGTGATAAGGTCTTGAGAGAGGTAGCTAAGGAAACGTCGACGGCGGCTATGTGGACCAAACTTGACTCGTTGTACATGACCAAGTCTTTGGCTCATAAGCAATTGTTGAAGCAACAACTATACTTCTTCCGTATGGTTGAGAACATGTCATTTGGGGAACAATTGTCGGAGTTTAACAAAATTGTTGATGATTTGGCGAACATTGATGTGAACTTGGAAGATGAAGACAAGGCTTTCCATTTGTTGTGTGCTTTTCCCAAGTCACTTGAAAACCTCAAGGATGCATTGTTATTTGGTAAAGAAGGCACTATCACCTTGGATGAAGTTCAATCGGCTTTGAGAACCAAGGAGCTAAGCAAGTTTAAGGACTTGAAGATTGAGGATAGTGGAGAAGGGTTGAATGTGGCAAGGGGTAGAAGTGAATACACAGGCAAAGAAAAGGGCAAGCAATATAGGTCTAAGTCTAGGCCAAAGAGTGATGGTGGTAGCAAGTTCAAATGTTATCATTGTCATGAACCGGGTCACTTCAAGAAGGATTGCCCCAAGAGGAATGGGGGTGGTGGTTCGTCGGCTCAAATTGCTACTAGTGATGAAGGTTATGAGAGTGCGGGCGCACTAGCGGTTACAAGTTTGGAACCGGAGAAGAGTTGGGTCATGGACTCGGGTTGCTCTTATCACATGTGTCCAAGAAAGGAGTACTTTGAAACCTTGGAGCTCAAAGAAGATGGAGTTGTTCGTCTCGGTAACGATAAGGCGTGTAAGGTTCAAGGTGTGGGTACTATTCGACTCAAAATGTTTGATGATCGTGACTTTCTTTTGAAGAATGTGAGGTATATTCCCGAACTTAAGAGAAATTTAATTTCCATAAGCATGTTTGATGGTCTAGGATATAGCACTAGAATTGAACGTGGTGTGATGAGAATTTCTCATGGTGCATTAGTAATTGCTAAGGGGTCTAAAATGAATGGTCTTTACATTTTAGAAGGTTCAACCGTTATTTCTAATGCATGTGTAACTAGTGTTGAAAATGCGGACATAACTAAACTATGGCATTTAAGGTTGGGTCATGTTAGTGAAAGGGGTTTAGTTGAACTAGCTAAGCAAGGCTTGCTAGGAAAAGAAAAAATGAACAAACTAGATTTTTGTGATAAATGTACTCTAGGCAAACAACACAAGGTGAAGTTTCGGGTGGGTGTGCATAAATCTAGTAGGCCATTTGAGTATGTTCATTCGGACCTTTGGGGTCCCGCATCGGTTTCTACTCATGGTGGAGGTTCTTATTTTCTTAGTATCATTGATGATTATTCTTGGAGGGTATGGGTGCATATCATTAAAAACAAAAGTGATACTTTTGAGAAATTTAAAGAATGGCATACCTTGATAGAAAATCAAACTGGAACTAAACTGAAAGTTTTGAGAACTGACAATGGCCTGGAGTTTGTTTCAGAGCAATTTAATGAGTTTTGCAGGTTGAAAGGTATAAAGAGGCATAGAACCGTTGCATACACACCGCAACAAAATGGTCTAGCTGAGAGAATGAATAGGACCTTGTTGGAGCGGGTGAGATGTATGTTGTTAGGAGCTGGATTGCCCAAGAGTTTCTGGGGAGAAGCAGTTAACACTGCTGCCTACTTGATCAACAGATGTCCGTCAACAGGAATTGATCTTAAGACACCTATGGAAGTTTGGAGTGGTAGGCCATGTGACTACTCAAATTTGAAGATCTTTGGATGTTTGGCATTTGCTCACATTAAGCAAGACAAGCTTGATGCTAGAGCGGTAAAATGTGTTTTCATTGGTTATCCTGATGGTGTGAAGGGTTATAAGTTATGGATGATGGGACCTGGAAGATCAAAGTTCATAATTAGCAGGGATATTACTTTTGATGAGACCCGTATGGGGATGAAGTGCAAAGACCTAGAAGAAAGACTAGAAACTGAGGTGGAGAAAATTCAGTTTGAGGTGGAGCCTTCCACTGATGAGAGGGAAGAGGGGGATCAGACTCAAGTACCTGAAGAGAGTGGAAGTGATGAACCAACTGCTTCTGACTATCAATTAGCAAGAGATAGGGAGAGAAGAGTTATTCGTCCACCTAATAGATTGGGCTATGCTGACCTTATTTGTTATGCTTTGAATGCGGCTGAAGAAGTGCAAGACTCGGAACCAAAGAACTTCAGAGAGGCATTAGAAAGCATTGATGGCAAGGATTGGTTGAAGGCAATGAATGAGGAAATGCTTTCATTGGAGAAGAATTAAACTTGGAAGCTTGTGCCATTACCTAAAAACAAAAGGGTAGTTGGTAGCAAGTGGGTCTTTAAGAAGAAAGATGGTATACCGGGGGTCGAAGCACCAAGGTATAAGGCGAGACTTGTAGCAAAGGGTTTTACTCAGGTGGAGGGAATTGATTACAATGAGATCTTCTCACCGGTGGTGAAACATTGTTCTATAAGGGTACTTATAGCTATCGTGAATCAATATGATCTTGAGTTGGAACAAATGGATGTGAAGACCGCATTTCTACATGGTGAGTTGGAAGAGACTATCTACAAGCAACAACCCGAAGGTTTTGTGGAAGACAAGTCAAAGGTATGTTTGTTGAAGAAATCTTTGTATGGGTTGAAGCAAAGTCCTAGACAATGGTATCGTCGGTTTGATGAGTTCCTTTGAAGGGTGGATTTGTGAGGAGCAACTATGATAGTTGTGTGTACATGATGAAGAGGAATGAGAAAGTCATTCTCTACCTCCTTCTTTATGTAGATGATATTCTTATGGCAAGTTCCGACAAGCATGAGATTCAAAGGCTCAAGGAGATGCTAAATGGTGAATTTGAGATGAAGGATCTTGGTAGTGCAAAGAGGATACTTTGAGAGACCGGAGTAAAGGTGAGCTATTCTTATCCCAACATGACTATTTGAAGAAAGTGGTGGAGCGTTTTAGAATGTCGGATTCTAAGGTTGTGAATACGCCGCTTGGTCACCATTCGAAGTTGTCAATTAAACAATGCCCTCAATCCGAAGATGAGAGGAAGAAGATGGAGAGTACTCCCTATGCAAGTGGGGTTGGAAGCATCATGTATGGTATGGTTTGTAGTATACCGGATTTATCATATGCTATTAGTGTGGTAAGCCGGTTTGTGGCAAATCCGGGTCAAGTGCATTGGCAAGCTTTGAAGTGGGTGTTGAGATACTTGAATGGGTCCTTGAAGGATGGTCTTAAGTATAAGAAAATTGATCCAGGAAAGGATGCTTTGGAAGGATACGTGGATGCGGACTATGCGGGAAATGTGGATACTAGAAAATCCTTGTCGGGATTTGTTTTCACTTTGTTTGGAACGGCGGTTACTTGGAAAGCTAATCAACAATCGGTTGTAGCTTTGTCGACAACTCAAGCGGAATATATAGCTCTTGTTGAAGGAGTCAAAGAGGCGATATGGTTGAAAGGTATGATTGGCGAAATGGGGATTGGCCAAGGTTGTGTGAAGATACATTGTGATAGCCAAAGTGCTATTCATTTGGCAAATCATCAAGTGTATCATGAGCGGACGAAGCATATTGACATCCGGTTGCACTTTGTTAGAGACATGATTGAGACAAAGGAAATCATTGTGGAGAAAGTGGCATCGGAAGTGAATCCGGCGGATATGTTCACCAAATCGTTACCAAGGTCAAGGTTCAAGCATTGCTTGGACTTGATTGACTTCGTTGAAGAGTAGATGGAGATTGGAGAGGGCAGCACGGTGGTTGACGGGAAGTTGGCATCACCATCGTTTCAAAGGCAAGGTGGAGAATTGTTGAAATTGCCTATTGAAACTAGTTGATGCAGAAAAATGGTCCAGGAAGCAAGGGAGGGCGCCTGGCGCCCAGGACAGGCTAGTTTGGCCTGTGGAGTCTGTTGGTCTGGCGCCAGGTGCAGGCAAGGGGCGTTGGGCGCGAATTCGAATATATAACCCCTGTTTCAGTTTTTTCTGCAGCCGTAACAGTGAAAGAAAATAGGGTTTTAGAAGGGGTTTTAGCAATATCAATTCTAGGGTTCAAGGGGTCTTCTCTTGGGTATTCTCTAGTGTTTGTAACTCATTTCTTTCACCTTGTAATCACTTATCATTGAATCTCTTGGTCACGGGAAGAGATTGTGAAAAGGGTAGAAATAGGTTTTCTCTATTTTCTTGCAACTCTTTTGGAATCTCATTGTAATCAAGTTGAACAAGTTTGATAGTGGATTGGAGAGCTGCCCTCTCCCCAGACGAAGGTCTTTATTTGGCCGAACTGGGTAAACAATTGCTTGTTGTGTTTTTTATTGCTTTTCATAGTTTTAGCTTTGTTTGGATTATAATTGCTTGGTTCCATTTTATTGTTAGTTGTTTGATTGTTATAGCCTCACACTAGTTAAGGTTTATTGGTGTGGTTCTCGAATTCACAGTATTTATTAAAATCATTAAAACAATATTCTAATGACCCAAACCAAAAGAGGATTTGGAGTGGTTACAAATCACAGCCCAATATAAAAGAGGAAACAAGGACTGTGCTTTTGCTTTGATTCCATTCTTGGTGAATGCTTTAGCTTAATTAGTAAAAAGTTGAACAAAAAATGTATACGCATCACTGTTGCCGCTGTAGTTGTTCAGAATTTTTTATTATATTTTGTTTACAATTTGTAATTTGACCCTAATTTACAAAAGTTGACATAATTTATATCTCTTTCCATTATAAGAGGTTATTGGACCTATTGATCTTTCAAAATTAATTTGACCATTTATGTTTCTTGTAAAAATATTATTTTAAAAAAATAATCCATTCGTTAGACAATAGATATGTTTCTTGTTGAAATCTCTCTTCAATAGTAATGTTTCATGTAGAATTATTAAAAATAAAAAAAAAACTCATACATCCATTCGTTACATCAATAGGATCATGTAGAGTTATGTGATACCTTGTAAATTTTTGAATTGCATCAATAGGATCATAATTAAAACACCAAATAATTCCTGTAATTTTTCAAAACCTTGTTCATAATTAATAATTTCAATCCATATAGTTCGGAATGAGAAACAAAACATGAAACAATGAGATTAACACATAACTCTAATTTTGCAACATCTTGAAATTGTAACTTCAAATACAAGCTTTCAAATCACATTCCTTCACAATACCCTGCACCAACATAAGTAATTCATGAATATAATTAGTAATCAAAATATTCCTTCATGTATTTATATATTCATGCAAAAATAATGGCAAGGAAATGAATAAATTACCTTGAAAATATGGAGTTTTCATGTCCTTTTCTAGAGAAAAAATAACAACTTGAAATGAAACCGTTCCTTTGCATTTGTTTAGTATAAAAACACAAACATCACCAAATTTCAAATTATAGTGAGCACGAAATTTACTCCAACCACCACTTAGTGTAAATTGTTTATTTGAAATGAGCTTCAAATCAACATTCCATGTTCTATCTTTGTCAACAAAAAGGGTCACATTTCTTCCTTCCATCCTTTGTAGATGTGTCTTAGCAAATTCAATTGGTATGGCCTGTTTTGGATTATTGATTTTCACAAAAGATACTCAATAACAAACCACAACAAATACAAAATTGCTTATAAAATGTCTGCAATTTTCAATTAATACACACACATATATACATATAAGACATTGTCTTTGTAATTTTTGTTTTACACATTCAACCAATCAAAATCTATCACATAGATATTTGTATAAATATTCTAAGAAATAATAATATAACAAGGTGGCATTACGGTACAATATAATATTTTCCATTTTTAAAAAAATAGCATTATTCGATATGATTGTGTAAAAATCTTATTTCTAACCTTCGGTGCATACTAATTAATCTCATGAAAGAATATATTACTAATGTTTTGACAACATTCACTATCTATATTAATTTTGTTAAATTATTATTTATAAAGTGATAAAGAATAGTTTGTTACCAAGACATCTCTCTCAATGTACGACCTTTGGAGAATACATGCGAAGAAGTTTTTATCGGAGTCAAAATTTGTAATCACTTTTTCATACAAATCATTGCTTCTCTTCTTAAGATTGTCAATGCTACTTCCTGCTAAAAAGTTGACAAACTCACCAAAAATATACTAAGTAGCAAGACCCAAAAAAATTAACCAAAAAATAAACATAGCAAGATGATAGTAAAAAACCAACCATGTGTTTGGACGATTCTCTTCTCATGATTAGATTCTTTTGGATTGATTTTCATCTTCTTACATACTTTGGAAGATGGAGATTTTGTCCTTTTACCCCGCGATGATGAAGGATCCTCAATAATTTTCAAAGAACTATCGCTTTCTTCAGCTTCTTCATATTCATCAATAGTTTCTCTTAAAGGGTATTTTATTTCTAATCCGCATTTTCCAAATCCAATAACATTAAAGAGCGAATTTCCTTGATACCGAAACACCAAATATTGTGAATCACCCAAAGACAAATAATTTGCAAATTCTTTCCAACCATTGCAAAACCAAACATCATAATCACTAGTTTTCTCCCAAGAAACTTTCTTTTTGGTCGAATTTGGAAGCCTTAGAGTAACAGGGTTTGATATTCCTTTCCAATGCCTCCTCACAAAACTTATAGGCACTCTCTGTCACACACACACATAAACAATCAGTATAAATACAACAATTTTATTTTGAATCAAAATATATTTTAATATGACTAAAAAAAATATTTAATATGAAAGTGATAGCTAGAGAAATGAAGAAAAAAGAAAGAACTTCGTTACCAATTTTCCTTGTTGAAGGGTAGTTTGAAGAATAATCTTGAAAAAGTGGACACTATTGCTCCCATGATCAAGTTCTTCAGAAGACATAGTTCTATGTAGTGATGTGTTTTTAGTGAAAAGGAAGGGTGTATATTAATACACAGTTACTCAAGAAATTAATGGCCAATAGTAGATGCTTGTAACGGTTCTATATAAAGATATATACGTTATTATATATTATTATATTATATTACATTGGAGAGGTAAGAAAAAACAAAACTATTGTAAGAGCAACTACATAGTTTTCTAGTTTTCAAATTCCTCTTCAACTCTTCTCATCCACTTTCCAGAAAACTAGAAAACTAATAACATATGGGTCATAACATATGGTCATGCTAAACACTGCTCCTGGGACACTTGTTAAGCATACTAAAAAAAGAAATAAAAAATAAAATTAATATTAAAAAGACAACTTTTTAAGTTTTTGAGATATTGAATACACGGAATTTGAGACAGAATTTCTATTTTAATATGCTTAACCAATGCCCCGGGACACTGTTTAGCATTTTCCATAACATATTCACAATGTACGTTATTATATATTAATAAGTGTAGGCCTGTCAAATGGGCCGGTCGAGCCCAATCTGGCCCGATCCAGTGGGCCATACTAAATAAATGGGCCATATTAACCCGACCAAATTATTATTGAGCTACACATCAATGAGTCCAGCCCATCCCATGTGGGCCATGTAGGCTAATGGGCCAGCCCGAACAATTTCATTTTATTTTTTTCTGTTTATTTAATCTTTTTTATATCACTTTTATATTTCAGCTCCTTATAATTATCAATTTTATAGAAATATGATTTGATGCAAGTGTAAATAATTTTTACATCAACACTAAATATCAAGTAAACTCTAGTTTAATTCCTGTAAAAAAAAAAAGAATCAAATTAATAAATTAGAAACTTAAATTTTTTTCAAAAAGTTTTAGGTAAAAACACCCCTTTTTATTAAGTTTACACATTTAAATATATATTTTATAATAATTTATTAATTAGACGATAACTTTTTTATATTTTTGTTGATACTAGTTTTACAAAAATGACATTTTTTTTATATTGGGCCGGCCCAAAGTCCAAAGAGCTAGTCCAGACAAGTACAATTTCCCTATAGGCTACATGGGCTTTGGCAAAAAAGGCTCAATTGCGTTTAATTGGGCTATGTTTTTTGAAACTTGATACATCCAAGATTGTGGACTAATGGATCGGTCTATCAATCCGGCTCATTTTTAACAACTCTACTTAAAGCAGCTTCAGTGGAGATAATTTTGAATGGATCCGCCAGCATGGAACATATACAAGTACTGTATTTTGACAATTTTAGTTCCTAGAGTGCGCCAGGTGTAACTACGGTACTGTCAGAATGCAACGGACCTTGAGCTCAACTTCAATTAAAATAACAATAAATTTGTCACTTTTTTTATCAAGCAGTTGATAATTTAAAACAACTTTTAATTATTATTTAATATAAAATTTTGATATTGAAATATGGACAATATGATCAAAATCAGATGATCAACAGCTTCCTAAGTGTGTGTTAGTCACAAGTCAGTGACTGCACCAAATCCCAATCTCAATCCCTACTTAAGTGTGTCAGTTTGATCATTAGATTATCAAAGAAAGAATGATATTTGAAAATAAAATAAATAAAAGATAAATATTTTGGGTTTATTGGTCCGCGGAATAATAACTAGATACTGAAAATCATCATCAAGCAGTAGAAACTTTTGTGATCAATCAAGTAAGATTCTTATTCTTTTTTTATAGGATCAATGTAGGATTCTGTTGCTATTTTGTACTAATACCAATGGTAGGATTACTTTTGAATCAATTTTTTTTTTTTTATTTAATCTGGTTCAGGAGTCAGTTCTAACATCAAGTGGTTCTAGCCTCCTCCGATTGTAGTTGCGGGAAATCGACCTATAATTATTTCTATCAAGTTCAGTGTCAATCACCACTGAATCAACTAACAATTGATAATCAAATATTTTTTTTAGGAAAAATACATTCATAAATCCTTTAAGTTTTATATTTGTAACAAATATGTCTTTTATGTTTTTAAATAGGCAAAATTACACCAATGGTCCTTTATCTTATTTTTTTGTAACGATTTGGTCCTTTATCTTTCGTTTGTAACGATTTGGTCCTTTATGTCTCAAAACCGTAACACTTTGGTCCTTTAAGCTTTATAAGTAACAAATAGGTTCTTTAAGTTTGTAATTTGTAATATTTAGGTCCTCCGAGTTACTCAAAAAATAGGACCAATATGTTACTCCCTCCGTTCATTTTTGTTTGTTGTTTTAGAAAAGAAAATTTGTTTCAAATTGTTTGTTGTTTTGATAATTTAAGGTTATATTTTGTCTATTATACCCTCCTTCGTAATTTTTTTTATTGACTAAGTTTTATATAATCTTTTTATTTTATATTTTTTTTACTAAACTTTTTCATATAAAGTGTGTCCAAAAAAATAGGAATTTTTTGTTGGATTAAAATTAGAGTATAATATATTCCAAAAAAAAATGGATATAATAGGAAACTAAAGTGCAAAAATACACTTTCTTAATTTAACCTTTTTTTTTTCCTCAAACAACAAACAAAAAGGAACGGAGGGAGTACAAATTACAAACTTAAAAGATTTATTTGTTACTTAAAAAACTTAAAGGATTTATTTGTTACTTAAAAAACTTAAAGGACCTATTTATTACAAACGTAAAATTTAAAAGACCTATAGATGTATTTTGCCTTTTCTTATTTATAAAAAACATACTTTTAAAAATATGTTTAAATCAATCAATATTATCTGTTTCTTTAGTCGGTAATTTTTTTTCTCACAATCACATGACATCTTCAAATAAAATCTATATGTTCGCATTTGTAATCACTTGATTGAGTTTTGTAACAAGAAACTATTGTGTGGTTTGGTTACTCATATAATTAAAGTAAAAAGAGAAAATATAGAAAGAGAAAATAATTAAAGTAAAAAGAGAAAATAATTAAATAAGGATGAAATATGTTTTCTATTTCTATTTTTATTGCAAGTTATAATTCTTATTCATGTAAAAAAAAATTGTTTATTTTTATCACTATAAAAATTTTATGTGTGTGACCAAATCCTATGATCAAATTTTATGTCGATTCAAGTATTTTTCTTTTGTAACATTTATTCAAAACTTTTGCATGTCATGGTCCAGATGGCTCTATCATTAATGTGTTCACGACTGGATTGAGAAATTTTTTTTTCTACCCCAACATTTATTCCTCTACCCCAACATATCTTTAAATATTCCCATTTTACCCTTATTTTATTTTAGTATATTTTTTATTTTGTTGTTTTATCACTTTTTCGGTAAACTGTACACCCCTGAAACACTGTTCTAGTATTATTATTTTTTTCGATATATTAATTTTACCGGAACAGTTTTTATAAAAGTGTATCGGTTTGTATCGCCTGAAAAATTAATTGAAATATAATACCGGAACATTTTTCACAAGTATACCAGTTTTGATAGAATTGTCACCTGTACACTTTAAAAATGTACACTATGTTGAACAAAACTGAAAGTGCACCGGTATTATAAAAAGTGTGCCGGTATGTTCTGTACCGGTATTGTAAAATTTTATAGCATCAATTTATTCTATTTGGAATTTGGGAAACATATTTTAACAATTTTGATATTCCTTCAAAATCGAAAATCATGTGGTTTAGCAAAAAGTCACTCTACAACTACAAAATCGTGTGACTTGTGTCAGAGCTAGATATGCATATAGCAAACTAATTGGAGATACACAATACAGCACACTGAGACAAATTTTGAGATGCATGTTACTTGGTTCCTTATATCAGAGAATCAGATAATATAATGTACGGACAACATTACATTCACTCATTCAGGGTGCAAAACATGAATAAGTAAACAAGGGAATTGGATACCGGCACACTTTTGTTCAACATAGTGTACATTTCAGAATTGGATACCGGCACACTTTTATAATACCGGTGCACTTTCAGTTTTGTTCAATATAGTGTACATTTTTAAAGTGTACCGGTGACAATTCTATCAAAACCGGTACACTTGTGAAAAATGTTCCGATATTATATTTCAATTAATTTTTTAGGCGATACAAACTGGTACACTTTTATAAAAAGTGTTCCGGTAAAATTAATATACCGGAAAATAAAAAATACTAGAACAGTATTTCAGGGGTGTACAGTTTACCAAAAAAATGATAAAACGACAAAATAAAAAATATACTAAAATAAAATAAGGGTAAAATGGAAATATTTAAAGATATGTTGGGGTAGAGGAATAAATGTTGGGGTAGAAAAAAAAATTTCCCGGGATTGATTCAATTTTGATCAACCCCTTATCCGAACCAAATCAACCTGATCATACATGTTGGTTTGGATCA
The DNA here is from genome assembly GCA_030408175.1 of Trifolium repens. NCBI lineage: Eukaryota > Viridiplantae > Streptophyta > Magnoliopsida > Fabales > Fabaceae > Trifolium > Trifolium repens. Next base: position 10,942,934 of record CP125837.1, read on the forward strand.
AGTCGCGCGTTCCACATCATATTTTAAAAAAAAATCGGAAATGATCTAAAAAAAAGTAAATGACATTTTATAATATAAAAATTCCAACAATAAATAATTATTCATAATCTTAACACTCAAATATAATTAAAAAACAACCATTATGTAGCAAAGGGGTATTTTTTTGGTTACACGATGGCAAAGAGGATAAAATAAAGGGCTAAAAGCGTTTTGTAAATATAAGTCATTTAGGCTTTGCTCAGGAGTAGGAGTTGCTTTTGCCTAGCACTAGTGCAGCTTTGGTGAGGAGCTAGTTAGGACATCTTTAGGACTTTTATTGGGTTGTAATGTAACAATGTCGCTCTGATACGTTTGTAACATTTAGTTTTTGGGATGTAGTATTTGGATTTGCTTACTTATTTATTATGTTATGACCTTGCTTTTAGTTATTTAGTTATTTATCGTTTGAGATTATGTGGATGATGAACATGATTCAGTTGAATCATGGCTAAGTACTATAATATGTTTATGAGTATAAAAGTCATCCTAATCGCAATATATAAATGTATGGGGTTCGATTTGGTTCGGTTGGTTTTTAAAAAGTTATCCAAACCAACCTAATTAAACCAATGCGGTTAGGGTTGGTTCGATTTGTGCGGTTTATCGCGATATCAAAAACATGACAATATTACCAACTTGTTACAAAATAAATATAGAAAATTTTAATTTATTTTATTATTTACATGATATAATGTGCATATACATAAGAATTTATTTTTAATATCAACAATATAGTTCTAGATTGCAGTTTGGTTTAGTTTGATTTTCTGAAATAAAAACTGCAAACCAAACCAAACTGTGCGTTTTAGAAGAAAAATAATTCATGCGGTTTACACTAAATGTGATTTCTTGCGGTTTTTAATTTAGATTGGTTCGGTTTGAGGTTTTACTTTTGAATTGGTTCTGATACAATCACCTATAATAATATGCATAATATTAATATATCTAGGCAAGAATCATATAGTAAAAGATATTCATAATGATCTATATACAATACCTTTGTGAAAAAATATGGTAAAGAATCTCTACTATCCAAATAGTGTCGGAATAAAAAGAATATTGGAAAAACGTGACTATGATGTGTGTAGATTCAGAATATTTGGGATACAAAAACACTTTTTTGATCAGATGCACATTTCTTTGGCTATATAAAATGTAACTTAATTTCATGTTATTATGATGATATTTGACAAATTCTTAAATAGACTAATGGAAAAAAGAAGCACGTGAAAAGAACAACCAACATCATGAGGTTTTGCTAAAAAGAGTGATATAATGATAATTATATTGAAATTTTTCCACTGAATTGGAAAGATCTCCATCACTCAAAACCTCACAACAAAAAACGAAAACCAATGATAATAATATTCCATCTTAATTTGTCAAAAATAAAAATAAATTCCATCTTAAAGATAAAAGCCAGAGACTTAATTTTTTATTTTTCTATTGTTTGGATAATGATATCATAATTTTTTATTCAGTACTTTATATAGCTGGAGTTAATCACCTTCCTACCTCCAAAATTTGGTGTCTATCTATCTATTGCAGCTTTTTATACCTTTTAATTTGGGGTTAATTATTTTCATGTTTTACAATCTAAATATGTTAACTATGATTGTGATATTTTATTTTCTTTCTGAGTAAGTAATTTTTTTCTATAATGAGCGTAAGTAAATTTTAATATATATGGACCACTTTTACGCGTGTTCATTGTAAATTATTGTTTAAAAAAATTTAAAAATTTAACGACATGTTATTATTTAGAAGTATAAGTTAATAGTTATTTTTAGTTTTAATTACAATCAAAATAATAAGGTCTTTGCAATTCTTCGTAGAATATGGGTAGAGCCTTCTCACTATAATTGGATTGAGCTCTTTTATTCATATTTTTACTTATATAAAAAAATATAATAACTTAATTGATACTATAAAGACGAGAAGAGAGTCTGAAATTTTTACTACTAAAAAATACTTTCTCTGTAGCTAATTATAAGAACGCTTTCAAAAAAAAATTTGTCTGTATATATAAACTTATTTTCAATTTCCTAGACAAATTTACTATTTTTTCAAACATAATTCTACTTGGATTGGAATATGAAAAGTTAATACAAATACATTTTTTTTACTAAGAACAATATAGTAATTATGATACTTAAAATGTCCACATTAATCATACTATCAACTTTTTTTAATATACATGAAAAATTTCATAGGGATTTATAATAAATGGGAAGGAGTATTGAAATTGTTAGTGCATAAATATGCGAATGAGAAAAGTTGCCTGATGGTAGGTTATGGCCTAGGGGACAAAAATAAATAGCAGGAGAATAGGTGTCACGATTATAGCCGAGTTGATAGTAAGCCAATTTTATTTATTTATTTTAATCAAAAGTAATTGTCGCTTTATTATTCTAGAAAAAGCTATCACTTTATTTAAATTGAGAAAATTAATATTCAAAAGATATAACTCGATATAGATGATCTATATAATATAAATTTTCAATCTAACGATGAATTTTGGAAAATTTATATTCGTTAAAGCATTATTGAGTGGTGTAACATTACTCAAATATTACACCGGTGTAATTTGATCCCTATATATATATACACACACTAGGAAAAATAACACAAAGTTTATCTAAAGAATGAAAAAACAAAAAATAGTAATTCAGAACTTCGACGATCGAACTGCACAAAACAATCCCGTCTTAGAAAGTAGAAGTTATCCATAGTAAGACAAACACAAAGCATTCAGCAGTGGTAGTGTCGGCGGCCGCTTAAACACCCCAAAATGTGTCTTGAGAGATGGTGATGTTACAGTGTGACCAATAGTCGCACCACCACGTGTGGATCTACATTGTGGCAGCTGCGATCTGGATGTTGACCGATCAAGATGATGGTGGCGGTGGTGGTTGTCGTGTAAGGCGGAGGGATGTGAGGGAGATGCGAGAGGGAATAGAGCTTCTCCCGGTTTAGGAATGAATAATATAGGAATGAGGGAATATGACTCCGATGATAGGGACATTAATATAATACGTAGAGATTGACGTTCTAATCAAAATCAGTACTCTCACTTGTTCGTTTTAAAAATGAAATTTTAGCCATTAAATAAAAGAGAAAAAGAACATTAAAGAAGATAATAAGATACATTAAAAAAATGGAATTAGAAAGTCACAAATTGTAACTTACAACTTACCACACACTTGAGTCAAAAAAAAAAAAAAACTTACCATACACTTTAGTGTAATACACATGTACATTTATTCATAGATTAAGCAAATCTCAACCGTGTAATTCCTCAAATTACATAACAACAAAACATTTTTCCTGTCCTTGATCCCCCATATAAATACCACCACACCTCAAATTGGGACACACACTACTCAATCCATTACTATAATAATTTCTTCTAATTTTCTATCTAAATCATGTCATCGGATATTCCTCGAAAGTTTTTCAGGCTTATGAGAAATGAAGATCTTCAAAACGGAGAAATTGTAAGCATTTTGTAATTACTATAAACTTCATTTTTATTTCATTATACTTACTAATAAAAAATATTCATCTTTCATTTGTAGAGGGTTCCAAAAGCATTTGTGAGGTTACACTGGAAAAATGTATCAAATCCTGTAGTGTTTATTCTCCCAAATGGTGCTTCACAAAAAATATATTGGGTGAAACGTAATGGTGATATTTGGTTTAAAAAGAATTGGGAAAAATTTGCAAAGTTTTTGGAATTAACATATATAGTAAATTTTAAATACATTGGAGGGTCATATTTTAAGATTGAGATATTTGGGCTTAATTCATTGGAAATTGATTATTCCAACATAAAGTTCATAGATGAAGATGATAGTGATAAGAGTTTAGATGAAAGTGAATTACCCAGACAAACTCAAAGGAGCAAAAATGGAAAGAGAAAAATGAATATGGATTCTAATGCTTATCATCAAAATATATCAGGTGAGATAATTTAATTACTTTTTTATTTCATGTTTTTTTTATTGAACCTTATAAATTATAAACATAATTTTTTTAACTTTGAAGGTAGTAATAGAGGAGACATGAATAAGAAGGCCAAAAAATGCTCAACAAGTAAAGGAAATTTGAATGGAAGAGGTAATGCCATTTCAATTTTTTTTATTTTTTTTGTATTTAACTTATATCTTTCCTACCATGTGTGAGTTTATTTTCTTGATTTTTTTGGGCTAAAGATGAAGAAATAGAAGAAGTTGAATTGAGTGATGATATTGATAATAAGAGCTCAGATTATGACAGTGACATGCCCACACAAATTCAAAGGACAAAAAATGGCAAAAGAAAAGGTAATATTATGAATTTTGATGCTACCAAGCAAAAAATCTCTCAAGTGATTTCATCTAATTTATAATCTTCTTTTATTTCATCAATTTTAAATAAACTAAAATATTCTCCACACATAAGTTAGGAATCAAACCCTACCAAACGACTAAGACACTAAAATATCGACCATTTGTGTTACACGTTAATTTTGTCTATTTGAATATTGTCCCTTGTAAATGGTTTGAATTTTTTTTTGATATAACTTGGCAGGAAGAAAGAGAACAATAAATTATCGTTCTTGTGGTGAGAATCCTGGTTTTGAACTTCAATTGTCACGTTCATACGCCCTTGGTCGTTGTTTGGTAAGTTTCCCATAAAAAATATTGTTTACTTTGCCTTTAGTTAATAGTAATTTCTTTTTTTGAGTAAAAAAAAAATAGTAATTTCTTTTGAAAAATAAATAGTAATTAAATTGTAGACATTTTGTGTTTTGATAAAGAAAGTATTATAGTGAAAATCTCTTTTACTTTTTATTTTACAAATAATCTATAAAAATAAAGATAAGGGAAAATTACTCTAAAACAACGTATTTCAAGCAATTTTCAGTTTTTATAAAATGATTTAATTTATATGGTCGATGTAAATTATTTTTACACAGCCAATCAATTATAATTGTTACATTATGATAAATTGTTTGAATTTAGTCTTAATTAATTTTAAAAATACACATGAATTATTGTGAAAAATTCATTTTAAAATTGTAACAAATAAATGAAAAACTCTAAAAATTGTAATTTTTAAAATAAAAATGATTTTTTTTTAAAGAAACTAACAAACTAACTTTGATGAGACAGAGGATACCAAATGATTATTCTAGAGAATACTTGAAGGGGTTCAAAGGAACTGTGAAGATTAGATTTGGTGATGACAAGGCTATGAAAGTGAAGTTGATTATTGATGCCAATGGATCATCAATTATTACTAAGGGTTGGAAGTCATTTGCTGAAAAATATAACTTGAAATTTAAAGTTGGTTATATATGTAAATTTGAGATGACTCAAAGCAATCCATTTTCATTCACTATTACTATTAATCCAGCCATAATCAAACCATGTGAGTTTCAAAGTTTTTATTTATTTATTTATTGATTTTTGTTTGTTTTTATTGTCATATGAATAAATTTTGTTATAGCCACATTTACTTATTAAATTATTTTTTCCAATTATTCCTTAATTTGAACCCTGGCAAAGGTTATAAAGGAAGAAACTCTTCTAGTGATAACAATATTGGGGTGAGAAATTGCAACACTAAAGGAACTTCTAGCAACCGCCGTGTTATCTCGGGTACTCCTCTAACTTTTTTAAAGTTTAATTTGAACGAGCTTTCGATTCAATTATTTTTGTTGATTAATTTTAATTCACAATATTCATCCTCATATTTTTTGTAGATGAGAGTGATGTTTTACCCACTTAATTAGTATTTAAAGTTTCTAAGCTTAATTATTTTGATATTTCCATAATCATTTCATATTATTCAAAATAGGGGGGGTAAAACTGCATTTAAGCTTTTTTTTATTGTGTAAATTGTTTTATTAATATTTAATTTTGAAGCATGCATATTACAAAAATCACATTAATATCATTATGTTTCTACAGATTCAAAAGGTCGTAATGTGATGAAGCATGACACATTTGAGGTTAAAGTCACTTCCACCGTCTACCAGGTATGATTAATTATTAGCTATGATAAATATGCAGATATATAAGTATAATAAAAAAAATTATAAATAGTAAATGATATTTTTGTTTGTATTTGCACTTTGCAGTATGTACCAAATAAGTTTTTGCATAGACATAAAGAATGTTGTGGAAAATTCGTGGAGTTGATAGTGAATGGAAAGTCATGGTCCGTAAAAGTGAAGTATCATCATCAAGGTAGTAGTAGATTATCGTCAGGTTGGACAAAGTTTATGAAAGAATGCAAATTGGAGATTGGAGACCGTTGTCGCTTTAAGTTGATTGATGAGGAAAATTTTGTGTTTGAAGTTTCATATGAAAGAAAGAAGTAAGAATTCATTAGCTAGTTGAGATGTTATGTTCAATTAGTTGAACATTTTATGATTTTATTTTATTATTTTAAGTAGTTATATTCGTCAAAAAAAAAAAAGTAGCTATATATTTCGTATGAACTTTTAGTATTATCATGTAAGTGTTTGTACTTTGTACTATTAATGTCATGTTTAGTATGCTATTAATCATTTTAGCCCTTTTTATTATTCAGTTTTAGATGTTATGTTTTGGTTACATTTGAAGGATTTTGTATTTATAGATTCATCCTAAGGTTTGTTGATAAGTACTGTAGCAAGTTTTATGATTTAGTGTGCACTACTAGAAAACACGCTTTTGGCAACCGATTTAGAGACCGAAAAATTTCAGTTACTATAGAGACCGATTTAGAGACTGATATTTTGAACGTAAACTTAAAAAAAATTCAGTCGCTATATTGGTTGCTATATAATTATAGAGACCGAATTAGAGACCAATAATTAGCAACCATTAAATCGGTCACTTTAGAAACCGAATTAGAGACTATTATTTGGAGTTTAAAATCAAAAACTTTTTTGTCTCTATATCAGTCACTCTAGAAACCGAATTAGAGACTGATAATTAGCGTTCAACAAATCCATCGCAAATATTTTTTTTTTTTTTTTTTTGGTATTCCAAATGTTTGTTTTTTACTAATCACTAAATTTGTTTAATCATGTATATATATATATATATATATATATATATATATATATATATATATATATACTCCCTCTAGTCTTGTATATAAGAAAATTTTCAAAAAAGCTCTTCCTTTAAGAAAGTAGTTAAAATACATTAACCGAGGAGAAAAAACACATTATACCTTCTTGGAAAATGTAAAACATTGCATTTATTGGTTGAAATTGAAATAATGTCATAAAACTTAATAATTGAAGTAGACTTTTGCTTATATTTAAGACTTTAAATTTTTTTGTTTTGTTTCTTATATATGAGACCGGAGGGAGTATATAATATTACTACTTTTTTTCTTGACAAAAACAATTCCCACAAATTCTTTCACTTCCCTCTGCTCACTGATTTTCACTTCCCTCTCGTGCAACACGTTTTGTTATCTTCTCAGGTCAATTTTCTCTTCCCGCACTTTTACTTTTCAATTTTCCCAAATCAAACTTTTCCCAAATCAAATTTCACTTCTCATTGATCACAACCCTAAATCAATTTTCCAAATATGCCTTAAATCAACCCTAAATTAATTAATAAAACTGTGGTAACAATCACTACTCACCCATCTTCTCTTCTTCTCACTGCAACTCATCAAACCCATCGTACGCGTCTTCTGGAGAAGCTCCAGCGCTCATCAGTCATCACATCGCCGGACTTCGTCACCTCCAGCGTTACTCTTCATCCGGTTGTTACCTCTGTTTCCTCGGAGAGAACGTTTCGCGATTCCGGACTCAACCCTCTTTCTCTGAAGGTTTTAAGTTACCTCTTTCCTTTTCTTCTTTTTCCCTCTTTCAATTTTTGTCAGTTAGGGTTTTTATTTTGTTTATTGTTTTCATATTTTTTAATTTGATTTTTCCGAGTTGAGTTAGGATTTGAGGTTCTCAGTGAAAGGGATTTTGAATTTGAATAACTTTGATAGAAAGAGTGGTTTTGAATTTAGTTCTCTCATATTGTGTAGCCTTCAAAGTTCTATATATGATTGCCTTGCCTTTTATAATTCGTCTAGATGATGATGATTATGGTTTTAGACGATTCATTATTAATTTTTTCTTCTAATTATAGCTATTACTTATGTTTGTTTCTGCAATTGATTACAGGTTTGAGAAACTGATTGCAGTTACTTTGTTTTTCAACATGTACAATAGCAAATTCTGCTATATAACATGCATAATGTTAAAAGTAAGCCTCAGGTGTGATTAATCTCCATGGTATTCTTATTGCGTACTTCAATTTGATTCATATAGGTTAATCATGAAGATAATTTTCTTAAATTGTACTATTTTAGTGGTATTATTATTTAATTGTTTTGATACTTTACTATATGTGTCTTCTTATGTTTAATTTGTTCATTAGCTTATTTTGTTATTGTACTCGTTAAGGTATTTGAGTTTCCAAGGTTGAAATAATTTTATTTTAACCGGTTTTTCTCCGTTTCATGTTAACCTTTTCAATTTATTTGAAGTCTAACAGTAGAAGTGATTCGTTGAAGATATAATGCTGGTGCTCAATCTGTCCTTCACAATGAATCCCTTGGCCATTCCTTCATGCTTTTATAAACGGGAAACTTTCTATGTGGGAGCTAGAATCAAAGTAAGTTTTATTTACTTACTATGGTGTATGATTAAAGTTTAATCAAGACATGTATTATGTTGGCACGAAAGGATAGCGCAAGAAAAGGGTAAAGGGTTAGTTGCAACAGGTGAATGCAGTAAGGTGCAGCAGTCTTGCCACTTTTTACTGCATTCACAGTCTTGTTGAAAAAGCGAATCAACTCGGTTCTGAAATCTTCACTCACGAGGCTGATGAATGGAAGCAGTGGCAAGGAGAGCCAGAACCAAGCAAGAAATTAATGGACTTGCTTTTACGCCTAGTTTTCCTTGTTGATATACAAGGTTTTAATTTGAAAAATTATACTCTACTGCTTTGAATTGCAATGTGGTTTTTTGCACATCATGTAAAGTTAAGCAATATAGACCTTCCATGACCCAAAAAGAGTAAATGCTTTTTTACAGGACAGTATTAAAAAGTAATCCATTTAATGTTAAGTGCTTCTTAATCATTGTTTTTAATCTATCTTAGTCCATATGCATTAAATACTATTAAGCACTCACAAAGATATGATAGCAGACACAACATTGACACTGACACGTGGGCACCTGTAATAATAATTTAGAAAATAGAAGTAATCGAATGTAACCAGATGTTTCGATGTTGTGTCTGTGTCAGACACAAGACCCATCTTCAACTTGAAGTGCCATTATATGGATTAAATATTGTTTTAAAATTTAAACTTACAATAATGCAAGCTTTTCTACTTTTCAGGTCTTGCCCAGCTTGATGAAACTGTAGTTAATTACCAAGTTACCTCAAGATGCACAGAACATTGTGTTGAATAAGTTGTATTCACAAGTGGCTGATTCTGATGTTTAATAGTATTATGCTAAGTTAGTTTAGGTATAGATTTAATGTAAGCTGATACTTAAAGCTTTAAGTTATTTTCTATAGGAGATTTATTTTCCATATAATCTTTGATTAAGCATATCTTTGTAAGAATATAATTTACTAATGTATTTTGTTATATTTGTGTGTGTATATATATATATGGGCTACAATTTTTTTATTTTAAAAAATCGAAATTAGCAACCGAATTAGCGACTGATTTGTTTAAAAATTAAATAAAGTGGTCACTAAATCAGTTGCTAATAGCGTCGACAATGCGTCGAAAAATCTGTCTCTAAGCTCTTCTTTCAATTCAGTCTCTTAATTGGTTGCTGATATTGGTTGCTGATTCGGTCTCAAAATTCAGTTGCTAATTGGTCGCTATAAAATTGGTTGCTAATTTGGTCACTACAGATTAGCGACCAGGGTTTTTGCTACTGGTTTTAATTGGTTGCTAAATCGGTCGCTAATTAAATTAGCAACTGATTTTGATGAGAATCAGTCGCTAAATCAGTTGCTAAACACATGTTTTCTAGTAGTGGTGCTTTTTAGATCATATATGTACACATGACAATATTACAATATTTCAAACTTCTCATTTTGAGGTTCACATATTTAACAAGAGTACTCTTTTTTCCTCTCTTTCGATAGTTAAAGGTTTTATTTATGATAGTTTAGATTCAACATCATAATAATAAAATAAAATAAAAACTTTAACCACCTTCTAAAAAAGGTTGCACAGCTATGGATGACTCCCTCAATTATGTATTTGAAAGTTGGACAACAAGGTTTGATACAATCGTACCCAAAATACCTCAAAAAAGACACATAACATCAAAGACCCCAATATATGACTAAAGATATTGTTGAAGATTGCCTTTGAATTGCATGATCAAGGTGCTAGTTGATGCAGAATTTTGGCTTGGTAGCAGGCAGGTGGCGCCAGGCGCCCAGGAGAGGCCAGTTTGGCCTGTGGCTTCTGTCTTCTGGCGACAGGCGCAGGGGAGTGGCGCTAGGCGCGAGTTCGCAGATATATACCCCCTGTTTCAGTTTTCTGCAGCCGTGAGAGAGAAGGAGGCTAGGGTTTTGAGATGGTTTTGTTCCAATATCAAGTCTAGGATTAAGAGGGTCATCTCTTAGGTTATTTCTAGTGTTTGGAACTCCATTCTTTCATCTTGTAATCATTATCAATTAAATCTCTTGGTCACGGGAAGAGATTTGGGAAAAGGGTAGAATTTAGGGGTTCTCTAAATTCTTGCAACTCTTGTAAATCTCATTGTAATCAAGTTTGAGGAAGCTTTTGATAGTGGAAAGGAGAACTCCCTCTCCCCCAGATTAGGTTCATTAACACCGAACTGGGTAAACAATTTGGTTTTGTGTTCTTTATTGCTTTACTAGTTTATCTTGTTTTGTTTGTTGATTATTAGTGCATACCCATTGTTGTTATTGGTTGCTTTGTTTGTTTTGCCCCACACACTAAAGGATTATTGGTGTGGTTCAATCGTCGAATTCACAACAGATATGTTTGGAATTACGTTAGATATATTAAAATCATGGTGCCCATTATAATTTTGCAGAAGTTACACATGAATCACCGTGATTCCGATAAACAGGGCCGACCATTGGGCCAAGCAAACAAAGCTAGGGATTTAGGCCCAATCAATATTTTGTTTTTATCAAAGCAAAAAAGGCCTCAGAATTATTTGCAGTTATGTTATATATAGGTCTCGCGTGAAATCTTAACATAAAGGCTGTACAGCTCGGTTGATTTGGACGCCTAAGTCTTAAGGAGAGGCCGTGTGTTCGAAACCCCTCTCCATTGAAAGTGTTGTTTTTTTCTTATTTTATCCAGTTTTATTTGTTGAGGAGAATCATATCATGCTTTACTAGTTTTATATTGTAGTAGTATGCATAGTAGTTTTTGATCCTACGATTATTATTTATATAAATTTGCTCTTAAAATAAAATAGTTTTCTAACTTAAATTTAATTTAGTTATATATAACGTGAATATGGATTGCTAAAGTTTTTAAATTTTGATAATATTGATATTTTGAAATAGAAACAAACAAATTAAATTAAAATTACATTTATACAATAAAACATATATAAAATAAAGTGTAGTCATGTTTGTTTTTTCTAGTTCATATTATAGTAATTTTTCGATCGTTATATTTACTTATCTAAAATAATAAAAATAAAATTATTTTAATAAATATAGATATTCAGTAGTTTTCTACCTGAACAAATATTTTAATATTTTTTTGTAAAATCAATTTTTTATTTTGTTTTTAAAAATAAAATAAAAAGCCTTATTTTAATGTTCGCTTTAGGCCACACAATATGTTGGGCCGGCTTTGCCGATAAAAATTCACCGTAATATATAGTATTAAACATAGAGTAAACACATACACCCAACATAGACTTTCTATGCCTTGTATAAGGAAGGCTTAAAAAGTGTATTCTTGAAATTGAATATCATGTTATGGTAATAATAATCAACACGAAAAGCACAATCCAATTGAAAAATTGGACGAATAATCTATTTGCAAAAAGATTATACCCAAATTACAAGTCCTCCACCACATAAGAAATTGAGGATTGACACAAGTGAAGATATTGGAACCAGCGCCAAAATGCAAAACTTACCTAAACTTGTACAAGTTTGTTTACGGATAATTAATAATTTCATTATAAGGGTGCAATTCAACATCATAGTGTGTTAGTGTGTTAGAGCATAGCACATAGTTGAACAAATTTAGTTGGAAAATGAAAGGATAAACACAAAGTCTTGGGGACTTAGAAATATTGAAGTGTGAATTGAAAAAAGTGAGAGAAGTTCCAATATTGAATAGAACACGTTCATATTTTGTGTTTATATATTTAAGGTGACTATTTGGGATTGCGCACCAAATAGTATCTCGTTTTGTAAACAAAGAACCACATACTACTCTTAATAAGTTTACGCTACGAAAAATATATTTTTTGCCAGCGATAATAATTGTTGTTGCAAAAAACATCAGCTATGTCAGCGATAATAATTTTTGTTGCAAAAAAACACTAGTTCTGTCAGCGACAATAATTGTTGTTGCCAAATAAGTGAATAACATTAGTTATGCCATCGACATTAATTGTTGCTAAAAATATTATTTATGTCAGTGACATTAATTATTGCTGCAAAATACTAGTTATGGCAGCGACATTAATTATCCTTGCAAAACTTTTCGCAACGGCACTTATGCCAGCGACATGCAGCAACAATTTTTTCGCTGCGAAAAACACTTTTTACAGCAACTTTACATTTTTGGTAGCGACATTTATCGCTGCCAAAAACGATATTTCTTGTAGCGGTAGATTCAGAATATTTGGGATACAACACTCTTTTTTTTATCAGTCATGCACATTTCTTAGGCTATATAAAATGTAATTTTTTTTTTTGACATAAAATGTAACTTAATTTCATGTTATTATGATTTATGATGATATTTGAGAAGATTCTTAAATAGACTTATGGGAAGAAGAAGCATGTGAAAAAAGAACAACCAACGTCATGAAGTTTTGCTAAAAAGTGTGATATAATGATAATTATATTGAAATTTTCCCACTAAATTGGAAAGACCTCCATCACTCAAAACATCACAACCAAGGTTTTAAATAAAGGTTCGCGACCGCGAAAACGGCCGCGACAAATCAGTTTTGGCAGGTGCTGATACCGTTACCGTTATTACCGTTTTTTATATTAAAGAACAAATTATGATTAATTCACACCGCGACGACCGCATTTAGTGTCGTAACACCTGCACAGACCGAAATCGCAAAAATCTTTACGTAACCGAGACGCGACCGCGACCGTTTTTTAAAACCTTAATCACAACAAAAAACAAAATCCAATGATAATAATATTCCATCTTATCTTAATTAAGATAAAAGCCAAAGACTTACTTACAACTTACAACTTACAACTTAAAGAAGATAATAAGACACATTAAAAAAAAATGGAGTTAGAAAGTTACAAAGTGTAACTTACAACTTACAACTTACCATACACTTTTAGTATAATATTACCATAATTTCTTCTAATTTTCTATCTGAATCATGTCATTGTATATCCCTCGAAAGTTCTTCAGGATTATGCAAAATGAAGATCTTCAAAACGGAGAAATTGTAAGCATTTCTTTACTATAATTAAACTTCTTTTTTATTTCTTTATACTTAGCTTATTAATAAAAATATTTATCTTTGATTTGTAGAGGGTTCCAAAAGCATTTGTGGAGTTACACTGGAAAAATGTATCAAATCCTGTAGTGTTTATTCTCCCAAATGGTGCTACACAAAAAATATATTGGGTGAAGCATAATGATAATATTTGGTTTCAAAAGAATTGGGAAAAATTTGCAAAGTTTCTAAAATTTAGATTTAATGTGTATTTTGAATACATAGGAGGTTCATATTTTAAGATTGAGATATGTGGTGTCAATACATTAGAAATTGATTATTCCAATATCAAATTCATAGATGAAGATGCGAATGATGAGATTAATGGTGTTGAAACTAGAAAAGAAGTTGAAGAAGCTGTTGAAGTGAGTGATAATAGTGATAAGAGTTTAGATGAACATGAAATACCTACACAAACTCGTAGGACCAAAAATGGCAAGAGAAAAATGAATATGGATTCTAATGGTAATCATCAAAATATATCAGGTGATGAGATCATTTAATTATTTTTTTTATTTCATGTTTTTTATTTATTGTACCTTATAAATTATTATTATGATTTTTTGGTAGAATGTAACTTATAAATTATAAACATTTTTTTTTAAAATTACTTTGCAGGTAATAGAGGACACATGAATAAGAAGGCTAAAAAATGCTCAACAAGTAAAGGCAATATTAATGGAAGAGGTAATGCCGTTTCCATTTTTTATTTTTTATTTTTTTGTATTTAACTTATATCTTTCCTACCATGTGTGAGTTTATTTTCTTGATTTTTTTGGGCTAAAGATGAAGAAATAGAATAAGTTGAATTGAGTGATGATATTGATAATAAGAGTTCAGATGATGAAAGTGACATACCCACACAAATTCAAAGAACAAAAAGTGGCAAAAGAAAGGATCGGGCTTCCGTGAGAGAGTAATTCATATCTCCCACGGTGAAAATGGTATTTGGTACCATAGAATATGTGGAAAAAAAGGGCAACGGTGCAGATCTCTTACCAGAAACTTGTTTCTACAGTGCAGAGTCAGTTTTTTTCGTTTTTAAGAATTAATTAGTTTAATATGTGATAAATGAAATACGTGAACAAATTGTTTTGTTTGTCAGTAAAGTAAAAAAAAATTAAATGTGTATGGAACGGTGTAGACAGTGGCGCAGCCAACCTGGACTTAAAAAAAATACACATATAATTCTATATAATTTATATTTTGAACCCCTCATTTTTTTATATTGCACCACTGACCCAATTAAACTCAAAACAATTTTAACTTACTTATTGTCAAATTTTATTATCTTTTTATTAGGGCAGACAATGAACCTAAACAAGTCGAATAAAGTTTGAGATCGATTTGACAGTTAATTCGTTTTACTTGCTTGGTTCATGAACTAAATGAGTCAAACTTAAGCTAAATATTAAATTCGTTAATTAAATGAGCTGAACTTGAGCTATATATAGTTCGGCTTGTTTGGTTTTGAACTTGGTTCATGAACCAAATGAGTCGAACTTAAGCTAAATATTTAAGTTAGTTAATTAAACGAGTTGTACTTGAGCTATATATAGTTCGACTTGTTTGGTTTTGAACTTGGTTAAAGAACCAAATGAGTCGAACTTAAGCTAAATATTAAATTCGTTAATTAAACGAGTTGAACTTAAACTATATATAGTTCGGTTTGTTTGGTTTTGAACTTGGTACATGAACCAAATGAGTCGAACTTAAGCTAAATATTAAGTTCGTTAATTAAATGAACTGAACTTGAGCTATATAGTTCGACTTGTTTGGTTCACGAGCTGACTTGATTATATATATAACACTTAAAAAAAATATATTTAAATAACACTTCAAAAATAATTTAAAATTTATATAATTTAAAATTTATATAATTTAAAATGGAGAATAAATATAATGAAAAAAAATTCATATCGAATTCTTAATTTTAGTTTCAAGTTGAAAATGAATTGAACCTAATGAGCTGAACCGAACTGCTCGCAAACTATAAACAAGTCGAATTCGATCTGAAAAAAGAGTTTATGTCAAACTCAAGTCTAGCTTCTAATCGAACCAATTCTTATCGAGTCTAGTTTTTATGTATTGACTTATGATGTTTTATGTTTTATATAGTATGAAATTATAGACAGTCATTCGAGATAATCTTGGTGGATTTAGTCATTAAAAGTCAAAATAATTGATATTACACAGTCATTCGAGATAATCTTAGTGGATTTAGTCATTAAAAGTCAACGGAATTTATATTAGTAGGTCGTTCGAGACAAAATCGAACGATTTAGTCAGTAAAAGTAAACCGAATTGATGTTAGACGATTGTTCGAGATAAACTTGATTGATTTAGTTGTTAAAAGTTAATGGAATTGATATTAGACGGTCGTTCGAGATAAATTTGGTCGATTTATTCTTTAAAATCAACATAATTGATATTAGTAGGTTGTTCGAGACAAAATTGATCAATTTGGTCATTAAAAGTCAACAAAATTGATAATAAATGACCGCTCGAGATAAACTTTGTGGATTTAGTCATTAGTCAACAAAATTGATATTTGTCAATCGTTCGAGACAAAATCGGTGGAATTAGTCATTAAAAGTTAATGGAATTATTGTTATAATATGAGGAAAATGAAACGTTTATTAATTAAGGGACGAGAAAAAAAACTCAATGGTTTAAGTCGAAAGAATTGATAATAGGTGGTGGTTTGAGACAAAATGGGTTCATTTAGTCATCAAAACTAAACAAAAATTGAAATTAGATGGTCGTTAGAAATAAACTCGGTGAATTTGGTCATTAAAAGTTAAAGAAATGGAAATTAGATGGTCGTTAGAGATAAACTCGGTCGATTTAGTCATTAAAATTCAATATAATTTATATTTGTAGGTCGTTAGAGATAAACTCGGTCCATTTAGTCATCAAATGTCAATATAATTGATATTAGATGGTGGTTCGGCATAAACTCAGTGCATTTAGTTATCAAAAGTAAAAAAAAAAATTGAAATTAGATGGTCGTTAGAGATAAAGTCGGTCGATTTAGTCATTAAAAGTCAATATAATTTATATTAGATGGTGGTTCGACATAAACTCGGTGCATTTAATCATCAAGAGTAAAAAAAATTGAAATTAGATGGTCGTTAGAGATAAACTCGGTTGATTTAGTCATTAAAAGTCAATATAATTTATATTAGACGGTAGTTCGACATAAACTCTGTGCATTTAGACATTAAAAGTCAATATAATTGATATTTGTAGGACATTCGTGATAAACTCAGTGAATTTAGTCATTAAAAGTAAAAAACAAATTGAAATTATATTGTCGTTAGAGATTAACTCGGTGGACAATAAAAGTCAATATAATTTATATTAGATGGTGATTCGACATAAACTCAGTACATTTAGTCATCAAAAGATTGAATATATGGATTTTTTGATTATTTAAATAAATATTTAATTGTATTTTTAAATTATTTAAATAATGGATTTTTAATTATTTAAAAATATATTAAACCTGTTTGACATGTGATAACCAGTTTTGAAGACCAAACCATGGTGAGCATTATGACTTCCTTGCTCACGGTAGAAGGCGCCCAAAAGAAAAGGTAATAATAATATTATGAATTTTGATTCTACCAAGCAAAAATTCTCTCAAGAAATTTCATCTAATTAATTTATAACCTTTTTTATTTCATAAATTTTAAATAAACTAAAATATTCTCCACACATAAGTTATGAATCAAATTTGGTAAGACACCAAAATATCTACCATTTGAGTCACATGTTAATTTTGTCTATTTGATTATTGTACTTTGTAAATGGTTTGAATTGTTTTTTTTTTTAATATATAACTTGGCAGGTAGAAAGAGAACAACAAA
The DNA here is from genome assembly GCA_030408175.1 of Trifolium repens. Classification (NCBI taxonomy): domain Eukaryota; kingdom Viridiplantae; phylum Streptophyta; class Magnoliopsida; order Fabales; family Fabaceae; genus Trifolium; species Trifolium repens. The sequence continues at coordinate 10,960,571 of CP125837.1, forward strand.
TTATCGTTCTTGCGGTGAGAATCCTAGTTTTGAACTTCAATTGTCACCTTTTTACGCCAATGGTCTTTGTTTGGTAAGTTTCTCATAAAAAATGTTTACTTTGGCTTTAATTAATAAAAAATTCTGTTGAAAAATAAATAGTAATTAAATCGTAGACATTTTGTGTTTTGATGAAGAAAGTATTATAGTGAAAATCACTTTTACTTTTTATTTTTAAAAAAATCTACAAAAACTAATTTTAAGAAAAAATTACTCTAAAACAACATATTTTACGCAACTTTAAGCTTTTATAAAATGATTTAATTTATATGGTCAATGTAAATGATTTTTACACTGCCAATCAATTATAATTGTTGAATTATGATAAAAAATTGTTTGAAGTTAGTCTTAATTACTTTTAGAGTTACACTTAAGATTTTGAAAAACTCATTTTCTAATTGTAACAAATAAATGAAAAACTCTAAAATTTGTAATTTTGTAAATTAAAATGATTTCTTTTAAAGAAACTAACAAACAAACTTTGATTAAACAGAGGATACCAAATGATTTTTCGAGAGAATACTTGAAGGGGTTCAAAGGGACTGTGAAGATTAGATTTGGTGAGGACAAGGCTATGAAAGTCAAGTTGATTATTGATGCCAATGGATCATCAATTATTACCGGGGGTTGGAAGCCATTTGCTGAAAAATATAACTTGAAATTTAAAGTTGATTATTTATGTAAATTTGAGATGACTCAAAGCAATCCATTTTCATTCACTATTACTATTAATCCAGCCATAACCAAACCAAGTGAGTCTCAACATTTTTTTTATTCTTGATTTCTATATTAGTTTTTATTGTTAATTATATGAACAAATTTTGTTATGGCCACAATTGCTTATTATCAAATTATTTTTTCCAATTATTCCATAATTTGAACCATGGCAAAGGTTATAAAGGAAGAAGCTCTTCTAGCGATAACAATATTGTGGTGAGAAAATGCAACACTAAAGGAACTTCTAGCAACCGTCGCGCTATCTCGGGTATTCCTCTAACTTTTTTAAAGTTTAATTTGAACGAACTCTCGATTCTCTTATTTTCGTTGAATATTCGCAATTTTCATCCTCACATTTTTTATAGATGAGAGTAAGTTACCCACTTTTTTTAGATAGTGAATTACTCACTTAGTTAGTATTTAAAGTTTTTAAGCTTAATTAGTTTGATGTTTCCATAATCATTTCATATATTTTTTCATATAAGTCTAGAGAGTGTTCTCTTTATTATGTACATTTTTTTATTAATATTTATTATTGACAAGCAAGCATATTACAAAGTTCATATATTATCATTGTGTTTTTACAGATTCAAAAGGCCGTAATGTGATAAAGCATGACACATTCGAGCTTAATGTCAATTCCACCACATACCCGGTATGATTTAATTACTAGCTAACATCAAATATGATAAATATGTAAATGATACTTTTTTTTGTATTTGCAGTATGTATCAAATACGTTTTTGCATAGACACAAAGAATGTTGGGGAAAATTTGTGAAGTTGAAAGTGAATGGAAAGTCATGGTCCGTAAAAGTGAACTATTATCCTCGAGGTAGTAGATTATCTGATGGTTGGACAAAGTTTAAGGAAGAATGCAATTTGGAGATCGGAGACCGTTGTCGCTTTAAGTTGATTGATGAGGAAAAATTTGTGTTTGAAGTTTCATTTGAAAGAAAGAAGTGAGAATTCATTAGCTAGTTGAGATGTTAGGTTTAATTAGTTGAACATTTCTTTGTTTTGCTCTTTAATTTAAGCACTAGCTTTTTATGCTTTTATTTTGTTATTTTAAGTAGCTATTTCGTATGAACTTTAAGTATTATCATGTAAGTGTTTGTACTTTGTACTATTAATGTCATGTTTAGTATGCTATTAATCTTTTTAGCCCTTTTTATTATTCAGTTTTAGATGTTATGTTTTGGTTACATTTGAAGGATTTTGTATTTATAGATTCATCCTAAGGTTTGTTGATAAGTACTGTAGCAAGTTTTATGATTTAGTGTGCTTTTTAGATCATATATGTACACATGACAATATTACAATATTTCAAACTTCTCATTTTGAGGTTCACATATTTAACAAGAGTACTCTTTTTTCCTCTCTTTCGATAGTTAAAGGTTTTAATGATGATAGTTTAGATTCAACATCATAATAAAAAAAACAAAAAACTTTAACCACCTTCTAAAAATGGTTGCAGAGCTATGGATGATTACCTCAATTATGTATTTGAAAGTTGGACAACAAGGTTTGATACACTCGTACCCAAAATACCTCAAAAAATATCCTAGTCCGATGATCATGATCGGACGGCCGCAAATATCCAAATGTGTGAATACATTAAAACATTGACCCCAAATTATTCAATTTCCTGTGAAGGGTTGCATAAACTCATTTTTTGAGCAAACGAGAGGGTGAATTTCTGTTCAATAAAGGTTGAACACCCATTTAAACCAATAAATTAACACACCACTTTTTAGAAAGAGTTTAACTCCTAAATTTGTTAAAGCACTAAACAACTCAGAAAAGAAAAAGAAAAAAAACCCCTTTTCTCCTATGTCATGACATCGGACTAGGATTCAGTAAAGTTAGAAGGTCCCTACAATCAGATATTAGTAACCGTCTAATTAAGATCAGACAATCTTAATTTAACTACAATAACTTTAACAGTATTTAACAAACGCAATGATAGTATGACTGCATTGAAAAATAACGTAACCACATTCCCATGACATCTTCCTATAGTATGTAGTTATGTACATTAATTCATTTATTTATTTATTTTGAACAGTTATATATATTAAAAAAAAGTATGTACATTATTATCAAATTAAAAAAAAAGTATGTACATTAATCAAAAGAAAATTGGATAAAACGTGACACTGAAGTGTGGGATATATATGATTCAGAATCAGAATATGTTGGGAGGGGTACCCACACTCATACTATTCTCTCACTCATGCACATATGGAAATGCTTATCAATTTTTCAAGTTACTTGTGTGATGAGATGATATTTGAAAAGTCTTGAAAATAGGGTAATAGACTGAAGAATATATTCTCTATATGTGATTGAAATGCCAAGACCTCAATCACTCCAAGCTCACAAAAGAAAACGATAATCCATCTAAAGGGTTACTTAAATATATTCTTAATTAATCTCTTCAAAATCATGTTTTTTAAAATTTAGTCCATGTAAATTTTAATGATAATTTTGATCCTTCATAATATTGTATTTTGAAAGAATAATCCATATTCTATAAACTTTTTTTTTTATAAAAAATGGTTATTTTTAGTCCTCAAATTAGTTACTATAAAATGTAAATAAGAACTAAAAATGAATAAACATTTTTTAAAGGAAATAAAATTTAAAGCTCATGATTTTATTGTGACTAAAAATATGTTAACCCAAGGTAAAAAAAATAATTTATTATAATCTATAATAAGTATATATGCCCTTTGCTGGTAAGTAATTTATTTATGAAATAATTTATTATAATTTATTATAACCACATATATCAAAGAATAAGGTACTGTGTCCTATTTTTTTAAGGTCATTTATTCATTGTAGACAAAAACCCTTCCAAAGAAAAGAGCTGGTAAGTAATTTATTTATTTCTTAATATGATCACATGCAGCTATCTCTAGTGTACAAAATGAAGGAAGACAAAGTTTCTTCTTTGAAGTAAAAATGAATGAAGATATATGTTAGGTTGGTGAATGATTCAGTACTTTTTTAGGATTGTGTTGTGTGTGTCTTAATTGATTTGAATATGTGTTGACCACTAGAGTCTAGTATAATAACAAAATAAAAATAACATAGCACAATAATAGATTATACTAGAGACCCAATATAAGTAACTAACTAGTTTCAATCCAACTATAAACTAAGTTAGTATAATGAAAGAAAGAAGATAATCTTGCAATGAAATCATAAAGCAAATTAAATTCAGTCACTTTCTCACTTCTCCCAAGTGATTCCATTTTTAGTAAAAGTTTCCTGTCTTTTTTCTACTTGCTTATCATACAATCTAATCTATTTCCAATCAATCGTGTGATCAGAACTTTACAAGGCATGCTTGCTGATCCAAAATTTCTGAATACAGGATTTTAAATAAAGGTCTGCGACTGTGAAAAAGACCGCGATAAAACAATTTTGGCAGATACCGATACTGTTACCGTTATCACCGTTTTTTATATTAAAGAATAAATTATGATTAATTCACACCGCGATGACCGCAATTAGTGTCATAACACCTGTACCAACCGAAATCGCGAAAATCTTTACATAACCGAGACGCGACCGTGACCGTTTTTTAAAATCTTGAGCTTTTCCTCATAATTGAATATATATATATATATATATATAAAGAAAATTCTCACAATTAATCGTATAATTTTTTTTAAGGGAAATAAATTGGTTAGAAATTAAGAAGTATCCATATAGGTGGAAATTAAATATATTATGGTGCAGGGGCGTCTCCAAGTTTTTAGAGGCTATGTGCAAAATGAAAAAGTGACCTTTTAATAAAGAAAATTTAATTTTTTTTATAAAATAACACCACCATCAATTTAAATTGCAACTAACATAAAAAAATAATAATCATTCTTGTAATTAACATAAAAGAGATTCATAATCTAATAATAACAATAAAATATCTTCTAACTACTTAAAATATTGGAAACTATTAATCTTTTTTATTTTTTTATTTAGCCAAATGTTATTATAATAACTAGCCGCCACGTGCCCGTTTGTGTGATCGATATTCTTTTTTTTTGTTTGCTGTGATCGAAATTCTCTATTGTGCAAATATAAATAATTACTTAATCTCCTTTTTTATTGAACTTAGTTAATTGATAACTACTTAACCTCCTTTTTTGTTGTGGCTAGTTAGTATTAAGAAGAATATTTTTTTTTTACTGTAAAAAAACTGAAAACTTACTTTTATGTGGAAGTTGTGCTTAGTTATTAAGAAGAAAAAAAATGATTTACTAAAAAAAAACTGAAAATCTATTTTTATGTGGAAGTTATTTTTCAACATATACAAATATTTAGTTTTTTTTTTGTAGTTTTTTTAAGGGTACAATAGGAATAATGAAAAAGTCATCTTAAAAATTTGTATCCTATTTATATATAGTAATAGATAATGCAATTGTTACAATGCACAACATAAAAAATAAAACTGGGTCTGGGCTCACAGTGTTACATTCTTTTTTTTTTTACCATTTATAAAAACTAGGTCTGGGCTCACAGTGTTATAATACACTTAATTTTTACACTCCTGATTTACTAATACTATCACCCTATAAATATTTTTTTGAGGCCCTCAATTTTAAGAGGCCCTATGCAATAGCACATCTTGCATATGACATAGAGCCGCCCCTGTTATGGTGTTGTGTGTCCTTTTTCCAGCTGTTAATAAATATTCAATTATCTAAGAAAAATATATTATGGTGCTTATAATGCAAGTCTTATATGAGAATGAAGAAGAGAACATAGATGTAAAAACATAAAACAAATAAGAAATGAGTAAATGATAATTCATAGAAATTGATTAAGTGGGTAATATGGTGTCAAAATTACGTGACCAAATAACAATACTATAAGATATAAGTTATATTTCAAATTATTAATATATTTCTTGTTTTTTCTCAATATATTTTTAATTTAAACAACTAATTAATTAATTATAGTTATAATCATACACAAATGTACATGGTAAATAAAATGACAATTTCTTTTGATTTGAGATCGGAAGTTAGAGTTTGGTGACATCTTTTTTGGGTCGGATTGGCGGTCTTTGGTGATCTAGAGGCTGGGGAGTGTTATTCTAAGAATGAGATTAGAAGCGTACTTCTAATAAATTATGTTTGTTTTTGACTTTTTTCATTGGTGTTCCGCTTATATATGACACATCTGTTTTATAATTTTGTTTTTTTCAATCTATGTTCATCTTATGCAGAGATCGATTATTAATAATACTTTTTGCCGTTAAAAATAACATAAAATAAAAGACAAAGTGATAAGCATTGCCTAGAGTTGGCCTTTTATCAACTCGCGCGGCCATAACTCGGTTACACCTATTCTCCCACGTACATAGGAGAATTTCAATATAATTATCATTATATCATTCTTTTCACATGCTTGATCCTATTAGTCTATTTCAGAATCTTGTCAAATATCAAGTCACATGTTCATATAACCAAGAAATGAGCATATGGCTATAATCAGAAAAGCGTATTGTATCCCATATATATATATATTCTGAATCCACACATGCTAATCACTTTTTTTCAATCACTACAAAAAATGTGGTTAATTGCAACAGATGGATTGCGGCAGTTTAAAGAAACCGTCGCCGCTAGATTCACTTGAAGCCTTTGCGGCCGTTCAAGAATCAACTGTCGTGGAGTCTAGATACCCGCGACAAAATTACACGCCTTCCCTCACAAATCTCACAAATCTCTTGCGCAAAACCCACGCACGCACAAAGCTTCGTTCGTCTTCAAACTTCAGATTCAACTTGTCTTCAAGCTTCAGATTCATCTTCAAACTTCAGATTCAACTTGTCTTCAAGCTTCAGATTCATCTTCAAACTTCGTTCAATCCCTAAATCCACAAGCTACAGATTCGTCTTCAAGCTTCAGGTTCGTTCAATCCCTAATTCCTTTTATATTCATCTTCAAATTCGTTCCATCCCTAATTCCTTTTATGTTCATCTTCAAATTCATTCAATCCCTAAGCCCCCAAGCTTCAAGTTCGTCTTCAATTTCGTTATTCAATCTTCCCAGCTTCGTTCAACCTTCAGATTTATCTTCAATCTCTCAAGCTTGAATTTCAACATTTAGATTCATCTTCATTCTCTCAAGCTTGAATTTCAACATTCAGAATCATCTTCCCCAATTAGGTATATGAAATTTATTTATTGGTTTGTTGTATGTTCTGAATCCAAAATCAATTTGATATGACATTTGAATGTGTATGAATCGTCACAAAATCAAGTTGATTTGAAATTTGAATGTGTATGAATTGCCACAAAATCGATTTGATATGAAATTTTTAGAGTGTTTTTGGATGAAATTGAGGTGTTGACAATGCACATACTGTATGGTTACATTAAACTTTTTTTGAATTCTACATCTTATACTATATTCTCTTCTCTAGTTGATAACATTATAAATACAAGTTATGAAATAGAGTTTTTCTGGAGTTGTGAGTATGTGATCCATTTCCTTCAATTGTTAGTCTATATAATGTTAGTATTTGACTGGTGATTCTGCTACTCTGATACAGTAGGTTCTATGATTTCATGACATGACAAAATCTGTGGAAACAAATGTTAGTTTATGAGGGAAAAATATGACAGATACTTAGTTCTATCTCATAAGACATTCCATCTTTCAAAAGTGAAAACATTAAGCTCAAAGTCCATTTTAGATTGTTCACTTTGAATCAACTTGTTACTATTACCTTTCTTTGAGTCAAGTAGAATTTGAAAAGTAAACAGTTGAAGCATTAGCATATTACTAAAATCTCTGTCTTCGACTCTTATTTTCCTGTACAAATGCAATTCAAACTTCAGCATTAGGACATGTTAGGCATAACTATGCTAGAGAATTTCTACCCTACACACACTCTGTCATACACACTGTGTTAAAGGGTTTCTACCCTACCCTAATCTATTATATATGGTGGATTCATAGCATAGTTGATGATGTGGTGGCTGATTTTTTACAATGAATCAATGGTATCAAGCATTTAGAATATAGATTGCATCCGGACACTATGGTAATAACAATAATTTGAGTTATTTTAGACTTTGTTCTTAATTTTAGTTTTTGATCTATTGATTGTTGTCTAATATAGAGTAAGCGGGTCAAAATGTAAAGAACCGCCAAAAGCAAAGTATTCCCCATAAATTGATTGTTCTTAATGGGTATGTTCGAGGAGTGAGACTTGGTGTAACAGTTTGCTTTTATCATGGATAATATGAAAGAAAACCATGTAAAAAATCTTCCTATGTATTCATTATATAATTTAACTCTAAATTAGAAGTTTATCTTCCTATGTATCATGGCTTTATGATAAAATAGGGTGTAAGTCTGTTTAGCTCTTTATGAGTGGACTAATAGTATAACAAGTTTGACAGTGAAAATGAAGACCATATATCATCTCGAGATTATCAATATTTAGCCACTATTTTTGAATTAATTTCTACATCATGGACTAATAGTATAGTTCAGATTCACACCTGCTATATATATAATATCCCTTAATATTCATTTATGACAATAAAATTGTTTCATTAACATTTAATTAATCAAATAGTATATCATTTTAATCCAAACAGATCATTCTTATTCTTTGTTCTTCCAGGTAACAAAATAAAAGACAGGACATAATGATGCAGGGAAGTGGAGAATTAACAGTTCCCTCAGGATTCAGGTTCCACCCAACTGATGAGGAGCTTCTTTACTATTATTTAAGGAGGAAAGTTTCTTATGACGCCATTGATGTTGATGTTATTAGAGAAGTTGATCTCAATAGACTTGAGCCTTGGGATCTCAAAGGTACTACTACACTACATCTAAATTTATCTTCAAATCATCTTTTGTCTTATAAACTTTTTCTTCTAAGCTTCTCATAATCACTTTTTCTTCTAAGTTTCTTATAATCACTTCTTAGAATCATAATAAGTAACAATGTCTCACCTTCCATGCAATCATATGACACCTTATTATATTACTTCTCACAATATATCTCAACAAACATATACGTAGTAAGATATGATCGAATAACATAGGGTGTAGATAATATAGGGTGCAAGTCTGTTTAGCTTCTTATGTATCATGGTTTTATGATAACATAGGGTGTAAGTCTGTTTGTCTAAGTTCTAATGATACTAATTTGTTTATTAGTTCCATGGCAGTCTAGTGAATACTAGAAAGTAATGTGTTTCAAAGGGTAACTATGTTAGTTTCTTTCATTCATTCTCAATTTTGGGTCTAGTGAATACTAGAAAGTGAATGTGTTTCAAAGGGTCTTTAAAAAAAATTCAATCTCCTCTCACAGTTTTGCGGGGACCAATCGTGCATGAAGTGCATCAGCAAATCCTGGTTATCTATTTGTCTAACTCATTTCTGAATATGTTTTCAGGCAGGAATTGGTATAGCAGAGCTAATTGCTCTTTAGATATCAAAACAGGAGAATCAGATATTCATTGTTTCTATACCAGTAACCCTGGTTTCTTTAGTTTTTTTTTCTTTCTTTTTTAAAATTTCAGTTGGTGATGTTGTTCTATTTATTTATGTTGTTTATGCTGCAGACTAAAGCACCTATTGAAGAGAGTCGTAAGTAGATATGGCTGGTAGACTCAAAGGTAGTGGAAAGCATGATAAGTTTCCATGGGACAGTTAGGCAGTTAGTTAGTAATACGAAGAGATTAGTTAGATAAGTAAATAAATACGGGGTACAAATGACAGATAAGAGTTGAAGCATGGATACATATTATCGGCCGTCCTTGTTAACTTTGTACAACTTCATGCAAGCAATGTGGATGTGTGCTTTTGTATTCATGCATAATGGAATTCTTAAAATTTATTAACAAATGAACAAAATGGATATCATACAATTTCCCTAACATTAATTTCAATTTGTCTTTGAAGGCTTCTCCAGATATAAGTTCTCGTAATCCCACTCTAGCTGGTGCCTTGACAAGGCTTCAGAGGTGTGCATTCAGCGGAAGCTGGGAGGTATAAGTTATCTGAGTCATTTTCCTTATTTACCTCTTTACTATGCTTATCGCAAAGTTTGAAGTGATTTGTTAAGTGGTATTACTCTATATGTTTATGTACATTGATATTTATTGTAATTATAGTGCAATGCAAAATTGTTGGCTTACCCATAATTTTAGTCAGATTCAACCACCGGGTATTTAATTGTGCATATTTTTACCGCACTGTTGTTTGTTCTTGCTGTTTATTATTCTCTATTTTGAATGGACTTGAAGATTCGAATCATTGCTGCTCAGGCTCTTACAACAATGGCAATTAGATCTGGTGAACCTTTCAGGTTACAGATTTACGAGTTTCTGCACACTTTAGCACAAGGTGGTCTGCAATCACAACTCTCTAATATGCATCTTTGCAATGGAGAAGATCAAGGAGCTGGTGGTACAGGTCTTGGAGTTTTATTAAGTCCCACGATAAAGGTTGTGGATGAGATGTATAGTGCACAAGATATATAGTTTATGTTTAATTGTGTTTCAATGTATTTTGGCTGATTAAATAGATGATGTGCTAAACTTTTGTTGTGTTTTGGATGTTTAGGTATATGTAGCTATTTTTATTTTATTGCATTGACAAGTTGTATAATTTTGCTTTTATGAATTATTATTAATGGATGGGTCCTTGTTTAGTACGATTAATTGCAGCAAAAAAAGGCACAAAAATTAGTAGTCATTAAGTAGAAAAGAACAATTAATTGCAGCAAAAAGAAAAAGCTCAGGTTTTTTTTTTTTTAAAAAATAGATATTGCGGCGGTTCAAAACCGTCGCAAAATGCTAAAATTGATTGCCTTGAACTTTTAAATTTCCCGACGGTTGACAATGCATTTGCGACGGTTCTGAATGGACGTTAAATTGGTTGCGACGGTTTGTGCGGCAGTTCGTAAAACCGTCGCTGTTGGTGCTGCCGACGCCAGGATCAGGGACCTTTCAGCAACCGTCGCTATATGGTGTTGCGGCGGTTCAAAACCGCCGCTAAACCCCTCCAGAACCGCCGCAAACCTGGAAATTTCTTGTAGTGAATATTCATATTTTATTCCATATATAGTACTACCTTCGGGGCGGAGGGAGTGGGGGGACACACGGTGGCCACAGTCCCTGTTAAGATTTAAGGGAAAAGGGAATTGAATCTTTATTAATGAAAAATTAGTTACAAAAGAAGGAGCTATGGTGTATATATACAAGAGGAAGAAGGATCTACTATAAGCTACCCTAAACTAGCAACACCTAATCACCATTACTAGTTAGTTAGAAATGGAGGGAAAAGTAGTTATGATCATAAAAGGAGATTGCTTGCTCAGCAAGCTACTGCTGCCACTAATCATTTTCACCACCATATTCTTCATTATTTAATAGCCTCCCACAAGCTGATGCTTGGTAGATATCAAGCAATCCAAGCTTGCTCATAAAACCTTGAAACTTTGGTGCTGGCAATGCCTTGGTCAAGAAGTCAGCTAGCTGCTCATTAGTAGGGATTGGAAGTAGCCTCATGATGCCTTGTTGAACCTTCTCTCGAACAAGGTGACAATCAATTTCCAAGTGCTTGGTTCGTTCATGAAAAACAGGATTGGAAGCTATGTGGAGAGCACTTTGATTGTCACAAAATAAAACAGGGAGCTTGCTGCATGTAACCTTCAAATCTGCTAGTAAGTATTGTAGCCAAATCAATTCACAAGTGGCAGTAGACAAGGCTCTGTACTCTGCTTCTGAGGATGATTTGGAGATTGTGGATTGTTTCTTAGCCTTCCATGAAATCAAGGATGAACCTAGGAAGAAACAATAGCCAGAAGTAGATTTCCTTGTATCCAAGCAACCAGCCCAATCTGCATCAGAATATCCCAAAATCTGTAGATCAGAATCTCTAGGAAACATGAGTCCTCTACCAGGATTGTGTTTGAGATATCTAATGACTCTGCATGCTGCTTTATAATGTGTCATGGTGGGTTTGTGCATGAACTGACTCAACTGTTGAGTAGCAAAAGTAATGTCAGGCCTGGTGTTGGTCAAATATAGTAACTTGCCAACTAATCTTCTGTAGAGACTAATATCATCAAATAATTTTCCATCATCATTGTGCAATTTGATGGAAGGATCAAGAGGTGTAGGGGCAGGTTTAGAACCAAGTAACCCAGAATCATTAAGCAAATCTAAGCAATACTTTCTCTGTGAAATACTAATGCCAACTTTAGATTGTGCAACCTCTAGACCAAGGAAATATTTAACCACACCAAGATCTTTGATCTTAAAATTATCATCCAGAATAGCTTTGATTCTATCAATTTCACTGAGTGAGGTACCAGATAGAATAATGTCATCAACATAGATCAATAAAGCAGTGAATTGATCTTGTTGATTGAGTGTAAATAAAGAATGATCAGCATTAGATTGTGTATATCCCTCCTTAACCAACAAGGATGTAAGTTTCTCATACCACTTCCTACTAGCTTGCTTGAGACCATATAAACTCTTCTGTAACTTGCATACTTGATTTGGTTTGTTACAAGCAACACCATCAGGAACACTCATATATACATTCTCCTGCAAATCTCCATGAAGGAATGCATTATTGACATCTAGCTGATATAGAAACCACCCTTTAATGGAAGTTAAGGCAAGTAACATCCTCACTGTAGTTAACTTGGCTACAGGAGAGAATGTATCAAAAAAATCCAATCCCTCTATCTGTGTGTAGCCTTTGGCCACTAACCTTGCCTTATACCTTTCAACACTTCCATCAGCCTTATGTTTCACCTTATATACCCACCTGCTTCCTATAGGTTTAACATTTGGTGGTAGATCCACAATCACCCAAGTACCAGTCTTAGTGAGTGCATCTAATTCAGAATTCATAGCCTTGACCCAATGTTCTGACTTACAAGCTTCAATATAGGATTTAGGTTCAGTGTGTTGTGTGAGAGACAAAGTGAAGACACTGTGTGAATTAGATAATTGAGACAAAGAATGAAAGGAAGAGAGTGGATAGGGAGTACCTGAAGATGTTGATTTTGAAGATGAATCTGAAGAAGTGCACACATAATCAGACAAATAAGAAGGTTTATGTCTCACCCTATCAGGTCTGGTGGAGTGAATATTGTTATCTGGTGATGTGAAGTTATCTGGTGATGTGGAGTTATCTGATGATGTGGATTCAGGGATAGAAACTGGTGATGGAGAAGTTGTGACAGGAGAATGATTGTCATGATTAACAGTAGTGTTAGGGATATCATCAAAGGAGTTATTGTCATGATCATTATTGGGGCTATGCTTTGTGGATTCCATCACATGTGGATCTGGTGAGCTGGTATTGTCAACAGGTAAATTTGAGTCTGTGGGCAAGTTGTCTGTAGCTGGGGAGGTGGTGTAATAATTCCATGTAGGTTTAGATGAGTTAGTGACATAGGGAAGGATATGGTCATGGTGAATGACATTCCTAGAAATGAAAATTTCCTTTGTCTGCAGATCATATAGAACTATGCCCTTAACACCTTGCTTGTGACCTAAGTAAACACACTTCCTGCCTCTAGAAGACAGTTTAGTTCTATTTGCTTGTAATGTGGATGCATATGCAAGGGAACCAAACACCTTAAGTGTGTTTAAATCAGGTAGACTATTGAAAATCATTTCATAAGGAGATTTTCCTTTCAAAACAGGTGTTGCAGTTCTGTTGATAATATAGGTTGCATGTAGCACTGCATAGCACCAGAATTGCTTAGGCAGATTAGATTGAAAAAGTAATGCTCTAGCAATATTCAAAAGATGCTGATGCTTGCGTTCTACTCTACCATTTTGTTGTGGTGTCTCAACACAACTAGTTTGATGTAGAATGCCTAAAGAAGAGTAGTAATCATGCATTAAAAATTCTGGTCCATTATCAGACCTTATTATTTTGACAGAATGATTAAATTGATTCTTTATCATGGTTATCAAATTTTGAACATGCTGTCTAGTTTCACTTTTGTTTTTCATTAACACAATCCATGTATATCTACTATAATCATCTACAGCAGTTAAAAAATAAGAATGACCATGAAAAGATTTTATTGAAATGGGACCCCAAATATCCAAATGGATTACATCATAAGCTTGAGAAGCTTTATTAAAACTATTATTAAAAGGGAGTTTCTTATGCCTAGCATAGTGGCAGATATCACAAATTCCATTCTGATCTGCAGTGACATAAGGAAACTTGGAATGCAAGCTAGCTAATCTATGATGAGATAGGTGGCCAAGTCTGAAATGCCAAATGGCAGCTTTAGGTATAGTAGGCAAAGTTGAATCACTAATGGTATTGACATGAACAGTCTTATTTGTGAGATTCAAGTAGTACAATCCTTCTGATTCATCAGCAGAACCAATCATCTTCAAAGTCTTTTGGTCCTGAATAACACATTTAGAATTACTAAATTGAATTAGACAATTTAATGAATGGCACATTTTGGAGACTGAAATCAAATTTATAGAAAATTCAGGAACATATAAAACATTTGAAACAGTAAAGTTGGGGGAAAAGCTGACAATTCCAGAATATTTTGCAATTGCAAAATTTCCATTAGGTAATTTGATTTGTATAGGAGTGATAGCAATATATGATTGAAACCACTGTAATGAGATGCATATATGGTGACTAGCACCAGAATCTAATATCCAAGTGCTAAGATTATATGCATCATTGAAAGAAAGATGTATACCTGTATTGAGTCTTGATGAATGATCAAGAACTTTAGATGAACCAACCTGATTGGAGCTAGCAGTGGCAGAATCTTGAGTAAGATTTGCATTTTGAATTAGAGACAACAACACTTCAATCTGATCTTGAGTGAAAGTGTTAACAGTGCTTGAAGTGGATGAAGAATCAACAACATTACCTCCCTCAAGAGAAGCACTGTTAGCAGAAGACTTTCGCAAATGTGGAGGAATGCCATGCTTCTTAAAGCAGTTATCAACTGTATGATTATCCTTTCCACAGAAGGAACAAACACGCTTGGTTCCACCAGAGTGATTCTTACTAGCTTTAGCAGCATTAATCAAAGCTTTAGAATCCTCGAGAGAAGGTGAGGTACTCTGGCGTTCGTGTTGAAGTACCATGGAAAACACTTTGTTCAATGGTGGAAGAGGATCCATAAGAAGGATCTGAGATTTCACAGTGGAAAAATTCTCATTCAATCCGGTTAAGAAACGAATCGTGTGGAGCAAAACATGATTAAGGCGAGCAGTACGCATAGCTTCACAAACACAACGATTCCGGCAAGTGCAGGTAGAAATCGGAAGATACAGCTCCAATTCTTCCCAAAGGATCTTAAGATCAGAGTAGAACTCAGTAACAGAACGAGAATCTTGCTTCAAAGCATAGATTTCCTGTTGCAATTCAGAAATTCGAATCAAATCACCCTGCGAAAAACGTTCACGAAGCTCATTCCAAATGTCGATCGCATTTTCGAGGAAGACAACGGATTGAGCAATTGATTCAGAAACAGAGTTCAAAATCCATGAAGAAACGAGTTGATTACAACGATTCCACGCACGATAGGACGGATCAAACGCGTCGGCGGGAACGGGAAGAGTACCGTCGATGAAATCAAGCTTCATCTTCGCGCCAAGAGCTCGTTTCATAGAACGTGACCAAGAGTGATAGTTCGAACCGGTAAGGAGAGGTGTAACCGTGACGGAGGACGGTCCATCGCCGGGATGAACATAGAACGGAGAAGAAGCATCAAGAGAAGGTTCCGGAGGTTGAACGCGAGGTGGCATTGTTAACCGGAGAAAGAAATGATGATCGCCGGAGAAAAACGGTTATGCTCGCCGGAAAAGTTAGTTACAGCGGAAGAAAAAAAGGATCTAGAAGGCTCTGATACCATGTTAAGATTTAAGGGAAAAGGGAATTGAATCTTCATTAATGAAAAATTAGTTACAAAAGAAGGAGCTATGGTGTATATATACAAGAGGAAGAAGGATCTACTATAAGCTACCCTACACTAGCAACACCTAATCACCATTACTAGTTAGTTAGAAATGGAGGGAAAAGTAGTTATGATCATAAAAGGAGATTGCTTGCTCAGCAAGCTACTGCTGCCACTAATCATTTTCACCACCATATTCTTCATTATTTAATAGTCCCCCCCAATTTTCTTCAAAACTTTATATACTATGTACTGTATGTTGTTAAATTGATTTAATTTCTTTGACTTTTCAAATCAAATAAGATACATAGTAGTAATAACAATATTAAGTTTTATCCTATAGTCACACCATCCAATAAGTTTTAGTCTACATGCTTTTATATAGTTCATGAGGTCTTTATGTTGTTTGTAAGAAATATTACTACTTTTTTTTCTAAACTAAAATATAAAGAATTTTGTTATAGTTTTTTTTAAAGGTATTGATTAATATTAGATGTGATTCATGTGAACCTCTTTTCCTTTACTATTTAGTACCTCCTAGTAGATATATATTTTTATTCTATTTTACGTAAATATAAGAAAATAGTGTCCGCAAGTTATAGCTCAACTGATAAAAAAAATTCAAAATTATTAGGACGGACGTTATTACGGGATTTGAACCTCGACTCCTCCACTTATATGTGTGAATTTATAATGATTTTGTCATTTCGTTTATCTACTAAAAATATAAAATAGTAGTAATTATATTAATTTGTTTTTTTTTTGTATATATTACACATGTATTTTTTTTTACTAATTATGCATTAATATACACGGTCCCCCTTAATTTAAATTCCTGGCTCCGCCCCTGGATCTTAAATACTTCATCCGTCTCTTTTTATAAGATATAGTTTGACAAAAAATTTGGCTCATTGTATAAGGTCATTTTGCAATTATCAATGACATTAATTTTTTTTTCAAAATTACCCTTATTTACTTTATATATATTTTTGAATAACATTTAATACTTTTTTGTAAGTGAGTGTCATTACTAAGGTTGAATATGGAAACTTAACATAATTTGTCAACTAATTTAATACTAAACCAACTTTCTTAAAATCAGTGTTTTGTTAAACTAACTCTTATAAATATGGACGGAAGGAGTATAAGAGAAAAACTACTTTTAAAATTTATTGAAAAACTAATATATCTAGTATATTAATGATTATATACATTAGATTTTCAATGAATATAAAAAATAATTTTTCTTTTATATTTATGATTGGAAGATGTACTATTTAGACTATGGAGACTCTTTACCATAATTTTTCACAAAGCTCTTGTATATAGATCGAGATCATCATGACTTAATCCGTAAAGATGACGAGGGTTTGTATGTTTTTAATTACTTCGTAATAACATTGTTGAATGTTGTGGTTATAATTTTAAATAAATTTTAATTACTTACTAGTCTATTTTTGTAAAAATAAAATAAAATTTACTACTAGTCTATTGTAGACCCCTTAAGATATATGGTGGTCCATTATAGAAATCACCTATATTATTAATAGAGTTAATAGGCTTTTACCCCCTGCAAATGAGGCGAGTTTTGCATTACCCCCCTATAATATTTTTTTTAAGATTACCCTCCTGCAAAATTATTTTTTTTTATTTATCCCCTTGGATGCACTTTTTAAATCGGTTATTTTGTTCAACCGATTTAAAAAGTGTTGTTTTTTAAATCGGTTATTCTGTTTTTTTGCTTGCCACGTCAGCAAAAGGGGGGTAAATCAAAAAATTAAATTTTGTAGGGGGGTAATCTAAAAAAAATATATTATAGGGGGGTAACGCAAAAGTCGCCTACTTTGCAGGGGATAAAAACCTATTAACCCTTATTAATATGAAAAATCAGACGGTATTCAATGACTATATGTAACCCTTCATATATGAGATTTGAAGAGTGTTACCAACAATCTCTCTTAAACACTTTCTCTAACACATACTTTAATTGAGTGAAATTTATGAATCTTATCATTTTATGTTAGACCTATTCATATTAATTTCAGTCAATTAAAGAATGGATGTTAAAAAAATGTTCGAAAGAAGAGTTGTTAACACTTCTCATGATAGTTATAGTCAAAATATAATAATGTATTATTGTTATTGGTGTGATCTAATTAGTAAAAAGTGTAGATGTGTTGCATTAGAAAATGTAAATAAATAATATGCACACATAAGACCTATGAGAAAGTCCACAAAGACTAAGACACACCCAATAAATAAAAAGAGATAGAAGAAGAAAGAATTAAATAATATATAATTTTAAAATATTTAAATGATATATATATTTTGTCATTTTGTGTACATATTTAAATATGCAGTAATTTTTATTTGGAGTTGTGACCATCTAAATATTGTTGGAGACTTGGTTAAAAAATTACCATTAATTAATTGTGATCAATGTTTTAAAATTGTGTAATTTTATTTATAAAAAAATATTCTTCAAAATGAAATATTTTTTGCACAAACTTCAACTATAAAAGTTCCTGTAGTTTGTCAATCCATTATCATAATTTCTAATTCATGTTTGAACCATGTCAACTTATTGCCCTAAAGAGTTCTTCAAGATAGTGCAAAAGCATGAACTGCAATATGGAGAGCTTGTAAGCAATTTGTCAATCCTCTTTCCTTTTGTATTGATTCCTTTCAATTTTTTTCACAAATAACAATCCAACTATTCTTGTTCAAAAATGATTATTATTTGTTGCAGAGGCTTCCCAAGACATTTGTGGAGAATCATTGGAAAGGAATATAAATCCAGTAGTCCTTAAACACTACAAGGAAAAAGGCATCTAGCTGCGGTTAAACAGCGGCGGTTGGTTTATAAGCGCTGCCGCTTCCACATGTACTGGCGGTTTTGCCGGCGGTTTAAACCACCCCTGTTTGCTTTCAAGAGTGCGCGTGATAAATTATAATAACAATTGCTTTCCGTCGTTTATTTTCAAGTTCCCCCTCTTTCACTACAAACTAATGCAGCTCTGGTTCTGATATCCATCCGCCTTTCTTCGACGTCGACATCCGCCCTAGTTCCTCTTGTAGCTGTGATTGCTCTCTCTCCAGGTTCCTATCTCTTCCTCCCTCCCTCCCTTTCTCTCGCTGTATCTCTCTATCTCTGATTACTCTCTTGTTAATTTGTTGTTAACTTGATTATGATGATTTTTGAGTAGTGTTTGATCTGATTCTTCACTGGTTTTGATAATTTGTTAATTTCTTGGAGTCTTCTGCAATTTGATTTTAGGGTTTTTTAGTTTAGTAGTTTAATTTGTTGGATTCTTCTACAGTTTGATTTTTAGGGTTTTGATAGTTTGTTAATTCTCTTTGATTTCATATCTTTTTTGAATTAAAGCCTCAAATGAAATATTAAACCTTTCAAAACCTTCCCAAACTCTATCACTAAGAATCTGGATTTTTGTTACATACAAAATTATTAGTTTGATTTGTTTGTGGATTGTTTATCCTTTATTGTTAACTTTTAGATCCTTGTGGATAGTGTTTTAATTTGGGTGGCTATGTTTGACTGCATTTGTAACATTAGCTGGTATGTGACTTGCCGAGTTGAACCGATATGTCATGAAATGTCTATAATATGCTTATTAGAAATATTGATAGCTTTGAAATTTGTTATGCATGTATAATTAGATTGAATTCTAAATGTATGTTGTTGTCAATGCTTGAAATTGTTTTATATATATGGTTAAATAATCTGATAAATTTTTAAGACTTAAGATCAGAAGAAACATCAAAATTTAGTTACTCAATGTTCCTCAATAGTGCTACAATTACTACTTAACTTAACATGTCATTGAATGAAAAAAGCTAATAAAAACTAGATATCTTTAGGTATGCATTCTTTTAAAGCTAGACTAAAAACTTATACGATAGCTTTGCATTCATGTTTTATAGAAACTCTGATTGTCACAACAAAAACAAGACAAACCTGTAGTTTGATGAGAGATTTCTTGAAGAAACATAGTATACTATAAAGGGCTCATTCTCTCATTGCTCACATTATGTCGAAAATATATATGCTAGCAATTATCCAAAAGCTTTTCAATGAAGATAATTCAACAATAATAAACTTCATTTTCCTTTCTTGATTAAATTGTCAAAGAGTTCACTAACTTCCCCATATATGGACATAGAGTGTCCTGATCAATTCCACCAAATTTGGCCTTTCATCATAGATTCTCATCAGGCTTTAACATCATCCCTATCGGTCCCATATATAGTTCCTCAGTCATCATGCACACAATTCATGAAAATAATAATGAACAATATCTCCTTTTTCTATATATTTTGAATGTCCACTTTCGAAAATGTTACTCATTTGAAAATACTCTTCCGAATAAAATATATCATCCGAAAGTACACTTACGAAAACATGTGTGGTTTTTTAAGAATATGCGAGTGTAAAAAATTGCTCCCTTCGATCACTCAGATTAGGAGAGTCCATTCACCTAATAAGACTCTTTGCCAAACACATCTTATTCTGATTTTGATTACAATTAGGCAGCATATGAAATTTTATAATGTGGAGTTTATGCTAAACAGTGCTCTGATTATGACTTGAGAGGCCTGCAAATTAAGTACGATAAGCTCACATTTAGACAACGAATTAAGCTATAATTGAGACTTGAAAATACAAACTACAAGCATGTAAATAAAAACCTACAAATCATTTGTATTGATTATGACTTGATACAGGATAGGGGTGCTCTGAACATTTTTTATTTTTTTTTTGCATATTTTCCATCCAATAACAGCATTCCCGGTTTTTTAGGAGAGATGCTTAGTGCTACTCTCAACATTGTGGGTTTCAGCTGGATAACTTCACCTGATGCAACTGAATTCGAATCAATTGTTCTTGACTGGCATACCAAGGCACTCCTCCTGCCTCAGTATTTCCTTTCTAATGGTAAGGTCTTGGATGATTATTTCTATGAGTTTTATGAGGTTCTTCCTTGATATTTCATTAGACTGCACCTTGAATGAATTTCAATTATAAAACTTTGAAGTTTGGAGTTAACCCCCAAAGACATGGAATATTCTCATATAGAATATTCTCAACAAGTGAAGTTGTGCTAGTTGTATTGTTGGCTGCCCGTGACAATATCATGCGGACTGTTGGAAGGAGTGCCCTTCCCAAGCTTGTGATTTATGCATCTGACCAAATTGAAGACAATGATTGATGACCCACCCCAAGACTTGTTGTTAATGGTTAGTTGTTCATAAACTCTTTTCTTACTGGATGGAGAAAGGCACATTTGAGCTATTGCCTGACTGAATTTGTAGAAACAAGTTTGAATTGCTTGCAACTTGTAATGATTTTTTAATTTGTTCATTGTGTTGTATATCATTTCCAGGTGTGTATGATGCCTTACAAAAGAAATAATTGAAAACGCTTCTATTTTGTGTATGCGAAGCGGTGGATGGAGCGATGATTGAAGAATATGCATGTAAGCTTTGACATATCTGATTTCAATGTAATCACCAGAATATGATGGAATTGGGAATCCGTAGTTGAATGAATACACACATAGGTTATTGCTTTATGGATGACTTCTATATATGCTTTTTGCTTTATGGATGAATGCTATATATCACATAGGTTAATTTGAGACAATTATGGAAGATTCATTAACATTTCTAGTTTTCTCTTGTAGTTTCCTTTAGCTATTCGAATTCTGAGAAGCAAGAGGTGTCTATGAATATCAACCGCACTGGAAGCAAAAAGCAGGGAGGATCCTTCAAGTGTAACTCGACTACTGATATTACTCCTCAGCAGATGAGGTTATTGTCAAAAAATAAGATATAATTCTAAAATGGAATTACTATTTGTTTATGTCCTTGCATATACAAAATTACTATATTCCAAGTTATGTATGTTAAAGTTAAGCCAATAATGGAATTTTGTTTTCAGGTTATAGCTAGCCATATCATATGGCATCATAACATTATTATGGAATTATAAGTTATGCATTTGTCTCGCAGCTGCATATGTTTGAGATTTTCAGTCATAATATCTTAGTACCTCAAAATATGAAGAACATGTACAATGTTTACTATGACTATTTTCATCTAAACAGCTCCACTTTTATCACCACAAAACTATTTGATATATTCATTGACTTAGCTGCTTATCAACTTTATTGCCATGATTCTTGCTTTGGTTGTTAGAATTTGCCAGATCTTTCAAATGTGTAGAGGGGAAGTTGGATAAATCTTTTATTTCTTATTTCCTTATGATGTCTAAAATATTAAGATAGATTGTTTGGTCTGGCTTCTGAAAAGTATTTGAGCTCCTTACAAGTATAAGGGGAGATATATTAGGTTTTAGAGATATTCTGTTGTGATTGGCTCGGTATTAGTTGATGCAAATTTATGTGATGTGTCTTTTGATATTTTCCTCTATATTAACTATACTTTTTCAATTGGCTGTTGCCTGTTGGTAATTTTTCCCCTGCAAGATTGTTCATTATCTTCATTCAAAAAGAATATTCATTTGTATATACTTCCGATATTTTTCCCCGCTTTATTTTTGGACATGTCATTTTTTCAGATTTGATCAGGCCACAAAAGAAAGAATGATCGAGTTCATTTTGGGTTATGCTCTGGAATTCTCCAATTATGGGAATGTTTGATGTCTTTATTTTAAATCTTCTATTTTCTCTTTATATAATTCCAATTGTGGCACAATAGCGATATATATATATATATATATATATATATATATATATAGATTGAATTTCTCGTTTTTAGTTTCAGATTTAACAGTGTTGTTATGTGCAAAGCCAACATTGTAAGACAATAACTTACTTTTGGACATTGATTTCTCTGGAAGCTAATGATTCTCTCCTTGCTCACAAAGACTATCTTGTAAAACCAAGTCTTGTTGTTCAGCACTAGAGTTGAGGAGGACAAGAATTTCCATGTTTTAAATTCTGTAATAGCTGGCCGCTATCTAAGAAGTAAGAATTTCCAAAATTGAGTTTTATGATTGGTTAATCTAGTGTGAAAGGACAATGATCTATGATCCTTTGTGAATCTTCCATATCATAGATCATATAATAATTGTGTTCCTAATTGTGTCACTTTAAATGGTAGATCATATCATAATCACCATTTCTAAAAAACTAACAATGTTATGTTGCTAGCTAATATCACACTGAAAACAATAGCTAGTCATACTTGTCATTGGATCACATCATTTAGTGTTCATCATTTACTTGTTTGCAATAAGTGTTTATATGACTAGTAACTACTAGTGCAATATTTGATTGAAGTTATAGTGTTTAAGAAGAAAAAAAAAAGTTTAGCTAAAGTCATATATTTATATATTCAAATATTTATGCAGGTTTAGCTGGAAGTTCATTGGCCAAGGAAGATTTTTCCAGCACTCTTTGCTCATGATCTACACATGAATTATTTGATCAAAGCCTTGATGAGATCAATCTTCTCAAGGATGTCAATAAGCATGATCCTGGAGACAAGTATTCCATTTTGCAATTATATGATTATTTCCAATCAATTGCATTTTACTTCCAATCAATTGTAGTTCAACATTTGATAGTCATTCCTAGTAAATTTTAACATTAACTTGAGGTTAATATACAACAAGCTGCTGCAATGCCAAGAGCCAGAGGAGGGGCTCTTATTAAAATGAAATTGGTTTGCAATCAATTGGTTCCTCTTTTTTTATTTTTTATTTCTGCAATGGATGGATTGTTCTTGTGCTAGTTTTTTGTGTAATTAATACAACTTCTTCCATATATTTATATACAAGGTGAGTTAATGATTCTATATACTTAGTTTTGTCTATCTTTCTATTCTGTTTGGTTTGATGTATTCACCAAACCGTATTATGGGCTATAAACTTATTATGAGGGAAACTAACAAAAAAATATGTTTAAAAATATTGTGAGAAACAAAAAAAAAAAAAAATTGTGGAAAAAAAATGTTTTTTTTTTTATAAAAAAAGCTAATAGCGGCGGTTCCATCCGACGCTAAACGTTCAGAAAAAATGTGAAAAAAATCTACAAATAGCGGCAGTTGTGAACCGCCGCAAAAAGCAACAGAACCGACGCTAACGACCTAGCGGCGGTTATTCCGACGGTTCACTCGAACTGCCACTGATTGACCTAGCGACGCCGCATATAGCGACGCTTGCCAACCGCCGCACATTGCATTTAGCGGCGGTTTGAACCGCCGCTAAATGCTGCTTCGAACCGCCGCCGCTGGCCTGTTTCAGCGTAGTGAAACTCCCAAATAATGGTGCTCGACAAGAAATATATTGAGAGAAGCCTGACGATAATATTTAGCTTTGAAAGAATTGGGAAAAAATTGCAAACTTTCTTAAACTCGGACATGTTGTAGTTTTTAATTATATAGGACGATCAGTTTTTGATTTTAAGATATTTGGTCTCAATATTTTGCTACTAGTTCAATTGGTAGTGAGAATAAATTGAACATGTATATATTTTCAGGATACATTTTCGATTCCTACGAAAGATAAAAACTTCATTAGTGACTAATGAGTGAGGTGAAGATCGTGAGGTGACAGTATCGAGACCATCTAAGATGGTGGGGTCTGAGCTGTTACAACTCGCATACCATTAGGCTACAGGCATCTTCTGGACTATAGGTGATATATATTCTATAATTTGCCTTGCGTGTTTGCCACGTTAGCATATGTTAGTGAAATTTAACTGCAGAGACAAATTTTTTTATAAGGATTATTATTCGATAAACAATTTTAGTGAGACAAAAAACCAAATTTAAAATATTTATAAAGTCTAAAAACATATTTAACTATAGATTTAAACCCAGATAAAATATCTAATATATCAATATCAATATTTTAAGTAGAATTATGTCTTAATAAATATATACCTAGTAGCTTTTGACAAAAAGACCCTTTTCTCTCTGTTCAATTGTGAGTACAGTGCATGACTCTTGAAGTAATTTTCTCACCCCAGCCATATATATATAGACTTGCAAAAAAAGTTCTTTCTTATATCACCCACACAAATAACAACCAACCCACTTCTCAACTTAATTTCTCTCAAACACACTAAAACTCTTTCTTCAACCTTCATACTTCTTCTCTCAAATCATCATGTCATTTACAAAACGCCCCGAATTTAGGATAGTAATATTGCAAGATCAGAAAACAGTTGTAAGAATATTAACCTAATGTTTCATTTATATATATATGTTTGTTTAAAAAATGTTAATATCTTTCTTAATTTTTTGTTGCAGAGGATTCCAAAGCAATATGGGGATACATATTGGAAAGGAACACCAAACCCAATAATCCTTAGACTCCCAAATGATTTTGAAGAAGAAATATTTTGGGAGGAGAGTAATGGTGAAATTTTGTTTCAAAAAAATTGGAAAAAAATTGCAAAGCATCTTAATCATGGATATCTCTTAACTTTTAAATACATAGGTGGATCACATTTTAAGGTCAAGATATTTGGTCCCAAAGGTTTAGAACTACTTAACTATCCAAGTATAGAATCTGTAAATGAAGATTTTGTTGAAGCTACAAAAAAGGGTAAAGATATTATTGAAGTGACTGATGAGAGTGAAGATGATGAAATACCAATGCAAGCTCAAAGGACAAGAAATGGCAAGAGAAAGGGTAAAGATATTAGTATTAGATAAGTATTATTATCTAACAGTTAGTCTCATGTTTTATATGTTTTTAATTTTATAATTAATTCAATTTATTGTTTCACATGTCCTTTTTCTCTTTATTTTTTTTTTTTTGTTTTTGCTAGATTAAGGATTTTTTGTTACATTTTTTTCCCTATGAAATCACTTAATATAGAAATATAATTATTTTTGTTAGATTAAGTATTTTTAATGTCAATATTACTTTTTCATTTGGTACTTCTTTTAATACGTAACAATTGAACTATAAAGCTGGAATATGTAACACTTTTTTCAAGGAGTAAATCTGTAGCATGTTATTGATGAAAATAATTTATTTTTTTGGGTATGATTTTTTTTTTGGTGAACTTTGCAGGTAGGAACATAGGAAGTAGGGTGAAGAAGGCTAAAAAGTACCCAACAAATGAAGCTGTTAATGATGAAAATCCCTATTTTGAAGTTGTAATGACAAAATCTTATGTCCATGGCAATTTCATGGTAAGTTTGCTATAAAAAAAATATACTAATTAATCTTGGATTAATTAATTTCTCTAATAAATTACCATGATTTGAAACAGTGGATACCAAAGAAGTTTTCAAGCAAACACTTGAACAATTTTAGTGGCATTTCAACCCTACGGGTTGATAAGGACTTCACTATGAAAGTGAATATAAGTTTTAATGATAAAAATAAAAAATCTATGATTGGTGGTGGTTGGAAGCGCTTTAGCAAAAAATCTAATTTGCAAGTTGATGATGATTGCAAGTTCGTGATGACTCGAGACCGACCACCTTCATTCGATGTTTTTATCAATCGAGCTAAAAAAGGATCAAACCCTACGAATTTGCGAGGTTTTTCTTTCTTTATTATTTTCATTTTTGTAATAATTTTTTTTTAATTCTTATATGATTAACATCTATATTGCTCAAATTTTTTGATCCAATTGGCATCCATACAAAAAAGGGATCTCTTGTGATGATAATATTGCAAAGAGGAGAGACATTGGAGAAACATCTAGGAGCCGTCCAAGAGTGCATTTTGTTGAGGGTATTTTTCTAACTTCTGTACAGTTTTTAGATTTTAATATTGTGAAAGATTCTTAAATATTTGTAAATTTTTTAAATAGTTCTTTGAATTAGTAGAGTTTTTAATTAGGTATCTAAACTAATCTATAATTTATGAGTTTTTGAACTAAAAAGTTTTTAGTTGTATCGTTAATATTTACTTCTAAATACATATATTGTGAATTTTTTAGGGTATACACAAATACATGTGAAATTGAAATAACTTTACTTATGCTGTTGAATATTTAAATAGTTTGTGATTGGGCCTTTATTTAAGAGTTCAAGGATTCGGTTATATTTTTTTATTTATTTTGGAACCTAGCTACATATTATTGATATGTTTAGAGACATATTAATTAGAATTTTATAAATTCAAAATCTATTTAAAATTTCTAAAAAAATTGTGACTACATTTTTATTAAAAAATTATTAATTATCATTTTGTGTTTATGCAGATTCAGAGGGTGGTAATATGATGAAACATTTCACATTCGAGATTTTGGTGAAAAATTATGAATACCCTGTACGGTTAATTACATAAACTATGGTTACCAACTTACTAGTTACTTTTGGTCCAAAAAAAAAAACTTATTACTAATTAATTAGACATATATAAATAATAATTTTGTTTGTATTTGCAGAATTTACCAAAGGAGTTTTTAAATATAGGATGTGATGACATTTATGTGGAGTTGAAAATGGGGAGAAAATCGTGGTTTGTAAAGGTGAAGTATTTTCATTCAATTAAAGTCATTAGATTTGGTGAAGGTTGGAGACCATTTATTCAAGAATGCAATGTGGAGATTGGAGATACTTGTCTCTTTGAGTTAATTGATGAGAAAAAATTTGTGTTTAATGTTTTAGTTGAAAGAAACAACCATTGAGTTGTTCACTTGTTTGATATGTGTTGTTCTTTTAAGGTAGTACTAACTAGATGTTTGGTTGAAACATTTCTTTGTTTTGCTTTTTTAAGTCCTAGATGTTTAAATAGTACATTTTTATGCTTTGTATTATGGTATGCTTCGTATGATGTACTCTTCGGGAATTTTATTTTATTAAAGTTTATAATTAATGCTTTGTATGTTTATTTTATTAAGGTTTGGAATTCCTTCAAGACAAGGTACAAAATATTTTATTCCTTCAAGATTTATGTATTTTTGGCTATTAGTATTTCATATAAAAAATTTGGTTGCTTTTAGTCATGCTAAAAATATACATCTTTTTGTGATTTTAAGTTGAAATTGGTCTTTGTAAACAAAAAAAGTTGAAATTGGTCTTTGTGTAATTTGTGGAAAATTTTAAGATATATGGTTCGATTTTTATGAAAAGCGAAAACTCCACTTAAGAGAAGTAGAGTAGATCGTGAGGTAGCAGTATCGGAATCGCCGAAGGCCCGAGCTGTTCCAAAAAAAGTATGTTGTTAAAATTATATATCTTGATCCTTTTAATTTTTTGGATTACAACCATATTGGTACGAAGTTTACACCACCGCTAGCGATGATTAATTTTCATCGCGAAACCTTTGGGGCACACAAGGTGGGTTCTCCCCTTCAACCAATTTTTCTCCATACGAATTAGTCAGAAATCGAACTCCTGACGACATAATTAAGGGAACCAAATTTCTTACCATTTGGACAAATTCATTGTTGATCTTTTAAATTTTTAAAAG
This sequence comes from Trifolium repens, assembly GCA_030408175.1. Classification (NCBI taxonomy): domain Eukaryota; kingdom Viridiplantae; phylum Streptophyta; class Magnoliopsida; order Fabales; family Fabaceae; genus Trifolium; species Trifolium repens. Next base: position 10,988,711 of record CP125837.1, read on the forward strand.
ACTAAAATAAAAAGAAAAACTCAAAGACCAAAGTAAGACCTAATATTAATTTAAGAGACTATGTTAAGTTTTTGTAAAACTCATTTTTTAAACCGTAAAAGTGTGGAATATTCAGCATATACAGGATAGCGTGATCGTCCCATTTCTAAAGTACTTAGTTCTGTCCCTGTCGATCGGTCTCTTGGTCCTTCTGTTACACTATGCTTGGCTTAGGGAAGAAATTGTGAAGAGAGAAATAGGTGAGAGAGAGTATGAGAAGAGAGAAATATCTGAGAAATAGAGTAGATTTGAATTATTGTTTGGTATAAGAGAAAGTGAAGAGAAATAGAAGAGAGAAGTGTGTTTAATTTTAAAAAGACAAAAATTTCCTTGTATTAAAAATTGATTTATTTTTTATTTGAATATTATTAAGTTGAAAGAAAAGGACAAAATTGGAAACAATGTAATTATGGACATTCTCTCCTCTTTCTTCTCTATTATGGAGAGATCAAAAACGGACGTGGGCCCCATGATCTTTCTTTCTCTCTTCTTATTTTCTTTGCACTACCAAGCAAGAGAAATTGATAGTTTCAATGCAACTTCTCTCTTTGGCCTCTCTCTCGTTTCTTTTTCTGCTGTTCCAAGCACAGCCTTAGGGTGTGTTTGGTTGTGAAAAGAAAGTGAGATGTGAGAAATAGGTGAGAGAGAGTAAGGGAAGAGAGAAAAATGAGAGAAATATAGTAGATTTTATGTGTTGTTTGGTATAAGAGGAAGAGAAGAGAAATAGAGAAGAGAGAAGTGTTAGTTACTTTTAAAAGTACAAATAAACCCCTAACAATTGATTAAAAAAAAGAATATAGTAGGTAACATAACAAGGGTATAATGGACAATTTAAAATAAAAAGTTGGTCCCATTGCTTTTCTTCTCACACCAGGAGAGAAATAGAAATGACGTGGGGCCCACTCATTTTGTCTCTCTCTCTCCTCTCTTTTTTTGCTTTGCCAAACAAGAGAAATACCCCATTTCTCTTCTAACTCTCTCTTCTCTAACTCTCTCTTCTCAAATTGTCTCATACCAAACAAGCCATTAGAGTAGAGACCTTTTTCCAAGTTTGGTGGAATACGGTATATAGTGGATCCTGCTTGCCTTAATTGTTTGGGTTCGCTTTGATGTTTGTTTCCTCCTCTCTTTTTTGTCCACCATAACCTCTTCAGCTCTCAGAGTGTATGTTTCCATCCTCTGAAAATCCATTTCCCTCTTGGAGTGTTCCGCAAATTTTTCTATACCTTCAATCTCCATAATGTAATGGTTTTGTTTGGTAAAAATGGCGGTTAGTTGATAAGTTAGCTTATACTCCATCTGTCTCAAATCTTTAGTTTTTTTAACTTTTTAGATTTGTCCCAAAATTTTGGTCATTTTATAAAATCAAAACACAATTAATGATAATTTACAATTTATACCCTTACAAAAATTAAAGCAACCATTAAATGAATTTTCTTTATCTTAATAAAGTAAAGGTAAAAATGACTTAACTTATAGATCTTTGTTATTTTGTAATCCACGTGCAAAACTCTAAAAAGACCAAAATTTGAGGACGGAGGAAGTAGCTTATAGCTGATGAATGATAGCTTATAACTGATGGCTGATGATTGATAAACTAATCGAAGTGTTTGGTAAAACTACCTATTCAACTGTCTGATAAATGTAAAATGACATAAAATGATATCTTTAATTCAATAAAACTTACTTAATTGAGCATTCACCCTAGAAGCAACCCAAACAAATAGGGCAAGTATTTTTACCGTGCCACATGGCTGATATTGATTTGGCCACGTGGCACTCCGTTAACTTATTCCTTTTTTTTAACGGGCCACGTGGCACTCCGTTAACTTATTCCTTTTTTTTAACGTTTGTGTAACAGAGGGACTAAAAACAAACTGCTATCAAACTTTTTTTTTTTTTTTGAACGGCTAAATTTTATTAAAAGACTACTCCTCCACAAGAAGTGAAAGGAGTAGTCGTGGAAAAAAAGTACAATAAAAGGTAACGTGATATAACACAATTACCGACACCTAATCAATACCCCAATCCTCCCATACACCAAGAATGATCCGCTAAACCCACCAGAGAAACCCCAACCCGACCCTAGGAGACACCACTAGGTACTAACTTCCGAACTCGAATTAAAATTACTCGGCCCATCAGACCCATAAGATAGCCCCGAAAGTCCAAAGATGAGGAACTCCGGTAGTCAGATAATCGACAGTCAACGCCTAGTGCAGTCGAGTTCGACCCGATACCAGAGACCTGCAAGTCTCAACAGACTTGAACACCCCTCAGCGACTCGAAGAGTCCTGCAAATCTCAACAGATTTGATAAATGGTCAGAGACTCTTGTATCAGGAGAACCCACTGACACGCCGCAATAACCATCTACCACCTCTCCATCACCTAAACGTCCCGGAAGTACGATTAAACGACAAACTCCGTCAACACGGAGTGTCTACATACTCCACCCTTTCGGGCATGCCAGGACATAAACTCCAGACCAACACCAAAAACTAACACCACCATCACCAAGACCTTTGCCGGAGCAACACACCATCACCAAGACCTTCGCCGGCAGAACCCAGGCAGAAGCACAGCACCGCATCGCCGCCAAAGAACCACCTTAAAGCCAACATCACACACCACCACCACATCACCAACTCAGCACCCTACCATCACCACCTGCTCCGACGAGCCACCCATCACGACCTCACCACCAGAAACCGTGCCAAACCACCACACCCACAACCAACCACCAAAACCGAGCTACCACGTTACCAATCCGAACACCACAGCTGAACACCCCCTGCATACAACCACAACGAACGGCAAGCCAGATCCGCCGCCGGAGGCTAACCCACCACGAAACACCCAAACCAGAAAAACCACCCAAGAGAGGAAGAGCTTCCACCTCCACCATGAAACACCAAAACCAGAACAGCAGCGCTGCACCGAACGCCGGTCGCCGTCGCAAAGAACCAAAAACGACAACAGGAGATCTGTCGCAGAACCAGATCTAACACCAAAACGACCCCGGCGGCCAGAAAGAGGTGATGCGGAGGACAAAGAACCTCGTCGCACCACCACCAACCGGTTCTACATGGTTGCAGAAGAAACTTGGATTTGACGGGAAAGGAGCTGCGCGTGGGCTTGTTAGTGAGAAGGCAGAGCTTATATTTTTAGAGAGAGAGTCTTTTTCCAAACTGCTATCAAACTACAAGGATCAAAAGCTAACAAAAAAAGTAAAGAGATTAATATCAAAAGTTTGTGTAACTACAAGGACCGATCACATATTTAAGCCTTATTAAATTAATTCAAAATAAAAAATCACTTCATGAAAATTATTTTAAAATTTATTTTCATTTTTTTTAAGCAAACAAAAATATATTAAATAAAAAGGAAGTACAAAGAAAGACCGGGGGACAAGAACCAAACCCAGCAATCACACAAAAATCGTATATACAACCCGAAAAGGGTAAAGCAAATCCAACCGGACCAAATCCAGTGAAAGATCCAAATGTGAAGCAATCAAAGACACATCAAACACAATCCAGCAAATCCAATGCGGGACTCGAAACTAAATTGCAAAAAAGAGATGTGTAAACGATTCAACCATTACAAGTAAAGACAGACTAAAAAAATTAATCTATCTCTTAGATAACGGTGAATGAGTCCGACCGTCAATATCGAAACAGAGACAACAACCGACAACTCGCTACAGCAGCAACGAGTACAAGACCATTTCTAGCCAGAGTTGTCAGCCTTCCCAACTTCCCAAGCACCGCAGATGCAAAATTGAAAGATTTGATCCCTGCAAGAATTTGTTTTATTTTCATTTAGCATATGCAAACCCTAGAATCTTACATAGAAGGAAAACATAGTAGAGCACAACACTATTTTGAAATATAGGAATGAAATTTTCACCCCTCAACTTAGGGTGGATACTAAAACAAGTCATATTTTTGTCTTCAATCACCGGTAGAAAGTACACATTTTAAATCAGTTATAGGAAAGTTCATTTAAAAACAAAATATTGTGCTCACTTCTCAAATTGTGACCACTTCTCAAATTGTAAATCGGCCAAAACGCTTAAAATCGGTTTATCCGGTTTAATAAAAGTTTTTAAATTGGATCGAAACATCACTTAAAAACAAAAAAGTTACTAAATTGGCCATAATTAAATCGAACCTAAAAGCGATTTAAAAAGTTGTTTTCAACCAATTTAAAAAAGTGTTTTTTGTACCAGTGAATCCACTTGTTAATTTTATTCTAGATTTTCCCTTTGCATATTATGAAGGGATAAAAAAATGTAATGAAACGTCAAATGGTTAATTAAATGAGTTAAAGAATCAAACACAATAGATGCATCTAAAAAAACATTAATTAATAGTTATGATTTTAAGAATGGTCTCTTGTTAACAAAGAATGGGTTTCTTTCGCACTATAAAGTGATCAAACAATTTCTATTTCTAGATTCATAAAAGAAAAATATGGCTAAAGTTTATATATTCATTTTTGCTATGATTTTCTTTTTTTCCCAATTAATTTCTATGACAAACTGTATTGGTGGTAAGTAATTTTTATCAACAATTTTAAATTTGGTGGACAGTGGTAACCCTAGATTTAGTTGTGTAGCGGTATCTCTATACAAAATTTAATATTGTGTCATATTCTTATACTAATTTATAGGGTTAAATAAATTTTTGGTCCAAATATCTTAAATTGTTTTTAATCTCTATAAAACTTTCAACAAGTATTGATCCCCAATCAAATATTTTCCGTCACGATTTATGCACCCTGCATTAAGTCTATTCATGCATATTATTCAAAATTTTAAATTTTTTCCCCAATCATGTTTACCCCATTATAGATACCTCTCAACACAATTTTTTATTTTACAAAAGATCAATGAAATATGAATTTTTTAGTTTTTGGCATTTTTTTTAATGACCAAATATATTATATATAAATAATTAAAAACGGACACAGTACAAGAACTTTTAAGTTTTTGGCATTTTAAAATTCATATTTAATTTATCGCATGTTATAAAATTTTAAATTTTTATAGAAGAAATTATTATAATATTACAAATAAAGAAAATCAAAACTCATTCAAAAATATGAAAATATAAATAAATAGATTTAACAATAAGGACAAAAAATTATCACAGAAAATAACAAGGAAACCAAATTTTTAGTTTTTTATAAAAATTAAAAATTTATTTAGGCTGGTGATACAGGTATCCAATAAAAACCAAAATACCTAAGAATTTAAATTTAGATTTTATCTTTATACTATTCAAAATTGTTTCATACATTTTTTGATACGTTTCCTTAATTCTTATTTGATATCACAGAACCACTGCCTAGCTGCAAACAGGACAAGGATTGTCCAAGAGATCTCTGTTGGCTTCCTGATGTTCCGAGATGCATTCATGAAATGTGTGGATGTGCCGGGCGAGACGATAAATTTGACTAAAAATATAGTATTATGTTATTTCTACCCATATAATAACATTGGTGCCTCTTTATAAAAAAATATAATGTTGGTGCCTTTATAATTTATTTCTCAGTTACTTTTTTATTTTCTCTTTCTGATCTTTAAATTTCATTGTTGTATGCAAAATCCATTATAAATAATAATGATAATAAGTATAACTATATGTATGTTTTCAACATTTTCAATAAACGTTTTCTCACTTTAATGTATTATTATTGTTTTGTTCCATTTTTTATTTTTATTTATTTTTTCACAAATTGTTATTATTATTTTAATTTTGCTTAAATGCAGTTTTACCCGCTATTTTGATGGAATATGTGTTTTACCTCCAGACGATTTTAAAATCCAGAAATATTACTCTCCTATTTTATAATTCTTTGAATTTTTTGTCCCCCTATAATATTTGCTTATGTCGTGATGTTGATGTGTTATATTATTATCCACCTTATTAATTATTTATTATTAAATATCAAAATGAAAAGGGAAAAAATCAGAAAAAAAAACATCAAAATAGCATAAAAATATATGTAAAAATTGGTCACGACGAGCTCCTTGGATAATTTCTATTGTCCTTAACTTGGCCCCGTATGCTTGATCATGTGACAACTTCATGCCCCATTTCTAATCACCAAGGCATTCAATCCCTTTACTTTCATTTGAGGACTCTATTTTATTTTAAAGAACAAAATATTAATATAAGCTCTTAGATAGCACAAGGAGTACTAAGAAGAGAGTAAATGATTAAATGACTGCACATAGCAGTTGAGTAGTACAAAAGCAAATACAGCAACCAAACCCAAACCCACACCACTCTAAAGCAAACCTGACCTTGGCAGAAAAACAAGAAAAGTTAGGGACTTTTACAACTAATTTGTTAGTCATGCTATTATAATTAGCTTATTAAGAGTACTTCTTAAGAAAACAAACAAAAAAAATAAATTGTAAATTTTAGATTAAAAATGATAAAATTGAAACTTTACTTGGTTGCTACCAATTTCCAATCGGTAAATATTAAACTTTACAATGTCAAAAATCATGGAAGATACAAAAAAAAATGTCCTTATTTGAAAACTATGACTATTTAAAAGGGTAGGGTAAAAAAATGATTATATGCAACTAAAAGGAAACTAACGAATTATACAATCAAAAATTATTAATATCTCATTCATAAAATAAATAAGGTATTAGAGTTTTTTTACAAAAGCCATTTCCACGAGATCAGTTTAACTTTTTTCAAAAATCATGACTGGCTCAATTACTTTTTCTACAAAGACCAATTCATTATGGTGCTCGCCAAAGCATCCAAATAACCACGTACTAAGCAAGCAAGATCCCTTGATAGCCTTGCTTTCCCCTTCCTAAAGATAGCAAAAAAGCTATCAAAGTGAGAGGAAATAATACAAGGCAACATCATCGTCAAACCAAACCACCAATGACCATAGCCCAAACTCTTCTAGCACCCCAACGCATGACACACACGACTATAAATCCCCTTCTTGAATTATCCCTCTAATTGCCAAGTTTGATCTCAATGATAATCGACGAAGAAATGCTTGCCAAGAAAAAATTATTACTTTTAAAGGAGTCCAATTGTCCCAAATCTTGACTACAGTCCTCACAAAAGGAACTTCCAAATAAGAAGATGAAGATAAATTTTGAGATAAATACAAGTAGGTGGAGAACTTACCTATGGGAACGATGAATTTTTGAGAGAATTTTTGCATCATTATTAGACTTGGGCCTTGTTGGGTCTTGGACTTTTTTCAAAATGTGTGTTTTTGTTAAAAAAAAAGTATTAGTTGAAAAGTAAACGTATTTCTACAAAAAAAAAATTTAGAAGGACTAAAATGATAAGTATCGATTAACTTAATTTTCAACATATAATTTAGAACACTTGTTAACAAAATTTGCAACTAATTATATGAATTCACCCCTAATTTGTTTATATTATATAAGAGTTAATGCTATTTAGTACGGATACGAAATACCCGATGGACAAAGTGATATTATTTAAGAAAAATTTAAATTTGTCTTTTAACATAAAACATGGGATCATGGTAGTAGTTTTCTTGCGTTTCTTCGGTTCAAGATTCGTAACAAATAGCAATTTCCATTATATAGTTACATTTTCTACGTGAGTATAACATTTTTGACTTACTTCCAATGCATTTTGTATGTTTAATTAAAGATCAAAAGTTGTTTAGATAACGAAAGATTAAGAATTATGAATTTTCGATAGTTTGTTAAGTGAACCAAAGCAAGTCAAGTAAAAAAGTTAAAAAAAAAAACAATGTAAATTGATTCGTCTTCTCCATCTCAGCTGCGAGCTTCTCCCTCTCTGCAAAGTTTCTTCTCTCTCTCTCTCTTCGACGTTCTCCTCTCTGCGACAAAACCCTAAACACAATCGTCCCCATTCTTCGACGAAATCAGGTCTGCTACTACGTTGAACTCATTCATCTGATTCAAGGTTAGTTCATTGTTCCTTTTGATTCTGCTCTTCTCCTTATTCTTCAAAAGATTTTGATTCTAATTTCCCTTTTGCTTATGGTTATTTGAAAAACATGATTTGGGGTATAAATTGGGCTTATGTGATTTTTGTTTGTTTCAGCTCCAAACTATGTTGTGATTTTTGAGTTTCATGTATTTTACTTAACTATTTTTTTTAGTATTCTCACTATCTATGAGCATTCATCATCATTGTTCACAAGCTATTTGATAAAATGCTTGAATTGTCGCATTTAGAAGAAAAATGGTGTACTTGTTTGGAGTGATCTTTTAAAACCATGTATATGACTTATTTTTTCACTGATTTTTGATGTGGCTAACAAATTTATGGAAACTTAGAGTTGCTAATGTATTCACTAGTTGTTAATTAGTTTGTTCAATATAAAATTTTAATATGGTATTGAAGTCAATCGAACGGGTTATCCATCATTTATATCCACACATCAAAAAATTCACTTAGAAAGGAGAGAATGAATAAATATGTAAAGAGTGATTTGAACCCTCCAATTTTGTGTTAGTTTGTAGTTTTGATTTTTTTTTTTTCTGTTTGAGTTTGGCAACCATGATTTTCCAATTTATTTTGTATATTAGGGTTCTCCTATTAATGTGAGATGATAAATATATAGTAACAAAGTAATTAAACTCTTGTAAGTTCACTTTCTCTTCATTGTAATTTTCTGTAGTTTGGTTTGTTAATATTAACTCATAATTTTTCATGGTTAGATTTAAAAATAGTGGCAAAATCGGATGCTCTGATGCAGGAGGGGTGCAAGATGAACTATTATTTGTGAGCTATGCTTACATTGGGAGGTAATGTTTTCATATTTGATAACTATTTGAGTGGTTTGTTTATTCTATATTTGTTTCTTCTTAATTGTGTAGTTAATATTGCATCTTTTTTAAGCCTTATGATTTTTGCATCTATATTGTGTGGTTTAGCGCAAAGGGATTTTCTTGTTCTCGGAGTAGGTAGCGAGATCGAGTAGATTGGCGAACGAAGTTGAACTGGACCATGGTGATGCGTACGATTTCAATGATGAAGCATGATGGCTAAATGGACTTTCAAAGTGTCTTAGAAGGTTAACAAAAAGACATCAACGATAGCGTAAATAATCTCGCATATGGATATCCGACAACAATGGAGGTTAAAGAATGGTGATAGATCATGTGTTCAAGTGGTGTGGACTGGAAAAGCTCTTTTTAGGTTTTCGAAAGCTTCAAAAGCATTGTTGCAAACAGTACAAGGTTGTCTTCTACTTTAGTTTGTTGAGAAATTTACAAAGGCTTGAAGTTTGAACTTCTACTTAGTTTGTACTACTATAACATGCTCAATGTGATTGCTATCTCCAGTGGTGAAATACTTATCTAGGCACAAACACAAATTAATAGTGTTTAGGCACACACACAATCATATAAATAAATAAAATAAAAAAAGGATGATATGATGTGACTAAATTATTTTTCAATTATTTTTTGCAATTTATGTGAGTGTGCCTAAACAAATTTTATTTGGGTTTGTGCCCAAGCAAGAATACCTCATCTCCGGTGATAACTTGTACAGTAACATGTTTAAGGTTACTATTTATTAGCATGTACTTGTATATAGGAAACACTTTTGACTGTTTTCAGATGATAAAGTTAAAAGTGAATGATTTTTTTAAGTTTGAAAGAGTTTAAGTCAGGTAACCAAATATGTGGCCCAACTCCCACGTTATCTACCCACGACTCCCCCACATTTGTATTGGTAATAATTTAAAAAAAAAATTATTATTTGTTCACGAGTGTCATTACATTGGGACATACTTCTGACTATTTGCAAATGATATGGTAAAAACAAAGTTAAAGCCAAAGGTGAATAATTTTAAGATTGGGAGATTTTAAACCCGTTAACCAAATTTGTTTTCCAACTCTCCAATTATCTAAACATGACTCCCCACACCTGCATTGGTAATATTTTAAAGGAATTTTACTATTAGCTCACGACTGACATTGTACATGGGACACAATTATGTTTGTTTGCAGACGATAGAGTTAAAACAAAGTTGAGGGTGGATGATTTGGTTAAATTTAGAAGATTTTAAGTCAGTTAACCAAATATGTTCTTCAACTCCCCACTTATAGACACTTGACTCCCCATATCTATATTAGTAATAACTTCAAGAAAAATCACTATTTATTAAAGAGTGAAATTATATATGGGACACACTTTTTAATTTTTGCAGATGATAAAGTTAAAAAAAGTTAAAGGTGAATGATTTTTTTCAAATTTTAATGATTTTAAGAATTTAACCAAATTTGTTCGCCAACTCCACAATTATCTAAACGTGACTCCCCACACTTGTATCTTCACGAGTGACATTGTATGTTGTGGGGAGTCACATTCAGATAATTGTGGAGTTGACGAACAAATTTGGTTAATTGCTTAAAATCTTCAAAACTTGAAAAAATCATTCACCTTTAACTTTTTTTATCTTTATCATCTGCAAACAATTAGAAGTGTGTCCCATATATAATTTCACTATTTAATAAATAATGAGATTCCTTGAAATTATTACTAATATAGATGTGGGGAGTCAAGTGTCTATAACTGAGGAGTTTGAGAACATATTTGGTTAACTTACTTAAAATCTTTCAAATTTAACCAAATCATTCACCTTTAACTTTGTTTTAACTCTATCGTCTGTAAACAAACATAATTGTGTCCCATGTACAATGCCACTCGTGAGCTAATAGTAAAATTCCTTAAAACTATTACCAATACAGATGTTGGGAGTAAGGTTCAGATAATTGGGGAGTTGACAAACAGATTTGGTTAATTGGTTTAAAATCACCCAAACTTGAAAAAATCAATCACATTTAACTTTGTTTTAACTTTATCTTCTGTAAACAATCATAAATGTGTCACATATACAATTTCAATCTTTAATAAATAGTGAGATTTCTTAAAATTATTATTATTATAGATGTGGGAAGTCATGTGTCGATAACTAGGTAGTTGGAGAACATATTTGGTTAATTGATTTAAAATCTTCTAAATTTAACCAAATCATCCACCTTTAACTTTATCATCTGCAAACCAACATACTTGTATCTCATATACAATGCAACTTTCGAATAAATAGTAAGATTCCTTAAAACTATTAACAATACAGGTGTGAAGAGTCATGTTTAGATAACCAGAGAGTTGACAAACATATTTGGTTAATTGGTTTAAAATCTTACAAACTTGAAAACATCTCAATCATCTTTAATTTTGTTTTAACTTTATAATATGCAAACAATCAGAAGTGTGTCTTATATACAATAAAAAATTATTACAATTCATGATGACCCCATTAGATGCTATGAAGGTAAACTAATGGATCATTACACTAATAAAAAAAACAAAAGATGAATTATTTGTTATTCTCCTTGAGAAATAAACATAATTCATGATTTACTCTGTATACAATTTTTTTCTTGTGTTTAATGCCTAAGATAATTTAATATTATCCCACATATCACACACACACACAGATATGCAGAACAATACACCTTTCACTTCTATAGAAAACCTTAATTACTTGAATCAAAGGATGTCTAACGATCTTGCACCATTCCTTGCGAATCAGTGGCCCCACGCAACAAAAAATCCATCCTTGCCAACATGAAGATATTCAAAGCCGAATTTTTTCCCTCTCCTTTCGCATTGAAGCAAATTTACCATCTTTGGCAGCTGTCAAATAACTAAAAGTCATAAATCATTAAGAAATATTAACAATCTTTGTGGAAATATTAGGCTTTTTAAACTATAAGAATGATTGTCCACTGCGAAATAACTAAAAGTCCCCACTTTGTTGATTCAAGTATCAGGATTGCTAGACTCGAAAATTATCCATTGTCTTTTTCTTCAGCAATAGGATATGCTTCATAACAAACCAAGCATAAAAAATCCGAGCAAGAGAGATTCTAAATACGCATTTGTACCTATGAAAGAGCGAGAAAGATTAATGCAACGTAGAATATTTACAACAACAAACCAGTCTTTAACAACCAAAACTTAACACAACATAGCATAGCAATTAAAGAACACATATATGTCACATTAACTTCTTAATCACAAAACATTATATGTGCAAAACTGTTGAAACAGTGAACTAAAATAACAAAATAATTATAATAATCAAATAGCAACTGAAGCTTATGGGATTCATACATTCAACTACTAGTAAAAGTACCTTAAGATATTATATTATCCCCAATGTTGATAAAAAACCTGAAGGAAAAAAGTAATAAAATATCACCAATTGAGAAATTGCACAAAATGCAATAACACAAAGATTTCATACAAAATGCACAAGTGAGAAAGACTCAACAATACTTGAACGCAACAACACAAAAAACGTGAAAACACATTTTTTCATACTCATTACACCTTCTCAACACCAGCAAGGCCACCACAATTTTTGCTTTGGCAAAAGGGAGAAAATTCCAATAAAGAAAATGCACATGTCCAATTTGGCAAATTGCTTAATGCTTGATAGCGAGCACCCTGCAGACTTGTAAGGGACACATCATTTGTGATTCGCTCATGATGATGCTATTGTTCGTGATATTTATGATTTTCCATTGACATTATATTAAGGAAAATTTGGTCCATGGCATAGTTTCATGCTAAACATGTTATTATAACTTATACGCACAAAGTAAAGTAACTTACAAGGAAGCAAATATCATCATGAAGTCCATATAACAATCAACAACTACAAAATACTAGTAATAACAACCATTTCAAACCTTAGTTCAAACTATAGTAACAAAAAAAATTGAAATAAAAAGAAATGGCAGAGGTAAAACCCATTACCTATACAAAAATCCCAATTTAACACACTCTTGCTTATTATACTCAAAACCCTATTTTAAAAGGAGAATAACATTTATGAAGAATATGTCAAATAAGATCAAATTCTCAAACCTAGATTTGGAACCACAAGCAGCAACACTCGACATTAAATTAAATTTTATAAGAAATTAGAAAACACCAATACAAATTGCAAGAAATATACATGAAATTTCACAATGCATTACATAACATGGAAAGAAAAGGAAGTTTATAACCATTTTGTTTGCAAACAGCAAAGAGAAATCAATTTCATTAAATAAGAGGCATAAGAGATGCCTGTAACTGTCAGAGATTACAAAAAATCATAAAGCTCCTCTTTCAATACAATTTAATAATATTCAAAGTAATCAAGAGTTGCCCATCCCTTACACTAAAATCACAGCAGGCCAGCGCATTCTAATATGAAAAGGAAGTTTATAATACCTTGTTCAAGATGAATACCGCTGGAGAAGAACGTGGCCTCCGTCGCCACCGAAAAGGGTAAATAGATGAGTTGAATGAAGATAGATTCGAGACACAATTTAGGGTTGAATTGACAGAGAATTTAAAGTGTTTTGGATTGAAGGGATTTGAGGGAGATCTGCATTTTTAGATGTTGGATGAATGAGAGAGATAAAAAAAATTAAAAAGAAAATAAAAAATGTCACATGTGTAAGAGGTTTTTAAAAAATAAAAATTAAATGAAAAGGGATGTATAAATGAATAGTTGTGTAAAGTTGTATTATAGTTGTAAAGAAATTTGTATGAATAACATTTCTGTAACTTTTAAGGCATCTTGGATATTTTCTGAAGAATCAAAACCACATAGAGAAAGGTGAAGAATTAAAAGACCGATTTAGCGACCGCAAAGTGAGTTCCAAATGAGTTCCAACTTCCAATCCATCATATTCGTACCACCACATATTAAATGAATAAGACAACAAATGTACTCTTGAAACCAAATGAGGACAATTCTTGAATCAACTTTACAAAGCCATATCTAAATTTTTCCTTTTCAGTGAAATAAAACCACAAACCAATGCCAATCTTCTCACCATAATAAATTTTGGCTTTATTCACATCACACACACTCTTACCAAATTATGTGCAAGTGCAACACTTTCTGAAAAGCTAGAAACTAGAAAACAAACTTTCACTTCCTCTCCTATCCTATACACATTCTCTGTTCTATCGTTCTGCATTTCATCCATTACTTCAAAAAAACTTGTTCTTCTCTATATCAAACTTTCAAGTTTTCTTCTTGAATCATCATCATGTCATTTCATCACCAACCTGAATTTCATAGAATAATTATGCAAGATAAGAAGCTTGTAAGCATATTTAAATTATGATTCATTTTAGCCATTTTATTTATGCATGTTTATTACAAAAAAAAATGCTAATATCCTTTTGAACTTCTTGTTGCAGAGGATTCCCAAGAAGTATGTGGAGAAATATTGGAAAGGGATATCAAACCCAATATTTCTAAGATTTCCAAATGGTGTTGAGCAAAAAATATTTTGGAAGGAGAGTAATGGTGATGTTTGCTTTCAAAAAAATTGGGATAATTTTGCAAAGCCTCTCAAATATGGAAGTCTCTTAACTTTTAAACACATTGGTGGACCTTATTTCAAGGTGAAGATATTTGGTTTTAATGCTGTAGAGATAAACTATTTGAATATCAAATCTGTAGAAGATAATGAAGAAGATGTTGAAGGTGCTGCTGCTAAAGAAGTTATTGATTTGAGTGAAGATGATTGTGAAGATGAGTTTGAAGGTGAAGATGAGTATGATGATGAGTTTGAAGAGCAACCTCAGAGGAGAACAAGCAAGAGAAAAGTTCATGTGGATTTGGAATCAAGTGAGTTCATCAAATTTCATTTTAAATTTCGTATTTTTCTTGTAATATTTTTCCTTTTTTTTTGCATTAAGTGTTGTTTGTGTTTCAGTTTTTATGTTATAAAAAACAAAAACTTTTTTGAGAAATAATTATTTTGAACTTTATACCATATAGAGTCCTGCATATAACATTGCTGCTAAACTATATTCACTAAATTATGGTATAAAACAATTAAAAAATATTCTGATTTTCTTATGAAATCACTAAATTATTCACTATTAGATGTTAATTATTTTTAGGTACTCAAAATTATTTTCTTAACTTCTATAATATATTTTTTAAATTATTTCAATACTACATGTCATAATTCCCCTAGAACTGATCAGGATCCAAATATATAGAAAATTGATTTACTTATTTTTAATTTTGTAGTTAGTAACAGAGGAGGCATGGCCAAAAAGGTAAAAAAATGTTCAACAAGTGAAGCTTTTAATGCAAGAGACATTGATGAGAATCCATTTTTTGAAGTTAAAATGACAAATTATTATGCCAATGGCCATTTCATGGTAAGTTTGCTATTAAAAAAATCTACCAATTTTGACTTTAATTGTATCTCTAATAAATTAAATTACCATGATTTGAAACAGATGGTACCAAGTGAGTTCTCTAGAGAACACTTGAGCAATTTTGTAGGCACTGCATTCCTACAAGTTGGTAAGAACAGGCCTATGAAAGTAAACATGAAGTTTGATTTCAGCAATAGAAGATCGATTATATGTCGTGGTTGGAAGGCCTTTAGGGAAAGATATAACTTGCAAGTTGATGATGATTGTAAGTTTGTGATAATTCAACGCCGACCACTTGTATTCACTGTTGTTATTGAGCGAGCCGCAAAGGGACCAAGCCCTAAGAAGTTGCATGGTTGGAGGCAAGTTGGAGGCAATTTGTGGAAGAAAGAAAAATAGAGATTTGTGAAAAAAATTGTGTTTAATTAAAGTTTCAATGGTAGGAAAATAGTTTATGTTGTTGTTATTATATGTGGATGTTAAGTTTCAACTTTAGCTATGCTTTGTATTTTGGCATGATTTCCATGAATGTTTGGAAAACTCTGACTTTTAATTTAGGCTTTGTATTTGGTATGGTATGGCAAAAATGTTTATCATGTAGGCAAAATTCCATCAAGGGGTAGGTAATTACTAATTAATTAAGTTGCTATTAAAATAGAATAAGATATGGAGAAAAATTCTCAAAGATAAAATACTATATAAATAAATAAAAAGAAAATAGTGAGTGGTTTCAATGTTTGAAAAATCTGACAGAGGATCAGTATACTATGAATTGGTGAAAGCAAATTATAAGCTGGAGAAACTCAGACACACAATTAGTACCATAGTACCATATGTTAAATAAATGAACACAAGACATGTGATGTGGTCTTCAAATCAAATCATTCAACAAGACAATTTTTGAATAACACCTTTACAATCCCATATCCCAATTTTTTCCCTTTCAATGAGACAAAACAAGTCAATAAAACTTTTCTTCTAATTAAATATACAATATTATATTTCAGCAACAATTCATAAAGCAAATAAATTTTTGTCACTTTTCTACTTTCACAAGTCATTCCATTTTAGTGAAAGTTTTCTATCTTTTAACTTTGTAAGTAGTAACCGAGGAGGCATGATGAAGAAGGCTAGAAATCCCTTTTTTGAAGTTGTAATGACAAAATCTTAAGTGAATATATGGAAGTTACATGGTAAGTTTACTATAAAATAAATCTACTAATTTTGGCTTTAATATAATATCTCTATAATAAATTACCATGATTTGAAATAGGGATACCAAACCAAATTTCAAGAGAACACTTAAACAAATGTCAAAGCAAGTCCTAAGAATTTGTAGAATGAACCAAAGAAGTTTACGAAAAGATGTCATGGAGACTATGTGTGGTGTTGAAAATGAGGGGACAGTCATGGTTGGTAGAATATCAATTGAATCATTATTGTAGTATTAAAGAAAATATATAGCTTCAGTGTCATGTGACAACTTCATGCCCCATTTTTCAATCGCCAAGGCAATCAATCCCTTTGGAGTGTACTCACAATTTTTTTAGCAAGATAAATGAAGCTTACGATTTGCCAAAACCTCCTCTTACTAATCCTCGAAGATACAAAAATATATGCCCTTATTTTAAAACTTTTGATTATTTAAAAGGGTAGGGTAAAAAATGATTATATATACAATAAAAAAGACTAACACCTCATTCATAAAATAAACAAGGTATTAGTCTTTTTTCACAAAAGCCATTTCCACGAGACCAACTTAACTTTTTCAATAATCTCGTCCGACTCAATTACTTTTTCCGCAAAGAACATTTCATTATGCGCTCGCCAAAGCATCCACATAACCATGTGCCAAACAAGCAAGACCCCTTGATAGTCTTGCTTCCCCTTCCTAAAGATAGCGAGAAAGCTATCAAATAGAGGAAATAGTACAAGGCAACATCATCGTCTGACCAAATCACCGATGAATTAACGATAGCCCAAACTTAAAATGCACAAATTTTTTAAAATATGTAAATTTGCATATGATAGAAAAATCCTTATTAGTCCCCATGAGCTTAGCTCAATTGGTTGGGACATCGCACTATATGTGCAGGAGCCGGGGTTCGAACCCCAGACACTCTACTTATCCATCTTTAAGGTGGAATTTCAAGCCACTAGACTACCTACAAAAAAAAGAAAAGGAAAATCCTTATTAAAATATAAAACAACATTAACCATGAAGAATAATTGAGCGTGCAATGCAATTGATTAGCCAAATAAAAAAAGGAAAATGCTATTTAGCAAGAATTTTTTGATGCAAGAAAGAGAAGAATAAATCCTCACCCTTAATTACATCCATAACCACCCATGTTTTCCACTAAAAAAGAAGATTAAATGACATCATCCTTTAAGATTTTGCCATGTGTTAATTCTTGCATTTCTTGTGTAAAAATTTCATGCTAAATAGCAATGCTCATAAAAAAATTGATGGAGTTGGAATGGGAAATTAAAGTGTATCAGATTTATCCTGAAGTTAATATTTGTGTTGATTTCTTAGCAGCACTAGATTGTAGGAATAGGGATGAGTGTAACTGGATTGTTTACGAGACCAATCTCCAATTAAATTATTCATTTACTTGTTGCTAATGATGTAGAGACGATATGGTATATCGGTATATCAGTTGACCAGTAAATTTTGAAAAATTCGTATTCGGTATATCACTTGTCCACGGCGGACCACTTTTGAATATGTATATTTATTAATTGATAAATAAATTCTATTTATTTTATTTGATGAGACAATGATTATTTTAATTTTATTTAACTAATTTGTGAGTTTTGAAATCAATTATATATTAGTCTTAACTTTGATAAAGTGAAAATTGAATTAGTTTTAAGGTTATGTTTAACATGGTACGTGAGATTTTAGTAAGAGGTAATTAATATGGATAGACATGATACAAGAGCCAATTACTATCTCAATTATTAAATTATCATTGTTATTATTTTATAATTAATTGTCATTACTATTAGTTGCCAATCAAACTTATAGACGTTTGGAAACATTGTGTATTAATATTCCTTTATGATAATTAAAACAAAACATAATTCCTTTCCTTTGGGTATTAAAGAAAAACGTGTATGATGCTATACAATTACAAACAATTAAGCCATGAAATATGAAAAGTGATTAATTGCTAGAATAACGAGTAGTAGTCTCAAAGCAGCTAGTTTATTGAATCCACCGATCTCTCTATCTTTTTGCCTCACAAATATTAGCCAAACCCACTTCTATATATTCAGATCTTCGTGAAAGAAATATTTTTAATTACATTCTCTTCATGGGATAATCAGTAGAATTCCGAGAATTTTCGCGTTAGAAAGGAAGTGTTAGAGCTAAGGGCATTTTCTTATATTACGTAGGAACTGTGTTGTGAGATAGTGGTAGAATTTTTATCTTTTAGAAGATATTAAAAAGAAAATAATTTAAAAAAACTAATTTGATTATTTTTGTGTAATTATTGTGTGGTTTGTTGTGAGAAGTTAATCTTTTTTTTTTTTGGGTAGTGTGTGAGAAGTTAATCTTTGATTTTACATGTTGTTGTTCTCATTATCAATCTTATATGATGTTGTCTATTTCTAGCTGTCCCATGACATGTATGATGATAAATGAAGCTTACGATATGCCAAAACCTCCTCATACTAATCCTCAAATTAGTGGCGGAGCCAGAAATTATATTAAGTTTGGGCAAAAATTTTGTCTACCAAAAAATCTCAGTTTTGCCTTAAATTAACCCTTAAAAATTTTAGTTTATCTCAATGTTGAATAAAAAATCATAATTTTGTCCTAAACTAACCCCAAAAAATCTCAATTTTACCCTAAACTAACGCCTTAAAATACCAAACAAAATTTGGCGAGAGCCTGGTCAACTGCCCGTGCTTGCCCTTGAGTAGCTTCGCCCATGCTTCAAATGAAAAGGGCAACAACCAAGCCAAAAACACACCTAACCCACACACCTAAATTGGAGAAGAAAAAAAAACTTTCAAAATCAAAAGTAAACCCACAAATTGGAGAAAGAAATTCCTAACATTCATCATTGAACTTGAACCTTGAATGAGGGCCTTGTTAATTCTCCATTTTTGTATTGTATTTTCACCGACGATGCGATGGGAATCGGCAAATGGTGAAAGCAAAGTAGAAAACAAAAAGAAGTAGAAAAAAAATGTTAAAAATTATGCCATTATTATTAAGGCCAAAATCAAACCAAAGAACCATGAGTTGATTGCATGGACTTTACTACTATGCTATTATCTATGTAGGGACTTTTACAAATAATTTGTTAGTCATGCTATTATAAGCGCATTAAGAGTACTTCTCAAGAAAGCCAAAAAAAATAAAATGAAAATCTTACATTAAAAATGATAAAATTTAAACTTTATTCTGTTGCTTCCAATTTCCAATTGGTAAATATTAAACTTTACAATGTTGAAAAATCCTGGAAGATACAAAAATATATGCCCTTATTTTAAAACTTTTGATTATTTAAAAGGGTAGGGTAAAAAATGATTATATATACAATAAAAAAGACTAACACCTCATTCATAAAATAAACAAGGTATTAGTCTTTTTTCACAAAAGCCATTTCCACGAGACCAACTTAAATTTTTCAATAATCTTGTCCGACTCAATTACTTTTTCCGCAAAGACCATTTCATTATGCGCTCGCCAAAGCATCCACATAACCATGTGCCAAACAAGCAAGACCCCTTGATAGTCTTGCTTCCCCTTCCTAAAGATAGCGAGAAAGCTATCAAATAGAGGAAATAGTACAAGGCAACATCATCGTCAGACCAAACCACCGATGAATTAACGATAGCCCAAACTTTATAAAATGCACAAATTTTTTAAAATATGTAAATTTGCATATGATAGAAAAATCCTTATTAGTCCCCATGAGCTTAGCTCAATTGGTTGGGACATCGCACTATATGTGCAGGAGCCGGGGTTCGAACCCCAGACATTCTACTTATCCATCTTTAAGGTGGAATTTCAAGCCACTAGGCTACCTACCAAAAAAAAGAAAAGAAAAATCCTTATTAAAATATAAAACAACATTAACCATGAAGAATAATTGAGCGTGCATTGCAATTGACTAGCCAAATAAAAAAATTGATGGAGTTGGAATGGGAAATTAAAGTGTATCAGATTTATCCTGAAGTTAATATTTGTGTTGATTTCTTAGCAGCACTAGATTGTAGGAATAGGGATGAGTGTAACTGGATTGTTTACGAGACCAATCTCCAATTAAATTATTCATTTACTTGTTGCTAATGATGTAGAGACGAGTCTTCCCAATATTAGTGTTATATAAATTTTTTTATTGTAAAATTTTTTTTTTTTTTTTTTGAGTTTCGACTCTCTTTAATTCAAAAAACAAAAATACTCCTTAAAACAACAATAATAATAATAGTACTTGTTTTGTTACAAGTTACGACCTCACTCCCTTTTTTTACAAAATAATAATAATAATAATAATAATAACAATAATAATAATAATGTCACATAAAAAAATGGATACACTTTAATTTTTATATTAAAACAATTATATAATTCCTTAAAGTAAATAATAAAAATAGATATAAATATCCTTAAATAGAATTATATGATATAAATATATTCAATTTTGTCTAAGAATAAAATATACACAAACAAGAGTAAAGAGAATGGTTCAAATTGAACAACTTCCTAACAAGAAGGACTACTAGGTGCAATCCAACATACTACCATATGTAAAATGAAAGAAGACAATAAATGTGGTCTTCAAACCAAATGAGGACAATTCTTGACACACCTTTACCAAGCCATATCCAAAATTTTCCTTTTCAATGAAATAAAACCACAAACCAATAACACTCACTTTTCTCCCCTTAACTCACCAGCAAAATTTTTGGCTTTAATCACACACTTTCCCCTTAACTCACCGTACTTTTTCTGTAGAGAACATATTCCATCCTCTATCAAACTAGAGACACACACTACCTTGTTTCTAATTTCTCCTTGAATCATCATCATGTTAATGTTGTAGAGATAAACTACTCCAATACCAAATCCATAGAAGATAAAAAAGAAAATGTTGAAGATATAGCTAAAGAAGTGATTGAATTAAGTGAAGATGAGAGTGAAGAAGTGTGAAGTTGAGAGTGAAGAAGATGAGAGTGATCGATGATGAATTTGAAATAGTGAAGCAACACTAAATCCACATGTATATTTCTCTTGCTATTTGTTGTCCTTTGAGGTTGCTTCACTATTTCAAATTCATCATCACTCTCAACTTCACACTCATCATCTTAATTTAATTTAATCACTTCTTTAGCATCATCTTCAACATTTTCTTCTTTATCTTCGGTGGATTTGATATTGGAATAGTTTATCTCTACATCATTAACACTATATATCTTAACCTTGATGAAATATGGTCCACCGATGTTTGATGACGTACGGTAGAAGATCGGCTATAAGTCATGGTTGGAAGTTATTTAGGGAAAGATATAATTTGCAAATTGAGGATTCTTGTAAGTTTGTGATGATTCAACACCCACCACTTCTATTCATTGTTATTATTAATCGAGCCGCAAAGGGACCAAACTATACGAAGTTGCATGGTTGGAGGCAAGTTGGAGGTAATTTATGGAAGAATGGAAAATAGAGATTAGAGATACTTGTCTCTTTGAGTTAATTGATGTGAGAAAAAAATTGTGTTTAATTAAAGTTTCGATGGTAGGAAAAAAGTTTATGTTGTTGGTATTATTTGGATGTTTAGTTGAACATTTCTATGTTTTTCTCTTTTAAGTAGAAGATGTAATTTAACTTTACATTTTTATTCTTTGTAGTTTTGTATGAGATTTCTATGATGTGGTCTTTTGGAGTTTAACCACAAGAATGTTTGTAGGCTGACTTTTAATTTAGGCTTTAATTTGTATTTGGGTATGCTTTAATTGTATGACATGATCTTTGGAGTTTTACTATATGGATCAATCTCCAACTAGATAATGGAGTATATAATAAGTCTTAAATAGTATGAAGAACAATTGTTGTACGTTTTGACAATTATTTAATAATTTCTTTATCTAACTAGTAAGATACCTCTTCTCCCACACATTATGGTATAATTAGAAATGACAATTTATGTAAGAAATAGTTATAGTTTTTTTAAAGCAGTAGTTATCTAAATAGTTATAGTTTTGTGTGTATGTCTAAATGTGTGTGTCTAAACTCTTGTATCACACAAGAATTACTCCAATATAACATACAATAACTTAAAAGTGTATGTTACTGTTAGAAGTAATTTATATTTAAGGGTATTTTAGTATTTTGCTATGTTGTCTTTATGACCTAGTCCTTGTGTATAAATAGGAGTAGTGATATCTTCATAAAAGTTAGTGCCTTTATTCTTCTTGTAGCCGTCATTTTCACAAGTTCATTAATACATTCTCTTTTCTATTCATTTATCATCTTTGTGCACCAACAATTGGTATCTAGAGCTCCGGTTCGAATCCACGGGAAACACGAGTGAAACGTGAGGCGTTGTGTGATTGATTTCGTTTCTTGAATTCGAGTTGAATCTTGAACGAAGTTGTAACAGAATCACATTTTCTGATTCTGCGGGATTGGGAAACACGAGTGTTAGTGAGATTTAAGTGAACGCACAAAGATTGAAGATGAACGGAAACAGTGGTATGAGTACCAAGCTTCCAGTGTTTGATGGCAAAAACTGGAATCGTTGGATGAAACAGATGATTGTTCTGTTTGGTGCTCAAGATGTGCTTGAACTTGTTACTGAAGGTTATGTTCCAGTAGCAGCTGATGCAACAGACGCACAAAAGCTTGCTCAGAAGGATACGAAGAAGAAAGATCAGAGGGCGTTGTTCTACATCCATCAGTGTGTGGATGAAAACGTGTTTGAGAAGATTGCTGACTCAGAAACGGCAAAGGCCGCGTGGGACACACTGATCAGATGCTATGGTGGTGATGCATCAGTGAAGAAGGTAAAGCTTCAGTCCTTACGAAAGCAGTATGAGAATCTCAACATGAAGAACAATGAGAAGGTCTCTGAGTACATCTCAAGAATGATTTTGATCACTAATGAGATGAAGGCGTGTGGAGAAACACTCTCAGAACAAGTAATCATTGAGAAGGTATTGAGATCACTTACCCCTCAGTTTGATTACATTGTGGTAGCTATTGAACATTCAAAGGACTTGAGTTCCATGAGAATTGAAGAGCTACAAAGCAGTCTAGAAGCACAAGAGTTGCGTTTGACTGAGAGAAACTCTGAAAGAGAAGTAGAGCAGCAGGCTCTGAAAGCAGACTCTGGTAAGAATCATCAGAAGAAGTCTTGGTCAGAAGCCAAGAGAAGGTCTGATGGAGTTCAGAAGCCTGAAACTTCAAACTCTGATAAGCAAAAGTATCAGAAGGGAAAAGAGAAGTTTGACAAGAAGAAGATTCAATGCTACTGTTGTCAGAAGTTTGGTCATTTTGCTTCTGAGTGTCGGTCAAACAAAGAAAGGAAGTCAGAAGAAGCAAATATAGCCAGAAGCTCTGATGACTCTGATGGTGAATCTGTGTTGCTAATGGCTTCTGAGACTGATGATATGAAGTCATCAGAGTGGTGGTATATGGACACAGGGTGTTCAAATCATCTTACTGGAAACAAGAAGTGGTTGGTTGACTTTGACTCGAGTAAGAGTACAAGGATTAGATGTGCTGATGATAAATACCTTAATGCTGAAGGTATGGGAAATGTCAGAGTCACTCTGAACAATGGCAAATCAGCATTGATTCAGAATGTGTGGTATGTACCTGGCATGAAAAGCAATCTGATGAGTGTAGGGCAACTGATTGAGAAAGGTTTTTCAGTTACCATGAAGGACAATCTTCTGAAGCTGTATGATCGTAATCAGAAGCTGATTATGGAGTCAGAACAGGGAAGGAACAGGACATTCAAGGTGAATGTTAAAACTGCAGACTCTGAATGCCTTAGTGCAACAAGTGTTGAGAAGGATAGTGAGCTGTGGCATAGAAGATTTGGTCATTTAAATTTCAGAAGCCTAGGGCATTTGAAATCAAAGAATCTGGTAAATGGAATTCCTACAATCAAGAAACCTGAGAAGTCATGCAAGGTGTGCATGGAAGGGAAGCAACCAAGATTGCCATTTTCATCAGGAGTAGCTCCAAGAGCAAAACATGCATTGGGAGTAGTACATTCTGATGTGTGTGGTCCATTTCAGGTAGCATCAATTGGAGGGAATAAATACTTTGTGTCATTTGTAGATGAATTTACTAGAATGACATGGGTATCCCTGATAAAGTACAAACATGAGGTGTTTGCTGAGTTTAAGAAGTTCAAAGTGAAAGCTGAGAAGCAAAGTGGTCAGAAGCTGAAGATTCTCAGAACGGATGGTGGTGGTGAGTTTAATTCCAATGAGTTTAAAACTTTCTGTGAGGAGAATGGAATTGAGCATGAGGTTACTGCTCCTTACACTCCTCAACACAATGGTCTTGCTGAAAGAAGAAATCGTACTTTGCTTGATATGGTGAGAAGCATGCTGAAAGAGAAGAAGCTTCCTCATAATTTATGGGGTGAAGCTGTTGCAACAGCATGTTATGTGCTCAATCGATGTCCAACGAAGAAGTTGAAGGAAATAGTTCCTATTCAAAAGTGGACTGGAGATAAGCAAAGTGTTAGTCATTTGAAGGTGTTTGGTTCTGTTTGTTACAAATATGTTCCAGAAGCTAGAAGACAGAAGCTGGATGATAGAAGCAAAGTTATGTTATTGGTGGGGTACCATAGTACAGGTGCGTACAAGCTCTATTGTCCAGAGACTAATAGAATTGAATTCAGCAGAGATGTCATTGTGAAGGAATTAGAAACTTGGGATTGGAACAAAACTCAATCCAACTCTGATGTGATATTTCTTGAAGGAGACTCTGAAGGAGATTCAGGCTCTGAAGGTGATTCAGGTTCTGAAGGTGATTCAGGTTCTGAAGGTGATTCAGGCTCTGAAGGTGGTTCAGGCTCTGAAGGTGGTCCTGAAGGAGACTCTGAAAGTCAAGGCTCTGATGTTGAAGCTTCTGAAGATAGTACTTCTGAACCTCCAACCTCTGAAGGAAATCATGTGGAACAAAATCAAAGACCACAGAGAATCAGAAGCATTCCAAGAAGGTTTGCAGGGTTTGATATGCTGCAAGACACTGAAGTAGACTCTGAGGGAGAAGTTATTCAGTGTGCTATGTTAGTAGACTCTGAACCCGTGAGTATAGAAGAGGCTCTTAAGCAACAAGTCTGGGTGCAGGCCATGAATGAAGAACTTGATGCTATCAAGAGAAACAAAACTTGGAAGCCATCAGAACTTCCAAAAGGCAAGAAAGCCATCAGTGTCAGATGGGTTTTCAAGCAGAAGCTAAAGCCAGATGGATCAATTGGCAAATACAAAGCAAGGTTAGTAGCAAGAGGATTCTTACAGAAACCTGGGCTAGATTATTTTGAAGTGTTTGCACCTGTAGCAAGACATGAAACAATTAGACTGGTAATTGCAATAGCTGCTAACAGGAATTGGCCTCTGATGCATTTAGATGTGAAATCCGCATTTCTGAATGGTCCATTACAAGAGGAGGTATATGTGTCACAACCTCCTGGTTTTGAGAAAAAGAATCAGGAAGGGATGGTGTATAGATTACATAAAGCCTTGTATGGATTGAAACAGGCACCCAGAGCCTGGAATATGAAGATTGATTCTTTCTTCAAGAAGCATGGGTTTCAGAAATGTGAATTGGAGTATGGTGTTTATGTTCAACACACTTCAGACGGCAATATGATTCTGGTATGTTTATATGTTGATGACATATTGCTGACAGGAAGCTCTGAACAAGAGATAGCTAAGTTCAAGAAGGCTCTGATGAATGAATTTGAGATAACAGACCTTGGTAAAATGAGTTACTTTCTAGGGATGGAATTTATGTACTCTGAGAAAGGAATCATTTTACATCAAATGAAGTATGAACTTGAGCTTCTGAAGAGATTTAAGCTTGAAAATTGTAAAATTGCAATTACACCTTCTGATACCAATCAGAAGCTGGACTCAGATTCTGATGGAGAGGATGTGGATGCTACAACCTTCAAACAGTTGGTTGGTTCTCTAAGGTATTTGTGCAATACCAGACCTGATATTTGCTATGCAGTTGGAATGGTTAGCAGATTTATGAGCAAACCAAAATGGTCCCATTACCAAGCTGCTGTCAGGATTCTGAGGTATATCAAGGGAACTCTGAAGCATGGAGTGCTATTCCCTTCTGAAGGAAAGACCGAATCAGAGCTTCTGAGCTACTCAGACTCTGATTGGTGCGGAGACAGAGTTGATAGAAGAAGTACTTCTAGGTACTTGTTTAAATTCCTGGGAGGTCCTATTTCTTGGTGCTCCAAGAAGCAACCTGTTGTGGCTCTATCAACCTGTGAAGCTGAATATATAGCAGGCGCTCTGACTGCATGCCAAGCTGTATGGATTCTGAACTTACTACAGGATCTGAAGATCAATGTAAACAAGCCTCTGAAGCTGATGATTGATAACAAGTCTGCAATCAATCTTGCCAAGAACCCAGTGCTGCATGGGAGAAGCAAGCACATTGAGACCAAGTATCACTTCTTAAGGAATCAGGTTCAGAATGGAGTGTTAGAAGTTGTGCACTGTAGCACTCAGAAGCAGCTGGCAGATGTGATGACAAAGGCAATAAAGACCGACCAATTTCTTCGTTTGAGGGATGGAATTGGTGTTGTTAGTTTTGTGTAAATATAAATTAAGGGATGGTGTTAGAAGTAATTTATATTTAAGGGTATTTTAGTATTTTGATATGTTGTCTTTATGACCTAGTCCTTGTGTATAAATAGGAGTAGTGATATCTTCATAAAAGTTAGTGCCTTTATTCTTCTTGTAGCCGTCATTTTCACAAGTTCATTAATACATTCTCTTTTCTATTCATTTATCATCTTTGTGCACCAACAGTTACTCCAATATAGTTTTATGTTGAATAAGAAAAGTGTTTTCCCGTACGTAGACCAAAATAACTTGATTAATAATGACTAAAAATATTGGGCACTGTCCATTTTATGCATTAAAAAAATGACAAAAAATATTAAGTTGAATGATTGTTAGAAAGATAAAGAAATAATTTTGATTTGCAAGAACTATTAAACTCTTCGGAGAATCAATCTGAGATTGAATCTGTAGTAAACCCAAGAAAAGAGATATCCTTCCACTAAGAGGAAATAATCAGAACACAGACACCAAGGTGGGGTCGACTTCCCAACGACCCATACCTAGCTAAGAGAATATCATTCCATTAAATTAACCCACGTACCACTCTAGAAATAATCCCCTACCACCATTTACCAAGCAAGGCAAGGCTCATATGCACCCCCTGCATAGTTACATACATCCACCCAACTCATGCGACCAATCTTACTCACACCTTTTGTCCCACCATCATAGAAAATTCTTCTGCAACCTTATAATTTGCTTCCAAACCTATATAGACATCTTCAAGAAAGAAAGGTAGAAAATAGGAATAGTATTGAGGACAGGGTTAACAACATCCCTGCCCCAGACTAGCACAACGATTAAACGAGAAGGCGCGCATGCAAGTTGCAAAACTCTGAAGAATTGCCTTAAGAGTATAAAGGTTATCGACCGATGATTCACCAAAGAAAATAGTATCATCCACATACTGATTATGTGATACTTTTAACTTTGAATCACCAATACGAAAACCCGAGTATAGGGCTCTTTCCTCTGCACTCCAAACTGTCCCACTCAGCCCCTCAACCACCATTAAGAAGAGGAGCGATGTGAAAGGGTCCCCTTACTTCATCCTCTCCGAATGTTCATCTCCAATTAGTTCGACAACCATTAACCAAGACAAAGAGAATTTTTTTTAATACATAAAGTGGATTGATTCTCTCTTTTTACTATATAATTATTTTGCCATTAAATAAAAAAGACAAAGAGACTCCTAGAAAAGACACACGCAAAAATTCAACCGCGCCATCTAGAGTCAAAACCAATTCATTTATGTACTTGGTGAAATTTATAATCTCATTAACTGTCACCACTTTGTCAACCAACTGTCAACCCTTAATAAACGCCGGCCGGTTATGAGAAATAAGGTCATCCATTACCACTTCCAATCCTCATGTTATAACTTAAGCTAATAATAATAATCTAATTTTATTAAAATGCTTTTTTCGAAAAGTCTCCTTAAGGGTCTGTTTGGTTGTTGGGTTTTGGAGGGGAGGGGAGATGATATTTTAAATTTTTATGTTTGGTTCAACTTTTTAACGAGGGGGAGGGAAGGGAAACGGAGAAGTAATTTACTTTTTTGCCTTAACCTTATAAACTAAAAATAAGGATTAAAATCTAATGGATATATTATACGTACAAAAAAAAACTAATGGATATATAACAAAAATAAAATCTAATGAGTAGAAAACCTAAATTTTTTTTGTTGTAAAAAAAAAATTAAATATTCTAACAAGGATAATTTAGAATTTTAATAAAAAAGTGAGGGTAATTTTGTCAACATAATAAATTATGTTTTACCTCGCCTTCCCTCCTTAAAAATCCCTCCTCACACCTCCCCTCCCCCTGGTTTGAACCAAACAGACCCTAAGAGACATCACACAACGGAAAAAAGACTATAAAATTGAATTCAATATTGAAATTACTTAAAGATTATTATAAAAACAAAACATGGTAATTCCTTTCCTAATAAAATACATTAGTGTTTAAAATAATGTAGCAAAATGTCCTAGACTCTAAGACTTATTCTCAAGTGTCACAATAAAAGTGGACTTCTCGAACTCGAAAACTTGACAACATGAAAACACTGTGATTTCGCAACCACAGAGCCAGACAACACAAATAGCAAAATGGTGAGATATATTCACACAAGGCAACAACATATCAACACACAAAAATAAGGAAAATATAGAAACAAAAGATCGTCCTTCAAACACATAAGCAAATACAAACTCATAAACATAGTAACCCATTCAATTGATTAAATTCGACGAATGCAAACACCATTAACTACACCATTAGCTACACCATTAACTACACCATATCAACACAATAAACGGCGGCACAACAACTACCATAGCAACACAACAAACGGTGAGACAACGGTCACCATGACATCAAACAACAACACTAATTATATTTAATAAACATCACCAATTAAATCAACACCAAATAAGTCAGACATCAATTAATTTGACACCAATTAAACTCAACACCAAATGGGTCACATCCAATTACACTTGCATCTAGTTCACCTAGCAATTGACTAGAAGAATTCTTTCCCCACCCCTGTCTCTTTTTCACCCTCTGGATTTCCATTTTTACCCCTAAAAAAAACTTTGGTAAATGCGAACCGAAATTTTAAACGGTTGAAAAACACATTTTTTTCTATATTGAAAAAGTTCGGTAAATGAAAACCGAATTTTTTGGGGGTAAAATTAGGGGTAAAATTGAATTTTCAGGAGGTTAAAAAGAGACACGGGGTGGGGAAAGAATTCTTCAATTGACTATGATATATATTTTCATAACCAAATACCTCTATTATTTAATAAATTTTAGTTACTTATTCTACAAACGATAAAAGTCACTTTTATTATTATCAAATAATAACACTGCCACCTACAAGCAAGTAGACTACTCTCTAAGGTGTCACAGGAATACTACTTCACCATTATGTTACTGTAACTCCTAGATGCTATCACGATAACCTCTTAATCCGATCTTATGCTTCCAAAATTAATTTTACTATGTGCCATATGTATATCGATTCTCTACTATAGTTTCACGATCTAGATTTGCTGCTGTCGAATAATCACACAGTAAAACACAATAATCAATCGTAATTGTTGATTTAAAATTGATCGGTTTAGAGTTAAAATACAGTTTTATACTAGAAAATAATCTTAGCCATTGATCAGAGATCGGACGGTCAAGATCAATTACAGCAGGGTGCTGTAACCGCAGTAAATCATGCTCCATAATTTCACCCAACTTCTTAATATAAAGACGAGACTTTCTTACCATCTCAAATAGCCAAACTTTTATCTCTAAATTTCTTTTATTTGACTCTAGTAATACTTAATCTAAATATAATATAAGAATAATATTAATATAAGAAAGGAATATGCTGCTTAAAAGACATTTCTGCCCATGTCTTCTTATGCTGCCATGTGGCAAACAATGACTATAATACCCTCAATTTTACTTTTAGTCACATGTGTATTTCCCACACTTTTTTCACATTTGAATTTCAAATTTTAACTCCTCATATATTATAATTTTTACCCACTCTTATCACAATCAAATTCAATACACTTCTTTAATTATTCCCCTCTCTCTCTAACTTTGTATTTTTATTCTTCATTTCTCTCATCATCTATTCAACACTATTTTTCTAATGAATCAATCTTTGTTTGCAGGAAACTTCAAAATTGTTCTTCACTACATACACGGGTACAATCTTTCTCTCATCATCTCTCTCTATTTCTTTTTTTGCAGAATAATATTCATGTTTGCATATTGATACACTTTTAAATAAATCATATACAACATTATTTGTTCATTACATTTTTTTCTTTTTTGTTTTTCCCTTAATTTCATTTTTAACACACCATCATATTGTTTGCTAATAATATTTTAATGTTTCCTAAGAAAATATAATGATTCTTAATAACTGAAGAAAATTAAAATATGTGGACAGAACAACAAATCTATAAAATAAAAAAAGAAGATCCAAAAGCATAAAGAAGCAAGATAAGAGAAAAAAATGAAACAACAACAACAAGATGATAAAATAGGTTTCTGATATGGTGTTTAACTCCTGTTTTTAAAAGAGATAACCATAAATGGAGTTTTGTATCAAACGAGATTAACCCATTGTCAAGCTTGGGTCCTTTCAAAAATCTACTTGAATAGCAATGTAGAGGAGAATGAGAAGATAAAAAATATGTTATTTATTTCAACAAAAAGTAACTAATTTTCGGTGGTCTATAAGTATGTATGAGGTTTTTGGGTGAAGAAGAAGATGAGTTACCATGTTCTTTTTCAAAGAGAGAATGAATAGTGACAGAATGAATTGAGGGATGAGGATATTGACCTGGAAAAAAGGAAAAAGTAATGGTAAAGAAATTTTCTTATCGGTCACATGAAAGAATAAGAGATAATAGTGGTATTAAAAAAATATGATATAATAATGGTGTAAGGTTGAAAAGTCAAAGTAATAAAAAAAAGTACTCCAACAATGGTGAAAAAAAATTCTTTTCAGAAAACAAAACCAAAAATCTCTTTCCTAATATTTGTGCAACATGATTTTGCTAATTATGCACTCTTCCATTTTCACAAAAATAAAAAATCCTATTTCTTTTTTAAAAAAAAGGGAAAATATTAACCAAACTAAATACTCCAAATACAAACAAGCAGATAAAAAAACCTTCAAAAACAAAATTGTTCTCCTTTTTTTATTTACATACAAACATGCTATAATATATATAGAAAGAAAAAAAATTACTCTCCTATCTATCTCTTAAAAAATTAACTAACCTAAACATATTTGATTTTTTTATTTTATTTTTCTTTGATTTTGTTGTAGTTGTTGCATGTCAGGATCTACACCATTGGTTGCATTCGGCATTTTATTTCTCATCACACATGCTTTTGTGAAATATTGAACTTCCAAACTGGATCTTGAATAGTGAGAGGAAGATGGTTCGAGTTTGCATGACAGGATTCAGAATGAGAAAGACGTTGGTTGTGTGGGTGAATCAGATTGAGGAGAAGTAGAAGAATAGTGTTGCAAAAAGTAGCTCCAAAAAAATAATCAAATTCAAAAAATAAGAAGTAATAATGAGTTGTGGTTTACAGCTTCCATACATAAAATATCCAACAGAAATCAATTGTCACAGTGAGATTTGACCATCTTCCATCAATTGTCCTGCTAAATTGCACTACTCAATGTAAAACCACAAAAAAAATAGATGGCAGTGTACTAACTACTACTTGATCTTATCTAAAGGACAAGTCACTATTTTACTTTTATGTTTTTTGTTTTCAAAGATGTCTTTTCTTTTTTAAAATATTAATTTACTTTTTTTGGTCAATTAAAAATAATTATTTAAATAAAAAAATTAAAATATATGATAGAAGTATTTTTATTTTATTTTATCTAGACCAATTTTTGTGTGGACCAGTTTTTCATTTTGATGATACTTTATTTTTTGCTCTGTCTTTGCCAAGCAAATTATCAAACATATAGTATTTTTTTGTTACGAGACATATAGTATTTTAAATAATTATTGTACACGAGGAAGCTGATAACTATTGCTGTTTAAAAAAAAATTAATTACTAGCTATATACAAAAAATAAGTCATTGTTGATTAAAATTTTTAATTAACTATTATACACGGGGAATAAGTTGTTGATTAAAATTTTTAATCAAATATTATGGACTAATAACAAGTTATTGTTGATGAAATTTTTTTATTAATTATTGTACACGGGAAATATGATAAGAAAATAAATAATAAGAGGAAAAGAATGTTGATAAAAAAATTAAATTAACTACTATATACGAAAAATAAGTTGTTGATGAAATTTTTTAACTAACTATTATTCACGGGGAAGCTTACGAAAAAATCAAATAATATGGGAAACAAGTTGTTGCTGATAAATTTTTTTAATCAAATATCATACAAGAAGAACAAGATGTCATTGATGAAAAATTTTAATTAGTTATTGTATATGGAAAAACTGAAAAAAAAAAATGAAATTATACAAAAAACAAGTTATCGTTGATACCAACATCAAATTTGGGATTATAAATTTGTTTTGAAACCCCGACCCACAGGACGCGCCGAAGGCGCGACCCGTGCGGAGGCACGGGTATCAAACTAGTAGCACATCTAATATCATGCACTATAATTTCATCAGCAAGAAAATAAGACTCACTTAATCCCTATATGAGTCACTCTTGAACAACCTCATAATAGGCCTCCAATTTAAAGGTCACAACAAGCTAGGCAATAACATATAATTGAGGGCAGCCATAACTAAAACAAGAGGATCTCGTAACAACTACTAAACAGAACCACTAAACCTTCATGAAATTCAACACACTAGTAAATATCAAGTCACCACCCATCATACAGATTGTAACAGCATATGATCACACCCATATTAATCACATAATCAAACAAATATATGAAAATAATTAAGTACATGCATACAGTTTCCGAATTAGATGTTAAGTTATCATAAACAATTATCATGAATATAACTACCAATTGTAAAACAACTCTTATCGGTACAAAATCAAATCGAATCGAAATCATATGACCAAACACATTTAATCAAAAGGATGCATATAACTATGAGTGTATCATTGTATAAACATGTTAGACATATAACAGATACAAAATTTTATATTAGAAAAACAACAATCATGTTTTTATATTTGTGTTGATTTCGCTCCTTTAATTTCTTTTCACTTTCTAATTATAAAGGATTAGTTTTGGTTTCTTACTCTAAAAGTCAAGTAAATCTCAGATTTGGTTTAATAATTATCTCTAAAAAATCTCACATTTTGCTACTTATTTTATCAAAGATTTTATGGTAATTAAAACTCATTTTTAACTAACTTTTATCTTAACCAGAAACTATTTTCCTCTCATCATTCTTCTTATTATTTTCCTACTTTAATTATTAAATTAAACAAATTATATCTATGGTTTCCATCTCTAGTTCAATACCTTCACCCACTAATTACTTCCAATTATCATGTAAACACATGAAAGCTAATTAACTAATAATTAAATAACTATTTCTAAAATTTGAGGTGTTACATGGTACTCCATTTTTAGGTGGTTGGGGTCCAAAGTGTTTTGCTAGGGATATGTATGGATTTAGATCCTCTCCAATTTTTTCTCTCATGTTTTCTCTCCAATGGTAATCTTAGCCATTCATTCCATTTATTTCTCTCTCTTCTTAAATGTTTTTAGGTTTTTTGTGATTTATCAACCATTAGATCAACAAAAGGAGAGAAAACATGAGAGAAAGAATTGGAGAGGATTCATATCCGATATGTATTGGTAGGAGAGTTTACTTAAAGGTGGTTGCTATTTTGACATGCTGTTATTTGGTCAATTTAAAATTTTGAGAATGACTTAATCTTTGCTGAGGATCTTCATCTATTGGTTGATAGGATGAAACTTCTTTCATGGAAGTGATATCTAGTTAAAAACCTTGCCAACCCTTGCTCTCTTAATAACCGAGAGGTTGAACCTGTATTGTGTTAGAACCGTTAGAACAAATAATTCCTTAAGTAAATAATAAAAATAGATATAAGTATCCTTACATAGAATTATATGATATAAATATTTTGATTTTGTATAAAAAATAAAACATACACACACAAGGGGAAAGAGAATGGTTCAAATTGAACAACTTTTGTATAGGTCCTAACAAGAAGGACTACTAGCAAGTGCAATCCAACGTACTACCATATGTAAAATGAAAGAAGACAATAAATGTGGTCTTCAAACCAAAATGAGGACAATTCTTGACACACCTTTACCAAGCCATATCCAAAATTTTCCTTTTCAATGAAATAAAACCACAAACCAATAACACTCACTTTTCTCCCCTTAACTCACCAGCAAAATTTTTGGCTTTAATCACACACTTTCCCCTTAACTCACCGTACTTTTTGTGTAGAGAACATATTCCATCCTCTATCAAACTAGAGACACACACTACCTTGTTTCTAATTTCTCCTTGAATCATTATCATGTCATTTCATCACCACCCTGAATTTCATAGGATAATTATGCAAGATAAGAAACTTGTAAGCATATTTACATTATGATTCATTTTTTTAGCCATTTTATTTATGCATGTTTATTTATTACAAAAAATGTTAACATCCTCTTGAATTTCTTGTTGCAGAGGATTCCCAAGAAGTATGTGGAGAAATATTGGAAAGAGATATCAAACCCAATATTTCTAAGATTTCCAAATGGTGTTGAACAAAAAATATTTTGGAAGGTGGAGCGTAATGGTGATGTTTGCTTTGAAAAAAATTGGGAAAATTTTGCAAAGCCTCTCAAATGTGGAAGTCTCTTAACTTTTAAACACATCGGTGGACCTTATTTCAAGGTTAAGATATTTGGTGAAGAGATAAACTATTTCGATATCAAATCCGTAGAAGTTAAAGAAGAAGATGTTGAAGGTGTTGCTAAAGAAGTTATTGATTTGAGTGATGATGAGAGTGTAGAAGATGAGAGTGATTTTGAGAGTGATGATGAGTGTGAAATAGTCAAGAAACCTCAAAGGAGAACAAGCAAGAGAAAAATTCATATGGATTTGGATTCAAGTGAGTTCATCAAATTTCGTTCTTAATTTTGTATTTTTCTTGTAATATATTTCCTTTTTTTATAAAAAAAAAAATCTTTTTTGAGAAATAATTCTTTTGAAGTTTATTATTGGTTTAATACAATTTTTTGTTTTTTAAAAAGTTGAGAATTAAGAAAAATGTGTTTATAACATTGGTTTATTACAATTTTGAAGTTTATCACTATGTAAGTAGTGTTTTTAACTATCATTTTCAGTACATAATTTTGTTTCAAAAAGTCCTTTTTATATTATGGTATAAAACAATTAAAAAATATTCTGATTTTCTTATAAATCACTAAATTATTCTTTGGTAAGGAATCACAAAATTATTCACTATTAGATGTTAATTATTTTTAGGTACTCAAAATTATTTTCTTAACTTCTATAATATGTTTTTTAAAATTATTCAATACTACATGTCTTAAATTTTCTTTTATGTGTAACTAATAATTCCCCTAGAACTGATCAGGATCCGAATACATAGAAGATTGATTTACTTATTTTTAATTTTGTAGGTAGTAACAGAGGAGTCAATGTCAAAAAGGTAAAAAAATGTTCAACAAGTGA
The DNA here is from genome assembly GCA_030408175.1 of Trifolium repens. Taxonomy (NCBI): domain Eukaryota; kingdom Viridiplantae; phylum Streptophyta; class Magnoliopsida; order Fabales; family Fabaceae; genus Trifolium; species Trifolium repens. The sequence goes on from CP125837.1 coordinate 11,025,073, forward strand.
AGCTTTTAATGTAAGAGACATGGATGAGAATCCCTTTTTTAAACGTACAATGACAGATTCTTACGCCAGTGGCTTTTTCTTGGTAAGTTTGCTGTTAAAAAAATCTACCAATTTTGACTTTAATTGTATCTCTAATAAACTAAATTACCATGATTTGATACAGATGCTACCAACTAAGTTCTCTAGAGAACATTTGAACAATTTTGTTGGCACTGCATTCCTACAAGTTGGTAAGGACATGCCTATGAAAGTGAACATGAAGTTTGATTTCATCAATAGAAGATTGACTATAAGTCGTGGTTGGAAGGAATTTAGGGAAAGATATAACTTGCAAGTTGATGATTCTTGTAAGTTTGTGATAATTCAATGCCGACCACTTGTATTCATTGTTGTTATTGAGCGAGCCGCAAAGGGACCAAGCCCTAAGAAGGTGCATGGTTGGAGGCAAGTTGGAGGCAATTTGTGGAAGAAAGGAAAATAGAGATTAGAGATTTGTGAAAAAATTTGTGTTTAAGTTGTTGCTATTATCTGGATGTTTTTTTTTTTTTTTGGACAAAAGCTATTATCTGGATGTTAAGTTGAACATTTCTATGTTTTTTTCTTTTAAGTAGAAGATGTAATTTGGCTTTACATTTCTATGTAATGTATATGGTATGCTTTGTAAGATATTCTCTTTGATGTTTTACTAAATGAATGTCTGTAATGCTTTGTGTTGTTTTAATATGGGTATCTCGAACTAGATAATGAGGTATAATATATAATGTCTTAAATAGTATATGATGAATAATTGTTGTTGTACGTTAAAAAAATATAGACATATGGTACCGAAAAAAACAAAAATAGATATAATATTTGGACATATTATTTAATTATTTTTTATCTAATCTTTTTTTTTTGTGTATGTCTAAATATGTGTCTAAACTCTTGTATTACGCAAGAATTAACTAAAAAACAAGGTCATATAAGCCACATTATATATGACACACAATAACACTTAAAAGACTAGGTCAAGTAAGAAATTTTTTTTTTACATAGACCAAAATAAATTAATTAAAAATGACAAAAACTATCGGCGCTATCCACTTTATGTATTAAAAAAAAGACCAAAAATAGTCAGTGGAATGATAGTTAGAAAGATAAAGAAATAATTTTTATTTACAAGAACTGTTTAATCCTTGAGAGAACCAATTTGAGATTGTATTGGTAGTAAACTCACGAAGAGAGGTATTCTTCTACTAAGAGGAAATCAATAGGAACCCCTCCACACAGCCACCAAAGTGGGGCCGATTTCACAACGACCCATACCTAGCTAAAAGAATACCCTTCCATAAACCCACCCCTATGCACTCGTCAATGCCCGCTCAGCCCCTTAACCACCATTAAGAAGAGGAACAGTGCGAAATGGTCCCCTTACTTTATATATCCCTCTCTGAATGTTTATCTTTTTAGTTGGACAATCATTAATTAACCAAAAGACTCCTAGAAAAGACACAGGCACAAATCCAACTATACCATCTAGAGTCAAAACAAAATCGATCTCCTCATAAAATAATCTAGGAAAGGCCAACTTTAAGAATCATATGCCTTTTCAAAATCCACCTTAAAGATAAGACACTCATTTATATACTTCTTAGTGAAATTTATAATCTCATTAACTCTTACCACCCAGTCAACCAGTTGTCGACCCTTAATAAACATCGACTGATTATGTGAGGTAAGGTCGTCCATCACCACTTCCAATCTCCCTGCTACAACTTTAGCTACCAACTTATACAAGCACCCCCAAACATAGAAATAGGTCTAAAATCCCCGATCCTAAAGGGGAAGCGTTACGAAATAGAAAGAAAAACTCCTCGGAGATTTGTAGGAGAAAAAGCCACCTATTAATCACAAGTTCATAAACGCTATTCCCTCCGGTCACATTTATAGGCAAAAAAAAACTACTTACGCGATATTTAAGGAATTTTGTTAAGTGTAATTAATTTTCTTAATTTAATATAAAACATGAATAAATTTACTATAAATAAGCCTTATTTTTCTTGGAAATCACATGCACTTTTTGAAAATAAGGGTATATTAGGAATACTCCGTAATAGTATTAATTAGTTTAAAAGTAGTTAACTTTTGCTTATAATAGTGACCAAAATTTGAAGTGTTTTTTGTTTATAAATGTGACCAGAGAAAGTACTATTTATCGATCATTACAAAGTTTGTAAGTCTTTTCACACCACCTTATATACTTAAAAATGGGTTGTTAAGAACACATCAGAGAAAAACGAAGCTCCAAAGTAGATTTCACATAAAAACAATTGTCATTTTCATTTGAAGTTAAAAATTGTCTTTTGCCACTTACCAAAAAAAAACAATTGTCTTTTGTGTTTGGATATAATTTTATTTTATCCTAAACTTATCATTCAATTTACACTCATAAAAATGTATTTAAATATACAGTAAATTATTTCAGCTTCTACTTAATTACCTTTTAACTGATGAAATCAAATTTATAAAATTAAATTAAATGATAACAACACAACATTGAAAACAAGTCCAACCCACAACTAGACCCACACAATTGGTTCCAACTTCCAATCCAACGTACCATAAATAAAAGAACACAACACATGTGGTCTTCAAACCAAATCATTCAACAAGACAATATTTTAATAACCTTTACAAACCCAAATCCCAATTTTTTCCTTTCAATGAGACAAAAACAAGTCAATAAAACTCTTCTTCCAATTAAAATATACAATATTTCAGCAACAACTCATAAAGCAAATAAATTTTTGTCACTTTTCTCATCTTTACAAGTCATTCTATTTTAGTGAAAGTTTGCTAGTTTTTCTACTTGGTCATTTTACAACATTTTTCCCTTGACCAGTAGCACTACAATACACAACAAATACTACTCCTTCTCTACCACAAAGCATTGTTATTAAATTCTTCTTCAATCATCATGTCAATTCAACATTACGCTGAATTTCTTTTCATAGGATAATAATGTAATATTGCAACATAAGAAGAAGCTAGTAAGCATTTAATATTGCAACATGCCACCTTATACGGAATATTGGTTTTTTTTTTAATGGCAAATAAATATTATATAAATATAAAAATAGGAATTTGGAAACAAATCATGGCATAACTGCATAAGTTATGGTGCATAAGCCATGTTTATGCACCGTGCATAAATACCCAAAATTGTTTAGCGCACCCCTCAAATTTCTAGCGCACCCCCAAATTACTTAGCACACCCCCTAGATTTTTAGGGGGTGCATTAGAAATTTGGGGGTGCGCCAGAAATTTAGGGGGTGCACTAAGTAATCTGGGGGGTGTGCTAAGCAATCTGAGGGGTGCATTAAGTAATTTTCATTATTTATGCACGGTGCATAAGGAAAAAGCTTATGCACTATAACCACTCCCACAAATCATGAGTACCAGAAGTACTCAAGTAAAACAAATAAATAATAAGAAAAAAGAACTCCACCACAAAAACTCCAAAATAGAAATTTATAGAAGGTAGAAAACACCACGACCACCCACAGGAACCATCAAGAAGAGAGAGGAAGAGCCCACGAAAAGAGACATACACCAAGAGGAAACACTCAACCAGAACCTGAAACCACCAGGCACCACCTCCTCATCTCACCTTGCTGGACCAGCACAAAAGAGGTTCCACATCCCACTCGTAGAGGGAAAGGAATATCAAACAGAATATTCTTTATATTTCCAAATGGTGTTTAACAAAAAATATTTTGGGAGGAGAGTAATGCTGATATTTGCTTTAAAAAAAATTGGGAAAATTTTGCAAAGTTTCTCAAATATGGAAATCTCTTAACTTTTAAATAGGTGAATCATATTTCAAGGTTAAGATATTTGGTGTCAATGGTTTAGAATTAAATTATGGAAAATGCTATAACGAGTGTCCACGGAATACTCTTTAAGCATTTTAAATAGTAAGATTTTGTGAAAAGTTCACGAAAATGTGTGAAGTCAACGCATTATAAATTGAAATATTTCACTTTTAACATATATTATTTCCTTAAATGAAATGTTTAAGGAGTGCCCCAAGGGCACTCGATAGGAAGATCCATAAATTATTCCAATCCAATGTAAAATCCATAGTATTAGTAGATAAAGAAGTTGTTGAAGAAGCAGCTAAACAACAAAATTTCTCACGTGAGTTCATCAAATTTCTCTTTTAATTTCATATTTCTCTTGCGCTTTTTCTTAGATTAAGTATTGTTTGTTTATATATATATATATATATATATATATATATATATTAAAAAAACACTTTAAGAAAAATAATTACTTTGAAGTTTATCATTGGTTTATTGTAGTTTTTTTTAAAAAAAAAAAAAGATGAGAATCTTAAAAAAGAAAATGTCTTATGTTAAAAACTCACTTTGTAAGTAATTTTTTTACCTATCATTTCTAGCAGATAACTTTTTAATCCAAAAACTGATTTTATTTTGGTAAAAACAATTTTTAAAAAAATGTTCTGCATTTTTTAGGAATTTCTAAAATATAATCTCTAAGTAATTCAATATTAATTAGATGTTAATTTTTTTCTTGGAACTGAAAATTATTTTATTAACTTCTAAAATATAATCTCTAAATTATTTTTTTAATGTGTATATAATAAAGACCCATAGAGCTGAGGACTAGAATCTGAACCTTGTAAATTAAGAATTTTTTTTTAACTTTGTAGGTGGTAACCGAGGACGCATGATGAAGAAGGCTAAAAAATGTTCAACAACTGACAAAATCTTACGTTAATGGAAGTTACATGGTAAGTTTGCTATAAAATAAATCTACTAATTTTGGCTTTAATTATAATATCTCTAATAAATTACCATGATTTTGAAATAGGAATACCAAACAAATTTTCAAGAGAACACTTAAACAAATGTCAAGGCATTGGAACCCTACGGGTGGGTGAAGACATGCCTATGCTAGTGAGCTTGAAATTTTATTATCACAATAAATCTATTATTTAGTGATGGTTGGAGATGTTTGTAAGTTTGTGATGACTCAAGTCCGACCACTTTCATTCCCTGTTACTATTAATCGAGCCAGAAAGTAACCAAGTCCTAAGAATTTGTAAGGTTTTTCTTTCTTTAATTTTTATTTGTTTTTTTTCTTTTGATTTAAAATTATTCTTAATTCTTATTTGATTAATTTCTATTTTTGTTTGTATTTGTAGAATGAACCTAAGGAGTTTATGAAAAGAAGATGTCATGAATTGAAGACTTGTGGGTGTTGAAAATGGGGGGACAATGGTTGGTAAAATATTAATTGAATTATTATTGTAGTATATATTAAATAAAATATATAGCTTCAGTGTAGGTTGGAGACAATTAGGAATTCATGGAAGCCACTGATGTTGGTGTCAATGTTAGCATGATTGGACATTTTGGTGTTTGTTTTTACTTTGCATATCTTGTTATTGGTTTAGAAGGTGATTGTTATTACCACCAAGTAACGATGTGTGGTAATAATCACAACGAGGAAAATAGTTGTTTGGAAAACATATTACAAAATTTGCTCTGTAAATTAGTTTGATAATTAAATTATGAACCAATTTTAGTTTAAAGTTCAAAACATAACTTTAAAATTGAGGGCAAAAATATAATTTTCAGGGGGTTTAAAGAGCAAAATGGGCATACCCAAAATGATGCTTTGCATATGTGACCATAAGATTAGGTCCAATAAGAAACGAAATTTGCTTTTTAGGCCCCCCTTAATGCTATCAGACCCCCCAAAAATCCCAAAATACCCCCACTTTTAGACTAAGGACACTTCGGATTCTAGGATACGAAACCAAAAAACCATGATTTCTTATTCTAGAAAAACCTATAGACGCTTGGTTTAGTGCGGAAAAAAAACTATTTTCGTTTTCCAGGATCCGAATCAATTAAATTCGTACACTATGATACAAAGATAAATAGTTTCGTATTCTAGAATCTGAAAACGTCTAATTTCGTATTCTAGAATCTGAAAATGCCTACTTTCGTACTCTACGTTCTAAACACGCGTTAAAAACAACAATTAATAAAGTATGAATTTTGTTTAAATTCAATAACAACTTCATTCATCATAAAATTTGAAAACATCAACTGCATTACATCAGAACACAACACATACATAAAATTGAAAAACAACGATAACATTAAAAAAAAAGTCGATCACTTTACGACCACAAAATAAAGTCGGTCACATTACGACCAGAAAAAAAAAAGTTATCCATTCATACGTGTCGCTGCTCAACATATTACGATGGGGTCATCTACATTTGTCTTCTTCTTCGGCATACTAGCTTTTTCATTATCCATCAATTGTTGGAACTCAATCATCCGGTCCAAAAATTTATCCTCCCAAGATTCAGCCTCTGGCGCACAATAAATTTTCCATTCCTTAGAAGTAGGAGGCAGTGGACACCCAGACTTCAGTTTGACTTCAACAAAATGATTTGGAACTAAACCAACACACATAATTTTTTAAAATGGATCGCCTTGTGGACGACCACGCAGTGGGAAAAAAGTCTCAGAAAAACCAATGGTGTGGGTAGTCAACTCAACCACAACACGGTTGTAGGTGGTTGCAACGATATGCCCCATATCAGGAAAGGTAAACCATTTTTCTTTTGGTGCAACGCCACTCTTAGGCATCACCTTTGGACCGTACAAGCCACTCTTAGGCATTACCTGTTCTATGACTCCAAATGAGTGCGAGAACCTTCAATAACTGAAGAAACGTTGATCTGAAGCCTTCCAAATGTCAAAATTTCGTCTAAGATCGTATTTTGAAGGTTGAGGGTTTAAGTGGTTATGAAAGTAATGTTAGGGCATCTGACAGTTATATACGTCGACTTCGTATTCTACAATACGAAGTTAATCGTTTTCGTAAGCTAGGATACGAAATGAAGCGCTTTCGTATTCTAGAATATGAATGTGGAGCGTTTTCAAAAATATGTGTGTTTCGTATTCTACGGGCTGAAACCTTGAATTTTTTCAAAAAAAAAGCACATTTCGTACCCTAGAATACGAATTTGTGTTTTATTTCGTATTCTACGTGCGGAAACCTTAAAAATTTTTTAAAAAAAGCACATTTCGTACCCTAGGATACAAATTTGTGTTTTATCATTGTTTCATATTCTAGAATACAAAATTGGGTAATTTCGTATCCTAGCTTACAAAACCCTTCGTAAGGGTATTTTTGTCACAATGGGGGGCCTGAGAGTAATGATGGGGGGCCTAAATAGCAATTTTCATAAGAAACAATCCAAACATGGTTCCATGTTTACGGCAATGTATATTAAAAATTGGACCACACCAAAAATCGACCAAACACCGATCATGACACCTTGTGAAAACTGGAAGTCTGCTAAACTAAGAAAACCCTAAAAACCAATGAGAATCGGTTAAAACCGAGAAAAACCGTTAAATCGGGCTTAGTTTTGCACAACTGCCGGTTCATCTTTACCCTTTTTCTTTTCATTTTTATAAATAAATTATTTCTTTTTTCATTTTAGATTTCAGTTCTCATCATCTCACTATGTTTACAGTTCTGATCTAACAATTTCCTTTACTTCTTGTTTCATAAGAGTTTAGATCCCAAAATAACAAAAAATTAAAAAAAAAATGCATAGATGAAAAAACAATAAGAGAATATGATATGTTGAATTTGTGAGGAAATGAAGAGATGTTTGAAAATGTTATTAATACATATTACCTAAAATATCAAATAATCTTTGTAAAACATTTTTCCCTTTTATTTACGTTTATGTCCACTTAGAATTTTATATTTTATTTTTAGTAATAACATTATTAAATAGAATAAATATATTTTAGGCTTAATTGCAGTTTTGGTCCCCCTATTTACATCATTTTGTAGAATTTGTCCCCTATTTTAAAATTCGATAGTTTTGGTCCCCCTAACACATATTTTGTCCAAAATATGATGATACAACATGTTTTAAATTAATTTTATAAAAGATTTTTCCTACAATTTCATCGATGCTGGTATTTTTTCATCACCTGATTATATACCATGTTATTTAAAACATATCACATCATCAATTTATAGTTAAAAATTATGAGAGAGAGACCAAAATTGTCGAATTTTAAAATAGGGGGACCAAATCTGCAAAATAGTGAAAATAAGGTGACCAAAACTGCAATTAAGCCTATATTTTAATTTGGTTATATTTGAAACCAAAGTAAAATAACACTTTTGTCTACAAAGTGAATTGGCAATGCTTATATTATAAGGTTAGACATCTTTATTCGGATTCAAATACAAAATTTTGCAGTTGTGTGAGTCTTACTAATATTTGTCATTTCATCCATAAACAAAAGAATAAAATAAATAGATATGCGATTTGCTGGTTGTGGTGGTTTGCTGCGTGATTCAGATGGTCGGTGGATTCAGAGCTACACTCAAAAGATTGGTACTACTTGCGACGCATTTCATGCCGAAATGTGGGGCATGTATGAGGGAATAAAATTGGCTAGAAGATGAGGAGTCATCTCCTTGTGGAAAGTGACTCAAAATTACTAATTAAACGACATTGTTACATGGAAATGCAACCTTAGAGCAACTCCAGTGGATAAAAAATTTGGTTCATGCGCCACGTGTAGTTACAAGAAAGGAGATATTTTGCAAGTATCACCACTGCAGTGCGCCAGCATGTTGCTCCCGTAATTTTCTAAACCAACGTCCCTTCCTTGGTCCTTCATTTAAATATTATTATTTTTTGCATTTAAATATTATTATCTTAAAAAACAAGTGGTGATAAAATTAAGTAGGAATAAAATATTAATATATAAGTTAAGGTTGTGGGACCTAAAATAAGTTCTTTAAAATTCTACCATTGGAGAAAAAATGAGAGTTGCTTCATAAATATGTGGCATTGTTGAGCCCACCCAAAAAACTCATAATAGATTGCACTATTGGAGATGCTCTTAGCGGGGCCACCCCCATTTGTTTTTTCTTTTGGGCTTTGCCCTCTTCATGTACCACAAAAAAAATAGATATGCGATGTACTTTTGTTTATAGGAAAATGTTAAACAGTGTCCCCGGGACACTCTTTAAGCATCTAAAATAGTAATTTTTTGTTAAATTTTTATAAGAATGTGTAAATTCAACGCATTGAGAATTGAAAAATTTTACTTTTCGAATAAATCAATTTTTTTATGGAATGCTTAAAGAGTGTCCCGGTGGCATCGTTAGCAAGACCCTTGTTTATATTTGAAACCAAAATGTGCAATTTATTGATACAACTCATAAATTCCCAATATAGTATACCAATATAGACAATTAAAATGATATATTAATATTATTTAATTTTATTCGACCGTTACAGTAGTTATTTATTTCCTAAACGGCCATCACTTAATAGTTAATAGTTGAATCATTTTTGGTGAATATTATTATAACTTTATAAGTTTCTTTGCTCTAATCTAGAGACACTAACGTTATTTCTAAGTTCTCGTGAATCATCATCATGTCATTTCAATATCGTCCCGATTTTAGAATAATATTGCATGATTCTAAGAAGCTTGTAAGCATATATATTAGAAATAATTAAACTTCATATTTACAATATGTTGCAAAATTGTACGGTTTTATTTATTTATTTATTTATATATGTTTGTTTTTAAAATGCTATATATTTCTTTTTTTTTTTTTTTGCAGATGCTTCCCAAGACATATGTGGAGAAATATTGGGAAGGAATATCAAATCCAATATTCCTTAAATTCCCAAATGGTGTTCAACAAGAAATATTTTGGGTGGAACGTGATGGTGAAATTTGGTTTCAAAAAAATTGGGAAAATATTGCAAAGTTTTTGAAATATGGATATGTTTTAACATTTAAATACATAGTTGGATCATATTTTAAAGTTAAGATATTTGGTGTTAATGCTTTAGAGATAAACTATTCCAATATTATAAAATGTGTGAATGAAGAAGTTGTTGAAGATGTAGGTAAATATAAAGAAATTGTTGAAGTGAGTGATGAGAGTGAAGAAGAGAGTGATGATGAGTATGAAATTACAGCCATGAAACCTCGAATTAGGACAAGAAATGACAAGAGAAAATTTAATATGGATTTGGATACTACCCAACAAAAATTCTCAGGTGAGTACTTCATCCTAATTTCATCTTTCCATTGTAGTAACTTTTTCTCTATTTATTTTTTTGAAATATTAAGGGTCATTTAAAAAAATAAATACTCAAAGAATTTTTCATTAGGTTTACTTTAGTTTTTTTTTTTTTTTAAATATAGAGCCCTGAAAAAACTACCTACAAAATTCATAAATTGGAATAAAATTTATAATTAATTTTTTACAAAAAAAATCTTTGGTAGATTTTTTTTTTTAAAAAAAAACTGTGATTTTTATTACAAAAAAATAAATTCTAAGAAACTTCTAAATTAAAGCTGTTGAAGGGAGTGTATAATGTAAATGATGAAAATAGATTATCTTTTACAATATAAGAAAGTTAGTTGTTCATGAGATCACGAAAATACCCTTGCTTAATATGTTGCTCTGTGGCAAAAGCAAGGGTATTTGTGGTCAATAAAATTTGTAACTGAACTAAATTTTTGCAAACCAAGCCAAATTCGAGCCATTTGAGCCATATTTGCATTTTGTGAGTGTAAAAGACACTTTTTGAACTGAGCCAAACAACAAAACGGCTCAAGCCAGTTATAAAGAAAAGAATCAGTTTGTAAAAAGGTACACATGTGACATTTTTCACTTCTCCCAATGTCAGACAGATTTTCAAATTCAAAAACTTTTTTTCCCTCTCTTCACATGTGACAAAATTCTATATCATCTTCATTCACTCATTTTCATTTCATTCATTTTTCTCTTCTTTCTCTCACTTTTCATATCTACATTATTTCTCTCTATTTTATTATTCTGCATTTTTGAATAAATATTATCGTCATCTTCTTTATCTAATCAAATGATTTTTTTTTTTTCAGATCTATTACACTATCAACAAACAAGGACACGGGTAAAGTAAATACAAGGGAGTAAGAGGAAGAACACTTTTGGTAACTTCTTCATTATCTTCTCATCTTCAACTACAATTTTCTAACCATTAAACATGTTTTTTTTAGAAAAGATCAATAATATTCTTATCTATACAAAAAACTACAAAGAAGGAAATGAGTAAGTAAACTATGAATGAAAGTACATATTATGTTCGTATCTTTGATTTTAATAGAGATCCAAAATATATACTGACAGAAGCCAAAAAAACTATTTACTCATTCAAAAAAACTAACAAATATAAAAGATATGATATTTTTCTACTTTTCATAACTTTTTTTTTTGTTCTTGCATATAAAAAAACAAATAGTTATTGCAAAAATAAGTTGTGGAAAACAATATAGCAACAACACAAATAGTTTTGGTTAGTGATGTTGATTCATATGAATAATTTTTTTTATTATATTTTTAAAGTATTTTTATTTATGATATATCAAAATTTCTAAATTTAGAAAACACACAAATCCAAAATTTTGATTTTTTTTTTGAGACAAATGTATTTTGTTTTGTGGGGTTCAAGAAGTTTAAAATGATGGAGCCAGCAAAAAGAGAGAGGGCGGGTGATCTGCAATGTGAATGAATAGACCTTTTAGGATGGTGTTTTGTGGGTCTCTATGAAAAAAGAAATAAATCTATCATATAAATTAGAAGGATGTAGAAAAAAAAATCATGAAAATATTAATTTTATTTTATAAACAGATTTGATAAAAATCCCAAAAATGTACCTGATACATACATAATTTATTTACTGTGAGTATATATAAGATTAAAGAAAATGTACCTTAATGTGATATATACATAATTTCATTTATCAAAATAAATGTACTTTTTTAAGATTAAACAAATAAAAATATAATGAATGTCAAAATAAAATCCTCCAACACAAGAAAAGATCCGCCGCAGTGATAACAAAATTAAAATATATAAACCATATATTCACTTTTTGTTATAAAGTCTGTTTTCAACTTAAAAAATAAACAAAAGCTTATCTCAAAAAACAATCTTAGAATAAAAAATAAATAATGAACAGATCCAAACCAAATTTCATTTTCTTTTGATGTCTCTAATTATGTTGTTGTTGTGTCTTCATGCATTGAGACAAATGAGTAAAGGAGAAAGTATACTAAAAAAATTATACACAGAATAAAATAAGATACCGATTCAAATACAGGAAATAACCATATACTGGATAAATATGTTATCACTTATAGGACAAATTAACTGATAATTTTTTTTAAAATAATTGTCATATATATATTTAATAAATCATACGTTGAACAAATACGATACTGATTTAAATACGGGAAAAAATAATTATAGTAATTTACTAAATAAATCATATAATAGACAAAATATGGTGTCAGTTACCGAAAAAATTATAACTGAAATTTTTTTCAGAATAACTATTATAAATTATTAAATAAATCATACGCGGAACAAAATATGACACTGATTCAAATACGGGAAAAAATATAAATAACCATCATATGCATGAATAAACGATAAAAAAATAAATTTACTTCCACTTATACCAACATTTTAACTATTAGACAAATGCTAACAGTCCGTCGTGTTCCGTTACGACCCGGGCGATAGCACGGGTCTATAACTAGTTATTATTATTATTATTATTATTATTATTATTATTATTAATATTATTATTATAACTTTGCAGGTAGTAACAATGTAGTCGTAAAGAAAGCTAAAAAATACCCAACAATTCTAGCTGGTGATGAGAGAGCCAACAATGAGAATCCCTCTTTTGAAGTTAAATTGACACCATCTTATGTCAATGGTAGTTTTTTGGTAAGTTTACAATAAAAAAAATATCTATTAAAATTTTTGATTTTAACTAATATATCAATTATACCATGATTTGAAACAGGGGATACCAACTAAGTTTTCAAGAGAATACTTGAATAAATTTGAAGGGACTGCAACCATAAGGGTTGGTGATGATGAAAAGACTATGGAAGTGAATGTGAGGTTTGAAGATGGCAATAAAAGATCTATTTTGACCACAGGTTGGAAGTTACTTAATAAAAAATATAACTTGCAAGTTGACGATGTTTGTAAGTTTGTGATGACTCAACATCGACCACTTTCATTCACTATTATTATTAGTCGAGCTAGAAAAGGACCAAGCCCTAAAAAGTTGCTAGGTTTTTTTTCTTTCTTTCTTAATTGTATTTTCTTTTTTATTTTGTCATTAAAAATATTTTTGTATTGATATTTGATTAACATATATATATATATTCCTTAACTTCTTTGATCCATGACAAGGTTATAAAGAAGGGATCACTTGTGATAATAATATTGCAAACGGGAAAGAAATTGGAGGAAATTCTAGGAGTCTTCATAAAGTATATTTTTTTGACGGTATTTTTCTAACTTCTTTAAAGTTTTAAAATTTAAAATTTTGAAGAATTCTTAAATATTTGTAATGGTTTATATATATTTTTTTAGTTTTTAAATTTTATTATTTTGAAGTTTTTATTTTTTGACAAGATATTATTGAAGGTATTAATTATCATTTTGTGTCTATGTAGATTCAAAAGGTTGTAATACAATGAAACATAACACATTCAAGATTTTGGTGAAAAATAAAAATCCGGTAAGATTTATTACATAAAATATGGTTACCATGTTGATATATAAATAGAAATGTTAGAACTACATATATAAATAAAAATAATTTTTTTTTGTATTTTTGTTGGTGTTCCGCTTATACACGGCGTTTTTTTCTTGTAGCTCATCTTTTATCAGTATTTATATGTCTTGTGGAAAAATCTAATTATTAATAATAATATGTTTGTCGTTAAAAATTTGTTTGTATTTGCAGAATGTGCCAAAGGAGTTTATGAACATAGGATGTCATGACAATAATGTGGAGTTGAAAATGAGAGGACAATCGTGGTCAGTAAAAGTAAACTATTGTCCTAGTATTAAAGGCAGTAGATTCAGTGCAGGCTGGAGACAATTTGCACAAGAATGCAATGTGGAGATTGGAGATACTTGTCTCTTTGAGTTAATTGATAAGAAAAAATTTGTATTTAATGTTTCAATTGTAGGGAAAAACCATTGAGTTGTTTGATATATGTTGTCCTTTCAAAGTATTAGCTAGATATTTAGATGAATATTTCTTTGTTTTTCTCTTTGAATTTTTATTGAATGAATGTTTGTAATACTTCTTGGTTGTCTGACACTTATTTGTTCCTCTTTAATTAGATTCCTTTAAAATAACAAATTAGCCCTTACAAACAAAAAAGATTCCCAAATGCTACTAACCACCACATCCATCCAGAGTAACCACAAATACAAAGGGAGTACGTAGAAAATTCAACTATGAGAAAAGCTCCATGAGAGAAACCACTCAACTTCCAGACACCGCATCCTCACTTTACTGGACCAGTACACAAGAGGTTGCACCTAGGAACATGGGTTATCGACGTTTTTACCTAAAAATCATTTAATTTCAAGAGGAAAATTTCACCCTATCTACAAGATTGTTGACCGTTGAAGGACCCACCAGCAAAGATGGTATTATTTATGGAGGTCAAGACTCGAGATAGACCCAACAATAGCACGCCACACTAATATTGTATTTACCCAAACCCGACACCCCACAAATCCCAAAGAAGCTCTCAAAAACTTGCGTTTTTCTATTGGGAGACAAAACTCGTTCCTTAAACACCTAAAAAAATGTTCGTCTAATATATATGAACCTGCGAAAATCGACAATAATTATTTTTTGTTAAATAGTCAAGTAGCTCGACTAACGCGTCTATAAATGTGATGTGGAGAATCTTATATGCAAACTATGCGAGTTTTCCAATTCTTATAGATTGGGCAACTAGAATTGATTGGCTTCTTAGAAGAGTAAGCTCTTGAATAAGCCGAATAGACAGACTAGCTATAGCCTTTAGTTATAATAACTTCCATTTCATTATACTGTATATATGTAGAAAGTTTGGTTTCCTCATATTAAATATGGGTCATGCTAACTAGTGCCTCCGGGGGGAGGCACTAGTTAATGAATTAAAAGTAGTAAATTTTGTCTTGAAAACAACATTTTTTATATTTCAAATGTATTGATTGTACAAATTTCTGGATAATTATACTATAAATGATATCCTTAACAAGTGCCCCAGAGACATTAGTTAGCATTTTCTATTAAATATTTGCGACACCAACCATAAATTTCATTTGCAGGATGCTCTAAACATTGAAATCAATTTGGTAGGTTGGCAAAAGATTGCTCATCCTAAAATGATGGGTGACTTTGGCATTCGGTAATATGGAGAAGCCAAAACTTCCCTCCTTGGTAATCTTGCTAGGATATGCTTTAAGCCTTTAACCCTCATATAAGCTTTGGGTCAACATTCCATCCAACAAATATGTGTTTGGTGCATGACTTCTCTCTCATTCCCAAACTTCTGGTTCTCATCCAAAGCTATGAAAATTCTCAAAAACAATTGTGTGTGGTGAGCTGTTTTGGTTCTCATCCTTCTAGTTTAGTCATTGAACATCCCTTTGACCCTTTGCATCCATTGTACCTTATGTGTATAGACTATATATCAATGATATCAGTTTTACTATGAAAGACATTTTCTCTATTGGTTGGTCCTCCTAACATTGGTCATCTTCCTCAAATGGATATTAACAATAGCATCTCCAATAAGGGTATCAAAGAGAATTTCATAAACTAATGATCCGTACCTTATTTTTTTTATTGGAGTTCTATGACGTGGCATAGAGAGTATCGAAATTGATGATACGGTACCTTATTTAAGGTCTCTTATCATCAATTTAATATTTTTTTTTTTTGTATATCAAATTAAATAGAATTGATTACTTGTTAGTAATGTATGATACTAAAGTGGTATCATTATTGGAACAAAATATATATGAGTTGCATAAATATTATATGGCATTGTATGGACCACTTTTTAGTAATGTATGATACCCAAAGTGGTATCACCATTGGAGATGCTCTTGGGTAAACAACAAGCATCTCAATTTTAATATATCATAATATCAAGAATGTATTTATTTGGTCCTACAACATTAATGTTAATTACGCACCTTTATTAATGGACACAACAACAAGAAAAATAGCATTTCTAGTCTCCGACCATAAGAAGATCCAAAAATCCTTCAGAGAGAAAGACAAAGGGACAAATACAAGAGGCCTCCAATCAATCAGAACTCGTGAAGACTCAGTTCTACACCCCACCAAATTTTATAGGTTCTAACAAAAAATGGGGTGCATACCCCACTCATTAAAGAAACAGGTGATGCCAGGAATTTTACCTAGAAACTATTTTTATGATAAAAGTTTCACTCTATCGATCAGACACTTAGCAGAAAAAGTTCCTTCTGAAAACAGGAAATTATTTTGCGAAATTATCGGCCACCCCAATCCATTTTTCCTACTTAAACTCAAACCTAGGAAAACCTTAAACAACCCTAGATTATTACGAGGGGATACCCACTCGACACCCAACTATACCGAAGAATAGCATACCTAACAATGATTAATTTGGTTATAAGAAACGAACAAGTGATCAGCTAATTTAGACCATAAACCACATAGCACACACCTAGGTGGTGTGCCTCTTTGTTTTCTTGTAATTTTATTTTGTTTTCTTGTCTTACCTTAGAAATTGTTGGGTTCTGGTGGAATATACTTCTTGTACCTCTTTGATATATTGAACTTTCTCTTATACTTTTTTCGCTTTTATATAAATACTAATATATTTGTCGTTCAAAAAAAATTGTTCAATTTTAGTAATATAAAAGTCTATAAATTAAAAATTAAAATATATTTAACTTTTACTAGTACACTACAACAAAAGTGTGTCTTTAATAGCACTTTTTTTAACTTTTAATAGCGCTTTAAAGTGCTATTACTAATAACGCTATTATAGGTATGATACCTATAATAGCGTTTTTAAAATGCTATCAAATGTGTTTTTTAATAGCGGTTATTCTGAAAAAGCGCTATCGTATGTAACTGTGCGCGACCAAAGAGCACTTAGGAAACGGTTTATTATAGCGATTTATTATGAAAGCGCTATTATATGTAAGCTTTTAATAGCGCCCGTGTTTTAAAAAACGCTATAGTATGTCCTGTCCCTTTTTTTTTCAAATTGTCTTTTTTTTTTTACTAAATTGCATTTGTTTTTTCAATAAATTTCTTTTTTTTTTTGTTTGACAGGTACAATACTTATTAATTTTTAGAAATTGATGCTCTAAAATTAATACCAATATATACATTTGTACCAAAAAAAAAACCAATATATAGACTTTCAAAATATATAATATTAATATTTAAAAAAAAAAAATAGAGTTGTACCAATGTACACATAGCTCTAATAAAACAAAAACTCTTGTAATACATTCATTTCATAAACTACACCAATCCGACTACAAGACAAATTCGAATTGAATTGTACAAACACAAAAACCACTACAAAAGAGATTGTCAAACTTTAGTCCTACTTTCTTCTAAGAATGTCAATGACAAATTTGACATCTAACAACAATTCTAAAACTCATTTTTCTGTCACTCGATGAGAACCACCCACTTCATTGAAAAAGGAAGGCCTTTAAAAATTAAACTACCTGCATGTATAATAAAACATAGTCATTGTATATATAGATATGTAAAAGAAATCAAGTACATAGGCATTTGCTTGATAATACAAAGTTTGGTGCATAGCATGCTCACAATTCATTCTAGTGTTTCAATGGTCCATTCACAAATAATTGGGGACATTATGATTATCCCCATTACTCTAAAATTATTGAGTTTTCTGTTGCAACTCAGATATAATAATATAGTAATCGTCATCATCGTCACTAGCCTATGGCTCTAAGCAAAGCAACACTCATAATTAAGGCACCAGGGGCTTCATATATATCATTCATTATCAAAGCTTCATATCATATCCAAATCAAAATAAAGTCTCACATTAAATTAACACTAGCCCAAATTCCTTACATCATGAATATTTAGTAATAGATTAATTCTAATCATCATATAATATAGACTAAAACCTGCTAAATCCAATATCACTGATTCTGCAAGAATTACAACATCACAACTTATAATTACCTTCAATAGGTATAGAGCCTAGCAATGACAATGTTGAACCTATTTTCATTGTTGTACTTGTTTTTCTTCTTAATGTATCCATCGTATTATTCTTCCCCCACCTCAAAACCCTGCAAAATGGTCAAGACCAAAATAAATATATAAATTGAGAAGATATTGTGTTGCAAATCAATATCTGAAGCATGAATTCAATTACTACCTAATCACTGGAAACAAAACATGCACAAACAAATGAGATCCTGTCAAAACTAGAGCTCCAGCAACAAATAGTTACTGGTCCTCTTTACCTCATTCTACAAGCAATAGACAAAAGTTAATTATTGATTAATAGCATATGTGTATAATGCATCAACTAGTTTCAAATAAATATAGCAGCAAATCATTTTCAATGGCAACTGAGTGAATGAAAAAAAAATTAGTTACAATTGAATGTGCTTCTAATGAAAAGAGATAGATCCTATTTTTCTATTTAGCTAAATGAAACTTGATACTTATAAGCATGTTGATATGAAACTAGATCATCTTTTGCACTCTAGCTTTCTTTTCCATGATTCTAGATAAATAAAACTATCTTAACGAGCAGTAAGAATATCATGGTCTTCTTTTATAAAAGGGCATACCTCAAATTAAGTAATGTATTCCTTGATATTTCTAGAATTGGTATAGTTGTAACCTGAAAGTTGGTTTCCCCTGAAATTACTACATATAATTTGAATTTTCTTGCATCAGCCGTTACCAATTTAGCACCAGTATAGAAAAGTAGTTAAGTAATTAATGATGATAAGAAAATACTAGAGTTTGAAGAATGAATTTGCAAATATAGAAAAGAGAAGAATTGAAATCAAAGTAACCTTGTTCTTAGAAAAGAACATGCCAGACGTTGCTCTAACTTCGCTCAATTTACTCTCACCGGAAAAATTATCCGCCACCGCAGATCCCTTTAGCTCAGATTTGGCTATCGAAATCAAATGATCGCATTCCAAATCCGCCAAGAAACCTTGGTAAACAATAGCTCTGCACCGAATCAAAATAAAAATTAATAATCATTCATAAGTAACACATTGATTTCACTACCAAATTATGATCAATTTCAGTGGTGAATTTGGAAAGAGACCTTGGTTTCCATGAAGCTTGTTTCACCCTAGTAGGATCAATAATCGCACTTGCTGAACCTGCATATGAGCTATGCTTCATGGAGTTTGTCCCCACTCTCAGGATTGATTTCCTTTCCTAATATCTGAATTCTCAAGACTGGACATAGAGATACCAATTATGACTTTGATATGAGCAACAATGAAAAACAGAACTAATTGAGATAGATTGAACAAACTCCTACTAATATCATTTTTTGTTGAACTATTTTGACTCTTCTACATCCATACTACTTTCCAGACTCTAATAATTGGAAGTGTTATAACTACAATGAACTGAAATGGACTTTTTGGTTTAAGAAACCTAAAATTGGAAGGAAAAAAAACCATAGAGATGATTCACAGATTAAGTTGTATGAAACCTAAAATTAGAAAAAATATAGACCAGGAAATTCACAGAATAGAAATCCAAATGCAGAAGAAATTGAAGAAAAAGGAAAAAGTAAAGGGGAAAAAAATTACCTCGATTTGCTGCACAAATAGAGAATAGAAACCTTCAAAAGGCCTTTAGGGTTCACACAATGGTGAACAATTTCCTTTTCGTACTTCAATTTGAGCTTCAATGGGGCGTTTTTAGGGTCCGACGACGGCAGAGGAAAGTTGAACCGACAGAGGGTTGAGCTTCAATAGGGCTATTTGAGTTCGTGAGTGAGAAGAGGGTTCTTGGACAGAAGAACACGGCCAGTGCATCGGATAATATGGGGAATTCGTCGGAAGGTTCGACGAAACAATGGAGTTCGTGAGTGACGATGGAGTTCTTGACAAGGATTCAACAAAGATTGAGGTTGAACGAGGGTATAAGGATTTAGGGTTCGACGACAAAGTTTTGGGTCGAAACGATGGACCTTGATAAGGATGGAGATGGAGAATTGGGGCTGTGAGAGTAGAGGAACAATGAGAGAAGAGAAGAATTGGAACAAGTGTGAATAGAGGATCGATGCAGTTGTGAGAATATGAGATAAGTCTATTATTTTATTTATTTATTATTATTATTATTATTATTATTATTATTATATTATAATTCATCAACCAAGGGGTCAAAGGTTCGACACCCACCAACCATGGTTTTTAATTATTTAATTTGCTTTACTATAGCGGTCATGAAAAAAAGTGATATTATAGGGTATATCGGTAATAGCGCTTTTCAAAAGGGCTATTATAGAGTTCCGTGTTTATGGATTTAATAACGCTTTTTCTCAAAAGCGCTATTGTAGTGTTTCTAGGTTCAATAATTTAATAGCGTTTTTACTGAAAGCGTTATTATAAGGCTCCGTTTAAATGTTTTAATAGCGCTTTATAAATAAGCGCTATTAAAAAGGCGCTATTAAAGCACTATTTTGTAGTAGTGGTAGTAGACTGTTGGACACTTATTAAGTATTAATATATTGAACTTTTACTAGTTCCAATTCTCAACTGTTCCTAATGAAGTATTAATGGCAATATTACCATTGACGAGACAAGCTAGGTTCATCGATAGTTGAATCACACCGGTGTTCATAGTAGTATTAATTAACATTTCAGCTACTCATTCAAGTTAACCATAAACATTTTTGCTAGTTTCTCTTGAATCATCATGTCATTTCATCCCCCAGAATTTTTTAAGATAATGCATAACCATGAAGAGGAGCTTGTAAGCATATTAAAAATTATAAATTGCATGTTGCATTTATTTTATTTTATATCATTTTATTTCTTCATGCATGTTTTAAAAATGTTTATATGTTTGTCTTTCAGAGGCTTCCCAAGAACTTTGTGGAGAAATATTGGAAAGGAATATCAAATCCTGTAGTCCTTAGCCTCCCAAATGGTGCTCAACAAAAAATATTTTGGGTGAAGTGTGATGGTAATATTTGGTTTCAAAAAAATTGGGAAAAAATTGCAAAGTTTCTAAAAGTTGGATATGCTGTAGTTTTTAAATATAAAGGTGGATCATATTTTAAGGTTAAGATATTTGGTGTCAATACATTGGAAATTGACTATTCCAATATAAAATTCATAGAAGATGAAATTTGTGAAGGTAAAGAAGTTGTTGAAGTGAGTGATAATAGTGGTAAGAATTTAGATGAGAGTGAAATATCCAAGTACAAGAAATGGCAAGAGAAAAATTACAATGGTGTTGAAACTACAAAAGAAGTTAAAGAATTTGTTGAAGTGGGTGATGAAAGTGACACTCCCACACAAACTCAAAGGAAAAAAATTGGCAAGAGAAAAATGAATGTAGATTTTGATGCTACACAGCAAAAAATCTTATGTGAGTTCATCTAATTGCATGCCATTTTAATCTACTTTTTCACTTCATTTTTCATCCATAGATTTGGAGGGTTGTTTTTTTAAATCTGCATGGATTTTTTTTTTTAATAGCAAATATAATTATATATATATATATATATATATATATATATATATATATATATATATAACGAGAAAATATGATACACCAAATAGAATTCAAAAAAAGGGGGAGTACAAAAAGTACTAAGTCCCCAAAGAAAATAGAAAATATAAAAAATTAAAGAGATAAAAACTCCTACTAGACTGAGGCTAGTTTCAAATCCCAAATCTGTATGGCTCCTCTAAAATGAAATATTGGCTAATTGATTTGCTATCCTCAAATAATCATAAACTAGCTATTGGTCACTCTAAAGCTGAATATTAGAATTTGTACCTAGTAAATTATATTATGGAAATTTTTTATGACAAAAAAAAAAGGTACGGAAACTTTTTTAACATTGCAGGTACTAACAAAGGAGACATGGTTAAGAAGGCTAAAGAAAGCCCATTAACGGAAACTGTTAATGAGAGAGCCAACAATGAGAATCCATGGTTTCAACTTAAATTGTCACCATGTTATGCCCATGGTACTTTCATGGTACGTATAATTGAATGTCTAAGTTTAAATCCAAAAGTGGATACTACTTGTTATTTTGACACAGTTTTTATTATACAAATCCTACACAAATATTATTTATATATAGTTTTTGCTTTTTTCATAAGAAAAAAAATGAAAAATTACACAAAAGCCCTTGTGTAAGTATTATGTATAAAAAAGTGTGTAGAAATATCATTTCTCTATATATAGAGTTTTAATAAAATATTATTGTTATTCTATATTTTTTAGGCTAAATTAAAATTTTGATTCTTTAACATTCACAAACTTATAATTTTAGTACCTTAATTTTCATAACAACATTTTTTGACCCCCTTATAACTATAGGCCATTTTCAAAAGGCTTAGCCCCCATTAATTTTGACTGAGTCAACGCACACGTGGATTGTGACTCGCATGACAAGTTAACGTGAAATGTGAGTCATTGTCTACATGTGTGTTTCTTTGGTCAAAATCAATTGGTCCAACTTTTTACAAAAAATGATAAATTTATAGGGAGGTTTAGTGGCGCAACTTGTTGCCTGTCTGCCTTTTGTTCATGTGTAATTATATATATATATATAATAGGCTTAAATATCATTTTTATCCTTGTAATTTCGCGATTTTTTTGTTTTAGTCTCTGTATCTTTTTTCTTGCGAATTCATCCCTCTATGTTCAAATTTTTTTGTTTTAGTCCCTAAAAACAAAAATCGCAGGAAAATTCGTTTTAATTTCCTGCAGATTTTCCTATGGATTTTAGCTTTAGGGACTAAAATCAAAAGGATTTGAACATACATGGATGAATTCGCAAGAAAAAAATAACAGGGACTAAAACCAAAAAATCGTGAACTTACAAAGACGAAAATTATATTTAAGCCTATATAATATTCACTTAGTAAGTCAAAAGTGCTATTCTGAAAATTATGGGGCTAAAATCGCATGTTTGTGAAAGTCAGGGTTCAAAAGTGCAATTTAACTTAATTATTTTCTATAATTATAAAATATATATATTTTTATTAAGAATAGAAAAAAATCGTATTAGACTCACTTTCATAGGTGTCTATTTTGAGGCTTTAATTAATATATGTCAATAAATCATGATTGAAACAGAAAATACCAAGTGAGTTTTCAAGAGAATACTTGAACAAGTTTAAAGGGATTGCAACCATAAGTGTTGGTGGGGACATGGCTATGAAAGTGAAGATGAAGTTTGATAATATTTATAGAAGATCCATTATAACTACTGGTTGGAATTTGTTTAACCAAAGATATAACTTACAAGCTAATGATATATGTTACTTTGAGATGATTCAGCTCAAACCACCTTCATTCTCTGTTTCTATTTTTCGAGCAATAGAGGACTCAAGCCCTAAGAAGTTGCAAGGTTAATTTTCTTTAATTATTTTTTTTGTTATTAATTAATGGTTGGTTTTAGTTATTGATATTTGATTATCATCTATTAATTGGATATGCTCCAATTGCCTAATTTGATACTAGGTTACAAAGAAGGCAATATTGAAGGAACTTCTAGGAGCTCTCCAAAAATACATGATCTCGAGAGTATTCTTCTAACTTTAATGTTTTTAGTTTTGATTATTATGATGTTTTTTAAACTTAAATAAGTTGTAATTATATCACTCATAAATTGAAAATAATTTTTAATTAGGTGTTGATGAATATGTTAATGATTAATAATTGGGATTTTACATTAATAAATAATTAATTGGTTTTAATAAATCATTCAAAAGTTCTAAGAAGAATTAGATTAATATTATTTTTAATTCAAACCTAACTACAATTATTTATAACTTTATTATGAACACAATTATAAATTGCCTTACCAAAAAAAAACACAATTATAAATTTCTTTAGTTTAGAGACTTTTTTAAAAATCTTTAAATAGTTTGAGGATTATCTTTTTTATTTTAAATGTTATATAATATTATTATTATTATTATTATTATTGTTGTTGTTGTTGTTATTTTCTTGCAGATTCAGAAGGTGATAATGTGATTAAACCTAAGACATTCAAGATTCTTGTGAATGCCTCATACCCGGTAGGATCATTTGCATAAAAAATGGCTTGGGTGTGTATATATATAGAGATGTTACAAGTTTGAACTACACATATAAAATATAAATGATGTTTTATTTTTATTTGCAGAACATACCAAATGAATTTTTTAATAGACATATTGAATGTCATGGAAAATTTGTGGAGATTAAAGTGGACAAAAAGTCATGGTTTGTAAAAGTGAACTATTATCCTAGAGGTAGTAGATTCTGTTCAGGTTGGAGAAAATTTATGGAAGATTGCAAATTGGAGATTGGAGACACTTGTGTCTTTGAGTTGATTCATGAGAAAAAATTTGTGTTTGTAGTTTCATTTGTAAGGAAGAAACAATGTGGTATTTGAATTTGGTAATTTGGTGTTTCAAGGTACCAAGTAGATGTTTATACTAGAACGTTTCTTGGTGTTGCTATTTTTAGATCCTAAATGTTTAGCAAAACATTGTAAGCACTGGTATCCTATATTTTATATAAATTATCAACAATATATCATTTCAATCTTTGTTTACATTATACTATATTACTTTAAAATGTTAAAAATTTAAAGATAGATATAGTCTCTTGAGAGTAAAGATTAATGATCACATCTTTATTTTTATGATTAAAATGATGAATTAATTAGTATGTTTAAAACAATAAAAAAATATAATGAATATGCAGCTTGTATTGAACCGTCGTCAATTAAGTCATTATTTTAACCTTAAATATCTGGAAGGTCATGATGCAGCTTTCATGTTAGACATGACCTGTATTACATGTTAGACATGACCTATTTATTAATACGATCCAATTTATTTGTAGAATTGGTGTTTGTATCAAAGATACTTGGATTAAATATAATTCTAACTTTTATAGAGTGCATTTGATATGTCTAAAATTAAGAGATCGAACATGATAACTTAAATATTATGCGATTTTAAAATTGTTTTTAAGACTAGATAAATACGGGGGAGAGATTGCACAAAACATAAATTATTGCCCTCGTTAAAAATTTTGTTTCATATACAAGCTAGCTATCTAAAATACTAAAATAATATTTTGTCAATCAAACACCGTATAAGACAATATGTTATTCAATATCTTAAAATATATCATGTGTTATTTTGTTTAGTACTTATGTTTTACAGTGTGGTTTTATATCCTCGTAAGCATAACTTAATTGGTAGAAAACATTATATTATGAATAATAAATATAAATGGTAGGAATAGGTACTCATCATGGAAAAATTAACTGAGGTTCCCACCAATAAACTGCCCCTTAGCATTGATAAGATAAGACACCCTCCATTGATAGTTGAATCATGTATTGGTGTGGATATTAATTATTAGTATCATTTCACCTTGAACGTCCATAATAGTATTATAGTATGTAATTCAAAAGAACAAAAATAATTATTTAATTGAAAATAGGGGGCGTGCTAGAAATTTGGGGGGTACGCTAGAAATCTGGGAGTGCGCTAGAAATTTGGGGGGTGCGCTAAGCAATCTGGGGAGCGCGCTAAGCAATTTTCATTATTTATGCATGGTGCATAAGAAAAAAACTTATGCACCATAACCACTCCCATATATATATATATATATAAATTAACGAAAATAACAAGATTATAGTATAGAGGAGGAAAAATAGAAAAACACGATAGAGAAATACATATGAGATAAAAAACAATAGTGTTACAACTGTGATACCAGGACATTCAAAAACTCCATACAAGACCATGAAGTATAAGAGAGAATCTGGGACGGAGGCAAAAAGCATCCCGGTAGAGACTTCTCGCTCGGAACCTCAAAAGAGACATATAAAATAGCCCTATCACAACCTATCGGACCCAACCCGGAAGAGGATGCATATCTCACTCATAGGAAGAGCATGAGTGAGTAGGGTTTTTACCTAAAACCCATTTCTAGGAGATGAGTTTTATCCTATCCATCAACCTTTCAATCGAAGAGGACCACCGACAAAGAAAGTTTATAAATGTTGGACAATATTTCATCTTATAAGAAAGTTTTATTAGGTGATCAATTTAAGTAAAACACTTTTTTTAAATAAAAAAAAAATTGAGAAAGGAGAAAAAATATTACTATTAATTAAAGTGATCTTAATGACTATTTTACAATAAAGGTTTTTGAACTTTGTTTATTTCTCGCTACTGAATTGACACTCTCACAACTAACTGAACTAAGTGAGTAAATAGGAGAGGGGGTGGACATTGAGAAAAAAGAAAAGAAGAAAACAAAAATGAAGGAATGATAATCCCCATGCTTAAATTTGGAATATGTTTTTCTTTATAATACAAAACCTTTTAATACGGGAGAACTCACAAACATATACCTAAGGATGTCTTGGATTTAAATAAGTTCTTCAAATTATTTTGATGTTGTTATAAGAGTATATCATAAGGTCTTATACAATATGACACACATGTTACAAAGACTAATTTCAACATGGATAAATTTTAAGTAGAGCAAAACAAATTAACAATGACCAAAAAATTCGGTGGTTAATGATTAAAAGAAAGTTTTTTGTATGTCTAACCAAAGCCAAAATAGTAAGATAAAAAATTTACACTTCAATGTGTGTACCATAATTGAGTACCAAAAATGTGCAGAGTAAAAGTAAAATTTATATTTTCTGTTTTGATATAACTTCATATCAGAACAATATTCTCCAATATTTCAGCACATTAAGAAATAAACAAACCCTGAGATATGTACAATACACATTCTGTAAATTCAGTGTAATACTACTACTACTACTACTATGATTCAAGAATTTATTGACCAATCATAATTCTTGTATGATATATGAACAGGACCACCATCAGCTAAGAGATGTGTCAAAAGACCTACTTTATTTGCATCCAAGTAGTTCATTATCCATTTTACTATATTTCTCTCATTTCCAAAATCCGCGCTGTACCTGCGAATAATATACATATTATTATTTCATAAGCATAATGCGAGAAATAAACTAGAATCTGAGATCGGAGGGTTCATATTACACATTAACAAAATTGTGTTTAAAACAAACTCCACCGTTACTTTGAGAATGAAGGTTGAGATCGAAAACTCTGTGACACAATTACTGCACCAATATATCTAGATCGGCTAGAAATTATTGAAAGTCGAAATAGAGACTGTAGAAATTCATAAACTCTGCTTACCACTTAATAATTGGTGTTAGATGAAGGGTCCTCTTCTCTAGGTCAACTTCAATTCCATCATTCTCAAAGAACTCTCTAGCTGCACATCTCAATTCTTCAGCAACTCTACAAGGTGAAAAAAACCTGACCTTTGGACTTGACTTAGTGCCATTACAAAGTCCAAAGTGAATCAAAGGATTCATTTTCACAACTGCAACCTGTAGTTTTAAAGGTATAAGTCAATAACATCATCATATGAATCCATATTATACGAGAAAAGGGAACATGCATATCGTGGTAAACTAGTTTCACACTAACGTCCAATGAAATTCTAGCATTTTACAAATACATTTTTAAAATGCAGTTACAAAGTGGATTTATGTGACAATGCGAGAAGTTCAAATTGGATGTCGATGTAAAACTCCCGAGCACACCAATAAACTCTTTTTTTAATAAAACTTGGGGACGAGAAAAAGTTGTTATTAATTTAAGTGTTATTAATGACTATTTCACAACTGTGCTCTAGGGGAATTTGACTCTAACCATTGAGTTACAAAGGTCAAACATACAAAACCGCTACCTCATAGACATATATTCAAAAATTATTTGCTATTAGTTTTAAAAAAGCAGAGAGGTCATGCATGCAGCCAAAAAGAATCAAGTAATTATCTTTCTTAGAATCCTTAGGCCGGCCGGCGGCAGCTCATACGGCAACAAGTGTTTCCAAAATTGAATATTGATAGAAAGGATCTCACCTCTAGCCTTCTGTCTCTTGTGCCAAAGGGCTTGACTAAGGAATAAGGTGACCTCCGATTGCTTCTAAGGATACCATTTGTAATAGTGGCAAGAGAATAAGGATGTCCTCCAATCAAATACTGGAAATCAGAGAAGGATTTCCTATTAATTACACCTTCTTGACACCCTACTCTTATCATAGCATGGATGACCATGGCATTGTGCAAATTTAAGAAGAATGCAAGTTTCTCATTTTCTGATAGTTCTAATAGATCCACTCGCTGCAGATCTTGAGTCATGTTTACATACCTGCGGTTTAAAATACATTAGACGATGGGAAGTATTGTCCTTAAAAAGAGTAAAATTGCTTTGTTGGATATGCAAAAGTTTAGGAGTCAGCATATTTCCCACAACGATCAAAATAAAACTGGAGACAACTAATCTTACAAAGAACGGACATTGTACATGGCATTGACACTAACGCGTACATTGACAATAATTAAAGAAAATAGAAGTAAGTGAATGAAGCTAAATGTGTCAGGGGCGTGTCAATGTCAGACAGTGACTTGAGTTCCAAGGATACTAGAGAGTTACTTTTATTGCAAGCTTCCTATGGCAGCCACATGTCCCTAGCGGTTACGACAGTAAGGGATTTAGTTAGGAAGCTATTATTATCGTGCAAGTCTTCGTATCCAAGTTAGAACTAATGAATAAGGATGAGCATTTTGTAAATTTTTCTCCCTTCATTTCATTCATCTACATTTTTCATTAGAACCAACATTGGATACCATACTGACAATAACACGTAGACGCCGCTAACAACTTAAGAACATGGAAATTGTTGAATGAAACTACATGTGTCGATGTTGTGTCAGACACAGACTTGTTTCGGTGCTACGCAACAACTAACAGGCATGCAGACCTCTCCAAGTTGACTTGATGAACTAAATTTATGTTTTGCATGTTGAATAGATAAATCCACAAAATGTTTGCAATTTGCATACACAAAATGCACCAAGATAAAAAACTAAATATAAGCATATTATAATAAGATTTACTAAACCATACCTTCTAAATTCCTCACTTTTGCTGATGGACACATAATCAACATGTCTCCTATCTTCAGAAGCATAAGATTCAAGAATGGCATACATAATCTTAGTAAGCCTATCACAAACTGCAGCTGCACCTTTCGGTTCACTATCATTTGTTGCACCCCGGAAATTGAAACATTTTGAGATAAATGGTTCGTGTTCAAGGAATCGATAGAAGTGATTTCCCTCCTCAAAATCATTTTCCCTACATAAAACGTTCACAATGATAATCAGAACAAAATTAACTTAAAAACACATTTGAGCTTTATTTGGTTTCAAAAGTTCTTTTCTTACCCAAAAACAGAATGGATGAAGTGCTTCTTGCATAACTCTTTTCCAACCTCAACAGCCTGAGCATTTGTAATGGAATGAAAATCATATGAGCAAAACTAAACTTTTTAATATGCCTAAGATGATCCAAAGATACTTATAATACTAACTAATAAGGGATTAAAAAGTAAAAATGGATAGGTTTTGCAGTTGCAATAGATGGACATAATTTTATTTAGTGAATGTTCAATATGTTCCAAATTTTCAATACAAATTGAAAGCTGCAAATTCTCCTCAATTTTTGTCTATAGTTCAGTATTATGTTGTACGAAATTAGTTATATTTTTTCTTTTAAAAATATTTTACTTTTATTTTGTACAATATTTTTTCTTTTCATTTAACCCTATAATTAAATGACATTTCTTTGGGGGTTCGGAGACAAGCGGTGAACCCCACCTAAAATTCATACATGCAATTGTAAGATTCCGGATTTAAATCCAGGTGTTCAACCTAACAATATCACATTACTAGTTAACCCACTTGGGTTGACTTGGTGGTGATGGTTTGGTTCCTTAGAGTTTTCTCCTTTCAAAGTCTGAGGTTTGAATCCTCCTAATGTCACTTGTTGTATTGGGTCAGTTCATATAGAACAAAAAAAGCAATGGCTGCCCTCGTAAGTGAATAGTAGGATTGGTTTTCGTCGAATTAGTCGATCCTTAGATGGAATACCGAGTCTTCAAAAAATATCACATTACTAGTTGGGATGGGACTTACAAACTAATATGACATTCTATTTCAATAAAATTCTAACATTTAAAATAAATCCTTGTAAAAAAATATTTAAAATAAATTTTATAGGTTAAAACTTTAAGACATGAATTTAAAATTTTTAGTCAAAAACTTAAATTTAATTGAAACGCATAAAAGTCTTTGACCATATTAATAAAAACACAATGTTTTTTAAAATATTATACATAGATTTAAAATCATAAAGTCATAAATCCTTTATTCATATCAAACAACATCAATTTTGAATGAGTTGGATCTAAACTTAAATGATTCTGATAAAATCTAAGTTAAGTTAGAGTTGAATTATGGATTGAAGTTATTGCCACACACGTAAACATCCCTAACTGTGTTTGCACGTCTCTTCTTAATAGTGTGTTTAGTTGACGTGTCTTGTATTTTTCACGCGTTAGAGCTCTTCTACATGGTCCCTCTTAATAAAATTAGACTTTGAATTATCAGTCACCGGACGAACACACATGTCGCTTGTCCATAATTATAATAAATTCTATTTCTAATTTCTAATTAAAATAGCTACATTATTTAATTAATTATGAACCAATTTCTTTTACTCTATTTCTTTCAGAAAATAACTGTGTTTTCTTTTACTCTATTCATATGACATGCTTTGACTCTATTTTTCTACTAATATATACATAAAAATATTAGCATATGAGATCTTGTTTGATTTGTCTCGGCGAGTATTTTCAAAATATATAATTTTTAGAATTTTTAATTAAAGAGAATTAAACATATTGATGATCAAAGCCGTGCATTGGCAAACGTAAAGGTGGTCAAACAGGTCAATTATTTTGGGACGGAGGGAGTATAATAAATGTTGTTTCCAATGCAAAACTTAACATTTATGTATCCTTAACACTAGTTAGCATAACCATTTCTTTAAAATCATCATCATATCCTACAATTAATTTATCGTACCAAATTAACCTACTAACCTATTAAAATGTGTAAGTAGGACCATCAAATACTTCCATTTTAATCACCATCAAATAAATTTCAATAAATACTCTTTGGAACTATTTTCCTGCTAAAAGTCTATCATATCATCCCAATCCAAATAAGTCAAATAAAATTTGAATAAAAGTCAAATATTATTTTATTATAAAAAAATTATAATATTTCAAAATCAAAATTTAAATAAAATATCTCAAATATCATTTTTCTAAAAAGCAAAAAATACTTCAATTAGTATTATACAGGATTGGAGTTTAAACCGAGATTCTATACTTATTCAGCTAAAGCTAATTTTTTAAGAACTACACCAACACTAAAAAACCATAAATTGGTCAAAAAAATAAAAAACTAAAAAACCATAAATAGAAGAAAAAATAAAAATAAAATTCAAAATTATGAAAACAAACGCACCTTATCATGAACATAACCATGGTTTCTAACAAGAAGCTCAACCAACTCACTTCCATCAAAACAATTTCTCACAATCTTCATCTTCATCAACCGATCTTGAATCGGTAATCTCTGTCTCAAAACTCTCACAACCTTCGCAATCTCCTCCTCCACAGCTACTTTCTCCTCCGCCACCTCATCAAATCCATACGCCGGCGCGACCGGAACATCGCCGGAAAATCCTCCATTCGCAATCTCAATCAATTTCTTCTCCAATTCACCATTCTTCCTCATCGCGTTCAATTCCACCAATCCTCCGATTAATTTCTCGTTGAAGAAAATCATCGGAACCGTTGAATTTGAATTTCCGATTCTTTGATTGAGTTCCTTTTCACGCTCTGTATACACATCGATGTTGATTTCAACGAATTTCAATCCTCTTTCTCTGAAAAATCTTCGAACTGCAGAACAATCTCTGCAATTCGATCTCGAAAACAACGTGATTCTCACTTTCCCTAACGACGCGTCGTTTTTCACCGTCACTACAACCTTTAAACCAGAAAGTTTGAACTCTGTTACGTCGTCGTTTTGATCGTTATTGTCGTCGATTGAGTTTTTGATAGATGAGATTGTTCGTGTGATTGCTGACGTCAAGTCGTTACTTCGCTGACGGAAGAAAGTTTTGAAGTTTAATTGAACGACGTCGTTTGTGTTTGGGGATTGGGGGTGTGAATTTGAAATAGGGGGTGTTGGCTTTGGGAGAAGTGAATGAGGTTGTATTAGTGAGAGTGTTTTTTTCGTAACGGTTATGTTACCGTTAGCGTTATTTTCGGTGGTTTTGTATTCGTTGAGTTTGTTAATGTTTGTGTTTGTTGTTGGGTTTGGATTGTGTTGTGGTTGTTCTACCTCAGAACCCATTTTCTATGATGTTGAAAGAGGATTAGAGGGAGAATGATGAAGATTAGATGAAAAAATGGGGTATTTAATGTGGTGGGATTTCGATTAAATTGGTGATGATAGAATAGAATGGAAATAGGGATATTGACAAAGGTGTGAGGGAGTGTACGAGGAAGGAGTCGTATAGTGGATACACAACAAAGAGAGACGGACGTGGTCTTTAAGCTTGCTGCTGGCGCTGCTAGCTGCTTGTTTATTTTATTTTATTTTTTTGAAAAAAATGATTTTTAAATTACAAGAGGAATAAATAAATAAATTGGCTCTTAATCACGTGAGATTTGAGATGGACGAGGAATAATATATTTTATCATTTTATAATTTACGATTTTGTTAGTCAATAGAAAAATTGACAAATATAATTGTATAATTTTAAATTTGAACTCCGACAAATTTTAGATAAAATTTGATTAAGGACGTCTAATCTAATAATATTAATATTTGTTGGTTAAATATTATGACTTAGAGATTCATTAAAGATTTAATATCATGTCCACAACTTCTAACTTAATATATTAGTAGAAATATCAAAATTGTTAAGTTGGACGTTATGATTGAGATTCAGAATCTGATTCCTCTATTTTCTGTGAGTTTTTAATGTCTTGTCATTTCATCTATGTATCAGGAAAAAAATTTAATATCATCGGATGCACAAAATAAAATATTAAAGATTTAATTGGTGTATGTCACAATTAATATAATATATTAATTTATACCCACTTTTGTCAAAAATAAATAATTTATTTCCACCATGAATTATGGTCAAATGATTTATAATGTTTTTGTTAAAAATAAATCATTTATTTCCACTGTGAACTATGGAAAATGATTTATAATGTTTGACTTATTTTGGCTGCCTTATAAAGTTTGAATTTAATTTAATAAATTAAAGATCTCTTATAAAAAAAATTCAAGGCTTTAAATTTTTTTTTTGAATCAGCAAGTATATTATAAAACTCAACCATAAGTATAAGGCATACGAATGGCGAGAAAGAGTACAAAACTGCAAATAAATGCAGCATAACAACAATACCAAATAAAACAACACCAATACAAATCAATGATACAATAACATCGTACGCAATTCAACAACACCAATTACAATCGAGACCCAATAACATCCAACAAAATCCAACTCCATCACCTGGCCAAAACGATGTTGAACCGATGCAGAAACTAAAACTCTCCCAAGCAAAGAGACAACGCCGACAACCAAACACACTTCATACAGATCTGAGCAAACTGCAACACACCAAGACTACCAGCACAATGAAGACCGCCAGAAATCACTGGTATAGGCAAAGAGTCTACATTTGCAATCTGATTGTGTGGCGACCGGAGAAGGCTTAAGACGAGAGAAAGCATTCGAACTGCCGGCCAACACCCACCACCTGAACAAAAGGCACCCCACAGATTCCAGACTACCAGAGCAGTCACCAACCCAGCCCAGAAAGTTGCCACAACTAGACGCTAACTCCCGAACTCGAAGCAAAAGCGCTCGGCCCATCAGAATCCAGAACCAGCTTCATCAGGCGAACCTCTGACCAAACAAAGGTAGAAAGAGAAACTAAGCAGACAAGTCTCGGCAACGACAGAGGCACCACAATGAGGCCAGTAGTGACGAAAACAACACCAAAGAAACAAAACACCACCGAGAATAAAACAGCCGATGCAGAATAGGTCAACCCAGATACATAGAGACCTGCAAATCTCAACAGATTTGAAAACCTTCAGGAACTCAAAACGAGTCCTGCAAATCTCAACAGATTTGAAAAGTTGTCAGAGAATCTATAATCAAAGAAAACCAATCGCGCAACATCAACCATAACCTCATCACCATCAATCACCACAATCACCGTCGAAACCAGATCCCGGCGACGCCAAAACCGAACACCGCCAACACCACCTCAACTCCTCACCACCGCCAAAATAAACAAACGTAAATATCAGATCTGCAAATCACCTCCTCCACCAGCAAGCCCACCTTAAAACCAAATCTGACACCACCACAAATTCGTCACCAACAAGCACATACTGAAAACAGATCTGCGGCCACAAATCCGTCACCACAACACCTACTCCGGCGACACCGAAACTAAAACACCAACACACTAGATCTGACACCAACAAGCGTCGAACTCCATCATCAATACAGCAGAACCACCACCGACGGTGCCAAAATCGGAGAACCACCACCGATTTTAAGAACGGCAGAAACGGAAGAGAACGAAAAACAAAGAAACGAAAAAAGAAAAAAACCAGAACCGGAGCGAAAATCAGAGGCGAGAGAGAGAGAGAAGATTCAACCGCCACCCCTTTTTCCCGATCTAGCCAATTGGGTAAGTTTTCTGCGGATTTCGAGTTAGGATTTGAAATCAGCACGGAAAAACGAGGGAATGAGGTGTAAAAGTTTTTGTGTTTAGGGTGTTTAAAGTTTCCGGTGCGGCGAGCTATTAGAGAGAGAAGTGAGAGGGACAGAGCTCAAAGAGAGAAGCTATTAGTTGACTAATTCAAGGCTTTAATTAGTATTCGTTTTTCTAAAAGCAATTTGTATATATCGTTAATGTAAATACAAACATTTTATACATCTTTTATTTTTTTGGTACAACATTTTATACATCTATTTAATCGTATTTTAACATAAATATTTTCTTCTAGTACTATATAATATAGTGGCATGATGGTTTAATATTCTGAGATATGTATGACTAAGATAGTAATTATTTTAAAATTAAAGAGGGCCAAGTTGCATTATGGGCATCATGGTCGGTCTAAGATTGACATCAGATCCTCTCAAATGCAATTTATGTCCAAATAAATCTTAATCATTGATTTTATATTACTTTATATGGTCAACTTAATTAAAAAAGAATTGGATAGCCAGGATACACATTGAACACTCTCCAGTGAACAGTACACCGGAGATTATTCGGTCTCGTTTAAGATTAGAGATCTAAAGCAACTAATTTCTTAGGGGTAGTTTTGAAATTTTTTAAAGAACTGCGAGTTATTAAAGCGAGCAAAGAGCGATTCTCAAAAACAATTATTATAATAAGGATCCGTTTGGATATGATTTATTTTTGAGCTTATAAAAATAGCTTATGTAAATAAATAAATTTTTTATGTTGATTTTTAAATTTTCACTAACAAAAATTGTATTTTTATAAGCTGTTTTTCATAAACTACTTCAAAAAAATTATAATAATACATAAAAATTGATTTATTTGCATAAACTGTTTCGCATAAGCTCAAAAATAAGTCAATTCAAACAGGCCCTAAATAAAAAGTTGAATATTGTTAAAGCAACAGATTGGATTTTAGTCTTAAGAATTTGAGCCATCAACTTTACCAATTAAACTAAAAAGATACTCAAAATTTAAATGTCATAATTTATATTTACAATTAAACTCCAACTTTTTTACTAATTTTTTTTTTAACATCAACTTTTTTACTTATATATGTGAATTTTTAACAACTAGTGTTATTTTATCTAACTACAAAATAAAAATAAAACAAATTAAATGATATATCCAATGTGTGATCCCACCAGAACAAATGTATACCGGATTCACCAACTAGCTATGCTGGCCAGAGACAGCACCTAAAGAAACACTTTCATAAGTTGAAGACACTTTTGTGGTTTTAGTGTGACGAAAACACCTTTTGAGATGTGAATCAATTGGCACTTTGTGAAGGAACGTATTGTATATGCTACAAAGGTATGTGTTAGTTTATGTTATCATGGAATGTGGCGATAATCTAGGCAGTAAGGACTGATTGATTGTGTTGTTGGAGTATTGACAAGGGCAAAGGGTCAACTATAAAAAAAGGACAGTCAAAGTGATAGCTACCCAAATTATATTAACTTGGGTCCAAGTGGGGGCATTATGTGAAATTAGGACAGCTTCCATCTTTTTTCCTTTTTCTTTAATCTGTTAATTTGTTAATTAGCCACAATCAAAGGTCAGCACAAAGTTTGGGGAATTGGCACGGCAAAAAAAGGTCTCATCTTAGATCATCTTTAATGAGAAGTTTGTATTTTTCAGCATTAGAATTTCAGTGTGGATAAGTGGGATGACTGGAGTTCGAACCCCAAATTCATACTTATGTAATGTAATATTCTACCAATTGTGATAGACTCACGGGACACATATTAAGTATTTCTATTGAAGTAAAACAAAATTAAGTACCTAATAGATATCACTTTTATAATAAACATTTTCTTTCTTCTCATTAAAATGTATTTTTATAGGACTTATTTAGTGACGAAGAGTTATTAGTGGGATGTATAATATTGGTGAGAATTATTTAGAACTTTTTAAGAGTTATTAGATTGAAAGGATTGAATACATATTAAATAGTATTATTAAAAACTTATAAGTGAGTGATTTATATATGTGGAATTCGATTAAATATTCAAAAATGAACGTCTCTATTGTGAATGATCTAAACTTATTATAACAAAAATAAGTAGAATGGATCTAACTTCTATTTGTATTCCTTGCCTCTTCCTTGCCTCAGAGAAATTTTAATCAAGATTTAGTCAAATGTATAGTAAAACAAGTCATCTCTTTTATTCTCCTCACCCTAACTACCACGTATTTCTCTTGTTCTTAGTCGATCAGAGATGAGTGGTTTATGGATAATTTTGTGTCAAAATCACCCTCCAAATTATATTTTCTTACTCGTATAGTTAAATTGGTGTGATTTTTATGTATTTATTGTTTTAATTTTCAATCTTAGTACAACGTATTTTATTTCTTTGTCTTGGTGCAGTGTGTATTTTTTGTTTGTCTTGACGAGATGTTCATTTGTTTACAGTCAAAGGATCGATTATTTTTTGTCTAGTGCAGATCCAATTAATGATTTTTGTCATCTGCATTATAGGTCTAGATGCATGAATATTTCAGTCACTTTAATACAGTGATATTTACAGGCTTATACAAGTTATCATTTTATATTATTAATATGGATGTTATGATCGCAAATTCATCCTTATTAGTTTTAGAAATTTTAATTTCATATTGCATCGATGTCATGTGTATATAAAAGTCGGCCAATGGATAAAATTGTCTAGACATTCTCCCCAGGCCTTCAAAAATATATGTTAAAAAAACT
The DNA here is from genome assembly GCA_030408175.1 of Trifolium repens. Classification (NCBI taxonomy): domain Eukaryota; kingdom Viridiplantae; phylum Streptophyta; class Magnoliopsida; order Fabales; family Fabaceae; genus Trifolium; species Trifolium repens. The sequence goes on from CP125837.1 coordinate 11,062,809, forward strand.
TAATTATAATATTGTATCATATCCTATTAATTTTAAAACTAAAACATAAACAATTTTATATTGTTTCAATAAAAATTAAATGAATTGATTTTGTTATCATTTTAGAAAGAAATGTTATAATTAAGAAAAGGATATATTAGATTAGATTAATTATATAAATGATTTTATATTTTAAATGTATGAAAAATACAATGTAAGCAAAAATTTAAAATTATACTAAAAACAATGTCATATGCTTTAAAAAACACCATCTTAATATTTGTTTTTGACCCTTTTTTGTGAAGTAGTTTAATTACCACAAATTTATTCTTAAGATGAATATATGGAGGCTTTCAGGTTTGACCTATGACTCTTGTATATTGCAACGCTCATGGGATAATTATTTAATTATTCTATTGTGCATAAAATAAAGGGTTATGTTAAATATGACACCCGATACATTTGTTAAATATACCAAAAATGGAAATAAAATATAAAATTAATGTTGATAAAGATAACTTTTTACACTTCCAATATATTGAATGCACGAGTTCCAAAATATAGTTTATTTATTTATGTGTTTAATTAGTGCACCCGTGCACTATTTAACATTTTCCAAAAATAAATGTTATGATTTGTCAGTTTTATTGGGAATATTAGATTTTTTCTTTACTCAAAAAAGAAATTAGTTAACTGTAATGTTTTCTACAAGACTACAAATATGTGGCGATATTTTTAGGTTGAATGTTTTTATTCGGATTTAAATTTAAAATTTTACGATTAGTTTAAGTGGTATTTTTAACTTTGTCTAAAGAAAGAAAGAAAAAAAAAAAAAAAACCCAACAAATATATACGTTATGCATGATGTAAGGACCGTACCAAGATAAATTCAAACTCGATTATTACAAAATATAAAATGGCAACTTAAATTTTATCACCCACTTAGGTTTTCCAATCAACTAGTTTTGCATATTGTGAATGATTCCTTCGCCATCAAAAGAAATGGTCGTTTCACTCCTTCCCCTTTGACAGATATTATACTTAAACCGAAAACGTATGTATAGTTCACATAATGCAAATTAATAATTGAGTTGGTAGTTATTGCCGATATGATTGAACCACCTCTCTTAAAATTGAGTATTAGACCTAATTCAATTCTATAAAATTAGTTTATAAGGTAAGAATTATCTCTTACTTATAAACACACAATTATATCATCTCGCAATTGATGTGAGACTTCTTAACACACTCTCTCACACCCAACACTATAAGATGATATCAACGTCTTTCCACTATCCGCTGGGCCAACTGCTATCAGGTTTCTGACCGGGTCATCTACCATATAAATCCACACCCTAAGCCCAATAGTGCCGAGTGTGAGGGGGTGTATTAAGAAGTTTCACATCAATCGTAAGATGGTCTGAATGATTATTTATAAAGTAGAGGTAATCCTTACTTTATAAATTGGTTTCGTTGAGTTAAACCTTATATAGCCAATTCTAAGAGGTTGGAGTTCAAATTTATGATTTTCCTTTTTCTTAAACATTTAAAGTGTATAAATTTAACTACTAAACTACTAGAGAGAAAAAAATCAAGTCGTTCATGACATGACATATAAATAAGACTAGCCCGTCACCTATTAAGCTTTAAAACTAACTATAGGACGAGGCCTTTTTTAGTTATTAGTAATAATTTAGGGTTATTGTTTTTTTTCCTCCCGCATTTAAAAAAATTGTTGGTAGATATCTTTATTTATACTATCAGAAGATATTTTCTCGTAAAAATGAGGGGATTCAGGGCAATGCGGAAAAAAATAGCAATTATGATAGTTTACAATACATTTATTTTATTTTTCTAAATGTTTGAGATTAATTAGTTGGTTAGAAATTGAAGAAGCTATTAGCAACATGAATCAAACTTAAGCCTCCCTTTTAACAAGAATTTAACGTCCCAATGGATATCATGAGATGGTGACATTTTTTATTTAAAACTGTTTGCAGTATTTTATTTTGCAAATTTTTAAAAAAAATATTCATTTGTAAGTTTTTAACTAGCTTTTGAGAAATAATACAAAGATTTATTTTTTAAAAATAATTAAAACTTAAAAGCCACTAAGTACAACAAGACATCATAGGCATTTAATTAGAGTTGTAATAACTTTTAGAGTTGAGGAACAATTAACGCAGAAATTTACTTTTGTCATTCTACCGGTTACTCACGCGTTCTACATTATGTGTTTTTTTTTATTTTATCATTCCGCTACTTAATTAGAGGATGTTATAATAGTAGGATGTTTTTGAGGATATCTGCTAGCAAACAAAAATATTTTGATAAAATCTTAAGACGCGTAGGAAAATGGATAGGGTGACAAAATGAGTATTCTTTCGGGCATGCAAGCTCACTTATCTTTTGTTGTAGGCTTTGTTGTTCGGTTAAGTCCAGACCCATTTGGCTTTTTAGGGTTTTGAAAGAGGGCTTCATATGACACAACAACTATGGTTTGTGAATTCCTCCCCCCTACCAATCCCACACCCCCACACTTCTCCTAAGCCCGTAAAAAATACCCCATTATAACGTATTTGAATTTATAATTCGGATGCATTTTATCTAGAATTTATAATCCAAACAATTATTATGAGTACTTCTCTATTTGAAAAGAGGAGAAAAAAATAGCCATGAGTTATATAGAAGCATTTTTAAAGATTTTACGTGTGAATTTTTTACACATTCAGATTTTAAAATTTTTGTGTATAAAATTAAATTTTTATGTATCTTAAAATGTTTTGCAAATATACCATCTACATAAATATTTCCATTTGCCACAATTAACTAACTACATCCAAGTCTGTCCGTGCTTTTTTTTTTTTTTTTTTTGACTAAAAATAGCAATATTCATTCATTTCAATAATCGATAGAATACATCATATGTAAATACAAATTCAACATCGCTAAAAACAAAAGGGATGAATCTGTGAACAAACTCACAGCATCCGAGTTAATAGCATATAACGGCAAAATGCCTACAAATAATATAATAAAATTAAAGTCACCGGAATGTCCAAGCTTCCGGATCTGCAACGTTGATGCCCAAATCATTGATTGAATCTGCAATTGATTGGAGATGATCTTTCGATATGAACTAAAGGAACACCGCAACGAGACGGGAAATCAAACGTCGTACTAAGACAACGAACAACACAACGTCGCACTCAGACGACGAAATCACAACAAAAGAAAATAACTAAAAGACTCAATATATGTGAAAAATCACTTATTTATATTAAAAGCAAGAAAACAAAATGCAGAGGGGCCCTACAAGAAAAAAGATGTTTAGCAACGGTTATGGGACGGTTTAGCAACGATTTTTAACTGTTGCAGCATCTTTACCGGCGGTTGCCAAACCGTTGCAGATTTGAGCGTTGGTAGCTCAAATAGCGGCGGTTTGGAAAACCGTTACACAAACGGCCACAATATGTGTTGCGGCGGTTTGAAACCGTTGCAATACATGAAACGAAAAAACAATATTTTCAGCCAGTTTTGCAGCGGTTTGAAACCGCCGCTATATTTTTTTATAATTTTTTAGTGTTTAAGTTTTAGCAACGGTTTGAAACCGCCGCTATTTTTTTAAATTTTTTAGTATTTAAGTTTTAGCAACGGTTTGAAACCGCCGCTATTTTTTTAAAATTTTTTTGTTTTTAAGTTTTAGCAGCGGTTGGAAACCGCCGCTATATAATTTACTTTTTTTTTAATTTATTTTCTGGTTTCTTTGAGGTCCACTTTTGTAGGACAATTTTTTAATATTAATTTAAAATATTTTTTTATTCATTTTGATAGCTTATTAAATAATAGTTACAATATCCATACAATAATAAGAAAATTAAAATGCACAGATATATAATAATAAAAAACTTAATCTCATATATATATATATATATATATAATTCATTCAATTCAATACTTACAACATTCATACATAAAAAATAAAAGAAAAATCTAATGTATTTCAAAAAACTAAAACCTAACCATTAGTAGAGTGGCAAAACATTAAATCAAAATAAGAAGTTAACAAAATATCTCAATATTCCTAACACGTGATGTTGCTTCATGATCTTTAATTGGTGCTAACTAGACTTTGAACATCTGTCATCTCTTGACTCTTCTAACTCAGTTACCTAAAACAACATAAGTATATATTAGGATACTTAAAAAAACGGAATTATATAGAATAACTTAGTCCATGGCATAATTCCACAAGATAATGATTCCTTCAAACATAACATAATGAAATCTATTTTCTAAGTACATCAAATAAATGAACTTATAACGGAACAAGTTTTTATTTATTGAAAAGCAAAGGAATAATTTATTAATGAAAGATGAAATAGAGACATAAGGTATGCAAAAGAGTCATAATGATGATTTAGTTAATAATAGTGGACACACGAAGCCATGATGATTTTCTCAGCCAAACTATGTCAAAATTATGATGAAGGTGACACCGGCAAGATACACAAACATTACTGTTAAAGATGAGACTTACCCAAAGTTTGCATCAATTTGGAATGGAGGATGTGTTGTGAACATGTTACTGTAAAGTCCTCCTTCGTAATCTCCTTCATGCGTAGGATCCATTAAAACAATCAAGTGTTTTATCATGCGATGTGCATGCTCACTGTTGTGAAGATGAGCCCACAATGCAGCTTTCGAAGTTGTTGACCAACCGCGACTTTCGTCTCCTATAGCACAATGCAAGAATGACAATTACCATTGAGTTGTATATTTCAAGTATTGAATTATATATAACTAAATTAACGATTATGTCTGGAGAAAAACAAATTCAACATTTAAAGCTCTTGTAAAAGACCTCTTTTGATTAGACTATAGTCCACAGCTTTACAGAGATCTGGAGTTTTCTCGAGATTTATTTTGTGCCCCGGAAACATGCCAAACAAATGCGAAACATGTCGATGATGTTCATCTGGGTCCTGGAAATCTTCAGCCTGCCAAATAAATAAGGTGTAGAATTTAACATGGAATTGCTAGTCTGCATCCATTTTGTTACTGTAAATCAGAACAAGATATCAGATAAAAAAGCTTAGCAAATTGACACGACAAATATGAAGCGAAGGAAAGCTAATATTGAATATAATAACATACCCATTCCATAATGGACCTATCCCTAGCAACTTTTGTAGGAGGGAGTTTAGACCGAGACTCGGTAATAGCATCATTTTGTCTTCCCAAAACCTGTTTTTGACAAACTCGGTGACCAATATAATTTTAGGATAACTAAAAACTAATGTCTGGTATTGGTTTGAGAACTAAGATCAGCTCACTTCAGCAGCAGAAATGACTAGAGAAAATTTCTTTTATGATTTAAATGTCCATGGTTGATGAGTAGCTCACACTAGCTTGCTTTTGATCTGGTGCAATGAACATGTGTTCTGGTGAAGTTGATGGGTTAGTTTCCAATAATCCACCAGGGCCTTGAATCAACCAATCCGACAAAAACAATGTACATCCTTCCAACAAAGGATATGCTTTATTTTTTAGAAATTTCTAATATAAGAAAAATCAATCATTACTTACCCACAATAACTGGTGTGTGTGTGTGTGTAATAACACAAAGGATAGAGCAAGTCTAGTTAAGAACACAGTAATTATTTGCAAATAAATATATGTATCATCATAGTATATTTTCCATCCCTCAGCTGGTTGTATCCCAAAATGTTACACAAGTATAATCTTGATAGTTGTGTTTCCATCATCCCTAGTACAACTTATAGTAATGCCATGAAAATGGAAGATTAATTTGGCATGTACGGAATATTGAGCTCTTCAAGATAAAACAATTCTTTATCTGCAAATTTAATAACTCGAGGGAAATTTATACTTGTTAGATCACCCTTTACTAATAGATGTTATTACAAGATAACATTTTTGAGCCGATCATATTAAGACTCGGATAGTTTATTAACATTTGATGAAATTCTGTATAGAATATATGTCAATCATCCCAACATTTGATTATCCAACGAAAATATATTCTCACATATAAACATCAGTGTAAATGACATGTGAAGTTGGTAAAACATAAAGGTATGCAGTAACTGAGAAAAAGGCAATACATGTGCTTATTGTCACCTAATTTAACATAACTGGTTAAGTCATGAATCAACACCAAAAAGCAATAACTTACAAAGGAAATCATAGGAACAAATGCAAATCAAAATCAAGAAGTAAGAAACCATGAAACAACAGCTCGGACTAAAAACTAAAAAGCTACAAGTCCCAAAAACCATCACCTTACCCAAACTACCAGCAGGAAAAACATATACAGAACCACAAACAAGAGAACAAAAAACCATACTTAAGGGCCAAAACCCAAAAGCCAGGAAACCCAAACCAAAGCATGCCTTCAAGAATAATATAAACTAAGAATCCAATCACTCAAGTACTGAGCAAGAAACTAGAACCAGTACCAAATTAAAGGCCAAAAACACAAGCAGGCGCAACCGGAAAAAGACCAAACCGATGCACACACCAACTTATCCGAAACAGATACTACTATTCATAAAAATATTCAATTAGTATCTAGGATAACCCAAAAGTGTATATACTGCTAAACACGAACCACCGCTTTTCTAGTTTTGGAGGTTTGTGGCTGTTTTGTGAATCTGATCTAATACACTATTGTATTCTGATCTTTACATGACTTGATTATTATACTTGTGTTTTGAAAAAGATGACACTTGTATTTTCTATATGTTTGTCTATTCTAGAGTATCATAAATGTAACATAATATTTTAGAGTATCCTAACTAGTTATGTATGTATTCTAATTTTGTTGTTTACCTTACGATGCATAAAAACAAGTGACAAATGGCTCAAATTATGTAAAGGCTCAAATTGTGTAAAAAGCTTATTGAACAATGCAAGCTTATAACATTCTGAAATAAAGGTTATAAAGGTTATAACATTCTGCAGGACCACCATAATCTTATATAATCTAATTACAGTTATTATCCAAAATCTTATAACATTCTGCAGGAACACCATAATCTATTATAATCTAATTACAATTATAATCCATTATATACAGGAACTCTTATAACATTCAGTAAAGGTTATACCATTCTGAAATTATAATCTAAATGAAATTATAACACCAAAATTATGAAAATTAAAACTTAGATTTGCAGATTACATACCTACTCAGGATTGAGAGTTTGGTTTCTGGGATTGAAAACACCAAAAGCTCTTTCCCATGCGTCTATAAGATTTGCAATCAAACAGGAAAGTTCGATTTCTAGTAGTGAAAGCTCGATTTCTGGGTTTTCAATGAAGCAATTCGAAAGTTAGGGTTTTAAGTTTACAAATTGTTCCAAGGTGATGAAGGGATTGAAGGGTTCGAAAGTTAGGGTTTTCAGCAAATAAGAAGCTACGACGATGAAGACATGTTGGAAGGAGGGATGAAGTTCAAAGGAATATGCAGCGAAGAAAAAGAAGCCGCGACGGTGAAAGAAGAAGAACGTTCGTGACGGTGAAGAAGAAAAGGGTTCAAGGAATTCGCGACAGTGAAGAAGAAGCTGAGGCGGGATTATACTTTCTATATTAAAATAAATAAATAAAAAAGGAGAGATTATACTTATCATTTTAAAAAGCATAGATTTTTCTTTTAAAAAAAATTGGATTTTCTTTTTATATATAATAAGGGATTTTCTTTTTAATTTTGTTTTAAAATTACCGGCAGTTCTACAAAACTGTTGCTATCCATTTGTTGCAATTTCCAATTTTACCAGCGGTTGCCCAAAACCGTTGCTATTTTAATTTTGTTTTAAAATTACCGGCAGTTCTACAAAACTGTTGATATCCATTTGTTGCAATTTCCAATTTTACCAGCGGTTCCCCAAAACCGTTGCTATTTTAATTTTGTTTTAAAATTACCGGCAGTTCTACAAAACTGTTGCTATCCATTTGTTGCAATTTCCAATTTTACCAGCGGTTCCCCAAAACCGTTGCTATTTTAATTTTGTTTTAAAATTACCGGCAGTTCTACAAAACTGTTGCTATCCATTTGTTGCAATTTCCAAATTTTTTTGTAGTGGGGTGATTTTAGGCCAAAAATGACCTAAAATCACCCCCTTATTGGTGGAGGCTGAAGAAACCAAGAAAAAGAAAATAGGGCCGGCGCAAGAGAGGGGGAGCGTTTTTCTGTCCGTGCTTGTTTATACCTAATGTTTCTAACGCAACCAAAATCAGATGCATGATATAGGGAGATTTAAATAGGTGTACTTGATATAATTTCTATTAATGCCAATTAGCATTAACATAGACGCTAGTGTTTAACTTCAATGTTTTTATTGTCGCCACTATTTTGAACATTAATATGATGGTACAAAGTTTTTAACATTTAATCTTTGCCTTATATCGTCATCTTTTTGCTGACGCTAAAATACAATTTTAATCTATTGCAGCTGTTGGAGCTCCATCATCGACCATCATAAGGTCACTAGAGCCACCAACCCTGCCGACCATCATAAGGTTGTTGAAGCTCCACTGCTGCCTACCATGGGTTGCATGAGCTCTGCTACTGGTTGTCTGCCATCAACCACCGTCATTATGTTGGGGAAAATTAGACTTAATAGTCTCTTTAAAATGCGGAATTATTTCTCCCAATCACCTGTGCAATTAATTTGACAACCAGAAAATCCAACCAAACAGAATAATAATAACAATAAAATAAATATGAGACACCGGAATTTAACGTGGAAAATACCCTCAATGTGAGAGAATAAAAAACCACGGGACCAGGCCAGATAAATCTTCCACTATGAATACATAATGGGTACAATCAGTCATCTAGTTAACACTAGGGACAACAATAATCTTCACCTAAGGTGGAATCAAACAACAACTCTACTTCCACATAAAATGGGTAAACTAACACAACCTAGAGAGAGATTTAAACAACTAGTAAAAACTAACTAAGTGATAGAAAATACATACTCAAGTTGTAGCTCAAAACAAGCAAGTTTGCTACACACTCATTGTCACTTAGAACCAAATCTCCTCTTTTAAAGCTTGCAGTCGTCGCACTGTTTCTTCTGTTTCTAGTCACAGAATGCTGCGCTACTTTGATGTTGTTGTGTTGTTCTTCACATAAGTCTGCTACTGATAGTTGTTGTATAACTAGGGATTCAAAAATCCCTTTCTTTCATCACGTGAGCTACACATGGAATTATGGGCCACAACAAGACAAAGCCCATTACTAAATACACCCCCTTTTCTTTTCTTTTTTATTTATTTGGGACACTCCAATTAGGAGGGATACCCAACAAACTCCCTCAACCGATTAGTTGGAGGGCAACACCAATCCGGCTTCCATACAACAAAATTCAAACTTTCCCCTCGGCAACACCTTCGTCAACATATCCGAACCGTTGTCATTGGTGTGAATCTTCTCAAGCTCCATCAACTTGGAATCTAACGCATCACGAATCCAATGATAACGAACATCAATATGCTTCGACCTCGAGTGAAATGAAGAATTCTTCGACAAGTGAATAGCACTTTGATTATCACAAAACAAGACATATTTTTCTTGTTTCACACCAAGCTCCATTGCAAATTTCCTCAATCATAACAACTCTTTTGACGCTTCTACAATGGCTATAAACTCGGCTTCGGTAGTAGAGAGAGCAACACACTTTTGCAACTTTGATTGCCAAGCCACGGCTCCCCCGGCAAAAGTCACCATATATCCCGAAGTAGATTTTCGATCATCAATGCTTCCGGCTAAATCCGAATCCGTATAACCAACCAACATAGGCTTCTTGAATCCCAAAGTTAGCTTCAAATTCGACGAGCCACGCAAATATCTCATCACCCACTTCACGACCTCACAATGAACTTTTCCCGGATTTGAGAGAAAACGACTCACCATTCCCACGGCATGAGCAATATCGGGTCTTGTACAAACCATAGCATACATCAAACTACCGACGACCGACGACCGACGAGTACGGAATGCTCTTCATACTCAACTTTTCTTCATTTGTAGATGGACATAGTTTATGGCTAAGCTTGAAATGAGAAGCAAATGGAATGCTCACCGCTTTAGCCTTATCCATACTAAAACGCCGAAGGACTTTCTCCACATATTTTTCTTGTGACAAGTACAACTTCTTCTCATTTCGATCTCGAACAATTTCAATACCAAGAATTTTCCGAGCCTCTCCTAAATCCTTCATAGCAAAAGATTCACTCAAAGTGTTTTTCAACTCTTTAATTCTTGAAATATTCTTTCCAACAATTAGCATATCATCCACATAAAGTAAGAGAATAATGAAATCACCTTCGAAAAAATTCCGAAAAAATACACAATGATCGGCTTTGGTCATCTTGTACCCATGTTCAATCATCACCGAGTTGAACTTTTGATACCATTGGCGAGGTGCTTGTTTCAAACCGTAAAGACTTTTCACCAATTTGCAAACATAGTCTTCTTTGCCTTTCTCTACAAATCCATCCGGTTGCTCCATGTAAATCTCTTCGTGTAGATCACCGTGAAGGAAAGCCGTCTTCACATCCATTTGCTCTACTTCCAAATCAAGGCTAGCGGCTAGCCCAAGAACCATTCGAATAGATTGCATCTTCACAACCGGAGCAAAAATCTCGCCAAAGTCAATACCTTCCTGTTGTTTAAAACTTTTAACAACCAAGCGAGCCTTGTACTTTCTTTGAGAAGTACACTCATCTTGCTTAATCCGATAAACTCATCTATTCTTCAATGCTCTCTTACCCTTTGGCAACTTCACTAACTCAAAAGTATTATTCTCGCGAAGGGATTGCATTTCATCCTCCATGACATCAATCCACTCCTTTTTGTTCTCATCCTCCAAAACTTCTTTAAAGTTTTCGGGTTCTCCACCATCGGTAAGATAAACATACTCGTTCGAGGGATATCGAACGGAAGCCTTCTATCACGAGTAGACCGCCTCAACTCATTAGAAGCAATAGGTTGCTCAACACCTTCAATCTCTTGCTCAACCTCATTTTCAACAACGTCCTCCGTAGCACCTACATCAACAAAATCATTAGGATTTAAAACATTATCAATATTTAAATTCATACCTTGATTTTCAATTGGAACATCTTCGAAAGTGACCGTATCAACAAATTCTTCATCATCAAAAATCAGATCTCTATTCTCAACTTTGTCGATGTCCTCAATGGTATAATCCTCCATGAATACAACATCACGACTACGAATAAGCTTCCGTTTAACCGGATCAAAGAATCGATACCCAAACTCATCAAGTCCATACCCAACAAACACACATTTTTTCGATTTCTCATCCAATTTCGATCTCTCATCCTTCGGAATATGCACATAAGCCATGCACCCAAACACCCGAAGATGGCCGTAGGAAACTTCTTTACCACTCCAAACATGATTTGGAACATCAAACTTCAACGGAACACATGGAGTGAGGTTTAGAAGATGTACAACCGTGTTCAATGCTTCTCCCCAAAAGTATTTCGGCAACTTTGATTGAGAAAGTAAACATCTCATCCTTTCAACCAAAGTTCTATTCATTCTTTCGGCTAACCCATTCAATTGTGATGTCTTTGGAGGAGACTTTTGATGACGTATACCTTGATCTTGATAATACTTGTCGAAAGGACCAACATACTCTCCCCCGTTATCGGTTCGGATACACTTGAGCTTTTTTCCCGTTTCTCTTTCAACCATTGCTTGAAACGACTTGAAGGAATCTAACACTTGATCTTTCGTCTTCAAGGTATAAGCCCATGTTTTCCGAGAACAATCATCAATGAAAGTCACAAAGTAATATGCACCACCAAGTGAGCGTGTCTTCATCGGACCACACACATCGGAATGCACTAAATCCAACACTTCCGATTTCCTCTTTGGTTCGGATGACATAAAGGAAACTCGTTTTTGCTTATCCGCCAAACAATGTGAACACTTTTTCAACTTTGCATCGGAAACACCATTCAACACATTCTTCTTTGCCAAAATGCTCAAACCTTTTTCACTCATATGACCCAAACGCTTGTGCCATAATTCGGATGAGCTATCATTGTCACAAGTGTTGATGTAGCACTTCGAAACTCCAAGTTGGACGACATACAAGTTCAAATTTCTTTTTCCTTTAGCAACCACCATTGAGCCTTTCTTTAACTTCCATTCATTGCCCGAAAAAGAATTATCATATCCTTCAATATCCAACTTTCCAACGGATAAAAGATTGAATCGAAGTTCCGGAATGTGTTTCACACCTTTGAGAACTAGAGTAGTGCCATTGCTAGTTTCGACACAAACATCTCCAATTCCGATAACATTAGCTTGCTCATTATTTCCCATACGAACAACCTCAAAGTCACCGGTCTCGTAAGTTGAAAAAAGATCACGTCTCGAGGTTGCATGAGTAGAAGCACCACTATCAACCACCCAATCCATCTCATCACATTATAGATTGACATTCTCTACAACACGATCACAAACAATAAAGAAATCATCAACAATAGCAACATCTTCATTATTGTTACCTTCTTTGTTGTCGTTGTTGTAGCCCTTCTTCTTGTTTTCTCTTTTCAACTTCCGGCAAAATCTTTTTATGTGTCCCTTTTCTTTGCAATAATGACACTCAACATTAGAGAATCTATTAGAGCCTCCTTGTGATTTACCACGTGAAGTCCCCCGGTTACTTGGACCTCTAATTTGTTGTCTCCCCCTTGATTCAGTAACCAACACCTTGGAATGTGAAGAAGAACCTTGTGACTTACGCCTCAACTCCTCATTCAACACACTACTTTTAGCCAAGTCCATCGAGATGATACCATTCGGAGCGGAGTTAGACAAGGATGTCCTAAAAGTCTCCCAAGAATTAGGCAAAGTACCAAGAAGCCACAAACCTTGAATTTCATCATCAAAAGTAAGCTTCATCTCCGACAATTGATTTAGGATCCCTTGGAAAGTATTCAAGTGATCGGTCATTGGTGAACCATCACTATACTTCAATGACATCAATTGCTTGAACAAGAACAACTTATTGTTCCCCGTCTTTCTTGCATACAACTCCTCAAGTTTGATCCAAAGAGAGCGAGCATGAGTCACCGAGCTCACATGATTCAAAACATTATCATCCACCCATTGTCGAATGTAACCACAAACTTGTCTATGCAACAAAGTCAATTCTTCATCACTTTTTCCTTCGGGTTTTTCATTAGAGAAAACCGGCAAGTGGAAACCTTTAACATAAAGCAAATCTTCCATCTTTCCTTTCCACACATTATAGTTGGATCCATTCAAACTAATCATTCTAGTTGTGTTCGTCTCCATCATTGCACAAATCAAACCAAGCTCTGATACCACTTGTTGGGCAAAACTAGACTTAATAGTCTCTTTAAAATGCGGAATTATTTCTCCCAATCACCTGTGCAATTAATTTGACAACCAGAAAATCCAACCAAGCAGAATAATAATAACAATAAAATAAATATGAGACACCAGAATTTAACGTGGAAAATTCCCTCAATGTGAGAGAATAAAAAACCACGGGACCAAGCCAGATAAATCTTCCACTATGAATAAATAATGGGTATAATCAGTCATCTAGTGAACACTAGGAACATCAATAATCTTCACCTAAGGTGGAATCAAACAACAACTCTACTTCCACATAAAATGGGTAAACTAACACAATCTAGAGAGAGATTTAAACAACTAGTAAAAACTAAGTGATAGAAAATACATACTCAAGTTGTAGCTCAAAACAAGCAAGTTTGCTACACACTTATTATCACTTAGAACCAAATCTCCTCTTTTAAAGCTTGCAGTCGTCGCACTGTTTCTTCTGTTTCTAGTCACAGGAATGCTGCGCTACTTTGATGTTGTTGTGTTGTTCTTCACATAAGTCTGCTATTGATAGTTGTTGTATAACTAGGGATTCAAAAATCCCTTTCTTTCATCACGTGAGCTACACATGGAATCATGGGCCACAACAAGACAAAGCCCATTACTAAATACACCCTTTTTATTTTATTTGGGACACTCCAATTAGGAGGGATACCCAACACATTAGTGGGGTGTCAAATGAATGTACTTGATGGTTGTTTACTTATAGGGGTGGCAAAATGAATGAATTAAATATATTTAGATGATAATCGATGGATCAAAATAATCCACTAATCCTTTAAAATCCATTAAAAAATCCTATTGAATATGTAATCTAATCTATCCATTGAATATATGATCCATTCAATCCATTTATTAAATATGTTAATTTTTATATTTCTAAAATGGATTTATTAATTATTTTAAAACAGAATTTTTGTTTTATTTTATGAATGAAATGGTTTATAATCAATCCAAAAAAAGTTTATGTAACTAGGCCCAAACAATTATTTCAAAAAACCCAAAACATTCTTTTTACACCACCCAAATCAGATTTATTAAATGGTGGATGAATTGGATAGATGATGAATTGGTGGATGAGATTGCCACTCCAATTTACCTAAAAATAAATACTTTTAAAAATCACAAATACACATTTTAAAACTCTTCAAATTAGCAAGATGAGGAACAACTGTGGCTTAACTTTTCCTATAGTATAATAAAAAGTTAAAAACTGATGAGCTCATCCACGTAAACACCACATAGCACATTCAAATTTTTTCACTACAAAAAGTGAGCTAGTTCCAAAAGAATGACTAGTGTGAATCCAACATGACCTAAAAATGGAATAGAAAATTACCTTTGATCATCAACTTTGTAATGGTCCATGTCCATCTTTTAGGTGTTCCATAATAGAGGAGAGAATATTTTAAAAGAGAGTAAAAATTATTCATTCTATCTCATAATAAGTGCTTCTTTTAAATTTTTTCTCCGTTATATCATGGCTATTTACGGCGAAAAATAATTCACGAAAGCATCACGATGCAAAAACAAGCCAATGAAAAGCAAGAGAATGGTAGAATTCATGGACGGTTAGTGGAAAATATGGAAGTCAACAAAATTAACATTGTTGCTGGATAGAATACACGTCGCGATGGGATTCATGATTTTCTATGTGATTATCACACAGCTCCATGAATTCATGAGTTTTCTAGTCGTTGTAAACAACATTTTTCATACTCTAAACTATTATAAAACTAACTTCATTCATTTGCTTGATTTTTTTTCATTACATTAACCAATCTTTTTTAACATTGATGTATCCTAACAAATAAGACAATCCCTCATCAAATTAGATCTATCTAAATTTTTCTATAAAATATGACTCAAAACTATTTGAACCTATTTTATTCTCTTGAGCATTTATTGATTCATTACAAAAGCTTGGTGACCGGCTTGAAGCCTTATTCTCCCATAGCTTCTCTGCCTTCTGACTAATGCTTGTGGGACTTTATTTTCTAGATAATATTATTTTTGCTTGTTTTCTTTTCCTTCTCCCTCATTGTACCAAAAAAAAAACCACTATTGTTGTCACTTTAATTGAAAAACAATTGTTAATAATTCCATAACATCTACGCTATAAATATCTCATAGATGATTGATAAAAAACGACATAATACAAAACTGTACAACTGAAATTGAAATGTAAACATTATTCATTAATCAAATGTTCATAAATCATAACTACAATTATGATAAGCTACAAAATCATTTAAAGGAATTATAAATTCTCATAGGTATATTTAGTCGGATTCCTTTATGACAACTGTATTGCACAACAAGACCAAACTTCTTTTTTTCTTTCATGAAAGGATCTTTGTAATGAGCAATAGTAGCAAATGCATGCTCACACTAAACGACAAACGAACATAATTGCTCACACTTTAGTTAGGGTGGTCATTTATTAATCTAGTCGCACTGATAACTTTAATAGTGTCACTCGTTGTATTGAATCTTTTATTATTAATGAAATGGGTTAATTGTGTTTGCTTTAAAAAAATATCAAAACTTTCAAACTATGGTTTTTTATTTTCACCTTCCTCTTTGCAATTTGACATCACTCGTTTAAAGACCGAAGTAGTGATTTACTAATTTTTATTTTATTGATTTCATAAGACGGTTACTGGTTGAAGAGAGAGAGAGACATAATGACCACATCTAAAAGACGTGTAACTCATTTGCAATTTATTACAAAATTTGATTCGCTGCATTTAATATTTTCCTTTTTGAAGCAATCAAAATCTAATTTTGAAACAATCGTTAGATGGTTCAATAGTAATTGACGCGAAACTTCATGGGAAGGATAACATAGTTCGATCTCCTGCAACTGCGATTGAGAGGAGGCTAGAAACACTTCATTCTAGAACTAACTCCAAATCAAATTAGGTAGTTCAATAAACCGGATAATAATGGTGAAGAAAATAATAATAATAATCTACATTTGAAAAGAAAAAAAAAACTTAAAATGTTTGTATCCATGTTTCACAGCACCACGTCACTTCCTCTCATTTCCAACTCAACATGTCTGTTAATTATTGGACAATGAGACCAAGTTTGTTTAATTTTTAAAAGATGGTATACAAATTGCAAAATTAAAAAGTTGTGGTGCGAAAATTAATAAGATATTGATAGCAGACATAAAAACTAATTAACATGTTATTACTAGGAAAAAAAATCACTTTATTTATAAAACTATTACATCCTTTTTTTTTTGTAGATAAAAATAATTTAATTAAAATAATTTTAGTTCATTTCTCATATTTTTAGACTGATAAAATAGTAACGTGACATATTTTAAATGACATTCATATAATTTGATGATATGAAAAGATACCGACACATCAAATTACAAGAAAATCTCCTAATTTCTTTTATTTGAATATTATATATCTCTGTTTTTTAGTCCAAGAAAAAACTAAAGAAGAGATCAAAATTCAGTCATTTTAAAAATGACAGACCATAAACGAATAAAAATAAGAGGATTAACATTGTAATTTGGCCAAAACTAAAACAAAACAAATATAACATAATTTTTTTTATCATATATAAATATTGTAATAATATAATTTTATTGTAAATTTAAACATAATAATATAAATACCTTGCCATTTTTTTCTTTGAGTATTACATGTTTAAACGTTATATATATATATATATAGTAGAAAGGTATATGGTTGGTGCAAAAGATGTGAAATTCTGAATTTTAAAAATGGTAATTTATCATGTCCGACACGTATTAATTTTATTGATCAATTAAAATTGCCTTCTAGGATCTACAATTGTCTTAAAAAGTTTAAAAATAGAAACTATTATTTTCACTTTTAACTTCATATGGCTCCTAAAATTTAGAAAAACATGTCAAACGATTCTTAAAACAAAATAAAGTAATTATACACTAGGATAGAAATATAAAAAGTATATATTGCCAACCGAACTAGTTAGAGGGTGGCCACAATGATTAACTAATGAATAAAAAATGAAATGCTTATTATTGGTATTCGCACTCCCACTATTACTAAATTCCAAGATCCACAACAACAGTCATTCATTCACCCATTCAATGTTCACAACAACTGTTATGACTACCATTTTCTTTAACATGTATTAAAGCATCACAATAGAGCTTTCTTATTTATGGTAAATTTTATATGTGTACATCATTTATTTATAATATTTTAATAACTTTTAAATAATTATAAATGAATTTTGCTAATAATTTTATATCTCGTTAATAACTTTACATAATTATAAATAGGTTATATAAAAATATATAATTAGTAACAATATTTTTTTTGTGTTTTGCTCCAATAAAGATATCTATTAGGTACCTAATAAATAAATACCAACCATTGGTAGTAGTCTTAGAATAGTATTTAAGTAATTATTTCTTTTACGTAAGAAAAAATAACTATTTCTTTATAAAATATAATGTATTTATCACTTTGACAAATATTTGACTTGTGTTTTCATGATTTTTTTTATAAGTTTATTCTTTTAAGTTAGCATCATTCAATGGATACATTTCATTCGCAAAATAGTTAATATCAGACAAAATGTTATAAAATATAACAAAATAATACAAGATAAGATATAATTGTAATATAGAGATATAGAAAGTTAATATTTTTTATATTAGAAATTAAAATGAAGTATTTTACTATTTTTGATCGTTTTTATTATGGACAAAAAGTTGTCTAGTAAAATAAAAAAATTCCTATTTATGTTATGCCTCATGACCAATTTCTAATCAAACAAGGTACAAAAAATTGTTCACTTTCAATCCTCAATTTCTTAAAATATTCTTGTTATTTGATGATAAAACTAACTCAATTATTAAATATTTTTAAATTAACCCAAGAACGTTTAGATGAGATGACACAGATCTCTTCTATCTTAACCAAAATTCTAAGTTTAATCCTTAGCTTGGACATGCAAATAACATTAGAACTCTTAGAAAGTATATGATGCCCATTTGGATTCCACAAGATTCAAGAAATTGTCTTTATAGTTGCATGCAAAGAGTACATGATTTACACAAAATAAAAATTATGAATATTAAATGAAAATATATTTGAATTACTAATATTAAATAGATCCAAATACTTGTAATATATATTTTGCTTGCAATATATTGACTAGAGAGAATATAGAAGTAAGTTTGATATACTACAAAAATAAAGAATTAAACAAGACAACTCTAATTATACTATATTTGTTTTAAAATTGTTGTTGGGACCGAAAAAAAGAGAGTAAGGGATTCAACATAAAATAAAATTTTGATCATACATTAAACTACAAAATAACTTTTTGTCCAAATATAAAAATAATATTTTTAGTGTACCAATTAGTTTAAAATATTAAAATAATCTTTAGTGTACCAATGATAATAGAAGACAAAAAATTGTTAATACCTTAAAAATTTCTTCAATGTTATTCATTCTTGTTTTAATCTTTTTACAAATTAGTTGACCTAAAATAATGAAATACAATCAATTAATAGATTGAGCTCAAGTATTAATGAACTTTTTTTAGAGCAAACTATTCGGAAGAATTTGAGTTTAATTTTCAAAATTAAAATTCTTTATCAAACTTTATTTACATCACAGTCGAACTTTAAATTATCAGGATTCATTTTGCCGGACAATTAAAAGTTTAAAAACAAAGAAATAACTTTTTGTTGGTTTTTTTTTCCTGCATCCCTATTGGTTGAACCTCAAATCCATCTCTTTCTTTTCTTCTCTCTCCCAAGTGAATGAAGGGAGAGAAAAAGAAAGTTTCTTTTCAAACTTATTATTAATCCAGAAAAGTAAAAAGTATCAAATGCCAAATGGGTAGTGGCACTGCCACTGCACTCACAACAACAACAACATCAACATTCACAAACAAAAGGTACAACCGTCACCAATTATTCCTCACACAAAAATTTCTTACCAAAAAAACCAAACTGTTCTATTTTCTTTTTCTTTAAGTAAAAATTTCATTTGGGTTTTCTGTTTTTGAGTTTTAGGAATTGTTTTTTTAAATTGCTCTCATCAATTTTGAGCTAAAGTTTGTTTTTTTATCATGGGTTTTTGTTTTGTTTTCTGAATCTGTTATGTTTCTTGAGGGTTTGTGTATTGTAGTTGAATTAAGCAAGATTCCATTTTTTTTGTTATAGTGTCTTTTTTTGTATATTTAGGATCTAATTCCATCTGGGTTTTCTTTCTCTTCAAGGAATTTGATTGGTTTTTGGTATTTCATGGATGCTATAATCAGTGAATTGGTGTAGACTTTGTTGGAAAAATGAAGTGTTAAGTTATTTTTGTTCTTGGTGGTGATTTATTGGAAGATTAATTAATTTAGATACAAATAGTGAAAAAGTTATGGCAGCAGAATCAAACACTGGTTTTCACTATGGTGATATGAATTCATCTTTGAATTGGCATGCAATATCATTTCAATCAGGTGCTGTTAGTAGCTTACCTGAGATGGTTCCAATGGGAAATTATTTTGGGTTGAATAATGATACTTCTGGTATGATGTATTCTGGGAATTCAAGCATTGTTAATGGTAATTCTCATGTTATAAGTCAACAAGGGAATTCATCTGGGTGTTCTCTTCTTGTTGATTCTGTTCCCGGATTGAAACATGATGCTGGTTTGGCTGCTGAATGGTCTGTTGATGAACAGTATAAATTGGAGGAAGGGCTTCTCAAGTAAGTAGTTTTATATCTTTGGTTGTTGTCGTTGTTATTGGTTTTATCCTATGAAGCACAGACACCTGACATGACACGATATTGACACTGGTAATAATTTGAAAAAATGGAATAATTGAATGTAACCACATTTGTTGTTGTTATTGGTTTTGGCCTAAGAACCACAGACACCTGACACGGCACTGACACTCGACACTGGTAATGATTTGAGAGAACGGAATAATTGAATGTCGGTGTTGTGTTGTTGATGTTTTTATCTTTAGTGGTTGTTATTGTTATCAAATTTGTCATCTTTGTATCACATTGCTGCTGCATAGTAACTTGGTTTCAGTATAGTACTTCATGTTTGGACGCTGAATGAGTAATTAAGAAGGAGGTTAAGGGTTCGATTTCTGCTAACAAATTCCCTCTCCCCTTACAAACTAAACACTAACGTTTGCCTATAAAAATGTATAGTACTTTGGCTTTTTCATAAAAGCATTTTGACATTCCCTTAGTAATTTTCGACCACTAGTTAAACAAAATAAAAGGACTTAAGGGGATTGAGTAATTGTAGTAACTGGTTAGTAAGGTACCAACAAGAGTTAGTTAGAAGAGAGGAACTTAGTTACAGAAGGAAAGGATAAATAGGAGTCTGTTTTTTTAATCTTTTTCTTCTGAATAATACGAGTAATTTGTTTCAATGAATCACTAGCCTAACATTTGATCATATATTTCACATGTTTTTTTATCGTTATTAACTACAACTACAACAGGCACAACCAATGCCATAATGTTGCCTAATTACAGTTTCAGTAAATAGTGAAACTGTGTATTTATGGCTTCACTACCGATATATTTAAGCAAGATGGTATTATTCGTTAGTAATTTTACTTTAGAGGATGACACAAAATTAGAAGCAACTAGGAATGTGAAACAACTCAAGAATGCAGAAAATAGAAGCTGTGAAGTGTGAACATAACCATAATTCATACCCTTAATAGTCCTTCAAAACCAAATAGAAGTTGTGAACATTGTCAAAATTCATATCTCATTGCAGCTTTAGGATCATGAAGACATTTTTTCTTTCTTTTCTTATGTTCATAACTGTAGGCACTTGTAGTTTTGTTTTTGCATCTTTCTGGTGTTAACTATTTCAAGGTTTTGAGCATCAACGAAACACCGAGAGATTATGCATCTCTGCTGCATTCCTAGTTCTCTGTTTTTATGTTACTTGTTTTGTATTTTTTCAGCTTCTTGAGGATACTTTATCTTTGTGCATGGTATATTTCTAATACTTTTTTTCATTAAAAAATACAATAGTAACATAAGACTACGTATTCTCCATTTTCACCCCTGCCTGCTATGTATTCTCCATTTTGTTTTGCTTTCACAAACTCGAGCCTTAATATAGAGAACGCTTCAAATACAACAATTTAACAGTGTTGACGAATGATGACTCCGAGTCATTTAATAGGGAAATATTTGAATGTTAGATTATCAAACTTTAAAAGTCTAATTAGGGGGAAAAACTATTGTCTTGTATTTTCCCGTTCTTTGCCCTGTCCATCTTTGTTTATGGAACCATATGCACGCTTTTCTGTTTATAATATTCTTTTCCATTTTCAATTGCAATATTACTTTCTTAATTCTAACATGAAATGCTGCAAACCCTTCTCTTTTTATCTATTCTCTGTTGACAATGTGTTATCAATGCTAGAAAGCGGAAGTAGTATCCGCGCGTGGTATTTTGAAACTTCTATATGGTTTTTATAATTTATAGTTATACGTAGACATATAGACTCAACGATTAGCTGTGAGAGGGTGAAAAATGACTGCAGGATTGAGACAGAGGGAGAGAGAAGCCCAAGCGTTGTTTTGATATTTTTAATTGCAAAAGACCTACAATATTCCAAGCAAAAAGCCCTAACCTTTAAATTTTAAGGGCTTTTTAGAAATTTTTGAAGTCATTATGAGGTGTGGTGCTATAGCAGCCGCAACATCCTCTATATGGACGCCATAGTGGCTGCTATGGCCACTACACAAAACTACCTACAGCATGTCCTGTAGCGGCCACGTGTCTCTCTGCTATAGGTTTACTATTGCGTGCTATTGACAACACTTTGACATTTGGTTGTTCTTAAGCTTTTATATTAAACTAGAACTGCTTGGTTCAGATTGGCTAAGCTAAGCTTGTTGTCACAGTTGTTCATATGCTCTTACCATGTTTTATAGTTTTCTATTGCATAACCCTTGTTTTCTTTGTTTTTTTCTCCTCCTTCATGGCTAGATACGCTGATGAGCCAAGTATCATGAGGTATGTCAAAATTGCTGCTTCATTGCGTGATAAAACTGTTCGTGACGTTGCTTTGAGGTGTAGGTGGATGACTGTAAGCTCTCATTCTCTTAACAATCTCTTCAATCTGCATAATTAAACACTGCCGACGACTATTAGTTTAATACATATGCTATTATTTACTAAAAATCCTCTTTGTAAGCGTAGGCTATTTTCTATAGTTCTCAAGTTATATTTTTAGATAAGCCTAGTAGCTCCATCTCATGATTAAATTTATATTTTTTTAATTAAGAAGAACAAATTAACTTACCTTACCTTACATCGATCTTTTTATTTAAAGTGAAAATACTATGTTCTGCACAAATTTCTCTCCAGGAAAAATGTTATACGACCAACATTATGCTTATGCATAAAAAATAAAGCTAGGATATTTATGTAAATTGCACCTCAATGTATACATATAAGAACTTAAAATATGTTTAAACTGATTTGCAGAGAAAGCGAAGGAAATCAGAAGACCACATGTTAAAGAAGGCCAACAATAGGAAGGTACATGAAATTTAGGAAGCTAGTGTAGTTGGCGATCTCGTGCAAGGTCATGTTAATAACAAAATATTAATGTCATTAGTGTTGATGATTCTATATTTATTAGCATTGATATAGTTTCCTTATTTTCTAGTTTTCCTTTTTAGAGAGATAATCTCTTGTATATAAGTTTGCATAACCTCATTGTGAATAATAAGTTAATCATTATGTTATTCAACTATTTGGATCTAGTGTTAATTGAAAAAACTACATTCTAAAGTCACGCTTCTTCAGGATAAGCCAGTGGAGTCATCACCAAAGCAGTATTTGCAGCCAGTTGTAACCCCAAGTGTGGCCACGTATTCTTGTATACCGCACCATATGGACAGAAGTCAACGGATAGTGTATGATGATGGTAAGTATATTAATTTCTTGTTTCTAGTAGTATAAATTAAAATTTCTATTGGATAGTGCATTCTGTGATCCTTTTTTATTAAAATTACTATTTGATGCTTGCTGAAAGCACGAAAATGAAGGCACGAGATACTGAAATATTAGGAGGCTAGGATTTTATTGCATAATGTACAAAATGGTCTGCCTATTGGCTAGTATGGCTACTAAGTTTCATTATTTTAAATATTATTGAATCACTCCTGTCTTCAGTTTTTTATTAGTTTGCTACATTCTCTTCGTCAGCTATTTAACTTATGATATATCATATACTCCCTCCATTTACATTTTTCAAAGGATTAATCATTATTATTTTTCAATTGTGCCCTCTAATTATTATTTTGTACAGTATTTTCAAAGCATTATATTCTCGCTTTGCATTTATAATAGTAGAAAATATACCAATAGTTAATAAGGGTAGTTTAGTAAAAGTGTCTTTTTTTTTACAACATCATTGCATTTCTTAATTTGTTTGCAAAAACCATAAACGAAACTCATTTTGAAATGGAGGGAGTACTATGCATTCAATTATAAAAAAGGCAACGTGATAGAATTGTTGGAGGAGAACATGCTTGAATGCTGATTTCTTTCTATTAATATCTGTGTTATCGGGCCACCAGTTTTTGCCATGATTCATATGTCTAATCCCAAAAGTGTCATAAAATAAAGATAATCCCTAAATTAGTTCTTGTATAATCCTTGGAAAATTCATAACTCATGAGCTGGCTTTTGAAGTTGAGTTAGGTCCAATTCAAATTTTAAGACGGTCTCAAAACCTATCCTAGAACTGTTATTAGGTCACTCATAGTCGTCCACACTCTAGATGTCTAGTCCGGAGCATGATAAGATGTGTTAAGTTCTTTTTTTTCAGGCCATCCACATTTTTCCATGCATTAGATATTCAATCCTGAGCATAAGTGTTAACTAGTGAGATCCTACATCGGCATATATTACCAAAAATTAGTTCTAAATGTTAACTATTAAGATCCTACATCGGCATATATTACCAAATTAGTCCTAAATTTTTATTTATTTATTTTAAAAAGGAAATTAGTCCTAAATTGTAAGATTCTGAAAAGTATGTGTGATCAGATTGGATATACACCTTTTATGAAGTGGTAAGAACTAAGAAAAGTAAGAAAAGAACTTGATTATTTTAGTCTGAGGTGGATGAAATTATGCAGATTTCTGACTAAAAAGAAAGTGGGTTTTGTCAATAAATTTTTCCGGTGTTTTTATTCTCAGGAGTTTGTGGTCCAATGAAGCGATTAATGGAGCAAAATGCTCAAGCTTTTAGTCAGATCAATTCCAACTTATCTACTTTCAAGGTGATTATCCCAACCTTAATTTTTATTTGTCTATGTTTTGTAAGATTATAAATACTGGTTCCACTAATGATTAATCAACCCTTAGAAAAATAAAGATAGAAAATCTACTTAATCATTATCGGTTAATGATTTAATGGTAAAAAATTCAATTTTATGGGACATGTACATGCCTCATATAGGAAAAGAAATTGTAGGATAAAGAAGAATATTAGAGAAATGTTTGCGTATGTAACGTGTCAATTATATATTTACTCAATACTTCTCTTGAGTTTGTGAAGGCTCAATTCCTATATACGAAGTTGACTATAATGCCGAAGCAATGGATGAGTCACTTTTACCAAGTTCTCCAAAAATAGATTACCGATTTTCTGTCTAGTCAATCACTTTATCACACTTTCCTTTACTTAATCTAATTTTCTCTCAATCCTAACATGGTATCTAGAGTCTTTTCTCGGGCCTGAACCATTTGAATTTGGCTGATTATCCTCAAGTACATGATCTCCAATCAGTTTCTGGCAACGCCAATGCTGACAATCCTCCTACTAGGTACCTGATCACCTTGTACACTGAGTGCCACAAATTCTTCATTTCTAGCACTAGTGAACTTCACTCATGCAGTTTCTTTCTCTTTCTGTATCTGTTCTCACATGAGTTATAGGATGGCCTCACTCATGGAAACTGTGGGAGTATCCATAACAAAGAAAGTTACACAGTTCCAAAGATCTAACTTTAAAATTAAGGCCATCGTTGATTCCTTACTTTCAATTGATCGAGATCTCGTGTGACCATAACAGTTCTTTCTGAAGATTATGATTAAATGATTCATTTATCACAATGAACATGGCCGGATTGATCGTATCTCTATCGGTATCAGCGACATAGCAACACTTCTTCTGGCACAAAAAGCTCGATTTGATCCTATCTTCAAAGTCAGTCTCAATTTCGAACTGTTGAAACACAATTAGCACAATTTGGACAGAGGCAATGGTCGCAGTGGCTTTTGACCTACTTGTCAGCAATGCTCCACGGGAGCTTCAGTTAGCTTAGGACAGCAAGACATTGCTCCTCGCAGTTCCTTTGTGTCGCGCCGCGAAAAACGCCCGAGCGTAATGAACGCTCGAATGACTACAGAGTCGCCACCGAAATTTTTTTATTAAAAGGGAAACATCGATAAAACCCTTGAGTGATGGAAAGGAATGGTCATTGCAACCATATCCGAGTTCGGGAGTTGGTTATGCAAGGGGAAGGTATTAGCACCCCTCACATCCGTTGTACTCAACGGGAACCTCCTAATTAATTAAGGGTTAAAAAGTGTATTTTTGAAGATTGCTTGCTTTTTACTTATTATTAGAGTTATTTACAAAAGAGGAAAAAGTTAGTTTTTTATTAGTGTGCTTGACGGTTGTTGGATCCCGCTCCTACGTATTCCCGAGTGCAATGGGAAAATCAAAGCTACGTAGTTCTTTGTAAAAAATATTTGTTGGTTGGTTGATTTTATTTATGAAAAGGATTTGTGTTTATTTTTTATTGCGCGGGGGCAAAAAGTGGGTTTGATTGAAAAAGAGGACTCGCACGTGGGCGCTAGTATCTGTTTGAGAAAAAAGTAATTAAAGCGTGCATGAACGGAAAAAAAGAGTTAAGTTTGATGAGTGAAGTTGATTTTAATAGTTTGGGAAGACGAACGATTGCTTGACAAAGTGTACACTAAGCCCTCAATCTTTCGGGAGACATGCGAATGTACATTCGCCGATCTCTTTTTCATTCCAATTTGTTGTGGAGAAATTTGTTAATTAATTTAAGGAAATTAGAAAAATATTTTTGGGTTTTATTTTATTTTTTGGAAATCCTTTTTTGTACATTAAATTAATTAAAAAAAAGCTTATTTTTTTAGTGTTTATTTTTTATGTTATTAGGAGACTACAAATAAGATGTGGGTTTTGAATCCATAGTATAACAAGTATGCCGTCCACTTAATAAAGAATAAAAATAAAATGAAAAATAATAGACAAATAAATAAATAATAAAAACAAGATATGAACTAAACTAAACAGAAACAAAAAAACATGAGAAAGAAGAAGCTTCACGAGAGAGAGATATAGTGCGACCGAAAGAGAACGAGATCACGCGAGAGAGGTTCGGTGTGGCGGTTCCAGCCAGTGTTGTCAAAATCGCGAGTCAACTCGCTGAATCGGACGAGTTGACGAGTTACCCACACCTGAGCGAGCGGAATCATGCTCGGAATCGTTGGAGAAGAGGATCGGCGCCGGATCGGCGTTCTGAGTCGCTGAATCGTAGGAACGGCGTCCGTTCCGATTCTGAACCAGTGTGCGCGAGGAAGAAGAAACGTGTCGTTTTGGTTTTTCATCAAACGCAGCGTTTTGTTATTATACCAAAACCAAAACGCACCGTTTCATTTATTTGACTATTCCTTATTTTATTTTATTTTATTTTGAACTAATCCTTATTATAGCAAAACGGCACCGTATAATTAAAAGGTTTTCACTTTTCATTGATCCTTATCCCTTTCTTTTCTTTCCACCGTTTCCTTTCTTTTTTCTTTTTCTTTTTTTTTTAATCAAAACTTTCCAAACACACAAACACCATACCCATGCATATATTCAGCAAAGCAGTTGAAAAATTACCACTTCAACACACAAGCCCCATACTCCATGGATAGGGATGGCAATGGGTAGGGTACTACAGTCCCCATCCCCATACCCGCGATTTGAAAAAAATACCCGTACCCATCCCCATACCCGCGTGGGTGACACTCTTTGTCCCCGTCCCCATACCCTATGGGTACCTAAGTACCCATACCCGTACCCGTTACCCGCATTTTTGCTAAAAATAAATTCATCAATTATAAAATATCATATCAGTTTAATATAATTAAAAAAATTTAAAGATTTTAATGTTGACTCATGAAAATTATGAACAAAATTATTAGTAATATCATGCTAAAGTTCATTTATCTATATATTGACATATTTGGATAATGTTATAAATAAACATTTTCATTAAAAATGTGTAATAGTATAATAATGTTGTATATTTTAAAATTTATTTACTTATATTATTATATAATAATATAATTAAAATAAATAAATATATACTATGTGGGTATATGGGGTGGGTACTAAGGTACCTGTACCCGCACCCATACCCGTTCAATTTTGTGGGTAATTACCCATACCCATGCCCGTACCCAAAATGCGGATTTTTACCCTACCCGTTGTGGGTATTTTTTGTGGGTACCCACTGGGTATGGGTAAATTGCCATCCCTATCCATGGACGTGAAGCACTAAGTTATTTGCTTCAGTTTAAATTAGGATTAAGTCAATTAAGTTATTTGCTTTAGTTTAAATTAGGATTAAGTTATTGGCTTCACTTTGAATCATTTGCTTCTGTTTTGAACTTATTTGATTTGCATTGGTTTCAAGTTATGTGATTTGATTTTGTTTGAAGCAATGAATAATTGTTTGAGTTTTGAGTTTGAGTTTTGAATATAAATTTTTATGTTGAGTTATTTGTCATTATTAGGAATTTGTTTATGATTTTAGAGGTTACGATCCTACGATTTTGTATTACGATCATTCTCCGATCTATGGTCCTTTATTTTGGTAGAATCTTACGATTCGTGTTACGATTATCCGATTTACGAACTATTACCTCCCTCCCGATCCTAATCCGATTTACGTGTTTCACAACATTGGTTCCAGCGACGATGTGATATGCGATGGTGCTACGGTGATGGTTCGATGACGACGGCAACGAGAGCTTTTATCTTTTCCTTCTCCGTTTCGATCTGCTTTTGCGGTGGCTTTGTTTGTTTTATTGTTTCGGTTTTGTGTTTGAGATTTGTAAGTGGTGACAATTGTTGGAAGATGATGATGTTGTTGTTTTTTGGTGATTTGAGTAGGTTATTATTGATATGTGAACATGGTGAATAGAGATTGGTGATGAATTTTGTGTTGAGGTTTTGGATTGATGGAGGTTGAAGGTGGTGGTTATGGTGTTTATGCGAAGGAATTAGAGATTATTGGATGTGATGGTGGTGGTGATTTGCGATGGTAGTTAGGTTTGGATGAGGGAGATTGGTGTGGTTTATGGTATTTTGATTTTTATGATTGGAATGTGTTAGGAGTTGATGAAGGTGGTTTGTATGGTTGTGATAGTGAATTGGGAAGATGATGTTGAGATGATTATGAGTGATGGGTTGGAGGAAGGTGATTGAAGGTTAAGAGAATTGGAAGGAAGAAGAAGAAGACATGGTTGCTGTAACAACAACAGTATGGTTGTTCTTTGTTTTTTGTCTTTTTTTTAGTTATTTGTGTGGTAATTTGTGGTTAGAGTCTTCATTTTTTTCTCCTCCCGTTTGTTATTTATAAGCATGAGAAATAGGTTAAATTTTGATTGCTCTAATTTGGAATGAAATCATGTGATTTATGACCGAATGAAGATGTTCCTCTTTAGAGTTGATTTGTCTTAATGTCTAGATCCTTTTTCTTTTTATGTTCTGATTTGTTCATGAATTTTCTGATTCTTTTTCTTTTTGTTTGACTTTTGTTTCTTATTCACAAAGTTAACTATTTAAATTAAAAACTAATGAAAAATAAAAATTACAAATTAAAAATGTGATTTTTTTGTGATTTTTGAATAAAGAAACAAAATAATAAAAGAAAAAATTGCCAAAAGATGGTAAAAGTGAGATTCGAACCCGTGACCTTGCACTCATAACTCTTTGAATTCTCTACTCACAACCAAATGGGCTAATTCACATATTCGAAAGAAAATGCGACAAAAGTCAATATAATAATAAAAAGTGCGGGCAAAATTTTAGGGTACGACACTTTGACTCTCAATTTTGATTTCTAGACACTGTAAGAACTCTCTAGTCAAGTCGTGGCATATTTTGAGCCACCAACTTCCATATACGTATTCGTGTTCTGCATTCAATGATCTGAAAGAGTGATGCAAAATTCATTTTTTTTAAGTCATCAAACCATCTGAACTTTATACAACATACTCGTAAATTTAATAGCAATGCAATAACTCAGCTTCAGATTAACATCTGTGGTATGATACTATTCATTATCGGAATTAGTTTTTGGCCTCTAAGCTTGTCATAATGATAATTTTCTTTAAATAAACAGTTGCAGGATAACATCGACCTCTTGTGTCAGACACGACACAACATCAGTACCATTCTTGATGAGTAAGTGAACATTTTCAACAAGCTCACTTTTTTTTTTACTTATCTGGATTTGATTTCTATTGCCTTTTAAAAGTTCAACGATTAAGTTTTTTGCAGCATGAGAGAGATGCCTGGTATAATGAGCCAAATGCTCCCACTTCCCGTGTCGATTGACGAGGACCTGGCATGTAGTATATTACCTAATAAAACTCAGGTAAGTTGCTGGTTAACTAAACTCATTTAATGTATTTCACTGTTCCTTTGTTGAAGTTATACACTAAAACTTTGTTTGGATTAACAACTCAATTAGACGCTTATAGCACAAACACTGTCATATAAGTGCTTATGTATAAGCTATGTCTATAGCAAGATAAAATGAAGTCAAACTGTTTTTATACAAGGTATAAGATATTTTGATAAGCTATCCCTAAGAGCTTGTGGAAACAAGCTCAAAATAACTTATGGACATTTCATAAGCTATTTCCATAAGTTTTTCCAAACACTCACAAGTATTTATGCTAGTGGGTAAATTTAAATAAGTCAAACTGAACAAGCCCTAGATAATTAGGCCTTTTTATAATGCTCTCTTGTAACCTATGAAGCATGGGCACTCATCGGATTAGGCATGTTCCAGTGTCGGATACATGTCATTGTCCGGCACCGACACTTATGATTACATTGAATTATGTCATTTTCTCAAATTATTATTGGTGTCGACATGTCAGTGTTCGGTGTCTGTGTTTGTGTCTTATGTCCGTGCTTCATATCTTGTAATTATTAATTTCATGTAAGATGACTTAAACATCCACTATACATTTTCCTATCAAAATCCATATCTTTTTCTCTCATAATTCAGTCTTATTTGTGTGAATTGAAGTGTATAATATATGTTGATTAATTTATGTATATTACAAATTGAAGCTAGGAAATTTCTGACTCCATCAAGATTGCCTACTCAAAGTTGACCAATGTAGAGAGGTTGGCATTTTTCATGTGTAAGTCAATTGTTTTGATGCTACATGAGAACTATCACAAAACTGACTTGTAACGTGAGAACTATCAGCAGTACTAGGAATTTCACCAATTATTGGCCCAAAATGTCGAAATCAAATCCCCTGTTGTCGACATTTTCATTCACTCGGGTCATCTGTGACCGTCCAACACTTTTGAGAAAAATAAATTTTTGTTTTTATTCTATAATATAAAACACCAAATTTAAATCTGAACTGTCCTATCTTGATCGAACTACTATTGATATCTTGAATGCGTGAATTCATGGAGTTGACTTTTGGGAATCATGATCCCATAATATCACATGAACTTTCAATTTTATGTGGAATTAATACTCTCTATTCAACACACTTCTATTATTGAGTGAAATTATGCAGGTCCCCTCACGGATTTACAAATTTGTAGGACTCTCAAGAATTTCATGCCATCAAAGAGTGAATGTTGAAAAAATAGTATTATTGTTAAAGTGAATTTTGGATTTAAAGTTGTACATCCTGCACTTAAATGGGGTCAAATATATTAAAATGATTTTTTATAATAAACTTTTGATAGTAATAGACCAAAAAAAGAAAATCATATTTAGGAAGATCTATACATTATGGCCATTGAACCTTCATTTCATTTCATAATTTCTCAACATTTAATCTTATATATTCTTCGACCAAGATATTTGACTCAAGTGGTTAATAAGCTTATCATAAGACGAATCATTTGGGAGAATCCGAATTTAATTTCTAATAGAAATAATTTTTTATCATACCTTACTTACTTAACGAGTAAACTTTAAATTATATCATTAGAATCCAAGGGTTGACAATTTTTTTTTTCATATCTTCTTTCTCTTTCAAAAAGTTGTCATTGTTATCTTGATAGTACAAAACTACAAATTGATATAGGAACGGATCATTATTTCACTTTCACCAATTGCATAGTCACATGATGGAATATTTGTTTGTTGAGAAACAAGACTTTGCATTACAAACTTCAAAGGTGAGTTTATTGTAATTAAAACATCCATGCAATCTTCAACACTCTCCCCAATAGCAATAATTGGACGAGACTGCAATTAAGTGGTTTGGAAAATGAGTGATTTTAAGACAATGTTTGAAAGTCAACCTTATAACATTTTTTATTTTATAATTATAAGAATAATATTGACACCTGGCAGGCAAAGCTTTCTTACCAACTTGACAGGGAACTTTAGCTTATCTTTTATTTTGTTGTGTTCTATGATTGGTTGCTCATGGATTTTTATTTTTATTTTTATTTTCACCACCAGTTTAATCTGGTTCGGGGTCAATTTTGACATCAAGTGGTTCCAGCCTTCTTTCGATCGCAGTTGCGGGGGATCGAACCGTAATTCTCCTATAAAGTTCAGTATCAATTATTACTGAACTAACTAACAATGGTGGTTGCTCATAGATTAGTTTATATGACAATGCCACAATATTTTTTTTAATTAAAATTTTAGTTCTTGAGGAAATGACTCTTAATAATTCTCATGAGACAAGTAAAGTTTGACTAAAATATTGTTTAGGAAGATGGTACTTTATACCAAGTCATGGTTCTATTTAACAAGATATTAATTTCTATGGATTTGTAAATTTCTTTTTACACATATGTTTAATTAAATTATAATATGATGTCATTTGTTATTATATTTTTCGAAGAAAGAAAGGCAATTTTTTTTCTATAACGACATTAGGCCAGAACCAACCAAGATTGGTCCTTAAAATACAATGCTACTATTTAATATGAAGTATTTGTCACAAAAGTAAGTACAAAAAGGAGTGAGTGTACCATGGTAAGTACAAGTTAAAATTTGAAGTAAAAAGTAAAAGTACAATGTAAAATTTGTTTTAAAAGTAACTATATAGTTGACTAACCTACATTTATCCAATCACAATCTTTCATGCAATTTTACAAAAGACAAAAGTTATAGTAAAATAAAAATTCACCCTTAAATTATTAAAATTGTGTCATTCTCTAAACAATAGGTTCAAAGCATGTGAATCAAGAACAGAATCCAATTTAGTTCAGAAAATGGGAAGAAACCAGTTTCAACATGAAGTCAAAAAGAAAGTTTATTTTTATTTTTGCTATTCCCAATGGCCTCCCAATGGCCAATTTCATATAAATATTCAGGAATATAATAAATAATGCATAAGGATATATCGCAAATAAAATAAAATGATATTCACCTCAAGATATATGTCAAGGGCTCTATAGACCCCATCAAAGCAACCCCTTGCAAAAAACCATTAATCAAATTTTATGCAACTTCTCAGAATTTAGAGATCTTGAAATTATGATCAGAGATCAAATATTTGTCGTTAATCCACAATTTTTTCTTTCATTTTCTCTAAATCATTACCACTGATATCAACATAAAAAAATTGATCCTAAAAAAAAGTTTAATCAACCTTATCACAAAAAAAAAGTGTTAGCTAATTTTTTTTTTTCCATTTAAAAAAAGTTTAAGTGGTGCAATATTGAATACATTTTTACCCGTACTATTATCAAAACAAAAATAATAGAATAAAAACTCAATTTAATCCTCATAATTTTCTCACGGTCCAATTCAATCCCTAAAAAAAAAATATCTAAATTAATTAGTGACTAAAATTTTATATTAAAGAGCGACTAATTTGTCCTCAATATAAAAATTTAAGAGATTAGTCTATGTATATTTTTTGTTGAGGACTAAATTGAATCCTAAAAATATTGTGCCAGAGTGGATTGTGTCTTCACTAAAAAAGGGGGAAAAAAAATACAGCTTATGTACCATATTTCTAAGTGGTGTCATATATCTTGGACAGTGATAGACTGAAAAAGAGAATCATATTTAATAAAAATGTTGGCACACATTAATCTATACATTATGGCCAGTGAATTTGGACATCTGAACCGTCATTTCCTTGCATAACTTCTCCAATTCACTTACTCTCCATTGCATCTTCTCAAGATTTATACTCATATCTTCTTTCTCTTCCAAGAAATTATCATTGTTATCTTGATAGCACAAATTGATTTGTGAAGGGCTCATGCTTTTACTTTCATCAATTGTAAACTCACATGATATTGGAATATTTATTTGTTGAGAAATAAGTGCCTGCATTGCAATCCTTGGAGGTATTTTGGGATTCTTAGCTAGATCTTTACAAACCTCAAATGTGAGTTTGTTGTAATTAAGACATCTGCACAATCTTGAACTCTCCTCAAAAGAAATCATTGGATGAGACTGCAATTAATTGGGGTCAGAAAATGAGTGACCTTAAAATAATACTAGAAGTTAAAACTTTATACTATCTACGTTCTAAAATAAGTGCCATTTTACTTTTTCCTTGTAATATTAATCAACTTATTTCATTTTATCTCTATTGATATTGTATACGCTACTTTTTAATCGTTAAGTTTTTTATTTTGTCGAGTAGTTTAGTAGTTAGAAATTTCACCTATAAGGTGGATAAGTGAGATGATTGAAGTTTGAACTCCGACCCCTACATATATAATGCAATATCCCTGTCAATTGAGCTAAATTCACGAAACTTTGATTACTTTTTTTTAATATGTATATGTGAAATAATCTATTTTAAGACAGAAAGAGTAGCTTAGGTTTCTTTGAAAAAATCACGAAAATTAAGATAGTTGAACGTGATATTAAATTTGTTGACAATTGATATTGATTTTATAATTTTATTCTTTAAGAGAAGGATGATTTAATTAATATTTTATTTAGAGTATTTGTTTCAAATTAAAAAATATTATAATTAAGGATATATTGATGAAAACAATTAATTTAATGAATTGAATCATATAAAAATGAATGAAAAAAATTTCAATAGAATCTTATTTTTAAGCACGGACGTAGTAATATTGACACATGGCAAAATTTCCTTAATTACCAATAACTATAAGAGAGGGCAGTTTACCTTATCTTTCTATGTTTGTTGTGTTCTATGAATGATTGCTCATGACACATAATATGACAATAATACATGACAATGACAATTATGTAAAGTGGGAAGTTTTGACCCATTTACTTCAAGTTGTTTTTTTTTTCATTTCTACAAATACAAATTATATGAACGTTTTTGGAAATACAGTAGTATATTTTAAAAATAAGTTAGAAATTTCTGAAAATTAGGACAAATGTCAAAACATTCTTTTAAACACATGTTTCTAGAAATGCATTTTATCTAGTTTGCTTACATCTTTCAATCACAATTAAAAAAATAAATTTATAACCAAATGTCATTTTAGTATAAACAATAGAGATATTGAAGAAATATATTTTTTGTTCATAACCCCATATTGTCACAATAACCATGATGGATCCTTAAAGAAAGTCACAAAGTAAGTACAAAAGAGGGAATGTGTCACCATATAGAGGTAACTATCTACGTTGACTCAACAACATAAATCCAACAATCCTTCA
The DNA here is from genome assembly GCA_030408175.1 of Trifolium repens. NCBI lineage: Eukaryota > Viridiplantae > Streptophyta > Magnoliopsida > Fabales > Fabaceae > Trifolium > Trifolium repens. The sequence goes on from CP125837.1 coordinate 11,098,190, forward strand.
TAATTTACAAAAACATTTAAAATATAATATTAAAATTATTTTTCATCCTTAAATGATTAAAATTGCATCATTCTCTATCCAATAAGTTCATAGTCGGTAAATCAAGATCATAAATTTTGTATTTTTATAAAGACTTAATTAAGCGCTTATAACATAAACATGTACCATATGTGTTTATGTATGAACATTTTTATATAAATAAATTATAAGCTAATTTCATAAATCTATTTTAATTTTTTTTTTTTATAAAAATAAGTTGAAAATAACTTATAAACAATATTATAAGTTATTTTTATAAACTCTTCCAAATCATCTCACAAGCGCTTAATCTAAACAAATTAAAGCATAAGAATAACAAATAAAAAAAGATTATATAATTCACCTCAAGATAGATGTCAATGGCTCTATAGACCCCATCAAAGCAATCCCTTGCAAAATCAGGCAAACATTCAGCAACTTCAAGGAATTTAGAGATCTTAAGCTTTTGATCAGGTGATATCTCAATCAAATATTTGTCAATTAATCCACCAACTTTTTTCATTTTCATCACATCATTTCCATTAATATCAACAAATAGTTTAATCAACCTTATCACAAAACTAACATCATAATAAAGTCCCATGTCATGTCCACAAACAAGTAGATCATCCAAAGTAGCTTTCTCAAGCATCCCACCAATCAATTTCTCCATTTCCTTTCTACAATCATTACTTATTCCAAACTTTGATACAATCCTTAGTACACAAAAAAGTCCTCTACATGAAAAATTCTTGTCACCAACATTTATGACTCCATAAGAAGCTGTTTCTCCAAGGCTAGCATACTCACTATTACTTTTGCAACTTGAAGTAATTTTTTTCATATAATAAAGCAAAAATCTTGTGACAATTAAATTTTTATTATCACTTTTATAAGCTCCAATACCCTTAAGAAACATCTCAATGATCTTTGGTGGTAAATTAGCCAAATCTTCGAACCACCACGCTTTGTTGGGAAAATTTGACTTTACTGTAGATGCAAGCTGGATCTCGGCCCAATCTGGAACAGTAATTTTCGGAGAAACTTTGGTCGAAAAAGAAAGTCTCTTTGCAAAATTACTTTCAGAAGAAGATAGCGGCGACAAGGAAGAGGAAGTGATGAAATTTAAATCCGAATTTTTAACTAACTTTGTTATTAATACACAAATAACCTTTTCCAAAAAATCAAAGCTATTTGCAAATGTATAGAATATCTCATCACAATCACAACTCTTGAGACTTGCTATAATTTCATTCCATTTCCAATTATAGATCTCATCAAGAAATGTTTGTGTTTGTTGCAAGAGATTGTTGCTAAAAATTTCTTCAGTCATTTCAAGATAAAGAGCACAAGAGTGAAGGATAAGAACATTGGATGCATTGATGGAGATTTCTCCATTGTTGTAACAAAATTTCAAAACTAATTCAAATCCATATGGCCCTCTAGGGAAATCATTGATATAAAATCTTCCCTTTTCACCATTTAACATTTTCTTCAATTTTCCACAATATCTTGATATCAAGCTCTGCATATATAATCAATGAAAAAACTAGATTCACTTTAGACATATATTGCATCTTCATTAAATTTTTTTATCTAACAATACTAGAGATGAAATTAAATAACAATAGTCTATCAAAAAAATAAAAATAAATAACAATAATAAAATCTTTTAGAGTATATACCTCATATAAAAAGAATGTTTCCTCATCATTAATGTGGATTTGCAAGTCACACAATTTTGACATAGCTTCTACTTCTGCATTGAGAAAAATAAATGAAATTATTTTTTGGTTTCAAAAATTGGAAATGAATATATATATATATGCCAACTATGAAAATCTTACCTTGTCCATGCCAAGATAGTTCTTCATTGTTTTTATTTGGAAGAGAGTGCTTCATGTCAAGTCTCTACCAAATAAATAGTGAACTCCAAGTTTAAGTTAAAATTACCCAGTAACTTAGTCACCCATATCTAATAATTAATTTTGTCCTATTCCATTTTTGTATTGTCTTTACTTTGTTTTCTTTCTTAATTAATATAATATTTTGATTTAAATCAATGTTGAGTATGACTCATTTTAACTTTACAAAACAACAGAAATATGGTCCATATATTCATATATTTTACGATAAGTGGATAGTCGCTCGAGCGTAGCAAAAAAGAGTGTGTGAAGCTAAAACCTTCACAAATGTAATGCTAAGCAGAGTAAAAAATTCAGGGTAATTTTGTAAACCGAATTGTATCGTAATATTTAATTTTGAATTTTAATCTATAACCGCAAATTATGAATAATAAAAAATCACCATAATCGCTCTATTATCGCAGATGTTGACACAAATTGATCAAACAATGTGATCAATTTCTCAGGTTGTGTATTTTTTTCTGTCTATAATCATATTTTCCATTAAAGTGTTATGTCAATCATGAGATTATCTCACTTAAAATAAAATTAAGGATTGTGTTTAGAGTTGAACTACAAAAATGACTACTTATATTTTGGACTGAAAATTGTCATAAACATCGGCTCTTAAAGGGTTGTCAATATTTTAAGTTTCAAATTAAATAGATAAAAAAGTTTAATATGTAATACTTAAACGATAAAACTCTTCCACTAATAAAAGTTAGTCTTTTGATGTAGGCTCTTAATTATCATAGATTTAAGTCACTGTATCACAAATCAAATATTATTTTTCTATTGAACATTAATGATACCAAATACGATACACACATTAACAATGATAATAATTTGATACCAAAATACGTCTAATTTGAAAAATATTTATGCTCTATAATTCTTCTTCCATGCATGACAAGTTTTGAATCATTTGTATAGTTGATGCGTGTATTATGCGGCTAAATTGTACTCTGTCTCTCTAAGCCGCACAAGTTGTAATAATTAATATTAATAACATTAGAATATAAAACTAAGATGACAATGATTTTTGGTTATTGAAAACTACATGTTGATGCAAAGAATAGCAAATAAATGTGTGTGAATTTGTCTGATTAGGTCTCCAAGTCAAGGACTGTAACCCCAACACACAATTCTTTAGCAATTATTTTCAGTTTAGTCACGTGCAATACAGCTACGTGCCTTGGTTTTGAAGTTTGGATTTACTTGACTCAACATGTGAACATGGACCCATTCAAATTTAAATTTTTAAAATATAAAGGAAATTAAAATATATTGGTTAAAAAAACATAACATGCAATTCTTGCCACGCTTATTGGCTTCTCAATCACATTTTTCTATTAACCATGATGGACTTTGTATACTGGCTTGATGAGTTCACTCTCCACCCTTTACATATCTTTTTTACCCTTCAATGTTCCAATTTTGCCCTTGAATAAAAACTTCGGAACGCATTTTCCGAAGTTTTTCCAGTTCAAATTTGGGAAAAACTTTGGATAATACGTTCTGAAATTTGTTTTTCAAGACAAATTTTTTTTCGGAAAACGCGTTTCGAATTTTTTTTTCAAGAACAAAATTCGAATACTAGGAATAGAAAAGATATGTAAAGGGTGGGAAAAGAACTTTTCTACTGGCCTGACCCCACGGCCCAATATACCATGGCCTCACAGGCCCACCTCCAGGTCATACTCAACATAGAGCCGATCCACTAAGCTGGGGATTTTAGCAATCTGTAACGGATCAAGCGTTTCAATGGCCTCAAGATTTTTTTTTCTCACACCCCAACATTTATGCCCTCACCCCTACATTTTGTTTAGTCTCTCACTTATTTTTATATATTGTTGTTTGGTCTCTCCTTTCTTTCTTCTTTTAGCACACATGCATAAAAATAAAAGAAATTTTTAAAAATACACTAGTATAAAAAAATGTTATTCCTTTAACTATTAACGTATACAATTATGGGGTTTTCAGGTTGAATAAAGTGAGAATAGTTTTTAAATGATGACGGTGGCATGGTAGAATATGAAGAATTGAAGAATGAGTTTTTCACATTTTTAGATTTTAAATTTGGTTCCAGTAATTTGAGCGAATTTTAGTTTTCATCCCTGTAATTTGTCAAGACAGCGTCTCTGAACACGTGACAGTGGTCCAGTTAGCAGATTCTGGCCACGACAACATTTTGTGTGACAAGGCACTAACCTAGACTAAAATTAAAGTAATTTGAAATTACAAGGGCAAAACGAAATAATTTTTTATACAATAACTAAAACCAAAATTTGCTAACTTTACAAGAATAAAAAGCACGTTTTACCCCTATATAAAAAAAAGAGCAAAAAAAAAAGCACCTTTTACCCTTAATATTATCATTTCAACTTTTTTATATCGAAATCGAAATATAATAGCTATAAATTAACTATTGGATTTATGTCAGAATTTCCTATGAATTTGTTTCAAATAAGACATACATACCTTGCTTGCTGGGTCTGTCTGAACTTCAAATGATATTTTTTTGCACCATGGATCGCATCTTTTGCTGATCAGTCCAAGGTAGTTTCATTATTTTACTTTTTTTGGTAAAACATTATTTTATTATTTGTCAGATTAAATTTTGGTCGTATTTTGTTAGATTAAATGTTATTAATTAGTACTTATTTTTCTACAAATTCTATCTCAATAAATAGAAATATCGAAATTATTAAATTGGTTGCTATGATCGGAGCTCAAACTCCGATTCATCCATTTTAAGTGAGTGAGTTTTTAATGATTTGTAATTTTATCTATCTATCTATCTAAAAAAATATTACTATTTTTAGATATAAAATAATTTTTTTTATAGAGAAAAGTTAAGGTCACCATGGTGTCTCAATTTAAGGTAGTTTGCTTTTAAAAAAATGAATCCAAAGGAGTTTCACCATAAATTACTAGATTATATCGAATACAAAGTAAATTTAAGATCTCTAAAATTGAAAATGATCATTCTTTCAAACATACTCACAACGTCCAAATTACTAGCATAATACGATGGAATGTCTATAAATGTGACAAAATTAAAGTGATCGGGGTATTCACTCCTCAAGATTTGTAGTGCTAGTGACCAAGTCATCACTAATTGAATATGTAATGATTCAAATTTGATTTTTCGGTCCAAATAAGAGAACACTGCACCAAGACAACTCTGACAGAAATATATATATGATGTATTTATATAGTTTTTAGGTTGGTTTTTATTTTGCTTGAAAAAAGGTTGGTTTTTATTAATTTTAGTAGTGTTTAGAAGCCATTTTATGGAAAAGACCTAAGAAATTACACAAAAAAGAGCAAATATTGAAAGAAAAAAAAAAGCTCGGGGCACATCGTGTTAAAATGGGATGAAATTTATTTGAAGAAAATCCGAGCAGAAAAAATAATTTGAAAAAGATTGATACGCTCGCAAGTAGACGAGTATATTTACCGACGAAGTGATTAAACCACAACATTGATGCCATTGGACAAATGTATTTACCGGTTGCATGAAAATGAACATCATATGCTTCTCAACGCCTCAGCTGGAGCATCTATCGAAAATAAGACCGACGAAGAGGCGAAGGAACTCATATAGTAGAGGTGTCAGAACGAATACAATACGAACAATGAGCGAGATACATATCAAAGTACAGAGAAACAGAGAGAAAATGTGAAGAGAAATGAAGAAATCATTATTATTGATTCAATGAAAAGAGTTTGTTACAACTGATTCTATATATACAAGATTACTAAGGCTAATTCTATCATCTAGCTAATGATCATTTTGGCGCCAAAAGCAGTTATGTAACTAACTGAGTTGGTTACATCTTCTGTTGCTTACTTTACAAGCTAACCATTCTGATCAGAGTTTAACACCCTCCCATAAGTTGAACCTGAGTAGATATTGATCATGTTCAACTTTTTAATGAAGTATCCAAATTTGGGGTAGGACAATGCCTTAGTTAGAAAATCTGCTAACTGATCATTAGTGGAAATTGGTAACAGTTTGAGTACTCCTTTCTGCAGCTTCTCCCTAATCAAGTGACAGTCAATCTCAAGGTGCTTTGTTCTCTCATGGAAGACAGGATTGGATGCAATGTGAATTGCACTTTGACTATCACAATATAACACAGGAGGTCTACTACATTTCACATTTAAGTCACACAATAAATACAGTAGCCACTGCAATTCACATACAGCTGAAGCTAAGGCTCGATATTCAGCCTCTGAGGATGATCTAGCCACAGTTTGTTGTTTCTTAGCCTTCCAAGATATCAATGATGAACTCATAAAGAAGCAATAACCAGAGGTTGATTTTCTTGTGTCCACACAGCCTGCCCAATCTGCATCAGCATAACCCAATATTTGTATCTATGAATTTCTAGGAAACAATAAGCCATAACCAGGGTTAGCATTTAGATATCTTAAGACTCTGCAGGCTGCTTTGTAGTGAGTAGTAGTAGGAGCATTTAGAAATTGACTTAATTGTTGTGTTGCTAATGTAATGTCTGGTCTTGTTGTAGTTAAATACAACAACCTTCCAATTAGTCTTCTATATTCTGTGATGTCAGCATAAGGTTCCCCATTGTCATGGTGTAGTTTAACTGAAGGATCAAGAGGGGTACTAACTGGTTTTGAAGCTAACAAACCAGTATCTTTTAAAAGATCTAAGCAATATTTTCTCTGTGAAATAGTGATTCCTTGAGTTGAGTGAGCTACCTCCAAACCCAAGAAGTATTTTAACTGTCCAAGATCTTTTATTTTGAAATTTGTATCCAGAATGTGTTTGACTCTATCTATTTCTGCTAGTGAGGTACCAGTTATGATTATATCATCAACATACACCAGGATAGCTATAAAGTGCTGCTCAAACTTCTTTGTGAAAAGTGAATAGTCAGAAATAGATTGTGTATATCCTTCAGTGGTGAGTAAAGTGGATATTTTTTCATACCACTTTCTGCTGGCTTGCTTTAAGCCATACAAGCTCCTTTTCAACTTGCAAACTTGATTTCTTTTGTGACAAGTTACCCCCTCTGGAACCTGCATGTAGACATCCTCTTGTAATTCACCATGGAGAAAAGCATTATTTACATCAAGTTGATGAAGGAACCAGTTGTTGATGGAGGCTAAAGCAATGAGAACTCTGACAGTGGTGAGTTTTGCAACTGGTGAGAATGTATCAAAATAATCAATCCCTTCAACTTGATTGTATCCTTTTGCAACCAACCTTGCCTTATACCTTTCAATGCTACCATCAACTTTATGTTTGACTTTATAAACCCATTTGCTCCCAATGGGTTTTACATGAGCTGGTAAATCCACTAAAGACCAAGTATGATTCTTAGCTAATGCATCCAACTCAGTGTTCATGGCATTCACCCAATCTTGTGACTTACATGCCTCATCATAGGTCTTAGGTTCAGTAGTATGTGAAAGAGACACAGAAAAAGCTTTATGTGAAGGTGAAAGATGATGGAAAGAATGGAAAAGAGATATAGGATGAGTAGTACCTGAAGAGATTGGATCATGTGAAGTAGTGTAAGAATTGCACACATAATCTTTCAAATGAGCTGGTGCATGTCTCAATCGCTGAGGTCTAGCAGAGGTGGTAGGAGGTAAAGTATCAGGTAAAGGGTTGGAATGGATAGTAGGAGATGAGAGATGAGGTTCATGGGGCAAGGAATTTAAATCTGGCTGTGTATGAGCATTAGTGTCTGTACTCAAATCTGTTTGTGTATCAGGATTAGTAGCAGTGGTATAATCAATGTTAGGTAAGTGAGGGTTATCATCAGTAATGTTAGTAGTAAGTGGTGGTGAGACACAGTCAGGGTCATTGTGATTAGTATTAGTAGATGGGTTAGAAGTGGTGTTAGTGGAATCAATTCTGGTGGACGGTTGTGAAGGTAATGGTGATGTAGCAGAGGGATAATAGGACCAAGGTGTGAATTGATGCTTAGTTTTGTAGGGAAAAATATTTTCATGATGGGTAACTTCTCTAGAAACAAGAATATCCCTATTATTGATGTCAAAAAGAACAACTCCTTTCACACCAGGCCTATATCCTAGAAAAATGCATTTTCTTGCTTGACAAGCAAGCTTAGTTCTTTGATTTTGAAGAGTAGTAGCATAAACTAAGGTCCCAAAAATTTTAAGATGAAGTAAATCAGGGAGCTTTTGATGAATAAGAAAATAAGGTGATTTATTATTCAAAAGAGGACTAGGGATACGATTTATTAGGAAAACTGCATGAGAAACAACATAGCTCCAAAAATGTTTAGGTAGATTTGACTGAATTAATAAGGCTCTAGCAACATTCAAAATGTGTTGGTGTTTGCGTTCCACTCAGGCATTTTGCTGAGGAGTCTCAACACAGCTAGTTTGATGCACAATACCAGTTTTAGCAAAGAAATCATGCATAAAAAATTCTGGTCCATTATCTGTTCTAATGCACTTAGTTTTGACACTAAATTGTGTTACAATCAATTTTATGAGATTTTGAACATGAGTTTTAGTTTCACTTTTTGATTTCATTAAAATAGCCCATATGTACCTGTTATAATCATCTACTGTAGTTAAAAAATAAGAATGACCATGGATGGATTGAATAGAAATGGGGCCCCAAATATCAAAATGAATCAATTCAAAAGGTTTATCAGCTTTATTAAAACTTGAATGAAAAGGTAGTTTCTTTTGTTTTCCATAATGGCATACATCACAAGTTGCCTTATTATCAACATCAATAAAAGGGAAATCTAGGTTCATAGAGGACATTCTAGAAGTGGACAAATGCCCCAATCTGAAGTGCCATAATGCACTGTTGGGTAAACTAGCAGTTGAAAGACTTGAAACATGCACACTCTTATGTGAGTGATTAAGATAGTACAAATCTTCCACTTGTTCAGCTGAACCAATCGTCTTCAGTGACTCCTTTTCCTGTATCATGCATGTGGAACCATTAAAAGAGATGATGCAGCCTAATGCTTTGCACATCTTAGACACAGAAATTAAATTCAAAGTAAAATTGGAAACATACAAGACATTATGTAAAGTAAGAGTATTTGAAAACTTAATGGTTCCTGAAATGTTAGCAAAAGACACATGGCCTGTAGGGAGTTTGATAGCTATATGTGTGATTTGATTGTAAGAATCAAACCAATAGAGAGAACCACAAATATGATCACTAGCTCCTGAATCTAATATCCAAGAACCTTGAGTAATATTGCAGCAAAAGGAAGAAGAAATAGAAACACTACCTCCCCTGTCATTTGATGAATGATCAAATGATTGTGAAGAATTGACCTGATGTGAGGATGAAGCAGAAGATTGATTGATGTTAGAAGACTGAAGTAAATGCATCAACTGATCAAACTGTTCTTGAGTGATTGTAGGTGACTTGTGGGTGGAATCAGCTTCACTAGCAGCAGTAGAAGGTTCACCCCCTTCAGTTGAAGCATTGTAAGCACCATGAGAGCGTTGCATATGTGGAGGGTAGCCATGCTTTTTGAAGCAACCTTCAACAGTGTGACCTGGCCTATCACAATAAGTGCAATGCCAGTTATCTTTACCACGAGAAGATTGAGAATTAGATCGAGCACCACCTCTATGATACGGTTTCTTAGAATCAACAGCATTAACCAAGACTTTGGATTCATCAACAACACCAAAATTGCCTTGCCTCTCATGTTGAAGCACCATAGAGAAAATCTTAGTCATTGGTGGTAAAGGATCAAGTAACAAAATCTGAGACTTAACCATGGAAAAATTAGCATTCAAGCCAGTTAGAAAACGAATTGCATAGAGATTCAAATGATTCTTCCTAGCAGCGCGCATAGCCTCACAAGAACACTGATAGCGACTAGTACATTGAGGAATAGGCATGTAAACTTCTAATTCCTCCCAAAGTACTTTCAATTCAGAGTAGAATTCGGTTACAGATTTAGAATCTTGTTGTAAGCTATAGATTTCTCGCATGAACTCAGAAATTCTTACCAAATCGCCTTGAGAAAATCGCTCCTTGAGATCGGTCCACACATCAACGGCATTTTCGAAGAAGACGATGGATTGACCGATCGATTCAGAAACAGAGTTCATTATCCATGAATGCACGAGCATGTTACAGCGATTCCAAGCGCGATACGACGGATCGAAAGGAACGGTGACAACCGGAAAGGTTCCGTCAACAAATTCATACTTCATTTTTCCACCTAAAGCTCGACGCATTGCTCGCGCCCAAGATTGGTAGTTAGAACCGGTTAGGATCGGTTTAACAGAAACTGATGAAGGTCCATCACTTGCATGAACGAAGTAAGGACTAGCGGGATTGAGAGCAGGATCAACTGGATCGGAAGAGCGTGTTGTTGCGGGCGCCATGGATGAACACAAGAGTTTCTTGAATCAGAAGGCTCAGGTACCATATCAAAGTACAGAGAAACAGAGAGAAAATGTGAAGAGAAATGAAAAAATCATTATTATTGATTCAATGAAAAGAGTTTGTTACAACTGATTCTATATATACAAGATTACTAAGGCTTATTCTATCATCTAGCTAATGATCATTTTGGCGCCAAAAGCAGTTATGTAACTAACTGAGTTGGTTACATCTTCTGTTGCTTACTTTACAAGCTAACCATTCTGATCAGAGTTTAACAATACAAAGACAGATGTGATGATCGACATATACAAAAAGACCGCCTATAACCCCTATAAAGTGAAAATTAAGCTGTTGAAAAGGAAGTAACAGTACACTTTCAAAAATAAAAGGGTTAATAGGCTTTTACACCCCTGCAAAGTATGCGAGTTTTGCGTTACCCCCCTGTAATTTTTTTTCTTGAGATTACCCCCCTGCAAAATTTATTTTTTTTATTTACCCCCCTTTTGCTGACGTGGCAGACAAAAGTCAACTGCCACGTCAGCAAAGTTCCCTGCCATGTCAGCAAAAAACTTGACTTTTTGCCTGCCACGTCAGCAAAAAGGGGGTAAATCAAAAAAATAAATTTTGCAGGGGGTAATCTCAAGAAAAAAAATTACAGGGGGTAACGCAAAACTCGTCTACTTTGCAGGGGGTAAAACCCTATTAACTCAAAATAAAATAACTGATTATTTAAATAAGACAAAATGTATAGAGGCACTAAGTAAGAAAGGACTTGTAAATAGTCTCGTATGCAATTATGCTTAATTAGGTGTAGCAATTGCTAATTCAATTATTCAACTATGTGTTGTTGCAAAAAATATGTGTACAGTGTATATATAAGTTATAGGAGCACTTGGCAAAACGTTGTAAATGAATTAATATAGCTCAGATATTGGTTGATTATTCATTTTATATATCTGTTCTGTTGGTTTGGTTGTTCTGTCTTAATTTTTCTTTTAATTTTTTGTCGGTAAGAAAAAGAATTGGCCGTACCCACAACTACAACTAGTGGTTCAATGAATTTTATGTTTATCTTTTTAAAAAATTATTCATTCTTTTTCCTTTGACCACTTTTTATTTTTGTCCGAACTTTTGATTGACGACTAAATATGTTTATGTTTATTTTTTTGTCCCTTTAGTCCATATAAAATAGGTTTATATTCAAATTAGTACTTCTAATATTTATTTTAGTCTCTAATTTAAAAGACTAAAATTAAATATTTTACATATTTCAAGGACTAATTTTAATAGAAATTTGAGTAAAAAAAAACTTTAATAGAAATTAATTGTACAAAGACTGAAATAAAATAATAAGAACCAAACTCTTCCTAGCAATTTCTATAAGATAGATTGTCCACTCTTCAAAACCTCTTGCAACTGGTATCATTGGAGATGCTAGTGTTTCTATGTGTGTGTTATGTAGACTAGAGCTTGAATTTGTTGATCATTTATTTGGCCCGTGTAACCAAATCTCATCAGTTTGGTATGACATTTTTCTATGGTTGGGCGTGGAATTAGTGCCTCCTCGTCAAATTTTTTTTGAGGCTTTCATGAGCATGGGTAAAAAAGATAAATTTAGGTGGTTGTTAGTTTGACCTATTATTGTATGGACTATTTGAAAATATTGAAATGACGCCTTTTTTTTTTAAGGAATTTTTTCCGTCGAGTGTCTAGTCGATAGAGTGAAATATCGTGGAAATGGTTTCAAGGTAAAAACTCTAGCAACTCTATTCCTTTTACGAGTTGGTTATCTATCTGACTTTATGATAGAACTGACAAAGTTTGTTGGAGTGTCGTGTTAGGTCTCGATGGATCAGGGGAATTGGTATCTCTCTTGTTGTTTTTTCCTAAATGTGGTTGATCCTTGTCTCTTTCTTCCCCTGAAGGATTTTCTTCTTCTTTTTCTTCTCGTGGTGGTACCTTTTAGGAATTTCTATTATGGTGGATTGTACATCTGATACCTCTTTATTTTTCTGAACTTTCTCTATACTTTTTTATTTTATTTTCATATTTATAAATAATATATTTTTCATTTATTAAACTAATGACACAATAGCTAAAAACGGACCACTGATTTATTAAAACCACTTAAATGTCCATAAGATACTCTTAATCTTCAATATATTTTGTATTTTTTAAAGTTCTGCTATTATGACCATGTTCCCCCCACTATTGGCATGTTTTCCTCTTTTGTTTGTGACACATGTGGGTCACCAATAATTGTGCTGCTTCGTTCCCTTGGTGGTAATTAAGAATAAATGTCATTCATATTATTCTAGCTAGCTAGACTCCAAATGAGTTAACCCAACACCATTCCAATTGATAAATCTACTTTCAACATTATATATAGAACAAAAAAAATCACATATAATAAACAATTGCTAATATAAAACACTCCATTATCATTTATTAATTAATATTAATATATACTGTACCCATTTACATTCATGATCACATAATCATATAGGTAAACTACGATTACATAAAAAAAAATTGTTAACTAATCAAATCTCTGCTTTCCCAATGTTTTCCCGTACTAGCCTAGAAAGTCCTTGAAGTGCAACATCAACAGCATCACTAAACCCAACATTACTACTAACATTTGGATGAACATAACTAATCCTTGGGATCAAACCAATCACAACTTCACGCATTTTTTCAACTTCCTCACTTGAAATTCCCATTAACACCTCCTCAATCATATTCTTCTTCTTTCCTACACCCCCCTCTTCAATATAAACCGAATACAAATTTTTCTCCTTAGGCAAATACCAATCGTATTGCGTATACGCCGTATGTATTGAGAAAAATACAGGTATACAACCAGCAAGAATTGAGTCAAACGTTGACCTTCTTGTAAAAGAATCACCAGGTGCTTGAAGACAAAAATTTGATTCCATCATAACACCAAGAACTTCCATTGGTTTATGACATTTGCTATTCCCACCCCCACATTCAACTAACTCGCAACGACTCGAATCACCACATTGTTTAACTAACTCGTCACGAATCTTTGCTTTTCCTAACCCTTTCCTTTTCCCTCCAATAAATGAAAATAAAAATGGTCTGTTGCTTTGTCTCACTTTATTCTGCCACATCAGCATTTCGTTTTTTGTCTTTGGATGAAAATACGACGGGTAAGGTATGCCGTTTTGATTTTCACCATTCCATGGTTGTCTCTCAACTGTTAACACCGACATGTTTTTGACAGGTGGCAAGTTTAAAAGTATGTTGGCTCCAAAATCGGACCCACTTGAGGACCGCATGAAATCCCATGCGGTTCTCCCTAAGGAAATAAAATGATCCATACCGTTATAACGGTTGAACCAACGTTGACTTTGAAGATGATCGATCAAATCAACCGCTAGTGAGTCGCGGAGAGTATAATTTGGTTGGCGGAACACGCTAGAGGCGTAGAGACCACCGTAGAATGGAACATAGAATAAAATCGCTCGAGTTGGATCCCACGTGCGACACACATGATTTTCTAATCTAGCATGAAAAATCATTTCAGCTAAGAATTGGTGTGTGGCATACCATGATGATTTTGAGAGGGGTTGACCTAAGCCATTGTTTATAACATGAGGGCACATGTTCATGTAGATGTTGAGTTTTTCGCAGTTTTTAAGGAGGTCGAGGTTGAAACGTGTTGGGAGGTTGTAGATATAGAATGGGTGAGTTGAACCGTCGCATGTCGCGGTTGTTTCGACGGTGGTGATTGTAGTTGTTGTGGTGGTTGTTGGATGATGGAAGTGAAGAAAGAGGAACCATGAAGCAATGAAAAGAGATGTGAAGAGAGTGAATTTTATTGATTTGTTGATGTTGGTTTCTTTGGTTTTTGAGAGGCTTTGGGATTTTGTTGTGTATGGTAGAGATTTTAGTGGTTGAGTTGGTGATGATTTTCTGAAAAACATTGTAGAGAGAGAGAGAGAGAGAGTTGAAGGAGATGAATGGATGTTATTGTTTGTAGTTTGTACGACGTGTGAAGAGCGTTGAAAATGTCGGTTCTTTCTTTGTGCTGTTTGAGATTCAATAGAATAATATGAAAGAAAAGAAATAGTTAAGCCAATTTTGAAATAACTTAGTTTTGGTCTTTCTCTAGAATATTTAAAGAAAAATGCAAAATAGTGTTCCCGCAACCCTAATAAACGAAAATTTGTTCTCGTAATTAATTTGTGCGCATTCAATGTTTGAAATTATAGAAAATTAACTTTTCAATATTAATTTTTTATTTTTTTTATGCTTAACAAATGCTTCAGATACACTATTTAGCACTCATATTAAAATTATGTGACATATAATTTAATGATATAAAATCATTTTAAGTTGACTATAATTCTTTACATGAAAATTCAATTAATTAAATTATAACAGGGAATAATTTTTGAAGTTAAAATTAAAAAAATTGAAGTTTTTTTTTTTATAAATTTTTTGTAGTATTGATACCTCCATCCTTAACTCATGTTTTTTTTTGTTTTTGACATAAACACACTTAACACATTTCATTATTTAAATAAGTCTCAATACAAGGAGGGACCAAATCAAAAACACGGCGACTAGACATAGAAAAGGCCGCTCTAGCTAAGTAGTGAGCAACCTTGTTCGCTTGACGCCTAACATACTTGACCTCAAAGTAATTATGCAAACTAAGTAACGATTGAATGTGAGAAATCAACAAGCTAAATTCCGAAGCACCGGTTTGACGAAGATTGATAGCATCCACCACAAGTTTGGAGTCACTTTCAAAAGAGACATAAGACAATCCTCTACGGATTACTTCCTCCATTGCCTCAATGAGTGCCATAGCCTCTCCTTCCATGACAGTAAGTGATGAAGGCATCCTTAACTCATGTTAAACATCATTTAAAATATATTATATTACTATTTTTAAGTTAAAAAAAAAGACTAAAATTGAGAAATTCAAAATAGAAAAACCAAATTCATAAATGAACGAAAATAAGAGATTTTTTTTTTTTGATAAGTCTATTTTATTCTCTTGCCGCTCCTTCGTTAGTTTCTCGTGAAGTAAAATAATATAAAAATAATGTACCTAAAAAAACATAAAAATAATAGGAGTATTATTTATTTTAAGACTGAGCAAGTATTAAAAGGTTATAAATGATGGGGGACAGCATTAAAGGACACAAGTTCTATCCCATTATTGATTCTTTTGTAAAAAAAATTAAAGCAATTTATAAAGGACAAAAATAAAGCACTTTTTTATTTAGGTATGAAAATACTACTAACAAGTAAATAAAGAATAGCTCAAGTGGTTATGAATTTTCCTGCTATGAATTCTGAATAATTAACTGATAATTATTGAAGTTTTACAAATTTTGCAGTTAAACTTTGAGCAAATATTGAGAGTCTTTTCTTCTAAAAATTAAAAGGTTAATATTACTCTTTGTAATTCTTTTTTTTATATAAGAAACAATGAATATTTTTTATTCATTAAATTATATATAATGTATTTTGATCTATAATATATACTAAATACATTAGTTATTCGATGAACCTAAATATCAATAGTTTTTTTTTTATAAAAAAAAAGATCAAAGAAAGTATGATAAAAAGTACTAATGAGGATTTTTGGGTTCGGCGTAGTAAGGTATACCGATGAGTGTTTTAAAAATACCAATTAAGGATTCAAATATAATATCTCTTTCATTTCAAAATAATAGTAGCAAAACATCGACCACTAATACTTTTTGTTATCTATTCACTAAAAATTATAAAAACTTGATATACCCTACAAAAAAAAATTGATATTTTAAAAATATTAATTAAGACAAGTCACAAACCATCATACATATAAATTTTGTCTATATAGGAGTATTAGTTAAAGAATAAGATTAAAATAGATTATATAATTAATAAATAGTAATTTTGAATTCAAATTAGTTTTAAAATAGATTATATAATTAATAAATTCTAAATAAAATATTTTTAAAAGTGATTATTTTTATTAAAAAATGACTTTTTTTAAAAAAAAGGTTATAACAAACTACCTATAATCTCATGAAATTAGCATAGGTGTCATCACTTTATTTATTAATTTTTTTGACAGGAAGGTGTCACAAGTTTATAACAATTGCTAAATTCAACCAAAACAATAATGGTCCATGTGTGGGGTGGAAAAATATATGTATATACGGTATACTTGGTAAAACGTGTGTTAAGTTAAGATGTGAATCTGAATGAATCCAGCTCAGAATTTTGGTTGATTTTTATTCTTAATATCTGTTTCATTGGTTTGGTTCTTCGTGTGTTGAATTTTCTTTTAATTTTTTGTCCTTCTCTCATTCTGTTAGAAAAATATGACAGGACCCACAACAAGTGGTTTATTTCCTTTTTTTTTTTCTTCAAAAAAATCACTATATATTTTAATCTCTTTTGATTTTTCTGACGGAATATACTCTTTTTGATTGAACACTAATATACACCAATTTCATATTTTTTTTTTAATAATTAACAAAGGCATAAGACCAAGAAAAAAAATCCAAAAAAAAAAAAAAGATAAAAAAAAAATCCTTCAAAAAAAAAAAAGACCAAGAAAAAATTACAGATTATATTTTAGTAATTTTTATAACATCAACCACACTAAAATATATATCTAATTTTGCAAAACACAATATTAATTCAAAGAGTAGCCTTTGTTAACTAACACGTCAATATTTTTTTTTTTGAATCGGCTAAATTTTATTAATGAACAATTCCTAAACAAGAACTATAAGGAATTGTTAGAATCATACAATGAAAGGCAAAGCGATAAAAACACTTTAACCAATCAAAAAGTACATCAAAACATCGCCCCAATTCACCCCTTACATCATCAAATAGAATTCACCAATGACAACCAGAGAAAACACCAACCCAACCCCTAGAGACACTACTAGACACTAACTTCCGAACTCGAATCAAAAGTGCTCGGCCCATCAGAATCCAAAAAGCAGCTTCTTGAGTTGAAAGTTGGTGAACACCAGTAGAAAGAGAAGTAGCAGTCAACACTTATGCGGTGGAGTTCAACCAGATACAAGAAACCTGCAAATCTCAGCAGATTTAAAAACCATCAGAGACTTCGAAAAGAGTCATACAAATCTCAACATATTTGACAATGGTCAGAGAATCAAGTATCAAAGAAAAACTAATTCACGCACGGTACCAACCACACTACAACAACGCCAAATATCTAATACACGTATCAATACTCCATCACCATACACCAATAACCCACCTCCATTTCATCACCTCTACTACCATCACGTCACCAAAACACCGACAACACACCACCATAAGTAACAACCACTACCACTACCAACACTTCAAAACTTCCAACCACCACCACACCATTAAAACTCCCTTCAAACCACACCAAAACACTAGAAAAACAATATCAACCCAAACATGGATACAACAGATCCAACAACACCCATCCTGCAACAAAATCAGATCCAATAGCACCCATCCAGATCCAAAACACCAACCAACCAAAACACCAAAACTTCAACAAATCTGTTGAAACGAATCTTGCACCTAAACCAGATACGAATCCCACGCACACCAAATCCTGCAGCAAATCCATCACCCAAACACCAACCCGGCGACAATAGATCAAATCACCACCTTCGGCGGCGCCGAAACCAAAGCATCACCACCACCATCGGTTTCCAAAACGAGGATACAGAATCAGAAGCACGACAGCTGAAAATGAACCAGGCCAGAAGAAAAAAAAAAGCAAAAAAAAAACGAAAGAAAAAATCAGAACCGGAAAAAAGGAACTCTGGCGCCGGAAAAACGTGGTGCGGAGAGCCAGTTTCTCCCTCGTCGCACCACCAGCACCGTGTGGTCTACATCGGAAAAAAAGGGTTTGGATTGGAGAGGGAAATGTAGATCTGAGTTTGAATCTAGAGAGAGGTCAGAAATAAGTTATTTTTAATCTAGAGAGAGGATATAACACGTCAATATATTGATTGACCTCCCTAGAAGAATGTTTATTTTATCAAATTATAATCCAACGATCGATGGATATTCTACACTAAAATAAAATTTCCGCCAAAATGCTTGTAGTCATACCTTACCACATGAGTTGACATTTAACTCAATTAGCATACTTCAACGAAACCAGATTTCCTACTGTTACAGCAAAGTGCTGGAACAGATTTTGAAAGTCCAATTTCTGATCTGCGGCCGAGATCATTTTGCTTTATAAAACTGTTTTTTAAATTTGAACTATTTGATCTGAAATCAATGGTCAAAATTAACTATAATATCAAACTGTGTTGATAATTAATAGCAGCAAATCCATATCCTTCATTGTCCATCATTACAAGCACCATCTGTATTTAGCTTCACCTACCTTCACTACGCGGGTCCCATCCAATCAAACAAAAGACCCAAGAGATCTCCACGATAGTTTTATTAACTCTTTGAGCAAGGTAATAACCATACGTTAGCTTCATATCACATTCTAAACCGGGTGGCACATTCTTTCAAAATTATCATCATGATGTTCTTTCTTAAGCCACATTCACACTAAATGACACACTCGCGTCGCCCGATAATCTCTCCAAAAAACACCATTCGCCAGGCACAACATTCAACCAAATCGGCATGATAATCAGACAGTCCCTAAAACGCCAGGCATGATTTGAGATTGGATGGTGTATATTTGTTACAGCAGGATGCTGTTACAGCATCAAATTTGTTTCCGAATATGTAGAAGGAGAGCAAAACTCTTTTAAGAGACATTGCCTCAAGAACCAATGTAAAATGTCATTTTTTTTATTGATGTAAAAACTCTTTTTCTAGTAGTGATATTTTGAACAACTAAATTTTATTAATAATGCAACCGAGCACAAGACGAGCACAGGACACATGCATACAAATACATCACCAAGAGTTTAAAAGAGTACACACAACTGGAAATTCAACACTCAAACAAGACAAGAACACAAACAAACGGACAAAACAAAACACAACAAAAAAATACAGCAGAATGAATTCACAGAAATATAATTCTTATATCAAATGCATCTTTTACTAACTGTGACCTTTAGACCATGTTTCATACGAAGAAGAATAGAAGTCTTTGGAGTTACAGAATGACCTTCCACTACTTGTATCTTGAACTTCCATAACAATGCAACTGCAACCATTTTCATTTGAACAAAGCTCATATCTTTACCAATACAACTTCTAGGACCTGCATTGAATGCAATGAACTTGTAAGATGGTACTTTTATAATTTGTCCTCTATCTGATATCCATCTCTCTGGCTTAAATTCCAAGCAATCCACTCTCCATATTTGTTCCATCCTTCCCATTGCATACAAAGAGTATATTAACTTTGTATTTGGACTTACATGGTCTCCACTAGATAGTGTATCATCTTTAATTGCACATTTGTACTCAAATGGTACAGGAGGATAAAGCCTTAAGGCTTCACTTATAGCTCCATGAAGGTATACTAGCTTATCAAGCACTTCCATACTTAAATTCGTGACGAAATTCTCCTCTTGTGTTAAACATTTATCTTTGATCTCTTGAATAATTTTAGCTTCTACAATAGGATGAGTTGAAACAAGCGAAAAAAACCAACTAAGGCCCGAACTAACTGATCCATTTCCTGCTATCAAGAGATTTAGTGTTGTGTCTCGAATATACTCCTTAGTCATTTCGCCCTTTCTAAATCCTTCCTTCATTAGTTCTTTTAGTAAGTAAGAAGGAGATTCATCCATATCTTCATCACCTTTGTAATATGATATGGAGTTGTATATGAATTGATGAAGATTTTCTTGAGCTACCTTGTTCTTCTTTTCTTGACCAATTTGTAGCCATTTTTGCATCTTCCAAATACATTTTGGAATATAGTTTCTCGACAATAACATATCCTCAATCAGGGGAATAGCTTTTATTCAAGCGATATCTGGTAACTCATTGAACTTGTAAGGAAGGGAATTAGGATCAAATCCGAATAAAAAAGTACAAGTAATATCAAAGTTAAACCTCTCAAGAATATCTTGTAAATCAAATACTTGTACACCTTTTGTTGATGCATGATGATCAAGAAATGGTAATAGGCAATTCTTTAACTTCTTTCGAATGTTTTGATGAGCGGATGTCTCGAACTTTTTCATTTTGAGAATTGAATGAAGTATAGTGTCCTTTCTTGTTTCCATTCATTTGAATCCAAATTGAAAATACCAACACCAAGAATTTCAAAAATCTCATGGAAATCAAACCCTTTCCCATAATTGCTGAAATTCTTGCTTAGGGTGTGGTGCACATTCATGGGATCACTGGTGATGATAAAGTTGGAATTGTTTGTGAACCAAGGTCCTTTAAAATGAAAAGTTCCACCATAATGTTTCAAAATTAAGGTTGCATAATCATGAATATTGGATTGATTATGCAAAATTGATGGAAGCATGCCAATTATTGGCCAATTAATTGGTACAAGTCCGTTTTTTTGGCGTCTCCATATATAATATAAAAGAGGAGTGCTATATCCCCCGAATTTCTTTATCCCGAATTGATCACGAAGCGCACTCACAATAACTATACCTTGGACTTTGACAGAATTCAAAGGTGGTATGTGTTATAAATTATCCAATTACAACATGCCACCTATGTCGGGAAGATTTCGTGAGTGGACTTTTCGGGAGATACAGCATTTCCCAATATAAAATGATGAAGAAGAGAATGGCTACAAATAATGAAATATAATGAAACAAGGACATTGTAATTGGACTAAAGTGGATGTGAATGAGATATATGAAGAGAAGATGGGTATATATATACTCTAATATCAACACTTGATCACAATTCCTCTCTAATATCAAATCTTATATGAAGAGAATTGTGCATAAGCACGGGTCGCAGTGTTATCACGTTTTTTTTTTATTGTAGAGCAAATATTGTGCGGTACAAAACTAATCTTGTAACAAAATTATTTGCCTTTATAAGCTTCTTGTCGAGTGTTTGATAATTATAAATGAAAATTTGTTCATAAATGAATAATATTGAACTTTATTGTATGGGCGTTTATCCTAATACTATATTATTATAGAAACCTCATTCTATTCCATGTCCAAGATGTAAATAGGAAGAGGTAAAAGAAACAACAATCTCATGAATTTAATTTAGTAAGTAAAAACATTATTATATTATGTATAGAGAAGTTAAAGTTTAAACTTAGATACTCTATTTAAATGTTCTTCTTAAAAATAAAATTTTATCCATTACATTACTAGAACAAAAAAAATTATAACAACTCCGTAACAAAATCATTAGCAACTTAAAAGCTGCCAAACCGAAACTATAGAGGTGTATATGGGTTCAGCAAATTCAATCGTCTCAATCAAATCCAAAAAGTGGGTTGGTTCAGATCATTATGTGTATATGAATTTCAAAATAAAAAAAAAGATTACCCCCTGTATTTTTTTTTGAGATTATCCTTCTGTAATGTTTTTTTTTTTTGTAGTGTATTTTACCCCCTACCGAATTGTTTTTTTCAACATAGGGGGTAAAATACACTACGAAAAAAAACACTTATATGGGGTTAATCTCAAATTTTTTTACAGGGGGATAAAATAAAACTCGCCAACTTTTCAGGGGGTAAAAACCTATTAACACATAAAAAATTGGGTTTCAGGAAAAACCAAACCCATACAAAATGAACCCACCGACCCATTGACATTATATTGCTATGATTCTTTTGAGATATTATTCATATAAATACCAAAGTTTTTGTTTTTGCCGTTTGGTCTTTAAAAGAGAAAAGTCAAATGTTCAATATTCCATTTTTTAAAACAAGTATATATGTGTGTATATTTCAAACGACAAACACACATATTTTCTTGCTCCAAGTCATGCCGTAGTGAATTGACGAGTTATGATAATATTTTGACTCATTTAATATCACATTTTGCATTTATATTTTTAAAATGATAGAATAATATAGAAAATAGAAAGAAAAAATGGAAAAGATTTATGCCATATCTAACTATTAATGTCATCATTTGAACAAATAACATCACAAGAGTTATCATAATCTCTCCAATCCATTATCTCCAACTAATGACATTAATGGTTTATAATATATGAACCGACAACATCACAATGGCATAAAGTAAAGGACACTCCATAACTATTTGATGCAACAATGACAACTTATGTAATGTAATTAAGTACGTAATCTCTAATTACACGACTCTATTGATTAAATCATATACTCCATCCGTTCCTTTTTATAAGAAACAGTTTGAAAAAATTACACATACTAAGGAAAGACATTGTAAATAGTTCTTTTCATTTAATACTCTTATAAATTTAAATTTATTCCATCTATACCCCTATTTAATTACTCAAAATTCAATTAACTTACTTGTTTTTAATATTCTCTTTCATAATAAATAAGGGCACTGCTCGTCTTAATCATGTTTTGCTTCACACGATTCGCTTCTTAACAGGTTTGAATAAGAATTTCTCCACCGTGAAATCTCAAATCCTTCTTATGGATCCCCTTCCACCTTTGAACAAGGTGTTTTCCATGGTTCTTCAACACGAACGCCAGAGTAATCTACCTTCTCTCGAGGATTCTAAAGCTTTGATCAATGCTGCTAAAACTGGCAAGAATCACTCCGGTGGAGCAAAACGTGTTTGTTCCTTCTGTGGAAAAGATAATCATACAGTAGATAACTGCTTTAAGAAGCATGGAATTCCTCCACATTTGCGCAAATCTTCTGCTAACAGTGCTTCTCTTGAGGGAGGTAATGTTGTTGATTCTTCATCCACTTCAAGCACTGTTAACACTTTCACTCCAGATCAGATTGAGGTGTTGTTGTCTCTAATTCAAAATGCTAATCTTACTCAAGATTCTGCTACTGCAAGCTCAAATCAGGTTGGTTCATCTAAAGTTCTTGATCATTCATCAAGACTAGAGGTGGGAATAGGCCAGGCCGGCCAACGAGGCCTTAAGGCCTAGCCTATATAGGCTCAGGCCAGGCCAACCTATTTCTTTAAATAGGGCAGGCCAAGGTTTTTTCATAAGCCTATTTAGTTAAATAGGCCAGGCTGCAGGCTATTAAAAAAGCCTTTTAAGCCTACTAGACCTGCCTATTTAAATTAATATGAATAATATTTTTAAAACTATTATTATTTATATATTAAAATTTGTACTTTGATTAAATTATATATTTATTAACTTTTTCAATAATTTAAGTTTATTAATCTACATTAGTTTTTCACATATATAAATGTATTATTATAAACTAGAATTGAAATATAATGACATATATAATCAAATTCTGTTAAATATCATGTTAAATAACAAAAGGACGTTGGTTTATTAGTTCATAAGTAATTTCAAAAATAAATATAATTTTTTATTTAAATATGTTCATGAAAAATAGGCTTTTAAACAGGCTAATAGGCCACAATAGGCTTTCAAAAGGTCAGGCTCAGGCCTAAAAGATAAGCCTATGATAGGCCACAGGCCAGGCTTAGGCCTTCGATTTTTATGGCAGGCCAGGCTCAGGCTTGGCAAAGCCTAGCTCGGCCTAGCCTATTCCCACCTCTAATCAAGACTTAATACAGGTATACATCATTCTTTCAATAATGCATATAATCTTAGCACTTGGATATTAGATTCTGGTGCTAGTCACCATATATGCATTTCATTACAATGGTTTCAATCATATATTGATATCACTCATATACATATCAAGTTACCTAATGGAAATTTTGCAATTGCAAAATATTCTGGCATTGTCAGTTTCTCACCTAATTTCATTGTTTCAAATGTATTATATGTTCCTGAATTTTCTATAAATTTGATTTCAGTATCCAAAATGTGCCATTCATTAAGTTGTCTAATCCAATTTAGTGATTCAAAATGTGTTATTCAGGACCAAAAGACCTTGAAGATGATTGGTTCTGCTGATGAATATGAAGGATTGTACTACTTGAATCTCACAAATAAGACAGTTCATGTCAATACCATTAGTGATTCAACTTTACCTACTATACCTAAAGCTGCCATTTGGCATTTCAGACTTGGACACTTATCTCATCATAGATTAGCTAGCTTACATTCCAAGTTTCCTTATGTCACTGCAGATCAAAATGGAATATGTGATATCTGCCACTATGCTAGGCATAAGAAACTCCCTTTTAATAATAGTTTTAATAAAGCTTCTCAAGCTTATGATGTAATCCATTTGGATATTTGGGGTCCCATTTCAATAAAGTCTTTTCATGGTCACTCTTATTTTTTAACTGCTGTGGATGATTATAGTAGATACACATGGATTGTGTTAATGAAGAATAAAACTGAAACTAGACAACATGTTAAAAATTTGATGACCATGATCAAGACTCAATTTAATCATTCTGTCAAAATAATAAGGTCTGATAATGGACCATAATTTTTAATGCATGATTACTACTCTTCTTTAGGCATTCTTCATCAAACTAGTTGTGTTGAGACACCACAGCAAAATGGTAGAGTAGAACGCAAGCATCAGCACCTTTTGAATATTGCTAGAGCATTACTCTTTCAATCTAATCTGCCTAAGCAATTCTGGTGCTATGCAGTGCTTCATGCTACCTATATTATCAACAGAACTGCTACACATGTTTTGTGTAACACCCGTATTTATTTATTTATTTTATTTTAATTTGAGTTAGTTAGCCTTTTATAGTATTTTATGAGGAGTTAGTGATTTATTAGGAGTTGTGGCTATTTTGGGAAAGAGTAGTGT
Source organism: Trifolium repens (assembly GCA_030408175.1). Classification (NCBI taxonomy): domain Eukaryota; kingdom Viridiplantae; phylum Streptophyta; class Magnoliopsida; order Fabales; family Fabaceae; genus Trifolium; species Trifolium repens. Next base: position 11,123,299 of record CP125837.1, read on the forward strand.
TTTGAGTAGGATAAGTCTTATTAGAGTTGTGATAATAAGAGTTGGGCTTGAGTGTTATTGGGCCTAAGTTAATGGGAGGGACATTATTGTCTTTGGTTAAGCTAGGTTTAGATAGAGTTATGAGAATAGAGAGAGAGTGTTCATAACTTTGAAAAATAGAAAGAGGTAGAAAGAGAAAGTCTTGAAGAGAAGGAAGTAGAGGGGAAGAATAAAGAAAGCTCAAGGGAAGGAGAATCAAAGGAATTCATCATTTCTAAGGTTAGAGAGTAGTTTACAATTCATGTGAGATGATCAAAGAGGGGGGAGATGTCTATTCTCCACACCCAAACCCTCTCATCTCTTTTGGTGAGGAATGGGAATCAAGGGAATGTGTTAATGAATTTCTGTGTTGTTGTATGATGTTAATATATTATTACATGATTCTATTTGCCATTTCTATCATCAAATTCGTGTCTTGTGAAGGATTTGTTGTCTTTGATATTTGAAAATGGGTTTTGAATAAAATGAGGAAAAATCATTACTTTTTACTTGAAATGATGTTTGATGATGTTAAAACTTGTACTTCTAGGTCTATACATGATATGTATGCTTAAATGTGATAGCTTTAAGAGTTTATAACATGAAATTCGTGATTTCTATGTGATTCTATGTGAAACCCGTGAGCAGAGCATGAATTTCTGGGTTTGCTAGCCCAGCGACCAGTCCGTGGCTTCAAGCCAGGATTCATGCGTTCTTCAGTGAACCCAAAATTTTGAATGCTGGCTCAGCGACCACCAGCGACCAAAAGCGAACAGCCGTCGCCAGGCTTCGCTCTGGGCGACTAACACTCTGCCTTTTCACTATTTTCTTCGCTTGTTCCTTCGCTAGTGGTAGCCCAGCGACCAAGTCTTAATTTTGAGAAATTTCTTCAAGTTGTATGATGATTGTGAGATTATAACATGTTTATATTTGGTCTTATAACATGTTATAGGTTTGGATTGATTGAATCTTGAGTTGGTATGATGATAATATGCTTATAGGTGCATGTTGATTGAAATTGAGATTAATGAGCCATGATCAATAAAGACATTATGTGTTGATGTATCTTGCTTGAATGTATACCTTAATGATGATATGTGTATGTGAATTTGATGCGAATTGAGAAGGGATAATAGGGATGAGTGGCCTATTATTCATGAGTAGAAGTATAGTGTTATCATCATTATGTGGTATGTGAACATTCATGCATTCATGAGTCAACTTGAGCGATGTCCCCTATGACTTAAAACTGACTTGATGCGATGGATATATGTTTATCCTAATTTGATGCGGGTACCACATGCATTAGAGGTGTCTAGGGTGACATACATTATGTGTTTTCATTAGCTTGCATTAGGAGATTGTGCACTCTAATTGATATTTGGTGTTTGTGGTTGCATTCCAACATAATCTTGTGAATGTTTGAGTTATGTGAGTTTTACTTGAATATCTTGGCTTTTGTTGATGAGTATGATAAATCATGGTGTGATATATTGTTAGCACAATATGATATGAGTATGATTTAATTATGATATAATTGTTTACATAATATAAGTGTATACTATGTTTATTATTATGAATTTGAATTGTAGCTAACTCTCTATTTTTGTGTATGTGTATGGTTTGGGTCCAGATTCTTCACTTGAGGAGTGATCCGTGGCTTTGGAGATTAGCTTGTGATAACTAGCATAGCTTGGTAAGGTGAAGAGTAGGAGAATTCTAGAAGCTTAGAGGTCTAGGATTTGCTCTGATACTTGTAACCTTGTTAAGACTAGTACCTTAGTTATCCGTTTGTTTGAGACTTATGTATGACCTTGCTACTTATTTTATCTTATCTTATCGTTAATTGCATGTTGGATTATTTTGGATTATGTAATGGGTCTTCATGGTGGAAGTACCTAGTTGTAGTTGTAATATGTTTTATGACTTGCATGCTTGAATTTAAATATTATGAGTTATGCTATGATAATTTAATGCTTCCGTTGTAGTTAAGTTAATCAAATGCATGCTATTAATTGGGTTCATGTATGTAATGCCTTGATGATTTGCATGTTGAATGATTTAAATTATTAAATGCATGCGAATCGATTAGGAGCGTTACAATTTGGTATCAGAGCAAGGTCGGTCCATATCGGATCAAGTAGGTTAGTATACCCATAGGTGCATGAGTGTAGTAGAACACTTTTAGTACCCTTAGTCTAACGTAAGATTGGATTTCTTTTGGTTGGTTGTTTAGGTGATGGCGCAAAGAGCAATGGCGGATGCGATAACCTTTATGGCTAACGCTTTAACACAAGAAGCGGCAGCTAGGGCGGCTGAAAGGGTTGCACAAGAGAATCGTATGGGAAACGAGGATTTCTTAGGAACAATCCACAAGAATTCAAGGGAGGTCATGATCCCGAAGGAGCTCAAAAATGGTTAGAAGCTATGGAAAGAATTTTCGGAGCAATGAGGTGTTCGGAAGTTCAAAAAGTGACTTTGGGAAGCTATATGTTACATGAGGATGTGAGTTATTGGTGGAGGAACACATGTCAGAGGTTGGGTCAAGGAGGAGGTATCATTACTTGGGATATCTTTAAGAGGGAGTTATTGACAAAGTATTTTCCAACGGACATGAGAAACCGAAAGGTGGTGGAGTTCATGGAGCTCAAGCAAGGAAATCTATCGGTTGCGGAGTATGCAACCAAGTTTGAAGACTTATGCCGTTTTTGCCCACATTACAACACCGTAGAGGCGGAAGGGGATAAGTGTGTGAAATTCAAAAGTGGTTTGCGTCCCGATCTTAAGCAATTGGTTGGCATTTTGGAGATAAGGAATTTTGCTAACTTGGTGAACATAAGCAACATTTGTGACTTGGATGGGAAAGCTAAGACAAGCTACTACAAGGAGATGAATGATAAGAGAGGAAGAAGTCAAGACCGTGGTAAGCCTTATGACAAGAAGAACAAGGGCAAAGTTGGAGGTAGTGGAGAGAAGGGAAAGAATGCTATGACAAGTGCTATAAGTGTGGTGTTTTGGGTCATCGTTCCTATGATTGCCCAAAAGGAGATCGATGCTTCAAGTGTGGGGACTTTGGACACAAGGCCGATGTGTGTAAGAAGAAGGTTTCTTGTTTCAATTGTGGTGAAGAAGGTCACAAGAGTCCGGAGTGTAAGAAGCCAAAGAAAACGGTTGGGAAAGTGTTTGCATTAAGTGGAGATGGAGCGGAGAAAGTGGATAATCTCATTAGAGGTACGTGTTTCATCTATGACACCCCTTTAATTGCGATTGTTGATACCGGAGCAACACATTCTTTTATATCTTTTGAATGCATGAAGCGTCTTAATATTCTTGTGTCTGAAATGCTTGGTTGTATGAAAATAGAAACTCCTGCTAGTGGTTCTGTAACTACTCAACTTGTTTGTCGTAAATGCCCTGTGATTGTGTTTGGTAAATCTTTTGATATGGATTTAGTATGTATTCCACTTAGCGGTATAGATGTGATTTTTGGCATGAACTGGTTAATCTTTAACCGAGTCCATATTAACTGTTGTGAGAAAGTGGTCACATTTCCGAAGTTGGAGGAAGGTCCTAAGTTGATGAGTGGGAAGGAAGTAAGAGAATCTTTGATGGAGCATGGAGAGTTGTTTGCCATGTTTGCATCTTTGAAGCTTGAGAATGAGGTTGGAATTAAGGAATTACCGGTTGTGCAAGAATTTCCCAATGTATTTCCGGAGGATGTGTCAGATATGCCTCCAGAAAGAGAAGTGGAGTTTACTATAGATTTGGTACCTGGTACAAGTCCAATATCTATGGCACCATATAGGATGTCAGCATCTGAGTTAAGTGAATTGAAGAAGCAACTAGAAGAGCTACTAGAGAAGAAGTTTATTCGTCCTAGTGTATCGCCGTGGGGAGCGCCTGTGCTTTTAGTAAAGAAGAAGGATGGAAGTATGAGGTTGTGTATTGATTATCGTCGTTTGAATCAAGTGACGATCAAGAACAAGTATCCGTTGCCAAGAATTGACGATTTGATGGACCAGTTGGTGGGTGCTTGCGTGTTTAGCAAGATTGATTTGAGGTCCGGATATCATCAAATTCGAGTTAAGGCAGAAGATGTTCCAAAGACTGCTTTTAGGACAAGATATGGTCATTACGAGTATTCAGTCATGCCTTTTGGAGTAACTAATGCACCGAGAGTGTTTATGGAGTACATGAATCGGATTTTCCATTCATATTTGGATAAGTTCGTAGTGGTTTTTATTGATGACATTCTAGTGTATTCTAAGACCGAGGAGGAACATGCGGAACATCTGAGAATAGTGTTGAGGACTTTACAAGAGAAGAAGCTTTATGCGAAGTTGTCCAAGTGTGAATTTTGGTTGAAAGAAGTGAGTTTTCTAGGTCACGTGATATCTAGTGGAGGTATTGCGGTGGATCCTTCTAAAGTTGATGCGGTAATGAAGTGGGGAACTCCAGAATCAGTGTTTGAGATCAGAAGTTTCCTTGGATTGGCCGGTTACTATCGGAGGTTTATTGAAGGTTTTTCAAAGTTGGCTTTACCGTTGACCCGATTGACTAGGAAAGATCAACCTTTTGTTTGCGATAGTTTGTGTGAGAAAAGTTTCCAAGAGTTGAAGAAGCGGTTGACGTCGGCACCGATTTTGATTCTACCGAAACCGAATGAGCCATTTGTTGTGTATTGTGATGCATCTTTGATGGGATTGGGTGGTGTTCTTATGCAAAATGGACAAGTGGTTGCTTATGCTTCTAGGCAATTGAAAGTGCATGAGAAGAACTATCCAACACATGATCTTGATTTGGCGGCCGTTGTGTTTACTTTAAAGATATGGAGACATTATTTATTTGGTTCTAGATTCGAAGTCTTTAGTGATCATAAGAGTTTGAAGTATTTGTTTGATCAAAAAGAGTTGAATATGAGGCAAAGACGTTGGTTAGAATTTCTGAAGGACTATGATTTTGAGTTGAGTTACCATCCTGGAAAAGCCAATGTTGTAGCCGATGCTTTGAGTAGGAAATCGATACATATGTCTTCACTTATGGCAAGAGAGTTAGACTTGATTGAAGAATTTAGAGATCTCAGTTTGGTTTGTGAGACTACATCACATAGTGTGAAGTTGGGAATGTTGAAGCTTACGAATGATTTTCTTGATGAAGTAAAGAATGGACAAAAGGGAGACTTGGATTTGGTGAATCGTCTTACATTGATCGATCAAGGGAAAGAGACCGATTTCAAAGTCGATGAGGATGAAGTCATAAGATTTCGAGAAAGAGTTTGTGTTCCTAACATACCTGAGTTGAAGAGAAAGATTCTAGAGGAAGGACATAGGAGTGGTTTGAGTATTCATCCTGGAGCTACTAAGATGTATCAAGATCTCAAGAGGATGTTTTGGTGGCCAAGTATGAAAAAGGAAGTTGCCGAGTTTGTTTATGCTTGTCTAACTTGTCAAAAGTCCAAGGTTGAGCATCAGAGACCATCTGGATTATTACAACCTATGCTTATTCCGGAATGGAAGTGGGATAGCATTTCCATGGATTTTGTAAGTGGGTTGCCAAGGACTACAAAGGGGAATGACTCGATTTGGGTAATTGTTGATAGGTTGACGAAGTCGGCGCATTTTATTGCTTTTAAGACCGGAACTTTAGTGCCAAGGTTGGCGGAGATTTATGTTGAGCAAATTGTGAGATTGCATGGTATTCCATCTAGTATTGTATCGGATCGAGATCCGGGTTCACTTCGAGATTTTGGGAAAGTTTGCAAGAGGCTTTGGGAACTAAGTTGAGAATGAGTTCGGCTTATCACCCTCAAACCGATGGACAATCGGAAAGAACTATTCAATCACTCGAAGATTTGTTGAGAGCTTGTGTCTTGGAAGATGGAGGGAGTTGGGATAGATATCTACCTTTGATATAATTTACTTACAATAATAGTTTCCATGCGAGTATTGGAATGGCACCTTTTGAAGCTTTGTATGGTAGGAGATGTCGTACTCCTTTGTGTTGGTATGAGGACGGAGAAAGTGTTGTGTTGGGGCCGGAATTGGTTCAACAAACTACGGAAAAGATTAAGATGATTCAAGAGAAAATGAAAGCGACTCAAAGTAGACAAAAGAGTTACCATGACAAAAAGAGGAAAGATGTGGAATTTCAAGAGGGAGATCATGTATTTTTGAGGGTTGCTTCAACCACCGGTATTGGTCGTACTTTGAAATCTAAGAAGTTGACATCAAAGTTTATTGGGCCTTATCAAATCTTGAAGAGAGTGGGAAATGTGGCTTACAAGATTGCTTTGCCACCGTCGTTGTCTAATCTTCATGATGTGTTTCACGTGTCGCAATTGAGAAAATATGTTTCGGATCCATCACATGTGATTGCATCGGACGATGTGCAAGTAAGGGATAATTTGACTATCGAAGCTAAACCTTTGAGGATTGAGGGTAGGGAAGTGAAAAAGTTGAGAAACAAGGAGATAGCATCCGTTAAGGTCATTTGGGGAGGACCCGCGGGAGAGAATGCTACTTGGGAGCTAGAGAGCAAGATGAAGAGTTCTTATCCGAAGTTATTTTCAGGTAAATTTTCGAGGACGAAAATTCTTTTAAGGGGGGTAGAGTTGTAACACCCGTATTTATTTATTTATTTATTTTAATTTGAGTTAGTTAGCCTTTTATAGTATTTTATGAGGAGTTAGTGATTTATTAGGAGTTGTGGCTATTTTGGGAAAGAGTAGTGTTTTGAGTAGGATAAGTCTTATTAGAGTTGTGATAATAAGACTTGGGCTTGAGTGTTATTGGGCCTAAGTTAATGGGAGGGACATTATTGTCTTTGGTTAAGCTAGGTTTAGATAGAGTTATGAGAATAGAGAGAGAGTGTTCATAACTTTGAAAAATAGAAAGAGGTAGAAAGAGAAAGTCTTAAAGAGAAGGAAGTAGAGGGGAAGAATAGAGAAAGCTCAAGGGAAGGAGAATCAAAGGAATTCATCATTTCTAAGGTTAGAGAGTAGTTTACAATTCATGTGAGATGATCAAAGAGGGGGGAGATGTCTATTCTCCACACCCAAACTCTCTCATCTCTTTTGGTGAGGAATGGGAATCAAGGGAATGTGTTAATGAATTTCTGTGTTGTTGTATGATGTTAATATATTATTACATGATTCTATTTGCCATTTCTATCATCAAATTCGTGTCTTGTGAAGGATTTGTTGTCTTTGATATTTGAAAATGGGTTTTGAATAAAATGAGGAAAAATCATTACTTTTTACTTGAAATGATGTTTGATGATGTTAAAACTTGTACTTCTAGGTCTATACATGATATGTATGCTTAAATGTGATAGCTTTAAGAGTTTATAACATGAAATTCGTGATTTCTATGTGATTCTATGTGAAACCCATGAGCAGAGCATGAATTTCTGGGTTTGCTAGCCCAGCGACCAGTCCGTGGCTTCAAGCCAGGATTCATGCGTTCTTCAGTGAACCCAGAATTTTGAATGCTGGCTCAGCGACCACCAGCGACCAAAAGCGAACAGCTGTCGCCAGGCTTCGCTCTGGGCGACTAACACTCTGCCTTTTCACTATTTTCTTCGCTTGTTCCTTCGCTAGTGGTAGCCCAGCGACCAAGTCTTAATTTTGAGAAATTTCTTCAAGTTGTATGATGATTGTGAGATTATAACATGTTTAGATTTGGTCTTATAACATGTTATAGGTTTGGATTGATTGAATCTTGAGTTGGTATGATGATAATATGCTTATAGGTGCATGTTGATTGAAATTGAGAATAATGAGCCATGATCAATAAAGACATTATGTGTTGATGTATCTTGCTTGAATGTATACCTTAATGATGATATGTGTATGTGAATTTGATGCGAATTGAGAAGGGATAATAGGGATGAGTGGCCTATTATTCATGAGTAGAAGTATAGTGTTATCATCATTATGTGGTATGTGAACATTCATGCATTCATGAGTCAACTTGAGCGATGTCCCCTATGACTTAAAACTGACTTGATACGATGGATATATGTTTATCCTAATTTGATGCGGGTACCACATGCATTAGAGGTGTCTAGGGTGACATACATTATGTGTTTTCATTAGCTTGCATTAGGAGATTGTGCACTCTAATTGATATTTGGTGTTTGTGGTTGCATTCCAACATAATCTTGTGAATGTTTGAGTTATGTGAGTTTTACTTGAATATCTTGGCTTTTGTTGATGAGTATGATAAATCATGGTGTGATATATTGTTAGCACAATATGATATGAGTATGATTTAATTATGATATAATTGTTTACATAATATAAGTGTATACTATGCTTATTATTATGAACTTGAATTGTAGCTAACTCTCTATTTTTGTGTATGTGTATGGTCTGGGTCCAGATTCTTCACTTGAGGAGTGATCCGTGGCTTTGGAGATTAGCTTGTGATAACTAGCATAGCTTGGTAAGGTGAAGAGTAGGAGAATTCTAGAAGCTTAGAGGTTGTAGCGGGCTGGAAAATCACTTCCATTTTTCATACAATGAAGTCGCCATCGACGTTTATTTATCCCGTGAGGGGAAAGGAAAATATCGCGAAAACCTTGGTTTAGGTTCGGGAGTTGGTTATGCGAGGGGAAGGTATTAGCACCCCTCGCATCCATCGTACTCGATGGGAACCGTTTAGGTGGTTTGGGGTTTGTTTGCGCAGGTTTAAATTGAATTAATCTGTCACTGGGCTAATCTCTACTTCGTTTCCAAATAAATTAAAAAAAAAGGTTTTTATTAGTTGAGTTTGACGGTTGTAGGAGCCCGCTCCTACGTATTCCCTGGTGCAATGGGAAACTCAAAACTCACGTAGTTCTGGTAAAAAATGTTTGTGTGGTTGGTTGATTTTAGTGGATAACGCTTATTTCGTATTCCGCTGACACAACGACGCTTGTATGCTCTATCTAATCAGAGGCTTAAGCTGTGTATGTGTCAGAGGAGTAGATAAAACGTGTATCCGTTGAAAAAAGGTTGAATAGCGGATGTTGCTTATTTCGCATTCCGCTGATACAACGACGCTTGTATGCTCTAATTAGAGGCTTAAGCTGTGTATGTGTCAGAGGAATGGATAAAGCGTATATCCATGTTTTTCTGAAAAGAAGTTTGAGTGAGTGGAGGTTAGTTTTAACGCTTGATTAGGATGAGGATGGTCCCAAGATCACGAGTCATACGTCAGGGATAAGAACCATCCGGGGTGTGAAAAGTCATACGTCAGATCAACCCCTTTTCATCCTTGTTTATTATAAAAATCTTGATTTAACTTGATTAAGAAAGTATTCCAAAAGGAAAAGGTCGAATGTTGGTTTATTTTAACGCTTTAGGATGAGAATGGTCCCAAGATCGCGAGTCATACGTCAGGGATAAGGACCATTCGGAGTGTGAAAAGTCATACGTCAGATCAACCCCTTTTCATCCTTGTTTATTATGAAAACTTTTATTAACCAATAGTGAGGATAATCCCAAGATCACGAGTCATACGTCAGGGATAGGGATTATCCGGGTGTGAAAAGTCATACGTCAGATCAACCCTTTTTCACTATGTTTATTGTAAAAAACAAGTCTCAAGTTCTAACTAAACAGGCCCAAGCATAGAAGGAGGGATGAGAAGTGAAGAAGCAGACATACAACAAAGACAAACAGATGCTAAAAGAATGATGAAACATGAATGCAAATCATAGATAAAAATGCATGAATCATGGTATAAAGTAAATAAAGCATGAGATGCAATGACATATGACTATATATAAAGCGGAAAAATAATTGTAGCAAAAAAAATAAAGTTACGAGCAATTAAACAAATATGCGTAAACATGAATAAATGCTCAAATACAAACAAACACAAGGTTAACCTAAACTAATTAAAGCTAGACAAGATATTGTGCAAGAGAAAGTAGCCCCAAAAGTACTTAGGAAAATAATTTGGTTCACTTAAATACTTATTCAAATGAGCTAAAATTAAATAACCACAAAATGACTTATGTAAATAAGCTAAATCTAAAAAAAGCAATTCTGGAAATTAATTAAACATCTCAGCACCTTGAATTGGGTCAATAAGCTTAAAAAAGCTATTGCTCCAATAAATGCTTTTGGAATAATCAAAAATAAACAAATACGCTAGATTAACTTAAGTAAATAAATTAAGCCACAACATAATTAATGAACCATGAGATAAAAAAAAATTTAGTACAACTAAAATTGCCAGACTAGCTTAAATAAGCCATTGGCTAAATAAGTACTTTTTTGAATAAGCTAAAAATAAATTAAAAAAAAGTTCAAACAGAGGGGGTGCAAATAAGGAAGACACGTAAAAACAAGAGGGTGTGAATAGCGCTTCTGGGCCTGTAGCCCAACCCATGCGCTGGTCAGACAAAAAACAAAAGTCAACCAAAAACAATCAGGTGTAGCCACTGAAACGCAGCGTAGCGTACGCGCGCGTGATCTGGACCATCTGATCAAGATCAAACGGTCTGGGCTTACTGATCCAGATCAAGGATCTGGTGCGGCGCTTCATCAAGGAAAAACGTGCGCCGAGGTCATCATCGCCGTCAGATCTCATTTAAATGAGATCTGACGGCTCCGTTTTAAACAGGAAATCAACGAACAGAAATAAAAAATAAGATCAAAAGGCTGAGATTTAAACTTGGCGAAGAAGATGGATCACGCCTAGATCATCTTCTCCGGCGAACCATGAGTTTTCCGGTGACAACTCCGGTCACCGGCGTTACAAAAACGCCACGAAAACGCACAAATCACACATGGTTCGCTTCGTTTTTTCACATAGAACACGAATATGCTATTAATTTTCAACAAATCATCTTAGAAAATCAAAAACGAAGCGAACAAGTTTTCAAGACAAAAAATCAAACTCAAGATTCGGTACGAATTGAGGCAAAGTAGCAAACCAGAAAGTATCCTGACATGAAGAGGAGTTGAGTGGTGCAGATATTTACCTGAATGGGCTTCTGAATCGTCCTATTTGAGCTCGTCTTTCTCCTTGGTGCCGTGGTTGCTCTTCAAGCCAATTCCTGCACCTTTTTGCGTTGAAAATGGTTGTTTCTTTCTTCTGAGTATGTGATAAAGGTGTTTTGATGGATAAGTTCAGAGCTTGGGGTAAGATTGTGAGATTTGGAATTTTTGGAAATGAAGAAAAAAAATGGAATTGTTTCAGTCACTGTAGCTGCGCCGTTTTCTCTATATTTCTAACCCCAGGGCACTGAAATTGAGGCATCTATTTATAGAGAAGGATTAGGTTGAATGGCATTGTGGTTTGTGAGAGTTAGTGAGGGTAATTTTGTGATTGAGCTCCTTTTTTTTGTACTATCTTTTGATCCTTTTTTTGTTCCAAAAGGAAATGGTGATGAGGTGTTAAGGGATAGAACATTCTAGGTTTTTGATGAGGTGTAAATGAAATGAGAAATTTTGTCACCCTTCTTTGATTTTTTTATCATTTTTTGAACAAATTAAAAATAATATATGATATAATAAAAAAATAAAAATGCAAGAATAAAAATATGCATGATGAGACATGATTGTGTGAAATATGAAAGGAAAAAAGAATTGAAATTTGATTTTTTAAAGGTTTCTTGTAATGCAAGTAACTAATTAAAAAAATAAAAAAATAAAAAATAAAAATAATGGAAGGGCAAAATGGTAAAATTTGTCTCTTATGATCATGCTAAGCTATGCAAGAAAAATAATTCCATGTGTTTTTTTGTGTCAACATTGATTTTTTTTTTTTTTTTTAAGTCAAAAAGGGATTTTGTTGACTTTTTAGTCAACCTTTTGACTTTGTTGACTTTTTAGTCAACATTTTGACTTTGTTGACTTATTTTCTAAAAGATGCAAAAGTGAAAAATCATGGGGCAAAATTAGGGTATGACAGCTGCCCCTATTTAATTAGCTTAAACCATAAGAATGCGAATAGTCCTGGTATTCGTATTCTTTTGGTGGAAGATAATTAAATACAGAATGCCCTAATTTTGCCAGGAAGTGAATGGTGATGAGATAAGTGGATCGAGTATACCTGTTGTTATTCCTTTTGTGGAACTGGCAAACTCTAAAGTAGGGCTAACCTTAACCAGCCATTCATGCTGAAAAGCTTAGTAAAGTTGAGGAGATTTTATCCAGCCGCTTCTCACTGAAGGTCAATCTGAAGTTGAGTAGATTTTATCCAGCCGCTTCTCACTGAAGGTCAATCTGAAGTTGAGTAGATTTTATCCAGCCGCTTCCACTGAAAATCAATCTGAAGTTGAGTAGATCTTATTCAGCCGCTTCCACTGAAAATTAATCTGAAGTTGAGTAGATCTTATCCAGCCGCTTCCACTGAAGATCAATCTGAAATTGAGTAGATCTTATCCAGCCGCTTCCACTGAAGATCAATCTGAAGTTGAGTAGATCTTATCCAGCCGCTTCCACTGAAGATCAATCTGAAGTTGAGTAGATTTTATCCAGCCGCTTCCACTGAAGATCAATCTGAAGTTGAGTAGATTTTATCCAGCCGCTTCCACTGAAGATCAATCTGAAGTTGAGTAGATTTTATCCAGCCGCTTACACTGAAGGTCAATCTGAAGTTGAGTAAATCTTATCCAGCCGCTTACACTGAAGGTCAATCTGAAGTTGCAATGAGGTATTTATGCAAACTGCTGTGGTTATCTTTGTAGAAGAAATTTTCCCTAGAGTTTGCAATTCACTGGGGAGGAGATCTTTTAACTGATCTGCTGAGGAAATAACGCATCAACCAAATTGTTGGGGAAAGTCAAATTGCCTCTTTTGACAACTGAGTGACCAAACTCTGCTATTCCCTGAATAGGAATCTTTGAACCTGCTCTTACTTATGCATGCTTGCGATGAATACTTGTTAATTGCCTAAAAATGCAAGACTAATGCAGTGTTTAATTATGTCCATGATTTGACACGTGGCTTTTGAATGTTTATTCATGAATGCATGGTGATGCATGAATGCGTATGCATGGATGCATGAAAATGCATGACATTGGGTTTCATCTCGACATCGGGCCATTAGATGCTCTTTCCTTGGGGGGAGGGATCCCAGTAGAGTGTTGTATACCCATCATTCTTTGTTGGTGTGGGCAAGATCACTTGTTTAGTCAATTCAGAACGCTGGGTCAGTCTGTTGCATGCTAACAAGGTAGGCACTTTACTGTATGCTGTTGATTTTCTTTAATCTTTCTCATTTCAAAATATTTTTCACTTGATTTTCAAAAATGCTTTTTACCTTTTTTTAGTTTTAACATTTGTTTATCAGAAAATAAAAGTATGAAATGTGCAAGAAGATAAAGAGAGACACAATGAGTAAAAATGAGAATTTTATTGATAGCACAAAACGTGCGGAGTTTCTACAACGGAAGCAAATCCCTCAAAGAGGTGACCGCATAATTGAGCTAAGATAAATGGCAATGAAAATAAATGAATTCTATGGAAACATAACAATGCCATCCTTCTCCATGATTTCAATCTTCAAATCATCTTGTTGTTGAGTGCGAAGTCTCAGATCTTCCTGAAATTTGCCCCGTGCTCACTTTGCTCTTGCAGTCTCATGCCTTCTTTTATTTGCTTCCCTAACTTTTGCCTGGATTGTTCAGTGTGAGCTACTGATCCACCGGGATACCCATTTTTGCCTAAGCCGCCCTTTCGGGTTTTCAACTTAGCGGGTTCTATTTTCCTTTTTTGATGTCCCTAATTTTTGCCTGGACCGCCTTTTCAGGTTTTTAGTCCACCGGGACGCTCTCTATTGCCTAAGCCGCCCTTTCGGGTTTTCAACTTAGCGAGCTTTTATTTATTTTTCTTTTCTTTAGGCATAGTACTTTTTGACTGCATCAGAGTTCACGGGAAGCGGAAACTCTTCACCATCCATTGTAGCTAGTATCAAGGCTCCACCTGAGAAGGCCTTCTTCACTACATATGGTCCTTCGTAGTTAGGAGTCCATTTTCCACGGGTGTCTTTGTGAATTGGCAATATAGCTTTTAACACCAAGTCCCCTTCCTTGAATTGTCTCGGACGAACTTTCTTATCAAATGCTCTCTTGAGCCTTTGCTGATATAACTGCCCGTGACACAAAGCTGTCATCCTCTTCTCTTCAATGAGGTTGAGCTGATCAAACCGGGATCGGACCCACTCTGCTTCTTCTAGCTTGGTTTCCATCAGAACTCTTAATGAGGGGATTTCCACCTCCACTGGTAGCACTGCTTCCATGCCATATACAAGAGAAAAAGGAGTTGCCCCAGTCGAGGTGCGAACTGCCGTCCTGTATCCATGAAGTGCAAATGGGAGCATCTCATGCCAGTCTTTGTAGGTCTTCACCATTTTCTGAAGAATCTTTTTGATGTTTTTATTTGCTGCTTCTACAGCGCCATTCATCTTGGGCCTGTATGGCGAGGAGTTGTGATGCTCAATCTTGAAATTTTTGCACAATTCCCTCATGGTCTGATTGTTCAAGTTGCTACCATTATCAGTGATGATCTTGCTAGGGATCCCATAACGGCAGATTATTTCCTTCTTGATGAACTGAGCCACCACTTGCCTTGTGACGTTGGCGTACGATGCCGCTTCGACCCATTTGGTGAAGTAATCAATAGCCACTAAGATAAAACGGTGTCCATTGGAGGCCTTTGGTTCAATCATACCAATCATGTCTATGCCCCACATGGAGAACGGCCATGGTGATGTCAAAACATTCAGAGGAGTTGGAGAGACGTGTATCCTATCGGCATAAATCTGGCATTTATGGCATTTCCTGACATGGTTCAAACAGTCTGTTTCCATGGTCAACCAATAGTACCCGGCCCGAAGAATCTTTCTTGCCAAAGCGTGCCCATTCATGTGCGTACCAAAGGACCCTTCGTGGATTTCTTCGATGAGTGTATCAGCCTCTTTTCTATCCACACAGCGGAGGAGCACCAAATCATAGTTTCTTTTGTACAACAACTCTCCATCTAGGAAGAAACCAGATGCAAGCCTTCTAAGAGTTTTCTTGTCTCCATTAGATGCCCCCGAGGGATATTCTTGTTTTTGGAGAAAGTTCTTGATATCATAATACCATGGTTTCTCATCCTGCCCCACTTCGGTAGCCAAGCAATATGCCGGTGCCTCACGACGGTTGATTTCAATCAAAGGCACGTGATTGGGCCAAGTGACCTTGTACATGGATGAGAGAGTGGCCAGAGCATCAGCCAACTGATTTTCTTCTCTTGGAATATGATGGAAAGTGATCTCATCAAAGTATTCTGCCAATTTCAAGACATGATCTTTGTATGGGATTAAGTTGGGATGACGAGTCTCCCATTCTCCTCGGACCTGATAGATGACGAGTGCAGAATCCCCATATACTTCTAAGATTTTGATTCTCAAGTTGACGGCTCCTTCTAGACCCATGATACATGCCTCATATTCTGCGACATTGTTGGTGCAATCAAACAAAAGTCTTGCCGTAAGAGGTGTGTAGGTGTCTTTAGGAGAGATGATAACTGCTCCTACACCATGCCCCAAAGCATTTGAAGCGCCATCAAACACAAGCTTCCATCGGGATCTCGGCTCGGGTCCTTCATTCTCATACATGGGAGGTTTCTCGCTCACAGCCATGATGTCTTCATCTGGAAAGTCAAAGCGCACAGGCTGATAATCCTCCAAGGGTTGGTGTGCCAAGTGTTCTGCTAGCACACTACCTTTGATGGCCTTTTGAGATACATACTGAATATCATACTCAGACAACAACATCTGCCAACGGGCGATTCTTCCACTTAAAGCAGGCTTCTCAAAGATATACTTGATGGGGTCCATTTTGGAAATCAGCATGGTAGTGTGACAGATCATATATTGTCTCAACCGACGAGCTGCCCATGTCAAAGCACAACAAGTTTTCTCGAGGAGTGAGTATCTGGTTTCACAGCTAGTGAACTTCTTGCTCAAGTAGTACACTGCGTGTTCTTTTCTACCAGTTTCATCTTGCTGGCCCAATACGCAGCCCATGGATTCCTCAAGCACATGTAGGTATAGGATAAGAGGCCTTCCCGCAACTGGGGGTATTAAAATTGGTGGCTCTTGCAAGTACTGCTTGATCTTATCAAATGCCCCTTGGCAATCTTCGTTCCATTCAATGGCTTGATCCTTTCTTAATAGTTTGAAGATCGGTTCACAAGTTGCAGTAAGATGAGAGATGAACCTGGAGATGTAATTCAGTCTGCCTAGAAACCCTCGAACTTCTTTTTCTGTCTTTGGTGCGGGCATGTTCTGGATTGCTTTGACTTTATCAGGATCCACTTCAATTCCCTTTTGACTGACGATGAAACCTAGCAGCTTTCCTGACTTGACGCCAAAGGTGCATTTGTTAGGATTCAAACGCAGTTGATACTTCCTCAATCTCTCAAATAATTTCTGGAGATGTACAAGGTGCTCTTCTTCAGATGAGGACTTAGCGATCATGTCATCCACATACACTTCAATTTCCTTGTGCATCATGTCATGAAACAAAGTGACCATAGCCCGCTGATATGTTGCTCCGGCATTTTTCAATCCAAAAGGCATAACCTTGTAGCAGAAAGTGCCCCATGGTGTTATGAAGGTTGTTTTCTCCATGTCTTCGGGCGCCATTTTGATCTGATTATAACCCGAGAATCCATCCATAAAAGAGAAGACTGGGAATCGAGCAGTATTATCCACTAACACGTCAATGTGAGGAAGTGGAAAATCATCTTTTGGGCTTGCTCTATTCAAATCCCGGTAGTCTACACACATTCGGACCTTTCCATCCTTCTTTGGCACTGGCACGATGTTAGCAATCCATTCGGGGTACTTGGCCACTGCAAGGAATCCCGCATCAAACTGTTTCTTGACTTCCTCTTGAATCTTAAGAGCCATGTCCGGCCTAGTTCTTCTCAACTTTTGCTTGACCGGTGCACATTCGGGCTTGAGCGGAAGCTTGTGTTCAACTATGCTTGTGTCTAATCCCGGCATATCCTGATATGACCATGCAAAGACGTCCACATACTCTCTGAGCAGCTTGACCAAACCCTCTTTCACCTCTGACTGCAGTGTTGCACCTATCTTGACTTCTCTTTTATCCTCTTCAGTCCCCAGATTGATCACATCCACTGGTTCTTGATGAGGTTGGATCATTCTCTGTTCTTGATCCAATAGCCGTGCCAACTCTGCTGGGAGTTCATAATCTTCCTCTTCTTCCTCTTCAGCAAGATTGATCGGGAGTCCGAAATCATGAAGATTTACAGCATTGTTATGGTCCAGAGATTCATTTCTGCATGATGTATATTTTTGGTTTTTTAGGTGAATGCAAAGGTGGTCATGATATGCAAGAAGTTAATGCCATTTTTATTATTATTTTTATCTTTTTAAAACTGAAAAAATAAAGAATAAAATAAGACGAAATATGCACATAAAATACTTTCATTTCATTGATAATCATTTGTTAAACAAAGATAAGCCCTTACAGTTCATCCACATGCCTCGGGCGCGGCAAGGGGAATTTTGAAAATAAAGAAAAATTACTTTGAAATAATAAAAACTTTGGGAATCTCAACAGCCTTCCAGTTTGATAGAACGGTGCTTGCAGGGCATTGGTTCACCCAATTGTTGGTTCCTTGACTGGCCTTTTCTTCACTTTCTAGCATGTTGATCTGTTCAGCTGACCTGAGCCCAGCGCTCACAAAGACCTCTTCGAGGGGAGTGTTAAAGTCGAAAACCTTCTGCTTCCCCTTGGATGGTTGATAACCCACACCCAGCAAATCTTTCTTCTCATGGGGATACACCAATTGTCCCCACCCTTTGAGAGCACCTTCCTCCATGGCTTTCTTCAAATCCTTCCAAGATGTGATGGAGGCCCTTGTCTTCTGATCCGCCTGAGAAGGGGTAGCAATCTTCATAGTCTTGAATTGTGCGGCTAGCACGTCTTCCTCATTTTGGTCCAACACAGTGACGGTGGCAATTTCAAGAGCCTGAAACTGCGTTTCAAGCACACCCTCCTCTGTTTCAACATACTTGAACGATGACAAATGACTTACCAAAGCGTCTTCTTCTCCCGAGACAATTACCAATTTATCATCCACTATGAACTTGAGCTTTTGGTGTAGGGTAGATGTTACGGCACCTGCGGCATGAATCCAAGGACGCCCCAACAAGCAACTGTAGGAAGGATTTATGTCCATGACCTGGAAGGAAATGTTGAATAAGTGCGGCCCTATTACCATCGGCAATTCAATTTCTCCAATGACCTCCCTTTGCGATCCATCAAAAGCCTTGACAATCATACGGCTTGGCTTGAGCACGGGTCCAACAAGAGATAACTTCAACAAGGTTAATTTAGGCATGACATTGAGGGAAGATCCTGTGTCCACTAGTACCCTTGCAATAGTATTGTCCTGACACTTTATGGAAATGTGGAGAGCTTTGTTGTGAGCATGTCCTTCAGTGGGCAATTCTGCGTCCAAAAATCCTAGACAACGGCTTTCAGTTATATTATTACACACCCCATCAAATTGTGCAACCGTGATATCTTGATCCACATGGGCCTTCTGTAGAAGTTTCAGCAAAGCATTTCTGTGTGCCTCCGAACTCATTAACAGGGAGAGCATAGAAATCTTCGACGGAGTTTGACCAAGCTGATCCACCACTCGATATTCACTCCTTTTAATTATCTTGAGGAACTCATCTGACTCACTCTGAGGGATTGTTTCTTTGGGTGTTCCCCCCTCCAGAGTCTTGCTTAAGGCTTTTTCACTGACCGTTGTAACTGGTTCTTTTGCACTGTCCTGCACTGGTTTCTGAGCAAACACTCTACCACTCCGAGTCATACCTCCGGTCCCATCAATGCTTACCACTACCGGTTCTGGCAGAGTCACAGGCTTTCCTTGTATTGAAGCTGAAGTACTGTATATCCAAGGTGTAGTTTTTATATCGGTAAAAGGAAATGGTGCCGGCGTCTGAATTACCAATGGCTGCAACTTTGCCTCGGGTCTTTGGTAAATTATCTCTATTGGCTTCATGAATTTCTCATGCCCATGTGGTTCCATCATGGCTACCATATCATTCCTCTGAGAATAACCAACTTGTACTAACCCTTGGTCCATTAATTTCTGAAGACAACTCTTCATCCTTGCACAATGATTTGGATTCTCTTCGCATTCGATGCAGTTTGCATGCATGCTTGAGAATTGGTCAAAGCTAAGCAAAACCTCCTTTATCAAGCTCAAAGGGGTTCGTATATCCGCCACATCCTTAATCAAACCTCCGGCGCCTTCAATCATGTTGACTCCTCCACCTGAGTGGTTGGGTAGAGGGTTACCTTTAACATTGGGACCTGCCTCTTTGAATGACAACAACTTTTGATCGATCAATTTCTGCACTTCATGTTTGAAGGCCCTACAGTTCTCAATGGAATGCCCCTCGGCTCCCGAATGATATTCACAGGTAATGCCTTGTTTGTACCACACAGGGAAAGGTGGATTCAATTGTTTCAAGGTTTTAAGCGTCACCATTTTGCTGTGAATGAGATATGGTAGCAGTTCCTTGTATGATACCGGAATGGAATCAAACATTTTCCTTGCTTGTTGTTGAGGTGGAGGAGCTTGTTGTGACTGTGGTTGATACGAATAACCCTGAGGCGGTGGTGCATACTGGGGCATCTGATATTGTTGTTGCTGCTGCTGCTGAGCTGTATAAGGAACATATTGGACTGGCGTCACCGAATGGTGATGAGCCACAGCGTTGGTATTCCCTTCCTTCTTCCTTACAAGGTTATTAACTGGCTTCTTTGCATTGCTTGGTGAGCTTGTGCCGGCTTGGATCTTGCCGGTCCTAACACCGCTTTCTATCCTTTCACCAATTCTGACCAAATCGGAGAAACCGGAGGACACACTGCCAATCATTCTTTCGAAATAAACCCCTTGCAAAGTGTTAGTAAACATATCCACCAATTCCGTCTCTAAAAGTGGAGGACGGACTTGTGATGCTAACTCCCTCCACCTTTGGGCATAAACTTTGAACGACTCTCCTTCCTTCTGAGTCATGCTTTGTAACTGGGTACGGCTAGGAGCCATATCCAAGTTATACTGATACTGTTTGATAAAAGCATTGGCCAAATCCCTCCACGACCGGATGTGATTACCCTCCAACTGCATGTACCAACTCAAAGATGCCCCTGCCAAACTGTCTTGAAAGCAGTGTACCATCAGTTTGTCATTGCTGGCATAAGACGCCATCTTTCTGCTATACATCACGAGATGATTCCTAGGGCAGCTCAAACCTTTATATTTCTCAAATTCCGGCACCTTAAACTTAGCCGGGATTACCAAATCAGGTACAAGACACATATTGGAAAAGTCCAAAGAGTCACTTCCTCCTTCCATCGTCTTCAAACGATCCTCAATAGCCTTGAATTTCAGTTTTGCCTCTTCCAACTGAGGAATAGTTCCATCAAACTTTGACCCACTGTTCTGAGCATCTGAGCTATGGTACACGTCATGAGGATCCTCCTGAACATGCTGAACAATGGTAGGTTGGGGCTGAGTTGGGGTTGCCCCGGCTGGAATTCCTGAGTTGTTGATAGGAGGAGGAACTGAAGTAGCCCCGTCCCCAAGAGGTACATACCCCGGTGGAGTGTAACCCGGAGGTAAACCGTACACAGGCCACACCATGCTGGCCGGTTCATTTGTTGCTGTTTCTGTATTTGCTGCTGGAGCTGGTGGCTGATTCTGCGCGGCCAACATTTCCAACACACGATCCATCTTTGCTGCCAACTGGGAAACCTCCCCCTTTAGTTCACTGTGTTGTTCTTGCCAATTCTCCATTACCAGACTGGAAGCACTTCTTGTCCAATGTAAGTGTCGAGGATAACGCTGTTGAGATGGGAGAACGGTAATGAGATGATGCCCTTTTTTATTATGTATGTGAATGCAAATGCATGTAAAATTTATACTTTCATTTTTATTTGTTATATTTGGTTTTCAGGGAATCACAAATGTGTAATTAATGTAAACAATGCGGGATATAATCAAAAGATTCAACACTTCATTCAAATTTTTAAAACCAATTCATTACATAATTGCTGAAAAAAGCAAAGTTACAAAGATTCAAAATCCCAAAGGTTCATTACATAAAATCCTAGATACCAACTAAAGTCCCTTTTTGGCTTCCTTGACAACATTCTTGTACGCCGTTACCACTGCTCGGCAATAACACACGAACTCTTTGACCGCTCCTGAGACATTAAGAAAGGGAATCTCCGCCTCGGCCATCCTCAACATCCTAGGCATCTCATCCAACACTGAAGTAGACACCAGTAGCATCTTGCGGAAAGCTACCTTCCATCTGGCCATCTCCTGTAGGGACATTTCAATAACCGTCTTGTGGTACTTCAAATTCTTCTCTAGATGCTCGATTTGCTCCGCCACTTGGGTCATTTGGTCCTCGTGAGCTCTCATGATCTGAGCTAGACTCTCTTCATATCTTTGCATGGACTCTTTATCCTTCCGCCTCTCTTGAGAATGAAGTTTTTCTTTCTTTTGTAGCTCCAACTCTTTCTCTTGTTGAAGCTTCTTGAACTCTTGTTGGACTTTCTTCAACTCTTGAGTCTTCTCCTCAAACTTTTTCTTCCAATCCCCCTGGGCGATCATGGCCTTGTTCCCTGTGGCATACATTTCATCATTGGAACGCTTCAAGCTCTTGATATCCTCTTTCAATGCCTTGATGCTCAAGTTGGAACTTGCAAGACCATCCTTGTACTTCTCTTCCCTTTCTTGGGCTTCTTTTACTTTCTTTTTGCACCCTTGCATCTCTTCATCCTTCGCATCCCTTTCTCTTTTGAAACTCTTCGCTTCTCCTTGGACGCTAAAGCACTTGAATTGCAACTCTTCATTCTCTTTCTTAAGTTGTGCAATTTGGTTCCTCAAAGCATCCGCTTCTTCCTTTGAGATAGTGATGATGGGCTCAGGCTCTTCAACTACCTCAGGGACCACAGAACTGAAAGGGAGTTGGATGCGGAGGATACGATCCTTCACCCATTGGGTATAGGCTTCTCTAGCCAAGCAGTTCTTTCTTCTTACCACAGACTTCTCAACCTTGAGCCAAGCCTTCTTGATCCTACCCCAAAGCTCTAAGTCTACCATATCTTTCTTGAGGACGAAAGGTGTCAAAGTGATTTCAGAAGGAGCATCCACCATGGGGTAACCTAACTGGCGAAGAGAAAGGACTGGGTTATAGTTAATACACCCTTGAGTTCCAACCAGGGGTACATTTGGGAAGTCCCCACACTTGAGGAGTACCTTGGAAGATTCTACATGAGGAGAGTACCATCGGATATCCTTCTCGGTAAGGGAGTTCAATCTTTCTGACCACTTAAGACTTTCATTATCTACCAAAGGCCCCTTGTCAGGCAAATGAGACATCAACCATTTTTGGACCAAAGGAGCACAACATGAGATTTGTCCTCCTCTTCTTGTGCCGTTCCGATCATGAAGGGAGTAGAGGAAATCACCCAAAAGCGTAGGAGCAGGATTCTTAGTCAAGAACACCCCAATAGCAGTGATATCAATGAAGTCCTTCACATTAGGAAAAAGTACCAAACCATAGACCAACAAGGCAAGAATAGCGTTGTAGGCTTTCCAATTTCCCTTTTCCAACACAAACTGAGCTTTGTCCTCTAAAGCCTTCCTTGCAAACCCTTGAACACCCGTCTTGAGAACTTGGAAAGACATAGAATCTTGGTCTTCAAGTTGTAGAGCTAAAGCTACGTCCTCCGGAGTCGGAATCTCTCTCAAATAACACGGCCCCTTATCCTTCTTAAGACCCAAAATACTATCAAACTCCTCTATAGTGGGGAAGAGCTGGAAGTCACGGAAAGTGAAGCAACGAAGTGGAGGATCATAAAACTGAGCCAAGGTACCCAAAGCCGTAGTATCAAGCTGGACGTGTAGAAGATCAATGATGGCACCATAGTTAGACTGGAAGTTGCTTCTACGAATGGATGTCAATCTAGATTCCATAGCTATAAGACTGTCAACCTTCGGGATCTTGAAACTATAACTGTAAGTACCTCTTGTTTCCATATCCCTCATGTTTACAAAACAAAGTTTTCTTGATTCCCTGAAAACCAGATATGTATTTTTTGTATGAGTTTTTGTAAATGAATGCATGAATGCATGGATGCATGTATGCATGATACTTTGCAGCATAGTCTATCTCATCGAAGCAAAGGTTTAATTTATTTCTGAGGTCAAAAGGCTCAAAGTTACCTGCAACCCATCCCCCTCACATGTTGTTCTAGGTTTAACATGGTTGAATCACAGATCACCTCTTTGGAAACGATGCCGTTATTGCACGGCAAACGCGTCCAAAGAGGAACCTTTCGGGTTCTAAACAGAGGTCCCTAATAACAAGGTTTGGTTCTAGACCGGTTTACAAAAGGTCCCTAGGGTCACGGACTCTCCAAGAAAACACTGGCGCTAGCGAGACATACGTCAGGACGGCCAACATTTTCAAAAGAATCTACCCTAGGCGAGGTGATTATGCCAGCGCTCACGAGTCATACGTCAGGGAGGCCAGCATAAATACCCCTAGCTTAACTTAAGTTTTCCTCAAGCTCGGGTATAGAGCTTCACACAGTATCCACGCCACAAGGGCAAAAAGAAAAATAAAAGAAGGAGTAGAAGAAGAGAAACAGCCAATCCAAGCAGATATAATTGACAGAAAAGTAAAAGATAAAGGCAAGATATTGCAAACCTGGCAAAGCAAACAAACAAACAAACCAACTAAACTGGGCTTAACTCTCTATAGTCCCCAGTGAAGTCGCCAGCTGTAGCGGGCTGGAAAATCACTTCCATTTTTCATACAATGAAGTCGCCATCGACGTTTATTTATCCCGTGAGGGGAAAGGAAAATATCGCGAAAACCTTGGTTTAGGTTCGGGAGTTGGTTATGCGAGGGGAAGGTATTAGCACCCCTCGCATCCATCGTACTCGATGGGAACCGTTTAGGTGGTTTGGGGTTTGTTTGCGCAGGTTTAAATTGAATTAATCTGTCACTGGGCTAATCTCTACTTCGTTTCCAAATAAATTAAAAAAAAAGGTTTTTATTAGTTGAGTTTGACGGTTGTAGGAGCCCGCTCCTACGTATTCCCTGGTGCAATGGGAAACTCAAAACTCACGTAGTTCTGGTAAAAAATGTTTGTGTGGTTGGTTGATTTTAGTGGATAACGCTTATTTCGTATTCCGCTGACACAACGACGCTTGTATGCTCTATCTAATCAGAGGCTTAAGCTGTGTATGTGTCAGAGGAGTAGATAAAACGTGTATCCGTTGAAAAAAGGTTGAATAGCGGATGTTGCTTATTTCGCATTCCGCTGATACAACGACGCTTGTATGCTCTAATTAGAGGCTTAAGCTGTGTATGTGTCAGAGGAATGGATAAAGCGTATATCCATGTTTTTCTGAAAAGAAGTTTGAGTGAGTGGAGGTTAGTTTTAACGCTTGATTAGGATGAGGATGGTCCCAAGATCACGAGTCATACGTCAGGGATAAGAACCATCCGGGGTGTGAAAAGTCATACGTCAGATCAACCCCTTTTCATCCTTGTTTATTATAAAAATCTTGATTTAACTTGATTAAGAAAGTATTCCAAAAGGAAAAGGTCGAATGTTGGTTTATTTTAACGCTTTAGGATGAGAATGGTCCCAAGATCGCGAGTCATACGTCAGGGATAAGGACCATTCGGAGTGTGAAAAGTCATACGTCAGATCAACCCCTTTTCATCCTTGTTTATTATGAAAACTTTTATTAACCAATAGTGAGGATAATCCCAAGATCACGAGTCATACGTCAGGGATAGGGATTATCCGGGTGTGAAAAGTCATACGTCAGATCAACCCTTTTTCACTATGTTTATTGTAAAAAACAAGTCTCAAGTTCTAACTAAACAGGCCCAAGCATAGAAGGAGGGATGAGAAGTGAAGAAGCAGACATACAACAAAGACAAACAGATGCTAAAAGAATGATGAAACATGAATGCAAATCATAGATAAAAATGCATGAATCATGGTATAAAGTAAATAAAGCATGAGATGCAATGACATATGACTATATATAAAGCGGAAAAATAATTGTAGCAAAAAAAATAAAGTTACGAGCAATTAAACAAATATGCGTAAACATGAATAAATGCTCAAATACAAACAAACACAAGGTTAACCTAAACTAATTAAAGCTAGACAAGATATTGTGCAAGAGAAAGTAGCCCCAAAAGTACTTAGGAAAATAATTTGGTTCACTTAAATACTTATTCAAATGAGCTAAAATTAAATAACCACAAAATGACTTATGTAAATAAGCTAAATCTAAAAAAAGCAATTCTGGAAATTAATTAAACATCTCAGCACCTTGAATTGGGTCAATAAGCTTAAAAAAGCTATTGCTCCAATAAATGCTTTTGGAATAATCAAAAATAAACAAATACGCTAGATTAACTTAAGTAAATAAATTAAGCCACAACATAATTAATGAACCATGAGATAAAAAAAAATTTAGTACAACTAAAATTGCCAGACTAGCTTAAATAAGCCATTGGCTAAATAAGTACTTTTTTGAATAAGCTAAAAATAAATTAAAAAAAAGTTCAAACAGAGGGGGTGCAAATAAGGAAGACACGTAAAAACAAGAGGGTGTGAATAGCGCTTCTGGGCCTGTAGCCCAACCCATGCGCTGGTCAGACAAAAAACAAAAGTCAACCAAAAACAATCAGGTGTAGCCACTGAAACGCAGCGTAGCATACGCGCGCGTGATCTGGACCATCTGATCAAGATCAAACGGTCTGGGCTTACTGATCCAGATCAAGGATCTGGTGCGGCGCTTCATCAAGGAAAAACGTGCGCCGAGGTCATCATCGCCGTCAGATCTCATTTAAATGAGATCTGACGGCTCCGTTTTAAACAGGAAATCAACGAACAGAAATAAAAAATAAGATCAAAAGGCTGAGATTTAAACTTGGCGAAGAAGATGGATCACGCCTAGATCATCTTCTCCGGCGAACCATGAGTTTTCCGGTGACAACTCCGGTCACCGGCGTTACAAAAACGCCACGAAAACGCACAAATCACACATGGTTCGCTTCGTTTTTTCACATAGAACACGAATATGCTATTAATTTTCAACAAATCATCTTAGAAAATCAAAAACGAAGCGAACAAGTTTTCAAGACAAAAAATCAAACTCAAGATTCGGTACGAATTGAGGCAAAGTAGCAAACCAGAAAGTATCCTGACATGAAGAGGAGTTGAGTGGTGCAGATATTTACCTGAATGGGCTTCTGAATCGTCCTATTTGAGCTCGTCTTTCTCCTTGGTGCCGTGGTTGCTCTTCAAGCCAATTCCTGCACCTTTTTGCGTTGAAAATGGTTGTTTCTTTCTTCTGAGTATGTGATAAAGGTGTTTTGATGGATAAGTTCAGAGCTTGGGGTAAGATTGTGAGATTTGGAATTTTTGGAAATGAAGAAAAAAAATGGAATTGTTTCAGTCACTGTAGCTGCGCCGTTTTCTCTATATTTCTAACCCCAGGGCACTGAAATTGAGGCATCTATTTATAGAGAAGGATTAGGTTGAATGGCATTGTGGTTTGTGAGAGTTAGTGAGGGTAATTTTGTGATTGAGCTCCTTTTTTTTGTACTATCTTTTGATCCTTTTTTTGTTCCAAAAGGAAATGGTGATGAGGTGTTAAGGGATAGAACATTCTAGGTTTTTGATGAGGTGTAAATGAAATGAGAAATTTTGTCACCCTTCTTTGATTTTTTTATCATTTTTTGAACAAATTAAAAATAATATATGATATAATAAAAAAATAAAAATGCAAGAATAAAAATATGCATGATGAGACATGATTGTGTGAAATATGAAAGGAAAAAAGAATTGAAATTTGATTTTTTAAAGGTTTCTTGTAATGCAAGTAACTAATTAAAAAAATAAAAAAATAAAAAATAAAAATAATGGAAGGGCAAAATGGTAAAATTTGTCTCTTATGATCATGTTAAGCTATGCAAGAAAAATAATTCCATGTGTTTTTTTGTGTCAACATTGATTTTTTTTTTTTTTTTAAGTCAAAAAGGGATTTTGTTGACTTTTTAGTCAACCTTTTGACTTTGTTGACTTTTTAGTCAACATTTTGACTTTGTTGACTTATTTTCTAAAAGATGCAAAAGTGAAAAATCATGGGGCAAAATTAGGGTATGACAGAGGTCTAGGATTTGCTCTGATACTTGTAACCTTGTTAAGACTAGTACCTTAGTTATCCGTTTGTTTGAGACTTATGTATGACCTTGCTACTTATTTTATCTTATCTTATCGTTAATTGCATGTTGGATTATTTTGGATTATGTAATGGGTCTTCATGGTGGAAGTACCTAGTTGTAGTTGTAATATGTTTTATGACTTGCATGCTTGAATTTAAATATTATGAGTTATGCTATGATAATTTAATGCTTCCGTTGTAGTTAAGTTAATCAAATGCATGCTATTAATTGGGTTCATGTATGTAATGCCTTGATGATTTGCATGTTGAATGATTTAAATTATTAAATGCATGTGAATCGATTAGGAGCGTTACATTTTGAAAGGAAAATCTCCTTATGAAATGATTTTTAATACTCTACCTGATTTAAACACACTTAAGGTTTTTGGTTCTCTTGCATATGCATCCACATTACAAGCTAATAGAACTAAACTGTCCTCTAGAGGCAGGAAGTGTGTTTACTTAGGTCACAAGCAAGGTGTTAAGGGCACATTTCTATATGATCTGCAGACAAAGGAAATATTCATTTCTAGAAATGTAATTCATCATGATCATATACTTCCCTATGTCACTAATTCATCTAAACCTACATGGAATTATTACACCACTTCACCTGCTCCAGCTACAGCTGGCTTGCCCTCAGATCCTTCATCTTTACCTGCTGACACTACCAACTCACCAGATACACATGTGATAGAATCCACAAAACATAGCCCCAATATTGCTCATGACACATACACTAATGATCATGACAATAACTCATCTGATACTATCCCTAACACTATTGTTGATCATGACAATAACTCATCTGATACTATCCCCTATATTGAAGCTTGTAAGTCAGAACATTGGGTCAAGGCTATGAATTCTGAATTAGATGCACTCACTAAGACTGGTACTTGGATGATTGTGGACCTACCACCAAATGTTAAACCTATAGGAAGCATGTGGGTCTATAAGGTGAAACATAAGGCTGGTGGAAGTGTTGAGAGGTATAAGGCAAGATTAGTGGCCAAGGGTTACACTCAGATAGAGGGATTGGATTTTTTTGATACCTTTTCTCCTGTAGCTAAATTAACTACAGTGAGGATGTTGCTTGCCTTAGCTTCCATCAAAGGGTGGTTTCTATATCAGCTTGATGTCAATAATGCGTTTCTTCATGGAGATTTGCAAGAGAATGTCTATATGAGTGTACCTGATGGTGTTGCTTGTAACAAACCAAATCAAGTATGTAAGTTACAGAAGAGCTTATATGGCCTCAAGCAAGCTAGCATGAAGTGGTATGAAAAACATACATCCTTGTTGGTTAAGGAGGGATATATACAATCTAATGCTGATCATTCCTTATTCACACTCAGTCAACAAGATCAATTCACTGCTTTATTAATCTATGTTGATGACATTATTCTATCTGGTACTTCACTCAATGAGATTGATAGAATCAAAACTATCCTGGATGACAATTTTAAGATCAAAGATCTTGGTGTGGTTAAATATTTTCTTGGTCTTGAGGTTGCACAATCTAAAGCTGGTATTAGTATTTCACAGAGGAAGTATTGCTTAGATTTGCTTGGATATTCAGATGTTGAGCTGGTTGCTTGGATACAAGAAAATCTACTTCAGGCTATTGTTTCTTCCTAGGTTCATCTTTGATTTCATGGAAAGCTAAGAAACAATCCACAATCTCCAAATCCTCCTCAGAAGCAGAGTATAGAGCCTTGTCCACCACTTGTGAATTGATTTGGCTACAATACTTATTAGCATATCTGAAAATTACATGCAGCAAGTTACATGTTCTATTTTGTGACAATCAAAGTGCTCTTCATATAGCTTCCAACCCTGTTTTTCATGAACGAACCAAGCACCTGGAGATTGATTGTCACCTTGTTCGAGAGAAGGTTCAACAAGGCATTATGAGACTGCTCCCTATTCCTACTAATGAACAGCTAGCTGACTTCTTGACCAAGGCATTACCAGCACCAAAGTTTCAAGGTTTTATGAACAAGCTTGGATTGCTTGATATCTACCAAGCATCAGCTTGTGGGAGGCTGTTAAATAATACAGATAATAGTGGTGAAGATGATTAGTGATAGCTGTAGCTTGTTATTGAAGAAAGCTCATTTCATGAACATAACTACCTTTCCCACCATTTCTAACTAACTAGTGATGGTGATTAAATGTTGACAGTGTAGTGTAGCTTAGTAGACTCTTCTTCCTCTTGTATATATACATCATAGCTCACTCTTTGTAACTAATTTTTCATTAATGAGAATTCAATCTCTCTTTTCTCTTATACTCTAACAGTATGTGAGTTTAAAATGACCTTAAATTTGTACATCTCACTACTACAAAATAGACTTTTGGTTTAGGCTTTTTACATCGGGTAATGATATATCATATGTGAAAGTAGACACGGTGGCAATCTTGTAATTAAGAGGAAAATAGATTATAAGGATTTTACATATGGCCATGGTTCCACCGATGTAAAATCCTTCTTTCCCTAATGTTAGAAATATCCTTCTTTCCCTAACGCGCGCATAACACTCGGTCACTCTTTCTCTCTCACACGAAGAACCCTAAACCCATCCCTCACTGAAATCGTCACCGAAATCGACCGACCCTCTTTCTCTCTCAATCCTCACCGATTTCACATCTCGTGTTTCTCTCAATCCTCACCAAACCTTTATCTCTCATTCACGAAATTGAACAACAACGACAACGAGATTCGTGAATCTCTCAATCTCTCTTGCTTTAGGTTCGTGAGGTTGATTCAACAACAACGACAGATTTGTGTTCATCTGGATTTGGTACGCAGAAACCCTAGGTGAGTTGCTTCTGGATTGTAGTGTTGTTTCTAATTTTAGTTTTAATCTTAAATTTTGCTGATTTTTGTTTTGTGAGTTGCTTCTGGTTTTGGTTTTGATTCGTGTTCATCTGGTTTTGGTTTTGGTTTTTGTTTTGTGAGTTGCTGATTCAGTGCCTCTGGTTTTGGTTTCTGTTCCTGCGTTTCTGCTTACAGTTTTTAGCTTCTAGTTATCTTTTTAGCTTCTAGTTATGTTGTCTCGTGTTATGGTGTTTTTAGCTTCTGATTTGGTGCCTCTGGCCTAAACAGTTCACTAACAAACTTAAGAGAGCATTCATCAATTTTTTGAAGAAATCTTATTCCACTGCTATAGTTTGGTTGTTTGCACTGTAAAAGGAGCAAAGTGGTCTATCCTTTTGGATTGAATAAGTGGTCTAATCTTGTTGGTCCTAATCCAATAATAATGGTGGTGACTAAAGTAATTACATGTGTCTAGCTTATTATTGTTTTTAATAAGACTTTTTTGGCATATTTACAACTACATGGTTATCATATTTAATTTAGTGCTCTCTTTGTAGGTTGATCTCCTTTCAAGAGATACTGATCTTAATTGTATTGGGGCCGGTTGGGCTGTAGAGGCTACTAAAAAAAGAAACTGAAGTATGGGTCTTCTTTGTATTCATAATTATTAACCATGAAATTACTAATTTATGGCATATTACCATGTTGTTCAGTTATCTGCTATTATAAGGATAGATCACTTTGCTATATGTTACCTTTGTTCTTTGGATGGCTCCTTGGTAGTTTCTTAGTCTGTTTGCTATGCTTTGTTTTGTAACCTTTTTTTGCAGTTAATGTTCCTCTCTGTGACTATCAATTCATTTTAAGTTGACATTTTTCCGTGATAAAGCTTGTTGCATCTACAAATTGTGCTGGAGCACTGGACATAACCGATAATTTGCAACATTACTAGTATATTTTAATTATTATATGAAATTGTATGAATATTATTCATAACTACTAGTTTTCATGGTTGAAGCCTTAGTTCTCTCCTTGTGATGATACTGCACCCAGCTGTAGGTTATTCAAAGTTTATGGTTGATACAAAAAAGATTTTAAAGGTTTAAGGAAGTGGTTGGGACAAGAAGGGATCATGCTTTATATAGGTGTGTGCATGTAATTTGAATTCTTAAGGACGTCAAAAGTTAAATTCATAATGAATTATTGATTTGTTTGTGATTTGTTCTTCTTAAGGTCCTATTTGGCAATTCCCCTTGTTTTATGTTTCACAACTAATGTCTTATGATGTAAATCTGGTGTTGGTTTTATTTTATGGACATAAATATTTTGCTATAATAGCCAATATGACCAGTTTGGTCATGTTTTGCGCTGGACTTCTGTATTTCTTGGGGAATTATTTGGACATAGTGCAAGACATGATAATTATATAAAGAATGAAACTATTTTGGTTGCTTCATCATTCCCTACTCATAAAAAAAGTAAGATAAATCCATTCCTTGTCTTATTGTTCCCTTTTATTCACATACCTTTTATCTATCATTTACTCATTTATTTAATGCTTACATTTTTATCTTAAACTTATTTAGAAGATGATCCTTACACTAACAACTGGTGTAGTGTATCGGTACTTATACCCTGTGTTTTGCAAGTATATTATGTCAAGTTTTGGATCTTTGTTTTCTTATATTTCAGCAAACTGATGTGGTAGTCTAGAAACATAAAAGATAGTAAGATATGGTTAGCCCTTTTCCTTCAAGCTGGAGCTGATTAAAGGTATTTCATCAGTTCAAAAGCCCTTTTTCTTTATTTATGGTATTGCGTATAATTTAGTAATGCAAGAGTATTTGATCATGGACAATAGAGGATCTAGACTATAACAAGTGGTCACAATATTAGTTTTAGATAAGGTTAGGAATAATTTGAGTTATGTAAGTGGCAAATTGTTGAAATTAGTAAGTGGCAAAATGTTGAAATTATATAGTTTTATGGCAAAATGTTGAAAATTCTAGTTTTATGACGCTAGTTTAGATTAATTTAAACACAACGACATGTTGCTTTTGACCAATAACTGTATTTTGTACAAGTTAAATTTTGTCTACTTTAACTATATAGGTTCAAGTGTAAATATATGACCTCTTGTGTACTTAAAAATTCCGATTCTGGTGTTTCAGGTGAGTTCATACTGCTGTTGTGAAGAGCACAGTGAAGCGTACTATGTTATGTGAATATCTTTTGTTGGGTAGTTTGTTTCCTATCTACTTCAATGGACTGGGCATGTATACCCTTTGTATTGACTCTAGGTACCTGTGTTTTAGTTTCATAGATTGGAATGTGCTTTTGCATTACTTTTGCTTCGGATCTTCATGGTATTGCGTATAATTTATTAAGGCAAGAGTTATTTGATCATGAACAATATGAACTTGATTTTCTTAGTTATAGAATTTATTTGAATTATGAATGTAGACTTATTTTTATTTAGTACAGCACTAGTGAATGTTGAAATTATATAGTTTTAATGTTTGTGGTCTGTGTAATGATATGGAAAAATATTTAGGTAGCACTGTTTTTTATGAGACATCATTAGAGAAAAAATATGATAAATTATGTGCCAAAAACGAAAAAAAAAAGAGAAGAGATTTCACATCGGTTTGACTAATGCGCCGAAGTGATATATTGGGTTTTCACATCGGCTGTAATGCGCATCCGATGTGAAATCTACATTGTATTTAATAAAAATAAAATTCAAGGTCAGATTTCACATCGGAGATCATAAATAACGCATGTGATATCTTAGTTTTCACATCGGGTTGCCAACCGATGTGAAATGTATCAGACTTACAACATCAACTGTCTTTACATCGGGCCCTGATCCGATGTAAAATGTCAATATGGCCCGATGTAAAAACCCTTTTCTGTAGTAGTGTCTCAATGACCTGCATTATTACATATTATGGATAATTAAGAGTGAACTGAGGAGACAAAAACTGTTGAATTCTACCTTTGGGTCTGCCATAGTCATGGAGGAGCACCACATGCCATGGCAGACTTTTCTTGTGAATTCTTGCTGACTTACCTGCTACGGACGTGGCAAGGTACCATGGGTCGTGGCAGGTCCCAATTTTAAACAAATCGTTGACTTTTCATCTGTTAGCTTTTAATGATAGTTCCATGGACTTTTGCCTACGGCTAAACTTAATTGGAAAAATATTTGGTTAAGCACAACACTAAATATAACATGTTAGGTACACACAACAAGTAAAAAAATTTAAAAATAAAAAAAATAAAGTGGTATTAGTTGATATGACAAATTTATTTTTCTTTTAATTTTTGTGATTCTTGTGTATATGTCTAAATTGTGTGCCAAAATGTATATGCCTATGTAAGACTTGTTCACTTAATTGACATTGATTTTCCACCCGATTCTCTTCCTTAAGGAATATCTTCCACTATCATACAACAAATCTTGATCACTAAAACACCAAAAAATACATCAATTGTACTTTTTTGTTCATATTCCAAACTTTAGATTAATATTGAAATGTTGAGTTTAATAATACTGTATATTGTAACAGAGTTTCCTCTTACAATTGGTGGGGTGATATATGCCTAATTTGATCAAGTATGATTTCTTTCGACTCTAATACATTTTATCAAGATTGCAAAGCCAGGATTTACTAATTAACTAAATTATTTATCTCTAAAAATATGAGAAAATCTAAAATGAAAACTTAATATGATTTAAATGTTTAAACGACCAAAATTTAAAATTGACAACAAGAAATCAGTTACACCAAAACTTGATATTTATTTGTTGTCAAAAAGAAGAAATAGATTTGTGCTCACATTAAATTTGAAGTAAAACCCTGCCGTATCAAACAATTAATTAAATACCATGCATGGACACAATACCAAACCTATATATCCCATATCGAGCATTGCTATTTAGCAATAAATTTTTACATAATGGCAAAATTTTAAATAATGATAATATTTAATCTCTTTATTTTGTGGAAATCATGAGTGGTAATAAATGTAAACAAGAGTGTAGATTTATTCTTGTAATTCTTCTTCTTAAATTTTCTTGCCAAAAAACTTTTCCCATATCCCAATACTAAGTTGATGGAAACCAATTATATACATGTGGTTGTATATATACGTGTGTTAGTACAAATTTTTCAATGCCGTTTAAGCCTGATTAATCTCAGTCAGTGGCGTCTCCAGGAATCTGGAGTAGGGGGTTCAGACTATTTTACTTTAAGAAAAATTTTGCTTCAAAATATTTTTTATATTCTAGTTAGCAATTGTTTTTCTAAATGAGAAAATTTTATTGAAAACGGCTTTAAATTAATAAATAGTTTACAAAAACATAGAAAATATTTTAAAAAAAGATTATCCTAAGGTTAAATTCATCCAAAAAAATGTTCTACCAAAATTAATAGTCGGGTTAGTATCTTACAAAAAAGTGTTATTTAACCAAACAAATCAGAATCGGATCGATTATTGAACGGATGTACATACCGATTCAAGGTTCAATAGGTCGGACCGGAGGTCAACAGATCGAATTGTTTTTAATTAAATATATATATTTTTAAATACTATATAAAATAATAATAAATAAAATTAGATAATATATATAATTTCATACTATATAAAACATAAAGCATCATAAGTCAATACATAAAAACTAGACTCGATAAGAATTGGTTCGATTAGAAACTAGACTTGAGTTTGACATAAACTCTTTTTTCAGCTCGAGTTCGACTTGTTTATAGTTTGCGAGCAGTTCGGTTCAGCTCATTAGGTTCAATTTATTTTCAACTTGAAACTAAAATCAAGAATTCGATATGATTTTTTTTTCATTACATTTATTCTCAATTTTAAATTATATAAATTTTAGATTATTTTTGAAGTGTTATTTAAAAATATATTTTTAAGTGTTATATATATAATCAAGTCAGCTCGTGAACCAAACAAGTCGAACTATATATAGCTTAAGTTCAGTTCATTTAATTAACGAACTTAATATTTAGCTTAAGTTCGGCTTATTTGGTTCATGTACCAAGTTCAAAACCAAACAAGCAGAACTATATATAGTTCAAGTTCAACTCGTTTAATTAACAAACTTAATATTTAGCTTAAGTTCGACTCATTTGGTTCTTTAACCAAATTCAAAACCAAACAAGTCGAAGTATATATAGCTCAAGTTCAATTCGTTTAATTAACTAACTTAATATTTAGCTTAAGTTCGACTCATTTGGTTCATGAACCAAGTTCAAAACCAAACAAGCCGAACTATATATAGCTCAAGTTTAGCTCATTTAATTAACGAACTTAATATTTATAGCTTAAGTTTGACTCATTTAGTTCATGAACCAAGCAAGTTAAACGAATTAATTGTTAAATCGATCTCAAACTTTATTCGACTTGTTTAGGTTCATTGTCAGCCCTAATAAAGAGAGAATAAAATTTGAAAATAAGTAAATTAAAATTATTTTGAGTTTAATTGGGTCAGTGGTGTAATATAGAAAAATGAGGGGGTTCAAAATATAAATTATATTATATTATATGTGTATTTTATTTAAGACCAGAGGGTTCAGTTGAACCCCCTCGACTCTATGTGGCGACGCCACTGATCTCAGTAACGAAACCTATGGGATATAAAGGTGGCTAATGCCGTTTGGTATTGTTGGTAAGAAAAATTATTATTATTTTTTTCATTTTTATCAACTTCTAATGTCATGGCTAAGAGTGAGATTGATGTATGACCATACGTGTTTGAATATTAGAATAATTTTAACTTTTTGGCACACAATATTAGATAGTATTTATACAATATAAGTTTGATAATATTACATTATTTGAAGCACATACATACACTTTACAATGACCTTGTTTGAGTATATTACATTATCTGAAGCCATTTTGTCATATTCTACAATATATAGAGACATAACAAAAATGTACTATCAAATTGACCAATAATTGGCATGCTACCATCAGTTTTACAAAACCAATCCAATATTCATGATCTTCTAACCTTAGGATTGAAACATTATCGCTTCACCAAGTCTTTGATGGGGAATTAACACACAATAATAATAACATAGAGATGCATAGTGGAAATAAAATTCCCCAAACTTGTAAGAACCTTAGAGGACCAACACACAAATAAAAGGCAGCCAATAAAGCAAAATAAGAGAACAAAAGAACACCGGAATTTTAACATGGAAAACCCTCGATGTGAGAGTAAAAAACCACGGGTCGTTCAGACCAAAGAAATAGCTCCACTATAATCAAATAAGGGTACAAGAGAGTCTCAAAGTGATGCACAAACAAGTGTTAACAACCAATCAAACTACAAAGCACTAAAGCTTACAAACCAAGAACAAGAAGATGAAAAAATCCCAAAAAACCTGATGCCTTGCGAGCACGATTTCTCTCGGCTCAGAAATCGTTTCGACGATCCGAACGGTCAAAAGATAGCCCCTGGAGCTGCGAACATGCCCTCCAAATTTGAGCGAAATCCAACGGTTAACGAATCGGGAATCGACGTTTTACTACAGCTGGTTTTATAAAAACGGGAATAACTTTCTCTCAACTTTTCTCTCTTTTTGATTTGTTGTTCTCTCACAAAATTTACTCACTCTTGACCACTCTCCACTTATATAAGTGAGACATAATGGACCACCAAACTTGAACTTTTATCCACATAGGAAGGGAGCCCAAAACCCAACTGTCTTTACTGTTAAGAAACTAAAATTAGTATATTCACCCTTAAATTAATTAGGTTCATATTATAGATTACTCCAAATTATAAAGTTTTAAATTATTTTAATATGTGTAAAAGATATTTTAACTCATCTAATATTACATTTTGCATTTATATTTTCTTAACTATGGAGTAATTGAGAAAATGAAAAGAATAGAAAAATGGAAAAAATCTTAGTAACGGCAAATCTAACTATCATTAATATTCATCACCTGCACAAACAACATCTGGCATCTCTAGGTAATTAACTTTCATTAATTGCTTATAAATTATGAACAGCAACATTGAATAAAGTAGCTGTCGACGTTTTTGGTCTCGATGGGTCGGAAAGAATGGAGGGTCTTTTGTTGCTTAGTCCTATTTGTGGTTGATCATTCCCTCTTTTCATGAGGGGATTCTTCTTCTCGTGGTGTTGTCTCTGAGAGATTCTAGTTTTTTTTTGTGGTGTGCCTCATTGTTCTTTTGTAGTTTTATATTGTTTTCTTGTCTTCTTTAGAGATTTTAGTTATGGTGGAATGTACTTCTGGTACCTTTTTGATTTTTTTGAACTTTCTCTTTAACTTTTTTGTTTTTATATTTATATATATTATATTTTCCATTAAAAAAAATGGTATAAAGCAAATGACACTCCATAACTATATGCAACAATGACAACTTATGTAATACAGTTGCGAGAAAGTACAAATAACTGATCAATTTTTTTTTTCTTTATGTGTTTGGTTTAAAATTGATAACATTGACATGTGCCGGTAGTAGGTTTATCAATTATTTTTAAATTTTATGCTCTTTTTGTCTCAAAACTTTAAGGGTCCGTTTGATCTGCAAAGTCTAAGTAGTAAACAGAACAGTATAATACAAAACAGAACAGCACACGACAAACGTTTAAGGTATTATATAAATTTTGTTTTGTACGATCAAGACCTTACCATTTCTACCAATGTATTGTTGGTTAAATTTTTCATTAAAACTTTTATTATTTTCATCAACTACTAATGTAATGGTTGAAAGTGAGATTGATGTAGGCCCATACATGTTTGTTTATTAGAATTTTTTTTTTTGGGTACACAATATTAGATAGTATAATAGTATTTATACAATATAACCTTGTTTGATAATATTACATTATTTGAAGCACATACACTTTACAATGACCTTGTTTGAGTATATTACATTATCTGTAGCCATTCTCTTTGTCATATTCTACGATATATGGAGACACAACAAAAATGTACTATCAAATTGGCCAATAATTGGCATGCTACCATCAATTTTACTCAACCAATCCAATATTCATGATCTTCAAACCATAGGAGTGAAACATTATGGAGGCACTTTTCATTTTAAAGGATCTTGGTTCACAAACATTGCCAGCTTTATAACAACAACTTAAATTAGTTGCTGCTATATGTATATTTTTGTCAACAATTTGAATGTCCTTGCGAAAAAATCGCTGCAAAAAATCATATTTCTTGTAGTGCTTAGACAATAGAAAGACACATGGAATAACTTTTAATTTTAACCATAAATTTTAATCTAATAGTTAAAATTTATTGTCATATAAAAAATGCATTCTCATAACGCTTTAATATATTATTGAGACTCCTCACAATTAATGGTTTATGCGTTTTTATTGAATACCGTTAATCTTGATGAGTCTCAATAAATATCAAATGATTTTAGATTTTTATAAAACTTAACACAGATGATCAATATGATATAAATCTTCTAATCTAACGGTGGATTTTGTAAAATTTGAATTCGTTAAAGCATTATTGAACGGTGTAACATTTGATGTCAAACTAGTTTGTGTCATTTGATCATATAGGCCGGTGTAACATTTGAGTAATGCTATACCGCTCAATAACACTTTAACGAATACAAATTTTACAAATTCACGGTTGAATTGAAAGTTTACATCATACAGATCAATATTGAGACACATCTCTCTCTATATATATATATATATTTTAAAGAATATAGTGTACCTTATAGGCAAGGTTATCAAAACCGGACCGGACCGGCCGGTCGGACCGGTCGAACCGGGAACCGGACCTGTTTCCGGTCCGGTTAGTGCTTCAAACCGCGGGCGCGAGCGAACCAGAGAAAAACCGGGTTAACCGGCGCGGAACCGGGAAAAACCGGTAAACCGGCCGGTTCAGTTGGTTTGGCGGTTCTACTTTTTATTTTTTTTTTGAAATAAAAGAAGTTGAAACATTTTTTTTTAAACTGCAAATAGTGTACAAAGGTCACATAATACCCTACAACACAAGTTGAAACATGATTAATTTTCAACAATCCAACAAGAATATACATATATATAGATTAGATAGGTGAAATATCCAGTTGGTTGTTGATCTTGAACTTCATGTTGAAATTATAAGATCAAATCTATGTTAAATTAGAAACGAAATTGCAGAAGTAATACTAAGATTGAGAGAAAGAAAAAGAGAAATTCATTATTTTGTTCATGTTTTCTTAGAAGCCATATGAAAGAGAAGAAAGGAAAAAGAAAAAATAGATGAGTGAAGAAGATGAAGAAGAGGCGTGAAAGCAAAGAGAGAGAGAGTCGGAAGATGAAAAAATTGGGGGAGGCGGCTGCTTGTCATTTGCCAATTGAGAGTTACTATTATTTAGGGTTTAATTAAAGAAGGATTGGGCTTTATAAAATGAGAAGTCCATGATGATTTTTTTATTTTATTTTATAATACTATAATATTATTTCTATTTTTTTTTTATAAAAGGTTATTATTTCTTAAATAAAAATACTCCAACACGTGAACATTATTATTTTTATATTTTTTCCCATAATTAATTATTATATTGTAGTCAAATATAATTTTTATATTATAAAAATAATAAAAAAT
This sequence comes from Trifolium repens, assembly GCA_030408175.1. Classification (NCBI taxonomy): domain Eukaryota; kingdom Viridiplantae; phylum Streptophyta; class Magnoliopsida; order Fabales; family Fabaceae; genus Trifolium; species Trifolium repens. Next base: position 11,163,093 of record CP125837.1, read on the forward strand.
ATATATTTAATTAAAAACGGTCCGACCCCGATCCGACCCCGGTCCGACCATTGAACCTTGAACCGGTAAGCTCGCCGGTTCAATGACCGGTCCAGTTCTGACAACCTTGCTTATAGGAGATTGTCACTAAGGAAAGATTTTATTTTATTATTATAGTAGTAATAATAACGGCAAAATACAATATCATGAATTTTTTCTAAATTACCTTTTCAACATTTGAGGGTATTTTACCCACCAACCAATAAGAAGAAGCCATATAAGTAGATTTGCAAGTGATACTAATACCTACAAGTATAATTTGTAACAAACTTTTATTTGCCACATACAAATTCACTTATATGACTTGTTCTAATTGATTAACGGATAAATATCTCAAATTATGAAATAGTAGAGTAAGTCTGACCAATATTTTATATATATATATATATATGACACATCAAGAATTCACATAAATTTAATTCTAATATCAAATGCATCTTTTATTAACTTTGACCTTCAACCCATGTTTAATGCGAAGGACAATACAAGCCCTTGGAGTTACATGATGACCTTCCACCACCTCTATGTGAAATTTCCACAACACTGTAGCTGCAACCATTTTCATTTGAACAAAGCTAATATCCTTACCAATACAACTTCTAGGACCTGCATTGAATGCCATGAACTTGTAAGATAGTACTTTTATAATTTTTCCTCTATCTGATATCCATCTCTCTGGCTTAAATTCCAAGCAATCTTGTCCCCATATTTGTTCCATTCTTCCCATTGCATACATAGAGAATATTAACTTTGTATTTGGACTAACATGGTGTCCACTAGGTAGAACATCAGATTTGATTGCACATATGTGTTCAAATGCTAGAGGAGGATAAAGCCTTAAGGCTTCACTTATAGCTCCATGAAGGTAAACTAACTTTTCAAGCACTTCGAATCTTAAATTTGTGACAAAATTCTCCTCTTGTATAGAACAATTATCTTTGATCTCTTGAATAATTTTAGCTTCTACAATAGGATGAGTTGAAACAAGCCAAAAGAACCAATTGAGACCTGAACTAACTGTTCCATTTCCGGCAGTTAAGAGACTTAGTGTTGTGTCTCTAATATACTCCTCGGCCTTTTCGTCCTTTCCCAACCCTTCCTTCATAAGTTCTTTTACCAAGTAAGAAGAAGATTCATCCACATCTTCATTACATTTGTAAGAAGTTATACAATTATTGTTGTTTTTCGATTTTAAAAATAAAACGATTTTCAAAAATACTGAAATAAATTATTGGCTGAGTCGCGGGTGAATACGCTTTCTTTAAGACGTTTCGCAGCACCACCCAAATTGTGCAAGGTAGACTATCAACCGCGAAGTCCCCAGGATAAAACAGCCGATTTCAACTGAAAATACCGAATCAATACTGCACTGTAATGATCGGTCAGAATTACACCTTCTATTGTTCGATGAACAATTCTGATATTGATATGCAAATATCAATTCTGTATGGCAACAACCACTCGAATTTGAAACAACAGAATATTTGCGATGAAGAAATAATAAGAGAGAAAGAAAGCAGAAAACGATTTCGAATTGTGAAATCAGAAGCAAAAAATAACTGGAAATACTGATACTGTATTTATAGACAAAGTGGGGAGCTGATATCAGAGAATTTCGTGGAGCCAAAACTGCTCAGTCAATGGAAACGTGGGCAGAAAAATCAGGCCACGTAATTTGACCCATTTGAAATTCGAATGGAGTGTAACGGATCGGACTGACTCAGCAAAACCGTTTCTGACTTGGTCATGAAGCACAATTAACATGTGCAAAAATAAAGTGGACACGCGTATAAAGAAAAATAATAATTAATTTTTTCTTTTTCTTGGCATTAAAAAATTAATATATCACCAAGCCCAAGCCCAAGCCCGGCCCGATCCGAGCCGAGCCGGCCGGACGGCGGCGGCGGCGCGCGTGTGATATTCGGGACAATGCATGCGTGGTGTGCCGTTTACAAAATGGGGTACCCCTTGGGGCACACCCCAAGAGGCCACTTTTCTTTATATAAACACTATCCTCAAGTGTGTTCTTAGCAATGTGGGACTCAATAGAGCCTTTTTTCAATTCACACTTAGCTTGGTTTAAATACATGTGTTTATCAACATACCAAGTTTCCCTCCAAATTTCTCATCATGTTCCAACAATCCCCCACTTGAATTTAAAAAAGTTGTTTCAGAAATAAGATTGTGCATAAGCAAAGGTGACGCTTGTCTTGAACCTTCACATAGCGAGTAAGAGCCCGATTTAGCAAGAGTGACGCTTGTCTTGAACTCTATCTCAGATTTTCCTCAAACCCGCACACAACCTCTCTTAGGTGTATTCTAGGCCCGTGCATTTATGGCCCTGCACGACTATCCCTGTTTCGTGAACGCTTTAGGAGTTCGCCTCATAACTCCATAGGAACCGGCCTCAGTTCCACATTCATATAGGTGAGTCTATCTAGAGTACTCCTGAAGCATGGTACTCCTCTCATAGATCTCATTAAGAGTTTCTATTACCTCATCCTTTAACTTCTGCTTCAGGATTCATGCTTCTTAACATGCATGATCATTAACTATCACTCACAACTTGTTGTTTACCCATTGAAACCTAATTCTTGGGATCTCCAGTCTTTTAGGTTGGGTTACCATCATGAGCAATTCATAGGCTTTAGTCCCATCTTTACATTTGATTTATAGACTTTCTCTTTAGCTAGTCCTTTCGTCAAAGGATCCGCTAAGTTTTCATCAGTGCGTACATGATCCACTCTTACAGCTCCTTTAGAGATCATCTCTCTCACGGTGCTGTGCTTTCTTCTAATTTAGCGTCTTTTACCGTTATAAAAACGATTCTCAATCTTAGCGATAGCTGTAGTACTATCGCAGTGGATCAACACAGCTGGCATAGGTTTTTCCCACAAGGGAATCTCAGATAGCAAGCATCTCAACCAACTTGCTTCTTCACTAGCAGTTGCTAGTGCTATCATTTCAGATTCCATAGTGGACTGTGCCAATATGGTCTGTTTCTTAGACTTCCAAGATACAGCTGCCCCGGCTATATTAAAAATATAGCCACTAGTTGCTTTGGAATCATCTGACAAAGTATTCCAGTCAGCGTCACTGTATCCTTCTAGTACAGCAGGAAATCTCTGATAATGTAAACCGAGATTCATGGTCTTTTTAAGGTATCCCATGACTCTCTCGATAGCTTGCCAATGCTCTTTACTAGGTCTGCTAGTAAATCTGCATAGTAGTCCCACGACGTAGGCAATGTCGGGTCTAGTACAATCAGTGGCATCCCTAAGACTACCAATGATGCTCGCATATGCTGTTTGTCTTACACTCTCACCAGTGTTCTTAAATAATTTTACACTAGCGTCATACAGAGTGTTCTTTTCTTTACAGTCAAAGTAACCATACTTCTTTAAGATCTTTTCCACATAGTGAGACTGATCCAAAGATATTCCTTTATCAGACCTAGTGATCTTGATTCCAAGAATCACACTTGCTTCTCCGAGGTCTTTCATGTCAAAGTTACTACTCAACAATGATTTCACAGCATTCACGGCAGAAAGGTTTGATCCAAATATGAGTAAGTCGTCTACGTAGAGACACATGAAAGTGCAAATGCCATTTTCGAATTTATAATAAATACATTTGTCACTTTCATTTACTTTGAACCCATTCGACAACATTAAATTATCAAACTTTTCATGCCATTGCTTTGGAGCTTGTTTCAGACCATACAGAGACTTATCTAACTTACAGACCTTTTCTTCTTGTCCATGAATCACAAATCCCTCAGGTTGTTCCATATAGATTTCTTCTTCTAAGTCACCATTTAGAAAAGCGGTTTTAACATCCATTTGGTGTAAAGTTAAGTTATAAATTGCGGCAATTGAAATAAGTACCCTTATGGATGTTATACGTGTGACAGGAGAAAAGGTATCGAAGAAATCTATATTTTCTCTTTGTCTAAAACCTTTGGCTACAAGGCGAGCCTTGTACTTATCAATAGTGCCATCAGGTTTTAGTTTCTTTTTCAAAATCCATTTACAACCAATGGGTTTGCAACCCGGAGGCAAATCTACTAAATGCCAGGTCCTGTTAGCTTCTAGAGAATCCATCTCATCATTAATAGCTTCTTGCCATAAATCTGCATCCAGAGATGACAAGGCTTCTTGAAGATTTTTTGGATCTTCTTCTATAGTATATGCCGCATAATCCGGACCATAGTCTTTAGCAACTCTTACTCTTTTACTTCGTCGAAGTTCATTTTCTACTTCGTTGTTGCTCTCAGAATTTCTTATCACAGGAATGTGACTTGATTCAGTGCCCCCACTATTTCTTGATTTAAAAGGAAATTTATTTTCATAGAAATTAGCATCATTTGATTCTATGATCACTTTAGCATTTAGATCATAAAATCTATATGCCTTACTGTTTGCCGCATATCCTATGAATACACATTCATAAGCTCTACTAGCAAGTTTAACTCGCTTCGGGTCAGGTATTCTGACATAGGCTAGACATCCCCAAGTTCTCAAATAAGACAAGTTTGGTTGTCTTTTCTTTAATTTCTCATATGGTGAAACCATTTCTTTAGACTTGGGAACTCTATTCAGTACATAGCAAACAGTCAAAATAATTTCCCCCCACCAGTGAGAAGCGGCACCAGATGTTAACATAATAGCAACAACAAGTTCTGTAAGAGTTCTATTCTTTCTTTCTGCTTTACCATTCATTTCAGGGGAATATGGTGCAGTCGTTTCATGTATAATTCCATGTAGTTTATAAAAATCAATAAATAAACTTGAATTATATTCTGTTCCCCTATCACTACGAAATCTCTTTATTTTCATGCTAAATTGATTTTCAATTTCATTAACAAACATCTTAAACATATCAAAAGCATCACTTTTATTCTTCATTAGATATACAACCGTGTAATCAGAAAAATCATCTATAAAAGTGATAAAGTAACGTTTGTTATTCCTAGTCAAGGTTCCATCAAGTTCACAAATATCAGAATGTATTAATTCCATTGGTTCTGTTTTTCTAATTACTGATTTATGTGAGCTCTTAGTTATTTTAGCTTGACTACAAAATTCACATTTATCTATTTCATTAAAGTTCAATTTCGGAATTAAGCCTAAGTGACTTAAATTAGATATAGATCGCATATTAACATGACAAAGTCTAGAATGCCAAATATTAAAATCACACAACGAGTAAACAGAAGTAGAAATTTTATTCAAATTCAAATCAACATTAAGTTTAAACATGCCATCACTGGCGTACCCTTTTCCAATAAAAATACCATTCTTAGTGATGGTATACAAATCTGCCCCAATAGCCTGACTAAACCCAGCCTTATTTAAAAGAAAACCAGAAACAAGATTCTTCTTCATCTCGGGAACATGCATGACATCTTTTAAGATCAGAGTCTTCCCAGAGGTGAACTTCAGTTCGATATCTCCAATTCCAGCAACATCAGAAGTGTGAGCATTTCCCATCTGCACCTTCTTATTCTCAGCATTCGTGTATGTTTTAAACATAGCACGATCAAAACAGACATGGCGAGTGGCACCGGTGTCTATCCACCAACCATCAGAAACACCGATCATATTGATTTCGGTGATCATAGCAGCATATGCCTCTTCAGCGACATTCACCTGAGCTTTCAAGTGAGCAGGTTTTGGCCTCGATGGGTTTCTACATTTTTTAGCCATATGACCCGGTTTCCAGCAATTGAAACACAAATATTCACCAGAGTCATTCTTAGGAGGCGGTGGAGGTTGCTGTCTAGCATTAGGGACCTTAGAAGGATTCCCATTCTTAACCCGGTTGTTTGCAGTTCTGTTCTGATTTTTAAAAGGCTTGCCCGTAGGCTTCAGAACTGCACCTGGTTTCTTTTTGTTGTTGGAGACAACTAGAATTTTCTCTTCTTCTTTCATATCTTGTCTCCGAGATTCTTCTTCTATACGGAGGCGGGTTATCAGACTTTCAATAGAAAATTCTTTAGTTTTGTGACGCAAAATGTTTTTAAAGTCTTTCCAAGCAGGGGGCAGCTTGTCAATAATAACAGCAATTTGAAACTGTTCATCGAGAGGCATACCTTCAGTAATGATTTCATGAGCAATCTTCTGTATCTCGTGAGATTGTGCCTCCACAGACCTTTCATCCACCATCTGGTACTTCAAGTACCTACTCACAGCATATTTCTTCACTCCGGCTTCCTCGGTATCATATTTCTTTTTCAGAGCCTCCCACACATCTTTAGCACTTTTGTATGAACTGTAATAGTCATACAAATCATCAGAGAGTCCATTAATGATATACCCTTTACAAAGGTAATCATTATCAAGCCATAGTTGTCTTTCTTTTTTCAGTTGAAGCTCCTGGGCTTTAATCTGTGCAGCTGATGGATCAGTAGGATCTTTATCCTTTTCAGCAGCATCAGATTTTTCACCGTTTACAACAGCAGTTGTTTCTTTTGTTCCTGAAGTAGAGGCAACAGTAACAATAGGCATATCCTCATTCAGAACATTGACAACCTTTTTTAGAGTTAAGAAAAAATACATCTTTTGTTGCCAACGTTTGAAGTGGAGTCCTTCAAACTTAAACGGTTTCTCAGTAGCGCCTACAACAGAACTGCCAATAACTTCTTCAGTAGTCATGATAGTTTTCAGAAACATCTTAAAATTGTTGTTTTTCGATTTTAAAAATAAAATGATTTTCAAAAATACTAAAATAAATTATTGGCTGAGTCGCGGGTGAATACGCTTTCTTTAAGACGTTTCGCGGCACTACCCAAATTGTGCAAGGTAGACTATCAACCGCGAAGTCCCAGGATAAAACGAATTTGAAACAACAGAATATTTGCGATGAATAAATAATAAGAGAGAAATCGGGGCTGCCCGGCACAAAGCCCAAGTCGAGCCGAGCCGGCCGAACGGACGGCGGTGCGCGTGTGATATTCGGGACAATGCATGCGTGGTGTGCCGTTTACAAAACGGGGTACCCCTTGGGGCACACCCCAAGAGGCCACTTTTCTCTATATAAACACTATCCCCAAATGTGTTCTTAGCAATGTGGGACTCAATAGAGTCTTTTTTCAATTCACACTTAGCTTGGTTCAAATACATGTGTTTATCAACATACCAAGTTTCCCTCCAAATTTCTCATCATGTTCCAACAATTATATATGAATTGATGAAGATTTTCTTGAGCTACCTTGCCCTTCTGCTCTAGACCAATATTTAACCATTTTTGTAGCTTCCAAATACATTTTGGAATATAGTGTCTCGACGTTGTCATATCCTCAAGCAAGGAAATAGCATTTGCACAAGCGATATCTGCTGGTAACGCGATATCTAGTAACTCATTGAACTTGTAAGGAAGGGAATTAGGATCAAATCCAAATAAAAAAGTACAAGTAATATCAAAGGTGAACCTCTCAAGAATATCTTGTAAATCAAATACTTGTACACCTTTTGTTGATGCATGATGATCAACAAATGGTAATAGGCAATTCTCTAACTTCTTACGAATGTTTTGTTGAGCGGATGTCTCAAACTTTTTCGTTTTGAGAATTGAATGAAGTAGTGTCCTTTCTTGTTTCCATTCATTCGAATCCAAATTGAAAATACCAACACCAAATATTTCAAAAATCTCAGGGAAATCAGTTCCTTTCCCATAATTGCTGAAATTCTTGCTGAGACTGTGGTGCACATTCATGGGATCACTGGTGATGATAAAGTTGGAATTGTTTGTGAACCAAGGTCCTTTAAAATGAAAAGTTCCACCATAATGTTTCAAAATTAAGGTTGCATAATCATGAATATTGGATTGATTATGCAAAATTGATGGAAGCATGCCAATTATTGGCCAATTTGGTACAAGTTCGTTTTTTTGGCGTCTCCATATATCATATAATATGATGAAGAAGAGAATGGCTACAAATAATGAAACAAGGACATTCTAAATTAAAATTATTTAGTCATACAATCTTAAATTAAAATAATTAAATGATATATACTTTTATCATAATTTTATGTGTATTATAATTTGGGATTGTGACCAAATTTTGTTGCTCTAATAAATAAGCACGTGTGCTCATGATTTTTGTGGTTATTTAATATTTAATATTTAGTACAAGGTACTCTTCTAAATATAAATTTACTTTTCCAGAGGGTATATATATATATATATATATATATATATATATATATATATATATATATATATACCCTCTGACTAATTACGGAATGCATTCACATTTCACACTTCTACTCTTCTAGCAAGACCCACAAGCTTTTCATATTTTTGGATGCACTGGTTTTAAATAAATTGTTGATCAGCAAAGTGTGTGTGTGTAAATACATACAAGATATTTTAAATTAACCTTATTCATTTATATATTATTCGATTTTAAAAGTTTATATTTCCTTATTTTAATTCATATATGTTAAATAATCTCATTATCGCAGAAGTATAATTTAGATGATAAAAAATTGTAGAAATATTTTGTATGTTTGAACATGTGATTTTTCTATTTTTTTTTAATGGAAATGTGATTTTTTAATTCTCAACACTTGTTAAAATTGAAATAAGAGAAAATATTATATTAATAACATGATTATATATGTAGTAACATGAGATCAAATTACACTGGATGGTGTAATATTTGAGTAATGTTACACCGTTTAATAATGCTTTAATGAATACCAAAGCTTTTGTTTTTGTTGTTTGATCTTTAAAAGAGAAAAGTCAAATGTTCAATATTCCATTTTTTAACACTTGTATTGTAAAAAAAAATGATATTTCAATCAATAGACACATTATCTTTTCATACTTCAAAGTCTCAACGCATTCGCTGGTCATCTTCTTCGAGTCTTCACTATTTAATTTCCTTTCATCATTTAAAAATAGTGATGTTAAAAATATTGTTCTTTGTGTATTTGGTGAGACCCAAGATTTAATTAGAAGTGGGCTTGATCTATAAGAAAAAATTGGTCCAAACATCGGTTGACTTCTTCAAATTAATAACTTGATTTTCCTATTTTATGAGAAAAGGGCGGGACTCAGTCACGCCTAAGAGAAAATATACCCATAAAAATATGCACACATGAGATACCTCAACCCACTACTTCCTCCACTACCTCCACAATTAACTACTACTCCCCAATATATGCTTCACTATTCTATAACATGCATCATAACATTAGCAAGAGATACAATTTCTATACATTCATAAAAAAATAACACCAGCAAGAATATTAATTTGGTGCCCACCGTGGGGCTCGACTCGAACCCATTAATAACATTTTGATAATAGTGAAAATATGTTATTTTTAAGAAGAAAAAAATTGATGATATTATAATTTATGATGTTAGAAATAATAAAAATAGGTTACACAATTTTTTAAGAAAATAAATAGGTTTAATTATTTTTCTAAAAAGAAATATTCTTCATTTATTTACTATTAAAAAAATAAAAAATAAAAATATTTGAATCGGCTAAATTTTATTAATGGACAATTCCCTAAACAAAAAGTCTAGGGAATTGTTGAATCATACAAAGATAGACAAAGTGATGAAAACATTTTAACCAATAAAAAGTACATCAAACCTCATCCTAATCCACCCCTTAAACTACATCAAATGAAATTCACCAATGACCACCAACGAAGACACCAACCCAACCCGTAAAGACATCATTAGACACTAACTTCCTAACTCGAATCAAAAGTGCTCGGCCCATTAGAATCCAAAAAACAGCCATTGAGTCGCAAGTTGGTGGACACCGGTAGAAAGATAACTAGCAATCAGTACCGATGCGGTACATAGAGTTCAACCAGATACAAGAAATATGCAAATCTCAACAGATTTGGAAACCCTCAGCGACTCAAAAAGAATCCTGCAAATCTCAACAGATTTGAATGCGGTTAGAGAATCAAGTATCAAAGCAGACTCAAACACATACGACATCAATCACGCACCAATAGCACCAACTCAAACCATCACCACAACAACACCTCACCATCACAATACTCCTCATCAAACCACCACCACCACCACAAACAATCACGCGCATCTTCAAACAGCGCCAACCCTCCACAAAAACCAACACCTATAACCACATGCAGTGTGGGTTTCTGTGGGTTTCTCCAAAATCCAACACCAAATACCAAAATTTAACACATCCAGAAGCTGCAGAGACAAGCTTCCGACACGGAGAAGTAACATAACCACAACTAATTCCAAGCAAGACAAAAACAACACCAACCTGAAAAACGGACCAAAAACCCAGGTCCACCATCTGCCATCGTGACCCACTGTCGGAGACAGTTGGTAAATGGCCGGAACACCAAGAAAAAAGTACAACCAACGCTGGAAAAGAGAACACAACACGGCCAGAAAGCAACAGATAAACACATAAAATAAATAAAGCCAGAGACACACAAAACCCAAAAACAAAAACACTGTGACAGAAAACCAAGAACAAAAGAAGTAGAAAACAAGGTGGTGCGATGAGATCTGGCCGGAAACAAAAGACCACCACCACCACCACGAGGAACAAAACAGAGGACCTGAACAACCAAAACGGAACAACAGGATCTCGCCGGAAAAACAAGATCTCGCCGGAAAGACAGAGCACGAAAGTGAAGAGAAAAGACACACAACCAAAACCAAGAACCACCGCTAGAAACCAAAACCGGTCCTCGAACATGGAGACCAGTTCCGTGGTGGTGCGGAGTGTCAAGCTCATCGTACCACCATCCCTGGTGGTTACATTATAACAGTGGTGATTTGGAATTTTAGGGATGAGGGGTGGCGGCTGATAGGTTTAGAGAGAAGGGAGAGAAATTTTAATTTTGAAAACAATTTCGTATACTGTATTTTCCCCGCACTACCTACCTAACCCAACTCGAAAATCAATGGGATTATCCAACTCAATATTAAAATGAGTAGTTATTTTTACTCACTTCGATATGAAATTAATTATATGGTTCGAATTTTAATTTTAGTCAAACATAACTCAATTGATCCTTGTACACTATTACCAAACAAATCGAGAAACACACGGGAATCCAAACACGAGCCAAAAACTAAGGGCACAATACATCAAAACAAAATTGGACCCAAATTTCATTATAGAAAACACGGTTCCTGTCATATAGAATTTTCCAATGCGTTTAATATAGACTTCTTAATAATGGTCTAAAGACAAGCCTTTTACCTTTACAATTATAATAAAAATTGAATTTCAAAAGATAGAGAACAAAAATAACATTTCATTAATTTTAACTAAAATTATTATATTCACTCCTAAATTAGGTTCATATTTTACTGTTCCAAATCATGCTGTAGCGTATTGACAAGTTAGGATGATATCTTGACTCATTTAATATTATATTTTGTATTTATATTTTTAAAATTATAGAGTAATAAAGAAAATAGAAAGAAAAAAAATGGAAAAGATTTCTGGCGAGAATGAATCCTCTCAATTTATTTATTTTTAATTTTTTTCAATTTTCACATCTCAACCATCAATCAATTTTTTCTCATTTATCTTCTACGAGTGGAGGTGGAATCCGGGTGAATATTTCTATCGGTGATGGTGGTCTGTGTGTCGCTGGGATCGGGTGATAGAGTCTTGGAGCTTGGCTGCGTTTTTCCTTCTTTAGACTTTGTTGTTTTGCCATGTTGGCCTTTGTTTTTTTGTTCCTTTGGTTACTGCGCTTGGTTTTGTTTTTTGGGTCTCTTGTGGGATCCAAGTTTTTCTGTTGTGTATACCTCTTTTGCATTAAAAAGAAAAGAAAAAAATTTCTGGCATATCTAACTAATATATCTCTTTTGCATTAAAAAAAAATTCTTATTTCTTTTCAATTTAAATATTACTCTATATTTATAATCCAATTAATGCTCTAAAAACCTGCATTATTTTCTCAATTTTTTTTCAAATTAAAAGGATCCTTTCTCATTTCTGGCATATCTAACTAGCATTAATGTCATCATTTGAACAAACAACATCACAAGAGTTAGCATCTGTGCAATCCATTATCTCCAGCTAATTGTCATTAATGGTTTATAATAAAGGACACTCCATAACTATATTTGATGCAACAATGACAACTTATGTATGTAAGACTTGTAAGTACGTAGTCTCTGATTACAGGACTCTATTGATTAAATCATACATAAGAAAATTGTTAGTAATAATAAATTTATTGACTAAATATTATTTTTACAGGTTTATCTTTTAGGTGTGAAAATTTATTTATGTTTTATATCTGTTGTGTTAAAAATAAATTTAGAGCAAATGTACTCTATCACAGTAGTATAAAAAATTATCGTATCTATATGGATTAATTAACAAGTATCAAAGTAGTTAATATTATTTATTATTTAGACTAACAAAGGGTTTTGATTGATCATAGTAGCGAGATAAGTAAATATAGCAAGTCATTACTAACGAGACTTAAAAATACAAATGCAAATCAATTAAAAGAAAGATTTAGGGTCATAGTTTCACTTGTAATCTTTGATTCCCTATATCTAGTTCCGCTTGAATTCCAATATTTTAACTCAATTATCAATCCATTTACTAAAACTATTAATCCGTTTAGTCATTCGTAATTAATATTCTTTTCCCTGAATTAAACCCTTGTTTGGTCATGCAAAGAGTTTAAATTGAAGAAAAGTATAAAGTGCAAAAAGGTTGAATGATTGAAAGATTAAAACTAAGGTTTGGTCGTGCAATAATTTTAGTCTCATTTATCCTATAAATACACCAATTAATTGCAGTATGGTTGCTGATCAATTAATTGATTGTTAACCTGAAAAAATTTGATCATTCCTAATCAAGTGATAAAATTAATGAAATAAACTTAATTGAAATAAAACTGAAATTCAATTAGAAACTAGAATATAAACTAAGACATAGTAAAGAAAACTTCAATTACAAAATCTACCATAAACCCTACAAGAGAGTTTAGTTACTCATTATCATAAACAAAATTAAATCAAGAGTATGAAATAACCACAAGAGAGAAATAAGCTCCGAACAATCTTCTATTTAACTCCGCAGCTTCAATTCCCCCTTTTGTTAATATTTCTCTCTGTTCTGATTTTTGTCCCTATGTACAGCGTGTTCTCTTCACTTGTAAACAAGAAGGTCTATTTATATATTAGTTGTGAAATTTCAACAGGGCCGTCCTGAGATATTTAGAGACCCGGAACAAATTAGATAAAAGGCCCTTTAAAATAAAATAAATTAAATAAAATTAATATGTTTTTTTTTTTGGTCAACTAGCCTAATGGCTTGAAATTTCACCCTTAAGGTGAATAAGTGGGATGACCAGGGTTCGAACCCCGATCCTCTGCATAATAATGCAAATGTCCACCAATTGAGCTAAGCTCATGGGACAAAATTAATATGTTTTTAATTTAAAAATATAATTGTTTAAAAAGAGTAATCTTTTATTTAAAATACTATAACATTAATAATATTAAAAAATAGTCATATTATAATTAATAATAGCAAATACACTTTCAAACTGATATTTTAAAAAACTGGATGTTTTTAATAAATATTGTAACTTAATTTTAGAAAATATTTTTTATAAATATAATAAATTAAAAACTTATTATAAGTTGTAAAGTCATTTTATTTATTTATAGAGAGAATTTATTATAAGATTATCAAATATCTTATAAAATGAAATTTTAAAAAACTGCCATAGGTGGGAGTTGAACCCACACCCTTTGGACAGTAGAGAGACAAACAAGCCACTGAACCAAACGCCTTTTGTTTAACATAGTCACAGCAAAATTACTTAACCCATATTTTGTATGTTGGACTTGAAAAAAAAAATTTAAGGCCCCCAAAATTTGGAGGCCCAGTGATGTGGGCCTGCTTGCACAGGTTCTGGGCCGGCCCTGAATTTCAATAGCCGCCTATGTTCCAATTTTGCTTTGCTTTGACCAATGTCAACAAGAGTGTAGAAACTTTCGAAGATTTCTCTTCCCACCCCCTGTTTTTCTTTTTCACCCCCTGAGTTTCCGTTTATTCTCTTAAAAAAAAGTTTGTAAAGGCGAACCGGACTTTTAAACGGTTGAAAATACATGTGTATACCCTTAAAAAAAAGTTCGGTAAATGAAAACCGAACTTCTGGAAGGTAAAATTGGATTTTTGGGGGGTGAAAAAGAGACGCAGGAGGTGGGAAGAGATGTCTTCGAAACTTTCCCGTTTCCCTTCATTTAGTTGGGCCATCATTCTTGCTATGGTCTTCATTTTCTAGATATGGTAAAAAAGGTAATACTATATTCTATATCAATATATAAAGAGAATATTTTAACATGAACTTTTCTTATTGCCACTTTTATCCTTCACTCTATTCAAATATTTGTATATGTTGAAAAATAATTTCCACGTAAAAGTAGGTTTACAATTTTTTTAGTAAAATTTTTTTTTTCTTAATAACTAATCACAATAAAAAAAGAGGTTAACAATTTTTTTTAATAAATCTTTTTTTCTTCTTAATAACTAAACACAAAAAAAAAAGGTTAAGTAGTTATCAATTAACTAAGCACAATAAAAAATGAGTTTAATTAGTTATGTATATTAGCACAATAGAGAATGTCAATCATACAAACGGGCGCGGAACGTGCCTGTTTGACCGCTAGTAGTAATAATAATAATAATAATAATAATGGAACTTGTCAAAAAAATAAATAAAAATACAAATAATAGTAGTAGTAATCTATGAAGCAAAGACTCTGACACGGACACCGTGATACGATACGACACGGACACCCCGACACCGATAATGTAAAAAACATAGGATACTGACACCGCTATATATATGATAAAATTTGATTTTTTTTATGGATTTATTATTAAAAAAAATTAAAAATATTCCAATCAAAATTAATATCTTTAATTCTTCAATGATAACATTGTTTCAATACATGTTTAATTTTTTTAGTGTCAAAAGCAAAGAAAAAAAATTATTATTTTTTTGTGAAACTTGTTTGATTATTTTGACAGGTGTTGTACGGATGTCATACAAGTGTTGGACATCGACGCGTCTCGGACACCGCAACACGTCACCTCCTGTAGGTGTCCGTGTTTCATAGTAATAAATAGTATAGTATATATCATATCTATTTTTAAGTGATACAATTGAATTTGCCTCTTTTTTTTTCTTTTTTTCCTCTTTTGTAAAATATAGAACAAATTAAGTAAATTATTTATATAATAATAAATAATTACTCTAAATGAACACAAAAAATATCTATATAAATACACTAAATTGGAGTTCATCAAGGATGATTTCTTTTGACTCTAGTATATTTTACCAAGATTGCAAAGCCAGGATTTACTAATTAACAAAAGTCTTTATCTCTCTAAAAAAATATGAGAAGATCTAAAATGAAAACTTAATATGATTTAAATGTTTAAACAACCAAAATTTAAAATTGACAAGAAGAAATCAGTTACACCAAAACTTTGATATGTATTTGTTGTAAAAAGAAATAGATTTGTGCTCCTCATACATTAAATTTGAAGTAAAATCCTGACGTATCAAACACTTAATTAAATACCATGGACCCAACACCAAACCTATATCCAAATTATACTAAGTTGATGGACACTGAAAAGATTAAGGGCAAACCTATCTAAGAATATATACACACACAACACACATACACAGCACACATTCACGAAACCTATAGGATATAAAGGTGATTTATCTCCTCTCGACCGAATTTTAATCAACGCAAGAATCAGAGATCAAACTCCTATTTAGTTATTTAAAGAGATTAAGCCTTACCATTTTTACCAATATATGTATTGTTGGTTAAATTTTTTATTAAAACTTTTATCATTTTATCAACATCTAATGTCATGGCTGAAAGTGAGATTGGTGAATATTAGTTTAATTATTTTTTTTAGGGTACACAATATTAGATTGTATTTATACAATATAAGTATATAACCTTGTTTTATAATATTACATTTACATTATTTGAAGCACATGCACTTTACAATGACTTTGTTTGAGTATATTACATTATGTGTAGCCATTCTCTTTGTCATATTCTACAATATATGGAGACACAACAAAAATGTACTATCAAATTGGCCAATCATTGGCATGCTACCATCAGTTTTACTCAACCAATCCAATATTCATGATCTTCTAACCATAGGATTGAAACATTATGGTGGCACTTTTCATTTTAAAGGACCTTGGTTCACAAACATTGCCAGCTTTATCATCACCAGTGATCCCATGAATGTGCATCACATCACAAGCAAGAATTTCACCAACTATGGTAAGGGATCTGATTTCCATGAGATTTTTGAAATTTTTGGTGTTGGTATTTTCAATTTGGATTCCAATGAATGGAAACAAGAGAGAGAAATGTATCATTCATTGCTCAATAGAAAAACCTTTAAGATATTCCTTCAACAAAACATTCAAAAGAAGCTTGAGAATTGCCTATTACCATTTCTTGATCATGCATCGAAAGGTGATTTAATAATTGATTTACAAGATATTCTTGGGAGGTTCACCTTTGATATTGCTTTTACTTCTATATTTGGATTTGATCCTAATTGCCTTCCTTACAACTTCGACGAGTTACCTGAAATTCCTTTTGTAAAAGCTATTTCTGAGGTTGAAGATATGTTATTTTCGCGACACTATATTCCAAAATGTATTTGGAAGCTACAAAAATGGCTAAATATTGGTCTAGAGAAGAAGGGCAAGGTAGCTCAAGAAAATCTTTACCAATTCTTGTACAAATATATAGCTTATTACAAAGGCGATGACGAGAAAAGAAGAATGAGGAGTAGTGAAGATTTCGATGAATTTGATTCTTCCTTACTAAAAGAACTAATGAAGGAAAGATTGAGAAAGGGGGAAATGGTTGAGAGATATATTAGAGACACTGCGGTCAATATCTTGTTTGCAGGAAATGGAGCAGTTAATTCAGGTCTCAATTGGTTTTTTTGGCTTGTTTCAACTCATCCTATTGTAGAAGCTAAAATTATTCAAGAGATCAAAGATAAATGTTTAACACAAGAGAATAATTCGATCACGGATTTAAGTATTCAAGAGCTTGATAAGCTAGTTTACCTTCATGGAGCTATATGTGAAGCCCTAAGGCTATATCCTCCTCTACCATATGAACACAAGTGTGCAACTAAATCAGATATACTACCTAGTGGAGACCATGTTAAGCCAAATACAAAGTTAATATATTCTTTGTATGCAATGGGAAGGATGGAGAAAATATGGGGAGAAGATTGCTTGGAGTTTAAGCCAGAGAGATGGATATCTGATAGAGGGGAGATTAAACATGTACCATCTTACAAGTTCATATCATTCAATGCAGGTCCTAGAAAGTGTATAGGGAAAGACATGAGCTTTGTTCAAATGAAAATGATTGCAGTTGCTATGTTATGGAAGTTTCAAATAAAGGTAGTGGAAGGTCACTCTGTTACTCCAAGGGTTTCTGTAGGTCTTAGCTTGAAACATGGCCTTAAAGTCAAAGTCAATAAAAGGAGCATTTGATATAAGCATTAAAAAGTTGATATTGGTTAATTAGTGTAATGTATGTTGTACGTGTGTCTACTTTAAATCTATTTATGTTAATTTGCATGTACTATACATCGATGCATATATATCCTCGGATCGGGATTACCTACAGTTGAGTTCAACTGCAACATGTCACTGTAAATCAAAATTTGTTTATTATTATTTAAATAATTTAAATAAATTATAAAATAAAAAATTGAATGTGGATGAGTATGGCTGAAAAAGCTTATTGCAGGACCCTGCAGTTAAATCCTAACTGCAGGCAATCCACACGCTATATCCTCAATGTTTGAAATTATGTAATTCAAAATTTGGAGTATTTAATTATGGATGACTACTTCTCCACCCCTTCATAATTTGGAGGTATTTACTCTTCAACCAATGAGAACAAAATATTTGTATATGGTCCCCACAAATTTGTTACAACTTACAAGTTAGTTGTGGGACCACATACAAATAAATTGTTCTTATTAGTTGTAGGGTAAATATTCTCAAATTATGAAAGGATAAATAACAAAAAAACCCACTACTACAAAATAGACTTTTGGTTCAGACTTTTTACATCAGGTAATTATATACTATATGTTAAAGGGGACACGGTGGCACTCTTATAATTAAGAGAAAAATACATTATAAGGATTTTACATAGGGCCATAGTTCCACCGATGTAAAATCCCCTTTTCAATTACAAATCTTTCTTTCCCATATACAACACGTACGCGCGCACGAAGAACACCTCTCACTCTTTCTCTGTGACGAACAAACCCTAAGCCTCACCTCACCGAAAGTGAATCTCTCAATCCTCACCAAAATCGATCTTTCTCTCTCGTTTCTCTCAATCCTCACAGAAATCGAACCTTTCTCTCTCATTCACGAAATTTCTAATCGAACCTTTCTCTCTCATTCACGAACCTTTCTCTCTCAGTCACGAACAAGGTTGCTGGTCGTGAGGTTGCTGGTAGCATATTAAACAACAATGAGGTTCTTGTTCGTCTGGAGTTCAAACGGAGAAACCCTAAAACACGCAGAAATTTGGTGTCGTTATAGGTTCGTCTGAGTTCATCTGATTCTATGTTATTTTAATTAAATTCTATGTTATTTTAATTAAATGTTTAGTTTTTGTTGTTGTGAATTGGTTAATCTGCTACTGCGATGGTGCTGCTGCTGTTTGTTGTGTTTTGCTTATGTTTTTGCTTTGCCTGCTGTGTGTTTTAATGTTATTGTGGTACTGGTTTTGGTGCCTTTGATTAGTTATTAACTTACAGTGTTAATTTTTAGACAAGGGGATTTTTTGCTTCTAAGTTGAACTTACCATAAAATGAATGGTATCTTATAATGAACATAGCAGCTGAGGGCAGAGTAGTTTTGTTCTCCATTGCCACTCGAAAACAACATAAAAAATTTAGACATTTTCTTCACTAATTATAAAACAATGTCATTAAATAATAAATATCATAGTTTAGAAGAAAAAAAACACTTGGATTTTTAGAGGACTTACTAGATACATGTAGTCAAATTGGATAAGGAAGTGGGTTGGTTTAGCTCTTTGGCGGTGAAAAAGTTAGAGAGTGGTAATAGTAATACAACACGCTTTTGGAAGGATGTATGGGTGGGAAATCAACCTCTCCAACAAAGGTTCCCTAGATTGTACGGAATATCGACGCAGCAAGAGTGATTGATTCAAGAGATGGGAACGATGATAAATGGTGAGTGGAATTGGAGTCTAAATTGGCGTCGACAATTCTTTGTGTGGGAAGAGGTATTACGGAGTGAGCTGGAAGATGTAATCCGGAATGTTATTGTAACGGAGAGGGAGGACAGATGGATTTGGCAACCAAATGTAGATGCTGGTTTTTCTGTTAAAACGACATATATGGCCCTTAGTACTATGCTGGTGGAGCAAACTGAGTTGACGCAGGTCTAATCCTTTGTGTTCGAAACCATTTGGAAGGGGATTGTGCCTTCGAAAGTAAGTGCGTTGGCGTGGCAAATATTATTAGATAGAATACCTACGAAGATAAATTTGTACTGGCGAAGAATTATCCCGGCGGGAGAGGTGGTCTGTTCTATGTGTAGCGGAACAATGGAATCATCCAATCATTTGTTTCTACACTGTAATTTTGCTACTGCTGTTTGGTACGCTATTAATCGATGGTTAGGTGTGATGGTGGTCCTCCCCTCTGACACGGTTACAGCTTATGCTCTGCTGGTTGGATGTGGAAGCAATAAGAGAATCAAAAAGGGATACTCGGTGGTGTGGCTCGCATATGTTTGGGTCTTGTGGAAAATAAGAAACGACAGAATTTTTAATAATGTGGCGGCTGCAGTTGACGTAGCGGTGGATGATATCCAACGCTTGTCTTGGAAATGGTTTTTGAGTAGAGTGGCAAAGGGATCATCGCTCTTGTATGAATGGGTGTGGAACCCAGGCGATTGTATGTTACGGTGATATTATCGGATCTGCTGTGGTAGTTTTGATGTGTATCTTGGGTGGTGTTTGTGTTTTTGGTCCTCTGCTACTAGTTTTATGCTTTGCTCTGTAGTACCATTAGTGATTAGTATACCCCCTTGTTTTGTTAGTTGCTTTTGGCTAGTACACTTTAGTTTTTGGTGCTGCGTGGTCTTTTATTTACACTACCTGGTGGTGTGTTGTGTCTTGTAGCTTTCCAGTCTTATTAGTACTTCTTGTGCTATATGAGTGCTTTTTAATAAATTTTATTGCAGTTCAAAAAAAAAAAAAAAAACTAGATACATGTAGTCATCATGTCCCCATGACATCATGACATTGTTAAGTCCACATTTCTCAGAGTAAATTCTACATCTAGTGTTGTATGCAGGGTTGTTATAGTCTGGATTTTCCTTAAAGTACTGAAAGTAGAAATGTAACATATGTTAGGTGTTTAATTTCCATAAAAAAATAAAATAAAATAAAATAAAATTCTCCACCCAAATAGAAAATAACATTACAAGACTAATTACACCAGCCTAAAAGCAAGCTGGCCAAATCTAAAGTCCTCACTAACACTTGGAACAAGCTGAAAATCTCAGGCCAAAGACAAAAACAAACCAAAGGCAGAAGCTAACACACTAGAAACAAGCTGAAAATAAAAGTTTACTATAACTTAGCATTATTAAGATGCTTCATTTAACATACCTATAGTGTCAAAGACCTTATTTAAAGTATATTGCATAACCAAATTAGGAAAATAATATACCAAATATTGATCTTTACTTCTTTAGGATATTTCTTTTCTTTAGCTCCACCAAAAATATCATGGCCCACGTCTTTCAAAGAGTAGAAACATATAGAAGTCATTCAATATTCCTTTAAATTCATTAACAAGGCTAAAATCATATAGAACACTTACACTTGAGTTCCTTAAAATCATATACAACACTTATGAAATTAAAGTTCCCAACTCATTCCAACTCTTATCCACAAACACCTCTAAATTCCTAACCCGTCCCTTAATACATGTAATAATTAATTACAATTTATCTACTAATCTTACTTAATTATAATTTACCTGATTTTTCTTTGAATTTTGCATTTGCATTTGCAAAAAGAATGCAACTTGCTCCTTCAATATACCAGCCTGTCAAACATAAAAAACATTGCTTTGGCAATTTATATGCGTCCTCATAGTTTCTTTGGCAATTTAGTTATGGCTCAAGGGTTTGAATTAGTAAAAGTTGAACAAGTGTGTGAGAAAAAAATTAAAAAGAAAAACATAGAAAAGCATGAGAAATGGAAACAGAATCTGCCACTTGATTTGATATGTTGAGTAGGTTAAGTATCATGTTTTACTTTATTGATATTGGAAACAGAATCTGCCAATTAAAATTATTATTTTTGGCTCTTTGCATTTGATATCTATGTAGTGCCTGAAGCTAATTAAAGATGTTTTTTTCATGTTAGGTGCGTGTTAACAGACAGTCCAAAACTTGTTTGATAGGACCAAAACTGCCATGCATGTTGTTTGCTTTTTGTATTAGGGATGACCTAATTTAGTGTTGCTTCAGTTGGATGTGATTCTGGTGAAATTTTAAATCACTTGTGTTGTAGAAATGTTATAACCTTTACTAGTTATATGTTTGTGGTCTGTGTGATGATATGAAAAAAAATTTAGGTACCAAATTGTGGTTTGTGTGATGATATGGAAAAAAATTTAGATACCACAGGTCTATTTTTGATGCAAGAAAAAATTTAATAAATTATGTGCCAAAAACCAAAAAAAAATTAAAAAAAGAAGAGATTTCACATCGGTTAGGCTAAAGCACTGAGGTGATATATTGGCTTTCCACATCGGCTTAACTGAGCACCCGATGTGAAATCTACATTTGTTTTTAATAAAATAAAATTAAAGGTCGGATTTCACATCGGAGATAATTAATAATCGTTGTGATATCTTAGATTTCACATCGGTTGGCCAACCGATGTGAAATGTGTCAGACTTACCACATCAAGTGTCTTTACATCGGGCCAGGATCCGATGTAAAATGTCCATATGGCCCGATGTAAAAACCCTTTTCTGTAGTAGTCTTTGTTTATGAGACAACAATAAAAGGAATTTCAACATTAATTTTCTAAAAAGGTCTTTTTTTTACTAGTGAACTTAAGGGAGAGCGAGGATATATGAGAGGCTGAACTATCCCAATAACATTCTAGGATTTTGGTTTTCGCTGTATGTTTGATAAGAAGACAATTATATTAGTAAGCGGTTGTGTGTAGAGACCTCTTATTAAGTTTAACTGAATGACTTAACCCATGGTCAATTTATTAGTGCATAACAATAATCGATCATAAATTTATATTAATAATTGATTATTGTTAATCTATAATTAATTAATTAAATAATTAATCAAAAAGAAAGTACACCAATATAATTTTAGCTTCCACAATAGGATGAGTTGATACAAGCCAAAAGAACCAATTGAGACTTGAACTAACTGATCCATTTCCTGCCAGCAAAAGATTAATTGCAGTGTCTCTAATGTATTTCTCAACCATTTCACCCTTTTCCAATATTCCTTCCTTCATTAGTTCTTTAAGCAAGCAAGAATTTGATTCATCCACATCTTCATTGCTTCTCAATCTTCTTTTCTCTTCGTCACCTTTATAATAAGCTATACACTTGTTCAAGAATTCGTAAAGATTTTTTTGAGCTACCATTCCCTTCTTCTCTTGACCAATTTTTAGCCATTTTTGAAACTTCCAAATACAATTTGGAATATAGTGCCTCATCAATATCATATCCTCAAGCACAGAAATAGCTTTTACATAAGCAATCTCTTCGAACTCGTTGATATTGTAAGGAAGGCAATTGGAATCAAATCCAAATAAAGAAGTGAAAGCAATATCAAAGGTGAACCTCTCAAGAATATCTTGTAGATCAAGTATTTGTTCACTTTTGGATGCATGATGATCCAAAAATGGTAATAGGCAATTTTCTAACTTCTTTTGAATGTTTTGTTCAAGGAATATCTTAAAACTATTCCTTTTGAGCAATGAATGAAACAATGCTCTCTCTTGTTTCCATTCATTGAAATCCAAATTGAAAATACCAAGACCAAATACTTCAAAAATCTCATGGAAATCAGACCCTTTTCCATAGTTGGTGAAATTCTTGCTGGTGATATGGTGCACATTCATTGGATCACTAGTGAGGATAAAGTTGGAAATGTTTGTGAACCAAGGTCCTTTGAAATGAAAAGTGCCACCATGATGTTTCAAAACTAAGGTTGCATAATCATGAATATTGGATTGATTATGCAAAACTGATGGTAGCATACCAATTATTGGCCAATTTGGTGCAAGTACATTTTTGTTGATGCGTTTCAATATATTGTAGAATATTATGAAAATGGCTACAAATAGTGTAATATACTGAAACATGGTCATTGTACTTAGAAAAAAAAAAGTGCATGTAGTTCAAATTTGGTCTATTTTGTATGATATCATGAAGAAAGAGGATGCATGGGTATAAATACTTGATCAGTTGTGTAATAAAATAAAGGGTAAATAGGTTAATACCCCCTGTAATATGGACGCGTTTTGGTTTTTTCTCCTGTAATTTTTTTTGTTTTGATTCGTCCCTTGCAAAGTAAATTTTTTTGGTTTCCCCCCTTGCGTGCAAGGAATTTGCACTTTTTAAATCGGTTGAACAGATTAACCGTTTTAAAAAACAACACTTTTTAAATCGGTTTGAACAAAATAACCGATTTAAAAAGTGCACCCAAGGGGCGAGTTCAAAAAATTCAACATTGCAAGGGGCGAGTCAAAAGAAGAAAAATTACAGGGGAAGAAAAACAAAACTCGTCCATATTACAGGGGGTATCAATCTATTTAATGAACAGGCCCGGCCCCATGTTGTGCAGGTTGAGCGATGGTATCGGGCCTCAAAAGTTTGGGAAACTCAACCCAAAATTTTGAGGTCCTATAATAATAGTTATACATTGTTAGTATTTAAAAAATATTAGATGTGCTCAATAGATTAATTTTGAGATCTTATAATAATGGTTATATATTACCGATGTTCATAAATTATTATATGTTTGGTAAAAAAATATCATAATTAAGTAAAAAAAATAATAATTTAAATAGAGGATAATTTTTTTAAATTTTTTATATTTTTTATTAGGGGTCCATTTTAATATTTAAACTGAACCTCAAAAAAAACCAAAAAGAACGTGTTTGGCAGGATTGAATAATTGTAACATGTAAAGTACGTACAGTGTCTTAATTGATCTCATTAATAAAACAACGAACAAGATATATCAAAATCAAATTAGTTTGTTGGATACTTCGAACATTGCCCAGAATTCAACACCGACAAATGATTAATGCCGTTGAGGCTGCCTGCAAGCGGATCGATTGATCCATACTATAGAGTAAGAGGTGTTCAAAAATCCAATTAACCGAACAAACTGTAGTTCGAATTGCACTGAACCATATTTTAAACTGAACGATTTAATACAGTTTTGAACTGAACCACATTTTAAAAACAGTTACAATTCAGTTCATAATCGGTTCAAAACCAGTTTGAATTTATGAACTAATTTTTATTAAAAAAAGAATATTTAATATTTTTTATGGTTTAACAATATTTTCATTTTTAATTATAAAAATATTTATTTTTATTTATTAGTAGTAAAAATGGTTGTTTCATATATGTCAATGCATAACATTCAGGATTAATATCTTTAATTGTATGATAATAAAAATTATAAAAAGTTGATATTTTGAAAATACTCTTCGAGACGAATCCAAAAACATCTTATAATAAAGAAATGAAGATTGTGATCTAATTCAAATATTGTAGGAATTTATTCGGATTAATGGTAGCAATTTGGAATTTTATAAGATTATGATCCATTTTTTAAAATAAAAGAAATTGAAAAGTGGTTTAAAATCCAATTTAAAAAAACACAAAAATTGGTTTTTTTTAAAACAAACGGAAAACTGATTTAAAATCGTTTTTTCAAAAATAAACCGATTCTATTAGAAAACTGATTAGAAACTAGTTATCTGAAACTAAACCAGTTTAAATATGTAAACTAGTTTTAAAGCGGTTCTGAACTGAACCTGCTTTTAGAAATAAACTGGTTTTTACTAAAATGATTTTTATGAACTGAACTGAACGATTAATATAATTCAGGTCATTGCAGTTCATGAATCATGAACGCCCCTACATAGAGAATGATTTCACTTGTGCAAAACTTTTTTTAATGGCCAAAAAAAAAAAGATAGAGAGCCACCATAAAAAAAAAACCTCCATTTATTGCTTGTGGGTGGTGGTTGCACTTGTTTAGTCTAATGTTTTACACGTTTTCTCTTGGGAATCATTAATTACATATTATTTTCTTTGGTCATTTTATAAAAGAAAAATACTAAACAGTGTACCCGGTGCATTAATTACGTAAATTATTATAAAAAAAATCTCTTGAAAATTGTGCGTTCAATATTTTGAAAATGTAAAAAGTTATCTTAACAATATTACTTTTTCTTTTATTTTTTTTTTAGCATGTTTAACAAGTGCATCAGATACACCGTTTAAGATGATCTTTTATAATAAAACAACTCATTTTTTAAGTTTTTTGTATATTTGATGTATTTGATTTATATTATAGATTAAATATATTAATTTTTTTAAGAAAAAAGTCTACTATATCTCATAAAAAGAATCAGATGTAGTATTTTAAGGTTCATATTTCAATGTTATTTCGTTTTATATTTTTAATTCTTTCTCTACCAGTTGAGTAAAGCTTCACTACACTTACCATTTCCCTTTATGAAATCTAAAACACTAAGTGCTCTAGAATAAAAACTTCTAATTAATAAGATGTTATTGGAATACAATTCAATAACAAAATATTCCAACAAATCGCATCATGTAAACTTATTTGTTTAAAGATAAAATTTACCCATTTTCTGCACAACTATTTCCTGAAATCTAAAATGTGAGTAAGTGCTCTAAAATAAAAACTTCTAAAAAGGTTTAATAACATATATTACCCATTTTGAAGATGTTAAGGAACCACTTCCTTTTTGTGGTTATTTAATTGCCAAGGAATTAATTTTGAAGATGTTAAGGAACCACTACCTTTTTGTGGTTATAAATTTAGAGTGAGATGATGGTACCTTCTAGAGCAAGGCAGAAAAGTATGTAAATTTATCTCTCTCTAGAAAATCTAATTAACAAGTCTTAAACTTGGAATCTCTTAAATTTAAAACTTGTTTTTTTATCGCTTCACCAAGTTTTTAGAGTTAAGAAACTAGATTTTAAAGTTGCTAAGAGCACACACATTGTGCAAAAGCACCGTGTGTTTACATTTTTTTTTTAATTCATTTGTGTTTGAATGGTATGAATATTTTGCACATATGCATTGTTGCCTTGTTTACTGATAAGTGCCAAAAAGTAGCTAAAATTACATATATATTTTAAGCACTTATTAACTATTTTGTAAGATATTCTTTAGTTTTTCCTCACTTAAATGTACATATTTGTTTAAGTCATTTCTTTCAATTAAGTTTCCCTGAATCTCAACATTTGTGCAGAAATTTGAAGAAAAATTGCAAGTTAACTCGCCAGGGCGAGCTCAGAGCGAGTGCAGAGCGAGTAGAGGCAGAGAGCATCAAATTGGATAACTGATGCACTCGCCAGAGCGAGCAGCAACTCGCCAGGGCGAGTAACAACTCGCCAGAGCGAGTGAAGGCGGCCTAAAACTCATTAATGACGTGGAAGTAACCCTCTGGTGAAGAAATGTCAACTCGCCATGGCGAGCTGGAGCTTCTGAAAATTAGAACTCGCTGAGCGAGCTCCAGCTCGCCATGGCGAGTTGACATTTCTTCACCAGAGGGTTACTTCCACGTCATTAATGAGTTTTAGGCCGCCTTCACTCGCTCTGGCGAGTTGTTACTCGCCCTGGCGAGTTGCTGCTCGCTCTGGCGAGTGCATCAGTTATCCAATTTGATGCTCTCTGCCTCTACTCGCTCTGCACTCGCTCTGAGCTCGCCCTGGCGAGTTAACTTGCAATTTTTCTTCAAATTTCTGCACAAATGTTGAGATTCAGGGAAACTTAATTGAAAGAAATGACTTAAACAAATATGTATATTTAAGTGAGGAAAAACTAAAGAATATCTTACAAAATAGTTAATAAGTGCTTAAAATATATATATAATTTTAGCTACTTTTTGGCACTTATCATTTACTTTTCTTCACCACCATTGCCCTGCCAAGCCACTCTCATGCTTTTACAAATATATATATATTTGGAGTATATATTGAGATTAATAGGACCAATTTAAAGTTTTTGAGAAATGATATAAATATTTAAAAAATATAGTTGAATTATTTAAATAATTGAAAAATACGAAATAATATAAAAATATAAGTGCGAAATAATAGTTGTAGTTGAGTTGTTTAAATCACCAAGTTGGATGGTATGGATTTAGTGTATGTTCTAAGGAACCACCTATATTCATTTTTAATTTGATTAAACCTATAAATTTGATTTGTGTTTTTCTCATTAAAAGAAACTAGATTTGTTCTCTTCATACATTAAATTTGAAGTAAAATCTTCACGTACATCAACCACTTAATTAAATACTCCTACCATGCATCCAATAATCGAAAGCATAACTTTTAGGTTATGGTGCGTGAGTGTTTTTTTTTTATTTGAATATTTTAAATTTTAAATTTACTAGATACGTTATATGAATATGAATTGAATAACAAAAAAAAAATTGTATCATGTTAAAAGTAGATTTAACATATGTTTTCCGTGTACTATATATAGTTAATTAAAAAAAATTCATCAACAATAACTTATTTTTCATATATGGTATAATAATGTATTAAAAAAAAAGTAGAATTAATTTTAAGGGTTTTGTCTGGAGTAAAAAAACTTAAATTTAGGAGGTTCTATATTTGTGTCCCACTCTTTCTTTTTTTATGGCAAAATATATTTATATAATAAAAAAGTAAAAATATATACAAACAAGTTTTCACTACACCAAAATGCTGTTATAACAGCGCCCCTTTAACACCGCTTTTATCCTAAAGCGCTGTTAAAAAGAACACGGAAGCCTTATACAGCGCTAGCAAACAAAAGTGCTGTCTAAAGTTCTGACATTCAACAGCGGTTTATACGTAAAGCCGATATTAAATATTTAATGAAAAATATTAAACTAAAAAATAATATAACTTAGACAACGCTTTCACCTTAGACAACACTTAAAATATAAATCGATGTCTTAGCTGTAACATTAGACAGCGCCCGAAGATTCTAAATAAGCGTTGTTAAACGTTCAACAAACTAAGTGTGCAATGAGTAATTGTAAAAATATTTAATAACTAATTAATAATAATTATAATAAATAATTATAAATATAAATAAATTGCCCCAGGAAGCCTTTTCTTTCTTTTGCAACAAGAATCCCAAATCGTTCAAATCCAAAATCTGCAGCCACTCTCGCAAGAAGAAACCCTCTCTCTCGATGCAGCCAAATAAAAACCCTTTCAACTTTCAGCCTATGTCTATTGCAATTTAGCGTTTACCGTAAACATTGAGAGGTATGGCGATGCTGGGTTGTGACAACGGCAACGCGTCTTCATCGGTCGATAGCCAATTGACCTTCACCGACTTCGATCGACATCAAACAAAATCTCTTTCTCTCTCTTAGGTCATCTTCCACCCTCGCTCAATCTCATACCTTCTGCTGCCCACAATTTCGCTGGTAATCATTAATATTTTGTTTTAGGGTTTCGTTATTCCAATTTCATGATAATTTTTTTTATTTGGATATTTTTTTTCCTGTTTTGGAGTTGGTTGTTCGTGGTGGATTACCAGCGTAGAAAATCTTTCAATGTGAGTTCAGCAATGTATTTTTCTCATGGTGATTTAAATATTTAAATTGTATGGTGAGGTTGAGAGGAAGAATAAACTCCTAATAATTAGGTTGATGATAAATAATGAAACACTTTGCTTTTGTTGCTTTATAGGGGAAGAAGAAGAATCCAGGAACATATCAACGCATAGTTGAGGCATTTTTAGATCAAGTCATGAAGGATAGGGAAATGAAAATAGACAGGTAATGAGTTTGAGCCTATTATACAATCATATAACTAGGATAGTTTTGTTATTCTTCTACTTACATGGGTTAATTTTGATAACAAAACAGGAGATTTTGAAGTTTTGTTAAAGTGTTGTTTTCTCTTGTTGCTGATATGAGTATTATTTCCCTATAGCGTTATTTACGTGGTATCTCTAAATCCTCGTCCTGTCAACTGCGGAGCTGCAGAATTATTTTAGAAAGTTTACGATATGCATATCAGTTCTAGTATTTAAATTGGTCAAAAAAAAAAAGGGAATACACCCCTTAAAATGCATTTTCTATGTCATATAATAAAGGTAATAAGCTAAGTATTTTCTTCTTCAATATTTCCAGGATTGATTATCAAGGAACTAGCATTTCTAGAGCTTTGCCAAAAAACAATCCTAATTCACTCATTAGTTCTATATATTGAGACAAAATTGATTGAAGCATCTACTGAAAACGTGTAAGTATACTATACTACTATGTTAATAGTTGAAGCAATAAGTTACTTATTTTTTAACAATGTTCATATCATGATAGTTCTTATACATATTATTTTAATTAAATTATGCTTCCACTTGGAATGGATACTAAAGGTTATTTAGAATTTGGTTTTTGCAGTGGCTCTGATAGAGAGAAAAAAGATGCTATATGAAGAGGTGAAAATTGCAATATAGAATTTTAGATATAGTGATTAGCTCAAGTGGTCTACTCATTAATTGTAACATAATTTTTAATATTGTCATTTTATTCTTTAATCACTTGTATATTCTTGATTGTTACTTTTTGTAGTAAGTTTTATGAAATGAAAGTATTTTGTTTAATATACTTCATGAACTTTTTATTTGACTATATATGCTAATTTATTACTTTATACGGATTAAATTGATTTTTTGGTTGGTTTGCAACCGTAATGCCAAGAGACAATTCAAAAGCAATTTTTTTATTTTTTTACATATACCTTTAACAGCGTTTATTGCTAGAGAGTGTTGTCTAAAACTATCATTGGATAGCGCTTATGCTAGAAAGCGTTGTCTAAAGCTTACATTAGATAGCGCTTATGCTAGAAAGCGTTGTGTAAAGCTTACATTAGACAACACTTATAATAGGAAGCGCTGTCTAAAGCTTATATTTAACAGCGCTTATGCTAGAAAGCACTATTTGAACATAACATAACACATCGGTTAGATGTAAAAAGCGTTGTATAAAGTTGACATTAGACAGCGCTTTTACTTGATTATAAAGCGCTGTTTATACTTTTAACAGCGTCAGAATAGACAGCGCTTTATAAGCGCTGTGTATGGCCAAAAAAAGCGCTGTCTAAAGCCTATTTTAGGCTAACTAAGACTCTTAAAATCTTGTATATATATCTTGAATTGGAAGCATCATTCATCTCACCCTAAAGTTTTCCTATAAAACAATAAAAAATTAAAATAATTAAATTTGTTTTCATCATATACTTTTTTTTTAACATCTCATATAATTAGATATCGTGTAGCCTATCTTTTTTTCCCCTTCTTTTTTCTTAGAAGTAAAAAGTTGGGTCAAATAATAATTTTTAAAAACTCTAGTAAGAAAAAAACAGCTTCTATATTTCAAAGGAAAATACAAATAAAAGAGTTTCATAATAAGGTGATAATAGTTACTTTGCAACAACTTTACTATTATTTATCTTATTAATATCTTTAAGTTTTTTTACTCCATCTTTAAATAAGTTATTGTTTATAAAAAACAACTATATCTTATTATCAAACATCTTTTAACCCTATTATAATTTTATATAAAAAAAAAACTTTTAACACTTTTTAAAATAAAAGAAGTAAGATTTATCAAACAATTAATTAACTTTATCTTCGGTTTTAAAACTCTTACTTCTAGCTTTATTGTTAAAATATCTTCTACATCTAAAAAAAGTTGGGTCAAACGGTACCTTAAGTATTGTTTGGTATGTTTTTTTTATGTCTTAGAAGCTATCTAAAAGCTAAAAGTATAAATAAAACCTTTTGGAAAAAAAGTTAAAGCTTTTTGATAATTATTGTTTTTTTAACTTTAAATTTTTTTTATCTATATATTTTACTCATAAAAATTAAACAATTTTTTTCTATCAAGAATTACTTAAAAATTTATTTGATCTAACTTCTCCTTTTATTGAATAGTAAAGATGGTGTCATAGTAAGCATATTTAAATGTCACGCATCAAAAAACCAAAACGTGTGGGTAATTGCATATTTAGTTACAATATCTTCCACTAAATTTTCTTAAATATACTCTATTTGAGAACATGCTTAATTATGTACTCTATTAGAGAGTATTTATACCCATCCTTTTCTTCATGTCAATCACAAAGACAATTAAAGTTTGAATCAAATCCACTTTAATTAGTCTAAGTACAATATGTCTTTGTTTCAGTATATTACATTATTTGTAGCCATTCTCTTCATCATATTTTACAATATTTGGAGACACAATAGAAATGTTATTGCACCAAATTGGCCAATAATTGGCATGTTACCATCAGTTTTGCATAATCAATCCAATATTCATGATTATGCAACCTTAGTTTTGAAACATTATGGTGGCACTTTTCATTTCAAAGGACCTTGGTTCACAAACATTGCCAACTTTATCCTCACTAGTGATCCAATGAATGTGCACCATATCCTTAGCAAGAATTTCAGCTATTATGAGAAAGGATCTGATTTCCATGAGATTTTTGAAGTTCTTGGTATTGGTATTTTCAATTTGGATTCTAATGAATGGAAACAAGAAAGGATAAGGCTTCATTCATTGCTCAAAATGAAAAACATTGAAATATTCCATCAAAAAAATATTCAAAAGAAGCTAGAGAATTGCTTATTGCCATTTCTTGATCATGCATCCAATAGTGAACAAGAACTTGATTTACAAGATATTCTTGAGAGATTCACCTTTGATATTACTATCAATTTTTTATTTGGATATGATCCTAATTCTCTTCCTTTCAAATTTAATGAGTTATCAAATATTGCTTATGTAAAAGCTATTTCTGTGTTTGAGGATACGTTATTGTCGAGGCACTATATTCCGAAATGTATTTGGAAATTACAAAGATGGCTACAAATTGGTCAAGAAAAGAAGGGCAAGGTAGCTAGTGAAAATATTAACCAATTCTTGTGCAAATGTTTAACTTATTACAAAGATAATGAAGAGAAAAAAAGATTGAGAAGTAGCGAAGATGTGGACGAAAGTGATTCTTGCTTGGTAAATGGATTAATGAAGGAAGCCTTGGAAAAGGGAGAAATGCTTGAGAAGTATGTTAGAGATACTGCAGCAAATCTATTGGGTGCAGGAAATGGAACAATTAGTTCAAGTTTGACTTGGTTCTTGTGGATTCTTTCAACTCATCCTATTGTGGAAGCTAAAATTATTGAAGAAATTTGTGATAATTGTATAAAACATGAGGAGAATTTGATAAGTAATTTAAGCATGGAAAATCTTGATAAGCTAGTGTACCTTCATGGAGCTATATGTGAAACTCTAAGGCTTTATCCTCCTCTAACATTTGAACACAAGTGTGCAATTAAATCAGATATACTACCTAGTGGAGACCATGTTAAGCCAAATACAAAGTTAATATATTCTTTGTATGCAATGGGAAGGATGGAACAAATATGGGGAGAAGATTGCTTGGAGTTTAAGCCAGAGAGATGGATATCAAATAGAGGAAAAATTATACATGTACCGTCTTACAAGTTTATAGCTTTCAATACAGGTCCTAGAAGTTGTTTGGGTAAAGATATTAGCTTTTTTCAAATGAAGATGGTTGTGGTTGCTTTGTTATGGAATTTTCACATACAAGTAGTTGAAGGTCACAATGTAACTCCAAGGGCTTCTATTGTACTTCGCATGAAACATGGCTTGAAAGTCAAAGTTAGTAAAAGATACATTTGATATATAAGGATAATATATAAGTTTAGTGAATAACATACTCATAATAATATGATGCATGCATGCAGGGACGGAGGCAGGCAGGGAGCTGTGTGGGCACCTGCCTGCACAAACTTTTTGAGAATTTTATTTATATACTACTACTAGTATATGTTGAGTGTTGATATTTTAACTAATTTCCACATTCATTTATCATCAATTGAAACTAATCAAGTTCAATTCAACACATCACACATATCACATATAAAAGATAATTAGTGTCTCACAAATAAACTAGCTTATAAACTTGTTTTATAAAATAAAATTTGTTTGGCAAAAGTTTTTCTTTTGAACTTATATCTTTTTCTTATATATTTCAAATAGCATTTAAGCTTATAACTTTAACTCACTCCGTCCCAAATCTTTGGTCATTTTAGCTTTTCAGTTTTGTCCCAAGTCTTTATAAGAAATCAAGGCATAATTAATTATATTTTACCATTTATATCTTTTTTTTTTTATGATAATGAGGGCCGAAGCCCATTACCATTTATACCTTTACAAAAACTAAATAATTCATTAAATGAATTTTCTCTTTTTTAATAAAGTAAGAGTAAAATGACTTAAATTATTAATCTTTGATATTTCTTAATCCACATGCAACACTCTAAAATGACTAAAGTTTAGGGATGGAGGGGGTATCATTTATATATTTATGTTACAAATTTACATATTTAGTGCCCCCACCATAAGAAAATCCTGGCTCCGTCACTGCATGCATGTTGTGTTGTGTCTCTCTCCTTTTTAAACCTATTTGTGTTGCTCAATATGTTCTAGTAAAATACTAATGTTATTGTCAAATTATACTTTTTTCAATAATATGATGCAAAAATGTGGATTTAATAATGCTTTGAAAGATAGGGAGACTAGAAGATGATATTTGAAGGTCAAGATAATGCAAGAAATGATAAGATGGGTGATAATGAAGATGACATAATTTGAGATGAAATTAGCTTTAGTTTCTTTCAGCTATGTATTTTTGTTAGGATCAAATATTGTGTGTGTGTGTTAGACGCGTTTTGATTTGCTGCTGTAAAGCAGCCACGTTGTTTTGGTTCTAAACCGTCCGATTTGATTTTAACGGCTGAGATCAATTTGAATAAAAAATACAATGTTTAATTTAAACCGTCCGATCTAAATCAAATGGACGAGATTAAAAACAGCGTTAAACTGTGTATATTTTTTATTGCACCAAACCCAAATCCATGTTATATAACTTTAAGGATAAAAAAGTAAATTAGATCTGAGTTTGCTCATAATAAAAATTTAATAGTAAGTGAGGGAATCTAATACTGTCTTTAGATCTGAGTTGGATTCAAGTTAAAAGAATATTTCCACTTCTAAGCATCTTGTAGAGTAGAGATCAATTGTCTCTTTTCGTACATTCAAAGAAATGATAGCAAAAATATCCCAATGAAAACTAGCCGACCCTGATTTCTTTCTTCAAACCTTTCAAAAATATCCTAATGAAAACTTCCCAACGAATATGTCATTTATCTATAGGAGAGGGGGGTCTTTATCTGAAATCATCCATCTTCATCGTTTCTTTTCATCATTTATTTAAACAAGTGTTACTCACATTATTGAGTTATTATTTTTCTATTTTTGTCGCCTAAGCGCGGTGTTGTTTGATTTTGTTTGTGGTGTACGACGTTTTTTGGTTATCCCGTCTAAGTGCAGTGTCGTTTGATTTTGTTTGTGGTGTGCGACATTTTTTGGTTATCCTGTCTAAGTGCGGTGTCTTGTTTAGAGCTGTCAAAAAAGCCCCATATTAAAAGGCCCTATTTTTGGGCCCCATGTTAAGCCCCAAAATATTAAGCCCCACTTGAGAAGATTTATTTTTGTTTGTTTTTAAGCCCAGCCCCCTATTTTTTAATTTTACTCTTGGCCCCCCTATGGGGCCTAATATTGGCCCACAAAATATCAAATAAATTTCGAAAATTTTTTTTCGTAAACTTTTTCAGTATTTTTCTCGAAAACTTTTCGAGTATTTTTTTCTCGAGAATTTTTTCTCGGAAACATTTTCGGAACTTTTTTCTCGAAAACATTTCGAGTATTTTTTCTCGAAAACTTTTCGAGTATTTTTTCTTGAAAACTTTTCGAGTATTTTTTTCTCGAGAATTTTTTCTCAGAAACTTTTCCGGAACTTTTTTCTCGAAAACTTTTCGAGTATTTTTTCTCGAAAACTTTTCGAGAATTTTTTCTCGGAAATTTTTTTGGAACTTTTTTCTCGGAAACTTTTCGAGAATTTTTTCTCGGTTTTCTCGAAAACTTTTCGAGTATTTTTTCTCGTAAACTTTTCGAGTATTTTTTCTTGAAAACTTTTCGAGTATTTTTTTCTCGAGAATTTTTTGAGAATTTTTTCTCAGAAACTTTTCCGGAACTTTTTTCTCGAAAACTTTTCGAGTATTTTTTCTCGAAAACTTTTCGAGAATTTTTTCTCGGAAACTTTTTCGGAACTTTTTTCTCGGAAACTTTTCGAGAATTTTTTCTCGGAAACTTTTTCGGAACTTTTTTCTCGAAAACTTTTCGAGTATTTTTTCTCGTAAACTTTTCGAGTATTTTTTCTTGAAAACTTTTCGAGTATTTTTTCTCGAGAACTTTTTGTGAATTTTTTCTTAGAAACTTTTCCGGAACTTTTTTCTCGAAAACTTTTCGAGTATTTTTAGTCGAAAACTTTTCGAGTATTTTTTCTCGAGAAATTTTCAAGAAATCTCGGATTGTTTCTTTTGTTTTTAATAACTTATGTGTGAATTCTAGGAATTTTTATCAAAAAACTCTCATTTTCGAAATTTTTTGGAATTCTCGGTTCCGAGAATTCTCGGATTGTTTCTTTTGTTTTTAATAATTTATGTGTGAATTATAGAAATTTTTATCAAAAAACTCTCGTTTACTAAAAAATTGGGACTTTGGGGCCTTGGGGGCCTATATTTTATTTGGGGGGCTTGGCTTTTTTGGGGCCTATATAATAGGGGGCCTATTTTTGCTTACCATATTTAGGCCCCCTTTATATTGGGGCTGGGCCCAATTTTGCTTGGCCCCCTAAATTGACAGCTCTAGTCTTGTTTGATCAAAGTGATAGATCAGTTTTTACTCATTACAGGTTCTAACAATGAAATTCAGAGGCATAAATATTATATATAGTTCGAGTAAGAGGCTTATGGTGGTTATCAACTTCGCAAATTTCTTGTCAGTATGTGGCAAACCCATGCAAATGTCTTTTTTCCGAAGTTGAATACCATCAAAAACTGTTGATCTCAAATATCTTTGGTCATATGTGGAAGAATTTAGTCGGGTTTTTACGATTTAGATTTTGGTTTGTTAATATTCTAAATTGTCTGCTGAAAGTTTTATACTTATTTTTATCGAGTATTTAGCTATCTTCATCTCTAGTATTGCTGTTATTTTAGCATATGAATGAAAGAAATATATTTGTCAAAAAAAAAAAGAAAAAATAGATATGGATCCAACTCAGTACTCACTATATCTGAGTACGTACGCACGTACTTGTTGTTTATTTATTATCGACCCATCTTCTCGAACCTCCCATTACCTTTGATTTATGAAATGACCCATCACATGTATAATGGCCTTTATATGATTTACAGAAAAGGACAATATGATAACCAATACTAATATTATTCAATTCAACACACAATATCTCTAATAAATTGACAAAGACTGAGGATAATTAATTCATAGTAATTTATAAATAAAAAACTACTGAATTTCATTGATGAATTGTCTTAAAAAGCCCTTTTTATATATCCAAAGGGTATGCAGATAAACAATTTAAACAATTAGCTAGAAACAAATTAGCCAAGTGTAACACAAACATTAAAGACATGCATACATCCATTTGCTATAATAACAAACACAACTAGAAAATAACATAATCTCACCATATATATATATATATATACCATGCTCATATTAATCAAATGCATCTTTTACTAACTTTAACCTTTAAGCCATGTTTCATACGAAGAAGAATAGAAATCCTTGGAGTTACAGAATGACCTTCCACAACCTGTATACGAAAATTCCATAACATAAGAGCTGCAACCATTTTCATTTGAACAACTCTAATATCTTTCCCAAGACAACTTCTTGGACCTGCATTGAATGCTATGAACTTGTAAGACGGTTCATGTATAATTTGTCCTTTATCTGATATCCATCTCTCTGGCTTAAATTCCAAGGAATCCTTACCCCATATTCGTTTCAATCTTCCCATTGCGTACAAAGAGAATATTAACTTTG
Organism: Trifolium repens; assembly: GCA_030408175.1. Lineage (NCBI taxonomy): Eukaryota > Viridiplantae > Streptophyta > Magnoliopsida > Fabales > Fabaceae > Trifolium > Trifolium repens. The sequence continues at coordinate 11,200,551 of CP125837.1, forward strand.
TATTTGGACTAACATGCTCTCCACTAGGTAGTATATCGGATTTGATTGCGCACTTGTGTTCAAATGGTACAGGAGGATAAAGCCTCAAGGTTTCACATATGGCTCCATGAAGGTAAACTAGCTTATCAAGTTTTCCCCGCTTAAATTATCAATCAAATTCGCGTCCTGTGTTAGACAAATATCTTTGATCTCTTGAATGATTTTGACTTCGACGATAGGATGAATTGAAACAAGCCAAAAAAACCAACTGAGACTTGAACTAATTGTTCCATTTCCTGCAGCCAAGAGATTGACTGCAGTGTCTCTAATATACTTCTCATTAGCGCCTTCCTTTATTATTAGCGCCTTTAGCAAGCAAGAATGACTTTCATCAACATCTTCACTGCTTGTCGATCTTGTTTTCTCTTCATCGCCTTTTAAATAAAGTATACATTTGGACAAGAATTGGTGAAGATTTTCTTGAGCTACCTTGTTCTTCTTCTCTTGACCAATTTGTAGCCATTTTTGCATCTTCCAAATACATTTAGGAATATAGTGTCTTCTAAATTGTGTATCCTCAAGCACAGAAACAGCTTTTAGATAATTTATCTCGGAGAGCTCATCGAACTTGTAAGGAAGACAATTAGGATCGAATCCAAATAACGAAGTGGAAGTAATATCAAAGGAGAATCTCTCAAGAATATCTTGTAAATCAAGTACTTGTTGTACAACTTTAGAAGCATGATGATCAAGAAATGGTAAGAGGCAATTCTCTAGCTTCTTTTGAATAATTTTTTGAAAGATTATCTCAAAGCTTTTCATTTTGAGCAATGAATAAAGCCTTGTCCTCTCTTGTTTCCATTCATTGAAATCCAAATTGAAAATACCAACACCAAGAGCTTCAAATATTTGATGAAAATCAGATCCTTTTCCATAGTTGCTGAAATTCTTGCTAGTGATGTGGTTCACATTCATAGGATCACTAGTAAGGATAAAGTTGACAATATTTGTGAACCAAGGTCCTTTAATACGATAAGTGCTTCCATAATGTTTAAATCCTAAGGTTACATAATCATGAATATTGGTTTGATTATGTAAAACTGATGGTAGTATTCCAAGTATTGGAATATTTGATATTAATCTATCTCTATGGTGTCTCCACATATAGTAGAATATGATGAAGAGAGTTGCTACACATAATGTAATATAATGAAACAAAGTCATTGTACTAAGACTAAAGTGAATATGTGATTCAAGTTATGTCTTTGTGAATGATATATATCATGCATGAAGAAGGGTATAATAAGACTATAATTAAGTAAACTCTTTTTTATTTTTTTGGGTTATCAAAAGGTGGTTTCTCATCTCCCAACCGAATTTTCTCCATATGCATGAGCCAAAAATCAAACTTCTGACCCCATGTTTAAGGGGACCAGACCCTTACCACTTGGACCAATTCATTGTTGGTGACTATAAGTACACTCTAATATATATAAACATGTGTATATATTTAGCGAGCATATTTGCTGCTGTAAAATATGGTACAGTTTTCACGCAGTTTAGATTTTAGACCGTCCGATTTAACATATACGGACGAAATTTTTAGACGATTTTATAACACTATCAATTAGAGCCATCCAATCAATAATTAACTGCTCTAAGATTAAAAACGGCATGAAAACTGCATACTCATTTCATTTAGTGCAACAAACTGCAGTCCGTATATTTATGATGAATGCATCAACATCAACCAGACTTTTTACCCTACTTCAAAGCTTTTGTTTTTAGGAAGGTTAGCTAGCATTTAAATAAGTGGTTGAAGTAGGTAGGACTGAATATTTTTGTGAATGAGGTGAAAAATTTAGAAATTGTCAGTTATGAATTGAATAATTTTGTGTACCTTTCCTGTGAAAATTTATAAATCACAGTATGGTAAATTGGTAATTAATATTTTGAGGTACAACGTTGGGTCCATGATGTGAATTCACTTTTGTAGAAGGGGTCAATTTTTACCTTTTCCTGGTATAATCTAACTAACCGGAGAATTTGACATACAATACAACTCTCTTCCGTAAATATAAACTTTCTAGGATTATTTGCTACTTCCGCCCGTCTCATATTATAAGAACCTTTGATAAAAATTATGGATATTAATAAAAATTATTAATGTGAGTATCACTACAAAAAACACAATCATTAACCCGCCTCGAAAATCTTGAGTGTGACTTATCCGAGTGTTGCGAAATTTAGTTACACTATCAAAAAATTTCCACGCCTATTTAAAGTGGAGTAATATTTTGATGGCCACAGTTTTTTTGTAGCCACGGTACTTAACATTGGTAGCCGGGTGTGGTTATGGGCTTATGCACCATGCATAAATGACGGAAAATTGCTTAGCACACCCTCCAGTTTGCTCGCGCACCCCCAAGTTTCTCACACGCCCCCATATGTTTTGTGCCCCCCAAATTACTCGCGCACCCCCCAACTGTCTAGTGCGCGCCCCAAATCATGCTAAAACCATTTTGCATTTGGAATAGTTTCAGAGATTTGCACTCCAAAATCATTAAGTGCATACAATGGTTTTGGCTAGAAATCTGGGGGGAGGGAAAAAAAAATGTTAAGTGCATAATTATAGCGTTGTACTCCAAAACCATTTTATGCACCTAATGGTTTTGGAGTACAACCCTCGGAAACCATTCCAACAACAAAATGGTTTTGGCTAGAAATCTGGGGAGGAAAGGAAAAAAAATGGTTTAGTGATATTTTCCTTTCCCTTATTGGGATAAATAAACGTCAATAGCGACTTTATTGTTATATGAAATTTTTCAGCCGCTACACTGATAGTTGATGTTTTAATTATATTAATTCTCAGATTCACGGAGGTTCAAGTGGAATTGGCATATTTGCAATTCAGGTTGCTAAGTACATAGGAGCAAGAGTATTTGTTACTGCAGGTTCAGTATTGTTTTCATGTTATTGAACTTTTAAGTCAATTTATGTATGTCTAGATGTTAAACTGATGATATTTCAAGTTTCTCATATATTGAGATTCTAAGAGATGTTTGCAGAAATTTTATTCTAGATATTGCTTAGCAGGTAGCATGGAGAAGCTAGCTTTTTGCATAGCTTAAATTTTGATGGAAGACTTTACATTATCGGCTTTCAAGGGGGTATTTCTACAGAGCTAAGTCCTTTATTTGGTAAGCGTCTCACTATACAAGGTATTGCAAATTGATGGGATCTTAATTCTCACAAACAGAGAAATATAATGAAAAGTATGGAAATGTAATTGAATTGATAAGATAGAACAATTAACATAGCTGGAAATTGGAATGAAAAACTAACAAATTGATAAGTAGTAACTGAAGGCTCATGCATACCAAGCATCAAACAGCCACTTGATTTATTTTCCGCTTCCTTTTACGTCATTTATGTTCCACACATTCTCTATGCTCTTTCCCTTTCTTTCATGATCCATGTTTCTACCACAAATTTTGATTTATACTATTTTCTAATGGATACTCCTCTTCAAGCTTAGTTTTCTTCATGTACAAGTAAAACCATGGTTTGTCATCTTATATGTTAAAAGATGAAGATATAAAATAAATAGCCAATCACTTACAATGGTAGACATTTCGCAACACTGCTGCTGCGCAAAGGAATAAAATTCTTGTGACAGGCCTTGTTCCTAGAGTGTGCTATACTGCTATCATATATGAAAGAGTCTAATTAACTAATAATATGAAAGCAATACACTAAGCACCGAGTAAAGTGGCTCATTTATAATCCAATTCTTAAGAACTCTAATGTAAATATTTATACTGTATACACATTTTTGCTTTATACTATCTTCCAAGACTCAAAGAGTAGATACATCCCCTTTTTTTGAATGACAATTGTTAGTAATGTTAGTTGGGTTATTTGAACCTACATCACTTTATATTTCCGGCCTTCTATCCTATGCCCATCATCCAAACCACTAGTATGCGTTTAGTTTCACTTTTCTAAGAGACAAAATTTATTTTAAAGGTATATATGATTTTGTCATATTTGGATGTTCTTGAGTCAAATTATTTTTGCCCCTGGAACTGATTCTAACTTTATGCTAGAATTGTAGCTTTTGCCCACAATTGATTATTAGCCTTTATTTTGTTGTTCCTCTCACTTTTACGTAAATGCATTCAAATGTAAATCACTTTACATTACACTCACTTGTTGCCAAAATCAATTTTATAGAACAATTTCTTTCAAAACGTATTTTTATCACCATAGAATGAAACAAATGCTAAGCTACCTTATAACTCATGTGATACCATCATACCATTGATAATTTGATATCATATGGTGGATTATGTACAGGTGCTAGCTTGTGCATGAGAAGTCCTGAAAATAAAGTTGTCATCATTGCTGGAGTGGAGAAGAATGTTTGGCCTGCAATTGCAGAAGGAAAGGTTAAGCCTGTGGTCTACAAATCTTTCCCTCATTCTGAAGCTGTGGAGGCTCACCGGCTTATTGAAAGTAGTCAGCATATTGGAAAGATATTGCTTCTGCCATGAAAACTGTTCTGGACTGGACTTAGCAGGACCAGCTCTCCTCTTGCCAGTACTGTCGAGGACGATTCAGCAAGGGCATGCTCCTCGGCAGAAGACATGCTTCGCGAGGAGCATCCTCCTCGACTGCCTCTTCACCAGGCACATTTCTCACGTGCTCCCCGTCTAGCGGGACACGTGTCCTCTAGAGCTTATCCATTATCCTTGCATCGTGGAACGGCTCCACCAGGCTGGGGACCTGTAACGGTTTCTCCTGCATCCACGCAGACACCTGGCAGTTATCCAGGTTTAGGCTGCTCTACACGGCCCAATAGGGTAACCGTTGGCCACGCGCTGGGGGTCTATAAATACTCCTCATCACTGAGGAGTCAGGTATTCTATTCTCTAACTTTACCTCTTCTTCTTTTGTACTTGTACTGACTTGAGCGTCGGAGCACCTGCAGGTACAAACCCCCCCTCCGCTGATTTCCACCGTCCACGACGTGCAGCTGGCCATCGATTCAACCTTCTGATCAAGGTAAAGATCCATGGTAAAACTAGAGAGTCTGATTTATTAAAAAGCTGTGAAATCAAACTAACTAAAAGTTTAAAATTTGTATATTTTACAACAACAGAAAAAGAGAGTCTGAATTATTGTTTTTACCCAAAATAAATAAGAAACTAAATTATGAAATAATAAGATCTGATTGGTAACACATGACTTAATCGATAAGTAAGATTATTATTGTAGACATGCCATTAACAAAAATTGTGGTAGAAGTAAATATGAAAACAAAGACATGAAGATTTTTTTTGACTAAAAATAACGATATTTCATTCCAATAATCAATAGAGTACAACATATGCAAATATAAATCCAACACCGCTAAAAACAAAAAGGATGAATCAGTAAAAACTCACGACATCTAAGTTAATAACATAAAACGGCAAGATAAAATTAAAGTCACCGGAATATCCATACTTTCGGATCTGCACCATTGATGTCCAAATCATTGATTGAATCTGCAATTGACTAAAGTTGATCCTTGAATATAAACTAAACGAACACCGCAACAAGACGAGAAATCAAACAATGCCGTAACAAGACGACGACCAACACAACGCCGCACTCGACGGCGAACTCACAAGCACAAAAGAAAACAATTAAAAGAGAAATTAAAAGCAAGAAAAGATGCAGTGGGGTGATTTTAGGCCAAAAATGACCTAAAACCACCCTCTTACCAATAGAGGAAGAAGAAATCTCAAAAGGAAAAGTTATAATTTAGGGCCGGCAGAGAGAGCAATGAGTACAAGGACATGAAGATTTAGGAGTTGAAACTTCAGCAAAGAATGCATCCTTGAAGTAAGAACAGTTTCCTCTGAGCTTCAGTGAAATGAAAATGAGGTGCAGCTGTTATCTTTCTCAATGATTTGAGAGATAGCATTGACGCAAAGACATTGGTATGCACCCTAATACAGCCTCTCAAATCGATCTCTTTAAGTTGTGTGCAGTTTTCTATTACATGCTTTACTCCTATCTCCGTGCAATCAAAACAATTAGCTAGTATTAATTGCAAAAGTCCAGAACAAGTCTTTGAGATGGTATAGAGTACTCGATCATTAACTGTAGTAAATTCCAAGTCCAAGATCTTGAGGTTGGGAGCTTGAAAGATCATTCTTCTAGGTATTTTATAAATTACACAACATTGTACATTCAAATGATTAATCTTAGGGAATTTCCTTAAAACATGAACCATACTTCGTGCAGATATTCTACCGCAACCACGCAAATCAAGTAGGCGCAAATTGGGGAATACACAAGCAAACATTTTGATGTGTTTGTTGCCTAACCATGAGTTGTGAGGCAAATAGAGAGAGTTTAATTGAGGGTATACACTGAAATCCCCCTTGATCCAATAATCATCTGCCGACCTACGCCCAATATCTACCATTTTGATCTCACTAAGTGAAGGACATTTGCTAAGGAGTGCAAACAAGGATAAATATGTGAGCATGTTCGATTTACCAAGGTTTACAGATACCAAACCAACAAGAAATGAAGATAACTCGACAACACGATGATCATTCAAAAGGTCGTAGCACTCAAGATCCAAATGTTGGATAGATTGACAATACTTGGATAACAAACTAAAGAGTCCAGCATAACTAAAGCCTCGGGTATTACGGAAGACAATCCTCCTCAAAGGAATATCTGCAATTACAATGGAGGAAAGCATCTCATCCGAGATAGTATCATAATGGGAGAAATCAATACAAGTCAAATTCTTCAAGAGGTGAATGATTTGTGGAGTAAACATAACGGGAAAAATTAAACTCTTAAGCATTGTTGGTTTATGCTCACAGAAAGCAGAAACAAAGCCCGATCCGGGAACATGACAATTCAAGTCTTCCATAAACTTGCAATTCTTAAACAAGTAATAAACACATTTGTAATTAATGTAGTAGTGATGATCGAGATTAAGCTTACGGAGTTTGATAAGAGCCAAGGAAAGAGCCTCAACCCCATCGATGTAGCCAGTGTTGTTGTTATCAATGGTCTTAGCATAGTCAAGGTTGAGTTCTTCTAGTAAAGGAAAACAATCGGCGATGAGGAACAAGTCAGTGTGGTTGAAAGAAGAATGCAAGTTGGTAGCAATAAGAGAAGTCAAAGTTGTAATCTGTTTGGAGAAAGCTCGCAATCCATATGCAGGAAGTGAGGGTTGGTGGGAGAGATTGAGTGATGTGAGATATTTTAATGGTGGAATTTTTGAGAGAAGTGAGTCGAGGTCACCTTGGAAGTGAGTGAGATCGAGGGATGTAAGGTTTGTGAATCTATGGAAGAGGCTTGTGAGGAAAGGGGCTGTTGCATTAAGTATAGTGAGAGATAACCGGAGACGGTTGGTGACAGAGAACAAATACTTAGAGACGGTGGAGATAGACTTCAACAAATAAAGATTTTTATTATCGTAATCTTCGTCTCCGTCGTTGACGAATTTGAACACACGTTCCCAGCAATCATCCGGTAGATACAAATATTCTGATGACTTCCTTTCCATTGTTATTGTTAGTCAGTGCCGCCGCCGCTGCTTGCTTTGATTTGCTTTGCTTGTCCTCAGTGGCGGAGCCAGGATCTTTAGTGAGACTGGGCAAAATTTTAACCATAAATATTTACGTGACAAAATATATTAGTCATAAATTTACATGTAACATAATTCATTGCTCCAAACCAAGTTTGATTACAAAACAATCACCAATACATATGTTTTAAAACTCATATTCAACCTTGATCTTAAGCTACAGACTACTAATATTTAAACAAAACTGCCAAGGAACAAACACCGAAACTAATGCATAAAGGTGCATTACAAAGGCAGCCATTACAACATGATCTATATAAGCCAATAAAGGATAATCATGCAAGAATTCAGCCTCTGTCAACATAGGTAAAAAACTCACCTCTACATAAAGAGCCTGCTAAAAATCTATCCAAAAAAGCTCAGCATACCAGAAGCCAATTTTGACAGCAAAACAACAAACAAATTGGAATCTGTTTACTCAAACAAAATTCATATTATCAACATACCAATAGTGTACTACATAAAATTAGGAGGCAAACTCCCTCTAGGAGGCAAACACATGTGGAACTAAACTAGTCATTAGGAATGAAATCAAAATCAAAAGATAGCTCAAACTACAACCAAAATTGGATTCGTGCTGTTGGGAAATCAAGTCAGTCAGCTTATTTATATAATCACTTTACAAAACAGCTTAACAGAAATATAAACATAAAATAGAGTTTGTCTAGGAAATCAAGCAATCAAACTAAGATTTTAGATGCTAGAAACAGAAGCTTAAAATAGAGTTTGCTTACCTCAAATTAAATCTGCGAGAGGGAGAAAGAGTGAAAGCGGTGGTGCGGTGGAATGGCCGATTTGAGGGCAGCCGAGAGACTGAGCGGTGAGGAAGAGTGAGACAAGTTGTCCTCAGATCGGATCTCGTGGTCGTGGGTTACTTAGGTTTTATCATGTGTGGTGTGACTGTGATGTGATGTGATGTGAGTGAGGTTAAATTGGATTTTTTATATCAATTAATCAATTTTTTTGTTTTTTATTTTATATATATATATATATATATATATATATATATATATATATATATATATATATATATATATATATGTTTTCTATCAACTATCAATTTGATTTTGGGTTGGGTTGAGTTGGGCTCACCAAAATACGTATTTTTTTTTTATTAAAAAAATTGTCTTTTTATTTTTGGTGAATAAAAGAGATTAGTATTAGTCATGAGCAGCGGCGATTACATTGACCAACAACACGTGACTGACTTAATCAATAATTAGAGATTAGTAGTATCAACATTGACCATTTCATAAGGTGCTGTTGAGTCAAACAAACAATCAATCAATCAGTTTTGCTTCACCTCAGCGGCGATTACATTAAGGTTAGTTTCAAATTGAACACAGCTAGGTTCACGAACTACCTAGGTTCTTGTGTTTTGTTATTATTGGTAACGAAATTAGAGTGACCCAATAAGCTCAAACGGATTAATCATCACTGAATTATTTTTTGCAGGTTCGAAGATTGAAACTTGACTTGTATTGTTGTGATGGATCTGTCAAAACTCAGTCCTGCACAGCTTACTGTGTATGGATCTGCATTTTGTGTAATGCTTTCTATGCAGGCTCTGTCTACGGTGGGAGACCTTGATAGGTCTCCTACCGTGAGCAAGTTAGACCAAAATTTCTTAGCCGTTGGATTGATAAAAAATACTTGATTATACAATAAATCAAATATACCTGATTATTTTTCACTTGTCTCCCACTTACTGAGCTACAAACTGTCACCGCATCAGATCTTTCCACAGTCCGTCCCTGTTCACTCTCCATCTTGCATTCTCAATCACATACTTTTTCTTTTTTCTTTTCTTCATCACAACATCAACACTATTTGGTATAGATTTCTTAGTCAAGTAATCATTAATGCTCATATTTGACATGAACTTGAAAAAGAACAGTATTCAAATTTTCATATCAATATGAGATAAGATTTCACACAAAACCCTTTAAATAATAGGATTTACACTTTCATATACATTAAAGATACAAGATCAAATTTTTGAAATCCAACGAAGAACAAATCAATAATAGGATTAACACTTTCATCTCCATTAAAGTGAAAAGATTACATCTGCAACTAATTAATAACACAACACAACCCATAAAAATTACAACAAAAAAGTAAGTCTTCCAACAATTAAAGAGTACATTTTTCTTATTTTCACACTGTTTGGTACAAATTTTGACTGCTTATGCTCTCCTCTCTCCACCACGTCCTCCATTAAAACTTGTTGCTTTTGACTGCTGTGTTATTGATGCAATTTTAAACTCATTCGTTGTTGGTTGCTGCACAGATCTGGGTTGTTGAGAGAGAAAGAAAAAATGCGGAGGAGTTCATAGGAGAGAGAAAAAGATAATGAAATAAAAGAAATTATTGGATGTTGACAGCACATAATAAGATCCATAGAGTTTCATAATCTAATGGCTAAGAAATTTTGGTCTAACTTGCTCACGGTAGGAGACCTATCAAGGTCTCCCACCCTAGACAGAGCCTTCTAGGCATTTCACTTTGCAATTACTTTCTATGCACAGCTTATATTTTTTAGCGTAATGATAAATAATATTTGGTTATTATACTATTTTTAATGAAAGAAAAAATAATTTATTTTAAAAAACATTCATTTAACCATTAATTTAATGTCCTAATGTACCGATACATTAGATTTTATCAAATGTACCATAAAATTTCCCTTAATTTTTTAATTCAATTACACGGAAATTATTAATCAAAAAAATTATTAATCGGCCTTGTCACGTGTTATATCATCGAGTCATGTGCCAAATCACTTAAAACATGCAACATCATTATTCTATTATTATTAAAATAGAGAAAAGGACTAAAATTGGGTAATTTTAAAATGGGGGATTAACTCAGTGAGCGAGATACAATAGGGAGACTAAAATTGCAATTAAGTCAAAATAAAAAATATAAGTAGAAATTCTAACTTTTTATGTGAATTATCTTTCGGCAGACTTAATAAAAATCGGGAAGAAGAGAGTTAATGTAGTAGTCATAACGAAGGCCAGTGTGAGGGGGCATGACACAATCCTAGGCAGTAATTGTTGTTTTGGTTTGAAGGTCTTCTTGTATGCTATTTGGAGAGCCACAAAAATCCCATGGATGAAGAAGAAAAACATTGAATCCCAACATGGTTCCAAGCCTCCCATGTGCCATTCTTGCGCTTTAAGTTATAGTATATCAGTTCATGCATCAACCCTGATACCATAAATGTCACCACCACGGCAGGGATTGGGGCCCACTTTCTCCCTGTGACATGGCTAAATGCCTTCACCATTGGTTTGTATACGGTTGGGTGTAGGATACGCGAAACCATAATGTTCCACCGTTTTCCCCAGAATTCCTGTGTTGATGTGCTTAGATAGGGTCTGTCGAAAGGTTTCTCCAACTCTACTTGTAAAATTTTGTAAGCAATGGTAGTCATCGCAGCATAAAGTATTTCTAATCCGAAGTAAAAGTGGAGAAGAAATAAGAACATTAAAATTAACGGATGGAAACTTTCTTTCTTCTCATTGGGAAGAACAAAAAGATATAAGAGAATGGACATCATCACTAGCAACTCGATTTGATTTAAAGAAGTGAGTTTGAATTTGATTTGATTTTGATTTTAATTTGTGGGGTTGTTGTGATGGAATTTAATGGGAAGAGAGGCAAGAAGGAGGAAGGAAAAGAGAGAAGGAGGAGGATTTGATGAGAGGGGACCTTTGGCAAAGGCAAATAGGAGAAGCTTAAAAGTGGAAAGCCAAGAAAGGTAGAATGTAAAAAGGATTATTAAATGGACCTCGGTGACCCATATTGGAAGAAGAAGAAGTATGAGTATGGGTGGAAGAAGGACTAAAAGTCTTCCTCTTCCATTGGGAACCACCTTTCCTATTATGTAGCTATACCAAAACAATGTTATTGCTACGCTCCATACAATGATGAAGTTAATGATTTGTCCTGTAACAGCCCGGACTCTTTTCTACGTATATAGTAGGCCACCCCGGCGCTGTACATCACGATCTTCTCCACCCCCCTCTCTAGTGGAGTTTTTGTCTTCCGTGGGAATCGAACCATGTACCATGGGGATAAGTACATGTTCAATCCATTCCCACTACCAATTGAACTAGTAGCTCAATTGGTAGTGGGAATGGATTGAACATGTACTTATCCCCATGGTACATGGTTCGATTCCCACGGAAGGCAAAAACTCCACTAGAGAGGGGGGTGGAGAAGATCGTGATGTACAGCGCCGGGGTGGCCTACTATATACGTAGAAAAGGGCCCGGGCTGTTACATGTCCTTTCATCATCTCTTGCTCCCTAAGATTCTCATGATATATTAGGCCCTTATATATATATATATATAGGGGATGTATCAAGTGAGAATGGGGTCTCTTATGTGAGAGTGAGAGAAGCTAATACCATCCATTAGATCATAATATCCAGACAAGATTAAAAGGTAACAAATATATTGAATCGCTGGTCACCGCACCTCCTCACTCTCTTGTTCGTTTTTCACGCGCGTCTTTCTTTTTCCTCTCCTTCTCCAGATTCTTCACCAAAATCAATCACCATGTTTTCCCAAACAAAAAAACCAATCATCCTATTTTTCTTTTGTTATGCTTCGAAAAATTTGGAAGAAAAGAAGAGACTTTCAATTTTTTCACTTCGATTCTTCAGTGTGAGAGGACTTTGAAAATTTGTGGTTGTATACTGGTGCTTGGTTTTGGATGTCAATGAAAATTGAATAAATAAACCATAAATAATTCTTTAATTAATTATGTATGACAATGAAAATTCATTTGGAAAGGGGATTATTTTCTTGAGGATTCTTTCTGAAACTCACCGATTATATTGATAAAATTTGACAAAAGCAAAGTCTTTATGGTTTGGGGTATAAATTGTCAATCCTGGTTGTTATATGATTGATTGCAAATTGATTCTAAGTGTTAATGGTGATTTAACATAAGCCAGCGACACAGTAGAAGGTGAAGATAAGAAGTTGAATAGTTTTAGGAGAACAGATTGACAAGAGTGGAGCGCATCATATGATTTAAAACATATCTTAATCTTAACCATTAATTTAAATCTAAAGGTTAATAATTATCCCTCTCACTCTCATATAAGAAGGGTTTTCTCACTAGATATGCTCCCTATATATATATATATATATATATAATTATTACGTAAGATATTTTAAAAGTTTGATCATTTTGTTATTTTCAAAAAGATAAGAAGTTTGATCAGGATGACAAAAATTGCAGAAATATTTAATGTTGAATAAACTATCAAATTGGTACTACTTGTCTTATCATTCTCTCAAATAGCTCTCTAACTTTTTTAAAATCTCAAATTAATTCCGTCTCTGCTAAACTTATCTCAATTTATATTGATTAAAATGTTATTAAAAGTGTAATATTTGATGTCAAACTAGTTATATCAATAATGACCCAAATGTCTTTGTCCACTTTTTTTTTAAGTGGATCTCTTTTTTAACAGTTACACCTACTTATTTTTAAGTGGGTCTAAATTAACAATATATATATATAACTCATGTTATTTAATTAACAATCTACTTATTTAAATAATGAAACGTGTTAAGTGTGTTTATGTCAAAAAAAAAAAAAAAAACAGCTGCAACCATTTTCATTTGAACAAAACTAATATCTTTCCCAAGACAACTTCTTGGACCTGCATTGAATGCTATGAACTTGTAAGACGGTTCATGTATACTTTGTCCTTTATCTGATATCCATCTATCTGGCTTAAATTCCAAGGAATCCTTACCCCATATTCGTTTCAATCTTCCCATTGCGTACAAAGAGAATATTAATTTTGTATTTGGACTAACATGCTCTCCACTAGGTAGTATATCGGATTTGATTGCGCACTTGTGTTCAAATGGTACAGGAGGATAAAGCCTCAAGGTTTCACATATGGCTCCATGAAGGTAAACTAGCTTATCGAGTTTTTCCCCGCTTAAATTATCGATCAAATTCGAGTCTTGTGTTAGACAAATACTCCCTCCGGTCTCATATATAAGAAACAAAACAAAAAAATTTAAAGTCTTAAATATAAGCAAAAGTCTACTTCAATTATTAAGTTTTATGACATTATTCCAATTTCAACCAATAAATGCAATATTTTACATTTTCCAAGAAGGTATAATGTGTTTTTTCTTCTCGGTTAATGTATTTTAACTACTTTCTTAAAGGAAGAGCTTTTTTGAAAATTTTCTTATATACAAGACTAGAGAGAGTATCTTTGATCTCTTGAATGATTTTGGCTTCGACGATAGGATGAGTTGAAACAAGCCAAAAAAACCAACTGAGACCTGAACTAATTGTTCCATTTCCTGCAGCCAAGAGATTGACTGCAGTGTCTCTAATATACTTCTCATTAGCGCCTTCCTTTGTTATTAGCGCCTTTAGCAAGCAAGAATGACTTTCATCAACATGTTCACTGCTTCTCGATCTTGTTTTCTCTTCATCGCCTTTTAAATAAAGTATACATTTGGACAAGAATTGGTGAAGATTTTCTTGAGCTACTTTGTTCTTCTTCTCTTGACCAATTTGTAGCCATTTTTGCATCTTCCAAATACATTTAGGAATATAGTGCCTTTTAAATTGCATATCCTCAAGCACATAAACGGCTTTTAGATAATTAATCTCGAAGAGCTCATCGAACTTGTAAGGAAGACAATTAGGATCGAATCCAAATAACGAAATGCTAGTAATATCAAAGGTGAATCTCTCAAGAATATCTTGTAAATCAAGTACTTGTACACCTTTAGAAGCATGATGATCAAGAAATGGTAAGAGGCAATTCTCTAGCTTCTTTTGAATAATTTTTTGAATGATTATCTCAAAGCTTTTCATTTTGAGCAATGAATAAAGCCTTGTCCTCTCTTGTTTCCATTCATTGACATCCAAATTGAAAATACCAACACCAAGAGCTTCAAATATTTGATGAAAATCAGATCCTTTTCCATAGTTGCTGAAATTCTTGCTAGTGATGTGGTTCACATTCATAGGATCACTAGTAAGGATAAAGTTGACAATATTTGTGAACCAAGGTCCTTTAATACGATAAGTGCTTCCATAATGTTTAAATCCTAAGGTTACATAATCATGAATATTGGTTTGATTATGTAAAACTGATGGTAGTATGCCAAGTATTGGAATATTTGATATTAATATATCTCTATGGTGTCTCCACATATAGTAGAATATGATGAAGAAAGTGGCTACAAAAAATGTAATATAATGAAACAAAGACATTGTCTAAGACTAAAGTGGATATGTGATTCAAGTTATGTATTTGTGAATGATATCATGCATGAAGAAGGTTATAAGTACACTTTAATATATTTCAAACATGTGTATATTTAGAATGTAGATTTGATGATGTAGCTTTTCACACTGTTTTCACAATGTTTTAAATCTAGACACTTGATTACAAATCGGATAGTTCAGATCAATACAGTTATAAAATCACTTAAAACAATTTGGATCATACATTTCAAATCAAACGGGTGTGATGTAAAACAATGTTAAAACTGTGGGGAAAAAATTTACGAAATCTGTTTTCGTATATTTATGATGAATGCAGCAACATCAACCACACTTTAAACCATACTTCAAAGCCTTTGTTTTTAGGAAGGTTAGCATTTAAATAAGTGGTTGAAGTAGGTAGGACTCAATGTATACAGTGTACTTTTCCTGTATTTCACATATATTGCTAATTAATATTTTGAGGTACAGCGTTGGGTCCATGATATCAATGATCACTTTGTAGAAGCGGTAAATTTTTACCTTTTCATGGTACAGTCTAACTAATTGGAGAATTTGACATACAACTCTCTTCCATAAATAATAAAATATAAACTTTCTCGTATTATTTGTATGATTTTACTCCCGTCCGTCCCACATTATAAGAATCTTTGATAAAAATTACAGATATTAATAAAAAAATTAGTGTGAGTATCACTACAAAAAACGCGATCATTAACCCGTGGCTAATGATCGGTTTGCCACGAAAAGTCTTGAGTGTGACTTATCCGGACATTGTGGAATTTAGTTACGGCTAAATCAAACTTTTACCACGCCTATTTAAAGTGGGGTAACATTTTGATGGCCACAATTTTATCATCTTTAGCCATGGTATTTAATATTGTTGGAGCCTTTTCAAAAACAATATTTTGGCTACGGTTTTAATTGTGACTAACCTTAAATAGGCGTGTTTTGACTACCAGAGCCAGTTATTCTCCTACTCATAAGATTGTCGGTTGAATTTAGTCCAATGCAGGTATGGTGGTGATTATAATTTTCTCTTAGATTACATATGATGAGGTGGTGATTATAACTTCCAACATTCTTGTAGGTTTTAGTTGTTTGCAAGTTTGTTAAAATCTCATTTTAAATCGTAAACTCTATACATTATACATTTTTAGGTATGAATTCGTGTTAAATCAAAACTAAAATTATTTTGAGTAAAATCAGAAGTTAAAACAAGTTTTCACGATTTAACTCTATATAAAATGTGTAAAATCACTTAAACTTGCGGTTTTCACCTAACGATTCACAAACTTAATTTTTTTAGTCAATTTAATAGTTCAATTTTATCATATCATATTAGTAATAAATATAATATCATATCTAGATAGACACTTAATTTTTTATAATAGTGTATGTTAATAATTAAGGAGTAACAATTATTTATGCTTGTGATTGTTTTTTTATATGTTAACAATTAAGGATTACATCATTTATTCAATGATCATAATAAGAGAATTTTCGCATATAAAACGGGATGGAGGAACACAAGGAATATATTAAGAGTTAGATAAATAATAATTTTTAGTACTCGTGTGTTCTCAACAATGTCTCCTATTTTTATACATGTGTGCGCAAAAAATAAAACAAAAGAATAGATGAAAAATAGTGACAAACAAGACAAATAAGTAATTTATATTTTGATAAAATAATAAAATATTGTAAAATTTATGTGATTATTTAAATATAATAAGTTGTTTTTGGTAGATAGACAAAATGATATCCGCCCTAGCAATTTTGACATTTATGCAAGTTGAGCTAATATTTGTGGAAATTTTTCTTATAATTAGATTTATGGTCACTTAAATATAATAAATTATTTGATATATAATAGATACATAAATATTGTAAAAAAAATACATAATATAAAATGGGTTTCGTAAAAATAAAATAAAACAATAGGTGTTAAAATATACAATCACTTTGTATTTCATCAATCATATATAATATTCAATTTCACATGACATGCATGGTTTTAAAAGTCATATTTAATACGTGAAAAAAATAAGAGAAATATTATTTCTTTACAAGATATATTGATGACATATAGTTTTTGTGTTATTTGTTATTGAAATGCATGACTGTAGTCATATTTAAATTTAACTAATGAGAATGAGAGAAAATCAATTAAGTATGAATTATCTAATATTTAAAATTTATTTTTAATTTAAAATTTATAATATATGTTAATATTCATAACACTTAAATTTCTAAATTTCTAAATAAAAATATTAGTTTCAGATTACGTCTAAAATTAAATACAGTATGTTAAAATATATATTATATATGTTTATTTTTTTGTCAAAAAAAAATGTTTATTTTAATTAAATCGAGGTAAACAATATGAGTTTATGAGTTGAATCATTTCACTTAACCAAAACGGTTAACATAAAAACTAGATTATGACAACATTGATTGTTTGAGTAATATAGCGGCGGGAACGTCTACACATACACGAGAGCTGGTTAACAATAAAGTTGTTCCTGTGCTTATATAGCTTCTAAAGAGAGCTTTAACATTATTAAATTACTAGCAATATCTGCATTAGGCAATATTGCCGCCGGAGACGGAGTTTGTAGGGCGCAATTTTTAAGTCAAATGGAGTCATTCCACTAATTACTGTGTTGAATGACCGAAATCAATATCATTTTAAGACTGTAAATGTCTGGGTACAGGACGATTTGTCCTCGGACGATGATCTGAATAATAGATCGGAGGATGACAAAACAGTTGCAAAGACAAGTCTCCAAATGTTACTCTGTTTTCTGCATACGCCATATTTCTACCGTTACATCGAAACAG
The DNA here is from genome assembly GCA_030408175.1 of Trifolium repens. NCBI lineage: Eukaryota > Viridiplantae > Streptophyta > Magnoliopsida > Fabales > Fabaceae > Trifolium > Trifolium repens. The sequence continues at coordinate 11,218,331 of CP125837.1, forward strand.
ACACATACCAACACGTGCCTAAGTACCTCTCGTAAGTGTTAAAAGAAAGGCATAAAAATAGTAACATAATCTAACATATAACAACTTATCAAAAATAAAAAAGAAAGTTATAACAACTTTAAAAAAATAGAAGAACCTAATAAAAGATGTGTAGGGAAAAAAGCAAACGATTAGGCCAACTTTGAGAAATGTTTAAATGTTTAAAAAAATGTTTAAAAGATGGACAAAACTTAGGTGTATTTCTTTAAATGTTTTTCGTATGGTTCTTAACATAAAATTTATATTTTGTAGATATAACAAAATTTTAGAAAATCATGAATTTGAGTAAATCATATTTTTTATGTTAAAAATCATGCAAAAAACATCTAAAGAAATGCACCTAAGTTTTATCCAAAAAAGAAGATCATGTGTCTACAATAAAAAGAAGAAATGTACCTAAGGAAATCACAGTTTTTATATTAAGAATCATACAAAAAGCATCTAAAGAAATATATCTAAGTTTTTTGTGAGAATTTATTTTCAAATCAAATATAGAATAAATATTTGTCCTCATACTTTTTTTTTACTCCACCATTCCATATTATTATTATTATTAAGGAGAGTCATAACATATCAATTGAAATTATGAGTATAACGGAAAGAACTAAATTTTTTCAATGTAGCAAACTCATTTAAATTCCAATAAAGGAGGTGCCTGATACACTTCAAATATAATCACACTTATATAAAAAAAAAATTATTACACTAATACTCATATTAAAACTCAGCATCTTAAATTAAAACTATTTAAACGCCTTGTGATTGTTTGCAGAAATTATTTCACTTGGTGATTATTTCAATTTTGGTTCCCTCTTCTCCAAGTCCTAACCTCAAATCCTCTCCTTATGTTTTTCATTGCAGAATTCTTATTTATTTTTTTAGTGAAAAGTGGTAAAATCCTAGTTTTTCATAACCTACCTATTTATAGAGACAACATTAAGTTAACTTTTTCAGCAAGATAGTAAGACCTACTAACGTATCCGATTTGCACCCCCTTTTCTGCTACAGCAAGATAGTAAGACCTCCCAAAAAAGGTATCCGATTTGCACCCCCTTTTCTGCTACTAACATTTAGGCCCAAATCCTTTTATTTATTTGTTCTCTACTATTTTGCTATCTCATACTCCAATCTCTTGTACTTACTTAAAATGCATCTCCCCATCTATATTCTTCTAAAATTTTATATTCCTTATTTTCTTTCTTCCTTTAATTTACTAAAGTTACTAAACCATTATTTTTTAATGACTAAACACTTCAAAAAAATTAACTTCTAAATAAATACCACCTAAATTAATTAGAAATTAAGTAAATCCTAACAAAAATAAATGTATTTAAAAACTGGGGGGGTTACACTAGTCGTGTCAAAAACGTATTTCTTTGTATTTTTGTACTGAAAATCGACCCCTAGGTCAGTCTGGAAGCCACTATTTATATATATAAAAAAAAAACAAGAAAATCTTGACCCGGTGTTACGAAGCTGAGCTACGCGCAGCCTTTCCAACACTAGGCACATGCAATTGAACTCTAGTGTTTCTTCATTACGCACAAAACACTTGTTTTTGACTTATGCATTCAAATCTTAATATAATTGGCTTGAAACACATGTTTTTTACATATGCATCTAAATCTTCAACTTCATGAGAAATCACCTAAAATCATGTCTAAATGACTCGATTTGACTTAAAATAAATTAAAAACAACACTAAAGTGATCCTAAAAACAACAAATGACTTAGTGTCATCACTTACAATTAAAAATAAAATAAAATACATATATTCAATAGAAAATATACTTTTTTGTGAATTATCTTTCCGCAGACTTAACAAAAACTGGGAAGAAGAGAGTTAATGTAGTGGTCATAACGAAGGCCAGTGTGAGGGGGCATGACACAATCCTAGGCAGTAATTGTTGTTTTGGTTTGAAGGTCTTCTTGTATGCTATTTGGAGAGCCACAAAAACCCCATGGATGAAGAAGAAAAACATTGAATCCCAACATGGTTCCCAAGCCTCCCATGTGCCATTCTTGCGCTTTAAGTTATAGTATATCAGTTCATGCATCAACCCTGATACCATAAATGTCACCACCACGGCGGGGATTGGGGCCCACTTTCTTCCTGTGACATGGCTAAATGCCTTCACCATTGGTTTGTATACGGTTGGGTGTAGGATACGCGAGACCATAATGTTCCACCGTTTTCCCCAAAATTCCTGTGTTGATGTGCTTAGATAGGGTCTGTCGAAAGGTTTCTCCAACTCTACTTGTAAAATTTTGCAAGCAATGGTAGTCATCGCGGCATAAAGTATTTCTAATCCGAAGTAAAAGTGGAGAAGAAATAAGAACATTAAAATTAACGGATGGAAACTTTCTTTCTTCTCATTGGGAAGAACAAAAAGATATAAGAGAATGGACATCATCACTAGCAACTCGATTTGATTTAAAGAAGTGAGTTTGAATTTGATTTGATTTTGATTTGTGGGGTTGTTGTGATGGAATTTGATGGGAAGAGAGGCAAGAAGGAGGAAGGAAAAGAGAGAAGGAGGAGGATTTGATGAGAGGGGACCTTTGGCAAAGGCAAATAGGAGAAGCTTAAAAGTGGAAAGCCAAGAAAGGCAGAATGTAAAAAGGATTATTAAATGGACCTCGGTGACCCATATTGGAAGAAGAAGAAGTATGAGTATGGGTGGAAGAAGGGCTAAAAGTCTTCCTCTTCCATTGGGAACCACCTTTCCTATTATGTAGCTATACCAAAACAATGTTATTGCTACGCTCCATACAATGATGAAGTTAATGATTTGTCCATTCATCATCTTTTGCTCCCTAAGATTCTCATGATATATTAGGCCCTTATATATATATATATATATATATATATATATATTACGTAAGATATTTTAAAAGTTTGATCATTTTGTTATTTTCAAAAAGATAAGAAGTTTGATCAGGATGACAAAAATTGCAGAAATATTTAATGTTGAATAAACTATCAAATTGGTACTACTTGTCTTATCATTCTCTCAAATAGGTCTCTAACTTTTTTAAAATCTCAAATTAATTCCGTCTCTGCTAAACTTATCTCAATTTATATTGATTAAAATGTTATTAAAAGTGTAATATTTGATGTCAAACTAGTTGATATCAATAATGACCCAAATGTCTTTGTCCACTTTTTTTTTAAGTGGATCTCTTTTTTAACAGTTACACCTACTTATTTTTAAGTGGGTCTAAATTAACAATCAATATATATAAATATAACTCATGTTATTTAATTAAAGGGTCTTGTTAACGGTGCCCTCGGGGCACTGGTTAAGGAATCTAAATTAAAGAAGCAACTTTGTATTGAAATCAACTATTTCTTATTTTTAGAAAGTTAAATGCATATTTTCTAACAATTTTTTTTTCCATCTTAATTAGTTATCATTTACCTTAATTAAAAAAAAAAAGAAAGAGCTATTATTGTTTCCACAGTTTATATTAATTTCCCACCGAAAGCAAGAGGACCAATTTCATAAATACCTTTCAAACAAGCTGGCAAACTTATCTCTATTTTCTTTTCGAAAGGTTAATCAATATTTTATTTTATTTTTGACAAAAAGATTAACAACATTTAAAGAAAAAACACAAATTGTTACTTTTGATTATCTCAATAATATATCAAATGATTTTGAAATTGTCTAAAATTTTACACAAATAATGATCAATATGATATAAACTTTCAATCCAACGGTGGATCTTATAAAATTTATATCGGTTAAAACGTTATTGAGAGGTGTAACATTTGTTGTCAAACTAGTTGGTGTCAACGGATCCTGATTCTATTTTAATTATTTAAGCAACTCCACTATAATTTTTAAAAGAAAATGTTAAATAGTATCCCCATACACTTTCAAGCATGTTTTTTTTTTGAAATAACACTTTCAAGCATGTTAAATAGTGTAAGTTTCTCTAAAACTTTTATTGAAATATGTGAACTCAATCCATTGAAAATTTAAATGTTCCACTTTTGGAAGAAATAATTTCTTTAAATATAATGTTTAAAGAGTAGCAAAACTCTTTTTTAAATATTTGTATACAATATATCGGCTAATGTCACGGTGGAGCACCTTCACAAGTGGTTCACCATGGACAAATGATCAAAATTATTATAACGAAATCAAATTTTACATAATTCATCGTTGGATTGAAAGTTATTTATATCATATAGATTATTCATAAAAAAAATTAAAATTATTTGAAATGTTATTGAGACAGATCAAGATTAACTGTATTTAATAAAAAAATCCATAAATCGTTAATCTTAATGGATCTCAATACCATATTAAATGATTTTTAATTTTTTTAAAAAAATTTCATGGATGAACTAAATGGAAATTTAAATGTTCCACTTTTTAAAGAAATAATTTTTTTTTAAATAGAATAACAAGATCCCTTTTTAAATATTTGTACTATATATCTATCAAAACCTTTAAAATAAGTCCCACAATAACTGTACTTAATACAATTTTAAAAAAGAAGTGTTATTTTAACACATTTTTGTTATGCAATTCATACAAACATTATTTATACATATTTTTTGTTTTTTTCATAAGAAAAAAAGATGAAAAATTACAGAAATTTTCTTATATAAATATTGTATATAAAAATGTGTATAAAAATATCATTTCTGATTTTATATATAAGTATGTACCATACAATTACAAATTCACGGTGCAAAATATGGACACCGTTGTCAAGTGTCAAGTGTCAAGTGTCAAGTGTCAAATATCCAACATAGAATGACATATTAGCTTTGGGCAATGTATAAAAGCTTATTTTCTTTGACGGGAGGCAATGTATAAAAGTTAATGTCATATAAAAAATTGTCGCGATATCAATGTGTTTGGCCATTCAGGATGCCAATTTATTAGTGATGGGTTCATTTCGGATATATTATTTTATTTGTCATGGTGGTACATTATAAATTACAAAAGTAATATAAAATTGGAGATTTCTACATATGTCGTAAATTCTTTAGTCATGGATTATCGTTGGCTTGATTGAAATATCACAACTCACTACAAGAAATATGATTTTTTGCAGCGACTTTTTTGCAGCGACATTCAAATTGTTGACAAAAACATATATATGGCAGCAACTTATTTAAGTTGTTGTTATAAGTTAGTTTTTTCGCAACAATTACGTTATCGCTGGGAAAAATTATTTATCCCAACAATAATTATTTTTGCCACTAATCGTATAGCTTTTTTGCAACAAACCTTATAAAATTGCTGGGAAACCAACTATTACTTTTTTTTTATGCGTATCTTTTATTGTGGTTTTTGTTCCTATATTTATGTGTAGATTTCTTTGAACATAAAATTATTATCTTTTTTGTTTTTTCATCCTATTTTTATGTTTGTATCTTTTTTTGATATCTTTAATTTTTTAATTTTGTTTATAATAACAACTTTTTTTTTTACAACAATAAATAATAACTAATTTTATTTGTTTAATTAATAATAATTTTTTTAATTAAAAAGAAGTGAACACGTATTTTCCTGCAAAATTAACCCCCTTTGACAATAGCATGAGATGATGGGGATTCAAAAACTCATTGTTACATTTTACAAATTGAATGAGAGTATTTGTTCATAGCAGGAAACAAGATTACATGGAGCAGCTTTTTGAGTCGCGATATATATGATTAATAATTTTAACAAGAAAACAAACTTTTTTAAAAATAAAAAAAAACATATAACTCTCAAATAGATAAGAAACAAAACTCTAGTTTTTTTTTGCCAAAAAATTAAAAAAACAAAAACTCTTATTAAAATAGGAAATTAAGTAGATTCTATATAGAAAAGAAAAAAAAAGTGATAAGGTAGAAATAACTCAACAAATAACATTTAGTCAAAAAAAAAACTCAACAAATAACATCCAATAAAAAAGTTTAATGGCAACTCAAACAACACTGACCTTGATTTTAGGAAAACAAACAAATAGATAAGATTAAACCTTAAATAAAAAAAAAACTGTTTTTTCATCTCTCCCACTTTAAATCTTTAACTCGTCTCTCACACTTTAAATCTTTAACTCTCTTGTAAATCGCCTATGATCAAAGATTACAGGTTAAATCACAAATTGTTCTATAATACTTCATTGAACAAGCAAGTGGATTTCTATATTTTCTAAATAATTTCTATGTTTTCAATTTTTTTATGGGTTCTAGATTTCTAGGAATCATACGTAAACTAAATTCACAATTAGAGTTTATGTTACGAATAATTTCTTAAATCAAATCTCATCGATAACTAACAAATAATTCTCTTTGGATAGTTGCCGTGCCTAGAGTTACATAGATGGTACTTTGTTGATGTCATTGTTTTTCTTTTTGTAACCGATTTTTTTTAAAAGAAATAACAAAAAATTCTCTTTCAATGGATAATTTTAAATCGGTGGAGCAATCAAGTTAAAATATATAATCTCTAATATGGAAATTGAATCCATCTCAATCACGAACTTTTCTAGTTGTATATGTGTGTTTCTTACTTCTTAGTCAATTTCAATGCTTGAGGTCATCGACGTAATATAACAAACAATTATAAATTTAATGATCTGTAGTTGTGGCTTGGTCGAAGTATAGAAGCATTTGCCAGGACCTTTTCATTTAATCACTGTATTTGGATACAAGCATAATGTTAATTTTTATTTCAATAACTGTTAATTTTTATTTCTTTAAGTTGTTAGTTCTAATTGATTTTTCTTATGGATAGAAGAAGTAGACTGGATTCAGTGTGATAATAACCAACGGTACCATGAGTTGATTTTTTATTTTTTTATTTTTGAATAGAATTATTTTCTCATCTCTTCTTTTATATTTAATTCTTTTTCTTTCTCTTTTTATTTTATTTTGACAAAGCTCTTTTTTCGAACATACTTCAACTCAATGCTAGTACCTCTTTTTTCTAACATACTTCTTTTATATATTTTTTTCTTTTAATAGTTATGGCAGCATCAAATCATAGTCCAAGTTTACAACTTTCAAATTCTTCAAATACTATAAAGCAACAACAAGAAGGTACTTATTTGATTCGCTTAACTTTAATTTTTCTTACTCATATACTATTTGTTCTTATATTTTCATCTTAATATTTCACTTTATATATAATTCTCATAAATTTCTCATTTAGGTCAAAATGCAAAATAATGTACAAATACAAGGAAAAAAGGAAGAGGAAGAACTATTGACTTAGGTGTTCAAAAAAGAAAAAGAAGAGTGCTACCGGAAAATTGCATGTTGATATTCCAATCGATAAAATTGTAGTTGTTGGACCAGGAGCTGCAAATTTTGTGTTTATAATAATTTGTGTTTGTGTTTCTTGATTAAAACATTACAATGTAAAAGAATTTTTTTATGTATAGTTATGACAATTGAAATTCAGTGATTGATGCTAATTTCTGATAAAAATAATAATAAAACTATATAATGATATTTATAGTTGGGAAATTTAATTTATTCCAACAACTTTTGTTGTTGATGTATAAAAGATATAACAACAATTTATATCATTGACAAAAATAATTTTTTCGCTGCGAAAAACACTATTTATGCTAGCGACATTAATTGTTGCTGCAAAATACTAGTTATGACAGTGACATTAATTGTCTTTGTAAAACTTTTCGCAACGGCACTTATGCCAACGGTATGCAGCGGAAAAAAAAATTGCTGCGAAAAACACATTTTTTGCCAGCGACAATAATAGTTGTCGCAAAAAATACTAGTTATGACAGCGACAATAGTTGTTGCTAAAAAACACTAGTTATGGCAGCGGCATTAATTGTTGCTGCAAAATACTAGTTATGGCAGCGACATTAATTGTCCTTGCAAAACTTTTCGCAACGGCACTTATGGCAGCGACATGCAACAACAATTTTTTTGCTGCAAAAAATACTTTTTGCAACAACTTTGCGTTTTTGGCAGCGACATTTGTCGCTGCAAAAAACGATATTTCTTGTAGTGACTCCTAATATTGATTCAAAACACGACAATTGACAAATCTTCTTTGGAGTTGCCGTTTATGAGCTTTGAAAAGAAAGAAATTGCCTGATGTTTATAGAAAGTCTTTGATTTAAAATCAACTGCTTCGTCTAGCAACAAACCAAGCTAATTTCATTACATCCTCCTCCAATCTTCATGTGGATTCTAATTTGTATCTATCTAAACGAAGCATAGAGGTGTCTTGGACTCCTCCACCACGTGATCATTATAAGGTTAATGTTGATGGGTATCATAATGGTAAGTGCATTCGAGGTTTCTACAATAAACTTAGTTTCTGCTCTGTGTGGATTGAACTTGGGGCTCTTCGCATTGGAATAGAAATGGCAAATCAGTTGAATATCAAAAATGTTATTTTTGAGATGGACTCTCTAGTCGTGGTCAATTAAGCCTCATTTCCAAATGCCTTCCTTCGACCTCTTCTCCAAGAGGTGATCACTCTTCTCCAACATCCTAGATGGAGCACTTTAGTCTGTCATGTGTATCGCAAAGCTAATAGATGTGCTGATCTGTTAGCAAATCTCAGGCACACTTCTTTAGATTTTAATTGTAATTTTATTGAGGTCTTTTAGCCGACTCTTAAACTTCTACTAAAAGATGATGTAACAGGAGTTAGTTTTCCTTGGTTGATTTAATAATTTCATTCCTTTTCTTTTCAAAAGAGAGGAGGATTTTATTATCCGTGTGTGCGCCGCTAATTTTTTTTATTGTAAAAAGATTATTTTATAGTATGAAATTTGACATATTATAAATTTACTTGTTATTGTAAGATTATTGTTTAGTGTATGATAATTATAATTGTAATATTTATAAATAATAACTTGTTCATACACTACAAGAAATATCGTTTTTGGCAGCGACAAATGTCGCTACCAAAAACACAAAGTTGTTGCAAAAAGTGTTCTTCGCAGCGAAAAAATTGTTGCTGCATGTCGCTGGCATAAGTGCCGTTGCGAAAAGTTTTGCAAGGACAATTAATATCGCTGCCATAACTAGTGTTTTGCAGCAACAATTAATGTCGCTGACATAACTAATGTTTTTAGCAACAACTAATGTCGCTAGCATAACTAGTGTTATTTGGCAACAACAATTATTGTCACTGACACAACTAATATTTTTTTGCAACAAAAATTATTGTCGCTGGCATAGCTGGTGTTTTTTGCAACAACAATTATTGCCGCTGGCAATTCGCTACGAAAAAGTTATTTTTGTGAACGATATAAATTATTGTTATATCTTTTATATCTCAACAACAAAATTGTTGTAATAAATTAGACTTTCCAACTATAAATGTAATTATATATTTTTGTTATTTTTTATAAAAATTTAGTATGAATCACTTAATTTAAATTGTCATAATTTAAATTCTTTAACTAAGTTTTGTTTCTTCTTTTCTTATTCTTTCTATTTTGCACATATCCTTTTCAACAAACTATAAATAATTCAATAAAAGTATCTATAAACAATATAATTAAAGGATAAAACTTAATTATATATATTAGCTAGCCCAAATACAACCGTTGAACAATAAAACTCGTTTTCCTTCCTTTTGTGATGCATTGTATAATACTACAACCGTTGAAAAATTAGAATATCTCTCACTTGTTCAGTGAATCAAATGCATTCTTTTAGATTTGTCTTCCTTCTACAATTTTACCTCATTCTTTCACTCTGCTGCACAACAAGAATTGTGATTTAATTAAAATTTTGACTATTAGACATTAAAGAAAGAAAAATAATAATAAATTGACTATATAAAAAATTGAGAATTGAGAGATAACAAGTGGAAAAGATAAGGGATAAAGTTTGTGAACATCTCCAATAAGATTAAATCTACAAAGAAACAATAACCTAAGAGAAAACATGACGATCTTGAATCAATCCTCTAGCTATTGAACTTGGAGCAAAAGGGATCTGAAAAATATTAAAAAAAAAAACTAAATTTACTTATGCAATGAAAGTATACGATGAAGCTAGCAAACCTGATAGTAGTTTGTCAATGTATTGGTTTGGATCTCAATGTCTCTTTAACTAAGTAATTGTATGTGGTTACTATGAATGTTAATTTGACTTAAATATCTTTAACTAAGTTTTGTTTTTTCTTATCTTTTTATTTTTATTTTGCATATATCTCTCAACAAACTATAAATAATTCAATTAAAGTAAAAATTTATTAAACGGAAATAAAAAAACTTAATTTATTAAAAGATCAAGTATAATAGGAACGGAATTTATTAAAGATACAAATCGGATACTTAGAATTTATTAAAAAACTTAATTTATTAAAAGATCAAGTATAATAGGAACGGAATTTATTAAAGATACAAATCTGATACTTAGAATTTATTAAAAAACTTAATTTATTAAAAGATACAAATTTGACACTAACAATTTATTAAACGGAACTACCGTAAAAAAACTTAATTTGTCCTTATCAAGTATAATAATATATGTAGAAATAGAAAGAAAAAAAAGATAATAATTTTAAGTTAAAAAAAAATTACGCATAAAAATAGGAACAAAAACCATGATAAGATATGCATAAAAAAATAAAGTAATTGACCCAGCGACTTTACAAGGTTGTTGTAAATAAACTAAACTATTAGCGGCAACAATAATTATTGTTTGTATAACTAACTTTTCCCAACCATAACTTAGTTGTTGAGAAAAAAACTAACTTATAACAACAACTTATTTAAGTTGTTGCTATATGTATGTTTTTGTCAACAATTTAAATGTCGCTGCGAAAAAGTCGCTGCGACAAACGATATTTCTTGTAGTGATATATTAAAAATTATTATTATTATTATTGGGGTGATATTTTTCATTTTAATATAGCAATTTCTCATATATGTGTCGTACAAAACATAAACATAAAAACATTATAATTAATGTTTCTACGCTAGTCACCCGCACCACCCCTGTCCAGATTGCCGGTTGTTTCTCTCTGTCCAGATCTACGTCAGTCGTTTTCTGGCCTATCTCACTGGCTCTTTCCGGCGAGTATCGCTCCTGGTCGACGGTGGTGGTATGTCTCTCTTGAGACCCGGAGTCGGTTCACCTCTTTTCCTTCTGGCGAGTTATCTGTGCCGGAAATAGAGGGTTGTTTATGTTTTGTTCCTTCACCGAACAATTGATTTCATGGGTATTGTTGTTGCTGTATGTGTGGGGTGCGTGTCATCAATTCACATCAGCATTAATGCTCCATGCAAGGAGGCAACATGAAATTAAATTTCCTTACAACATGTGGAAGGCACTAGATGTCTTGTTACAGCATGTGTGGAATGACAAATTAACATTTTGTCAAATTGTGGAAGGCACTAGATGTTTTGTTCCCTTTACAGCATGTGTGGAATGGCATATTAACATCGGCTGTAGGATGAATCGATTTTGTTGGAAGTTTTCCACGAACACAATTCATTATGATCTTATTCAGACTGATATTGCCCGAAAGGGTTAGGCGCGTAGATACTCCGTGTTGACGGTAGTAGTCATTGATCGTAGGAGTGTGCAAAATATCCGGTTACATGGATATTACTATATCCAAAACCAACTCCAAATAACCGGTTATTTGTAAACAAATATTAACCGGTCCATTTTATAAATGGTTGGACATCCATTTTTGTAAATCCAGTTTTTTAATTAAATGACCATATCCATGTCCAAATCCATTGAATTAGACTTTTAGCCAATTTCATTTTTTTGGAGAAAAAAAATTTTGATTATTTTTTTTACGCTAATCATCTTATAATCAACTTTTTTGAAAGGGTTTTTTTTATTTACGATAATTATCCTATAATTGACGGCAATTTCTTCAAATTGAATCCTACAATTACAAATTATTGTCTTTTTTCTTTTGTATGTAGTTGACTATTATTCAAAAGAATAAAAAAATTCCCAATTGAAGGTGTGGTGCATGTTTCCCAATCAAACCTTCAAAGTTAACTTCAGTCTGTCACTCTGTTCAATTTGGCATTAGTCCTAGGGCAATTTCTTATAGATTTGCAGGTGTGATGCTTGTTTTACTTTGTATCTTAACAATAATAAGTTTTGCATTACTGTCAAAAAAAATTAATAAGTTTTGCAGGCTGCTTTAATATTTAATCTTGAATTAGGAGATCAAGTCAAATTTTATATATAAGCGTTCCATTAAAAAAATTATAGATTAAAATTAGATTAAAACATTGTTTTCTTTTACTTTTTATCTTGATAGTAAGCAAGTTTAGTTCCTTTTTTTAATATCAAAAATTGGATTTTTGCCAAATTGTCTTTAAAACAGTTTTAAAAGGGAAATAACCAATTTTAAACCGATTAGTAACTAGTTTCTAAACCGGAAAATAACCGGTTATTAATTCGGATTTAGAAATAACCGGTTTATATTTGGATTTAAGAAAATAACCAATTTTAAACCAGTTTTAAATAAATATCTGGTTATGTATCCATATCCAAATTTATAACTAGTTATATAACCGGTTTATAATAAAATATGGTTATGGTTATGTATCCAAATCCATAAAAGTGGTTTTGGTTTGGATATGGTTTGGTTTCTCAAAATATCCGACCATGCACACCCCTAATTGATCGTGCTATTGAGTTTGTTAAGTTTTGGTGTTTAGCGCTTGTGGGGATCAGTCCCGTTGTTTGACCATCCCGCGATCTGGCTTTCAATTGGTTCTTAGTCACTTTCAACAAGACTGGAGTCGTCAAAGGTTGATAGAGAGGGCCTATGATCTTGCTATCTCTCTTAATATCCGTATCATTCATTGATTTCGGACTATTTTGCTCGAAAGAGCTATAATCGCTTGCTGCTTGCTGCAGGGAGTAGAGGGTACGTGGACCGTTTCTGTGTTGACGGTCGGTTCATTCGCCTTGAATTTGTATCTTCTATTTTGTCTTTTAGGATTAAATAGGAGTTTGTATGCTTCATTGTACTACGATCACTTCTATGGGGTAAGGCCTAGTCCCCCTCTTGTAATTATTTTATTTTTCTTTTTTAATAATAATATGAGCCATAGATGGAGGATGGGGAAGGATTGTTCATCCTTACCTTGATATCTAGATGCTCTTAATTTATCAAAAAAATTAAACTTTATTATATATTTATAAATACAATAAAAAGATTATTTATAATGTGTCAATTTTTTTTATATATAATTCATAGAATTGACGCCTATTATATTTATAGAAAGTGAGGTAATATAATTGAAAACTATTTTCTATCATTTTGAAATGGATGGAGTTTTAATATGGGTTCCTACTATATCGTACGAACTCGCAATTATTATAGACCTTCTTGATAAATATATATCCCGTATTTTTTTATCGCACATTTATTTGAATTATAGATATTACTAAATATTAAAGTTGACAACTTGATTAAGATTTTTTTTTTATAATTAGAAAATTGATATGTTAGTTACTTAAAATTTTCATCAGCAACTATTTGTTCCCCATTAATAGTAGTTATTTTAAAAAAATTCCTTAGTATCAACTTGTTTCCCCATGTAATTATTAATGATTAATATATATCTCGTGTTAATTTTATATATTAATGAATGTATTTGGTAGAACATCTTCAATTTTGATACCACTTTGAGTTTCATACATTACTAATAAGTTGTCTCTATAATGCCCGTAAATATATAGTACTTTTGCAACTCATATAAATTTTGCTTCATTGAACAAAATTATGCAACTCATATATAGCGATCGGGTAAAATCAAAACCTGCGGGATGTGTGTAATTTGGTCTAATCGAGTTTTTTTTCTTTGATTAATTAAATGAAATTGACATAATTTTCTTTTATTTGTATTAGATTTGAGTAGTGATAATTGGTATTTTTTGTCCAAAGTGAAAAGGTGCACGTTGTTAATTTACACTCACATGATGTTAAGTAGGTGTAAATTAGTAACCATATATATATATATATGGATCTGATTTCCATGAGATTTTTGAAATTCTTGGTGTTGGTATTTTCAATTCTCAAAATGAAAAAGTTCGAGACATCCGCTCAACAAAACATTCGTAAGAAGTTAGAGAATTGCCTATTACCATTTGTTGATCATCATGCATCAACAAAAGGTGTACAAGTATTTGATTTACAAGATATTCTTGAGAGGTTCACCTTTGATATTACTTGTACTTTTTTATTTGGATTTGATCCTAATTCTCTTCCTTTCAAGTTCAATGAGTTACCAGATATCGCGTTACCAGCAGATATCGCTTGTACAAATGCTATTTCCTTGCTTGAGGATATGACAACGTCGAGACACTATATTCCAAAATGTATTTGGAAGCTACAAAAATACATTTATAATTGTATAACTTCTAACAAATGTAATGAAGATGTGGATGAATCTTCTTCTTACTTGGTAAAAGAACCTATGAAGGAAGGGTTGGGAAAGGGCGAAAAGGCCGAGGAGTATATTAGAGACACATCACTAAATCTCTTGGCGGCAGGAAATGGAACAGTTAGTTCTGGTATCAGTTGGTTATTTTGGCTTGTTTAAACTCATCCTATTGTAGAATCTAAAATTATTCAAGAGATCAAAGATAATTGTTTAACACAAGAAGAGAATTTTGTCACAAATTTAAGTGTGGAAATGCTTGATAAACTAGTTTACTTTCATGGAGCTATAAGTGAAGCCTTAAGGCTTTATCCTCCTATAGCATTTGAACACAAATGTGCAATTAAAGATGATATAGTACCTAGTGGAGACCATGTAAGTCCAAATACAAAGTTAATATACTCTTTGTATGCAATGGGAAGGATGGAACAAATATGTGGAGTGGATTGCTTGGAATTTAAGTCAGAGAGATGGATATCAGATAGAGGACAAATTATAAAAGTACCATTTTACAAGTTCATTGCATTCAATACAGGTCCTAGAACTTGTATTGGTAAAGAAATGACCATTGTTCAAATGAAAATTGTAACATCCCGGATTTTTCAAAGACATTATTTAATAATCTGAAAAAATGCGGTTTTTTTTTTTTCTTTTACCAACTAAAAGTAGTATAATAAAATGGCTGAATTAAAATTCAAAAGAATGACAAACTAATTAAATAAAAAGTGTGCCGAAGCAGTATACTTATTACATAAAATTCTCAATTTACAAAAACCCAATTTGCCCACGTACATATGCGCTTCAAGCATCACATTCAAACATAGCTTTCATCTTGAGTACCTAAAATGTTAATTGTAAGGGTCAGTTTCCTTATCCACATTGAATCATACTGACCGTAAGAATACATCATAAAACAATAATAAAACACTTCACCTTGTAGAAAAATATAATTATTAGTTTTCAAAAATCAAGTTTGGTGATCAGAGTACACATATAAGAACTATACAAAGCGATAGAGTTTACAATCATTATTTTATTTTATTTTTATATGGAATGCAATGCGACTAGAACACTTCTACATGAGACACAAATGATCCGGATAATAAATCTCATACCAATGAGAAACCAGCCACAAAGGCTCAAGCCACAAAGGCTAAAAAGTATTATTAATCCAGCCACAAAGGCTAAAAATATTAATCCAGCCACAAAGGCTCCAGCCACAAAGGCCCTAAAACTTGCCACAAAGGCACTAAAATATTCTTCTATACACATCCTATATGATGCATGCCTCAATGATACAAGAAAATCTTTTTCTTAAAACTCAAACATACTCCCATACCACTATACTCGACTGAAAATTGAAACAAGTCTATTTATTTAATCCTCATTGATTTGCAACACATAATTTATCAATAAGCAGTAACATACACACGGAGGAAACTGAGAGCATTATACAACAAGAATGACATACATGTATAATAATAAGATTACAATGAACATGTACTCATACTCAGGGCCGTCCCGAGACATTTAGAGGCCCGGAACAAATTAGATAAAAGTCCCTTTAAAATAAAATAAATTAAATAAAATTAATATGTTTTTTTTTGTCAAGTAGCTTAATGGCTTGAAATTTCACCCTTAAGGTGAATAAGTGGGATGATCGGGGTTCGAACCCCGATCCCCTGCATAATAATGCAAATGTCCACCAATTGAGCTAAGCTCATGGGACAAAATTAATATGTTTTTAATTTAAAAATATAATTGTTTAAAAAGAGTAATCTTTTATTTAAAATACTATAACATTAATAATATTAAAAAATAGTCATATTATAATTAATAATAGCAAATACACTTTCAAACTGATATTTGAAAAAACTGGATGTTTTTAATAAATATTGTAACTTAATTTTAGAAAATATTTTTTATAAATATAATAAATTAAAAACTTATTATAAGTTGTAAAGTCATTTTATTTATTTATAGAGAGAATTTATTATAAGATTATCAAATATCTTATAAAATGAAATTTAAAAAAACTGTCATAGGTGGGAGTTGAACCCACACCCTTTGGACAGTAGAGAGACACACAAGCCACTGAACCAAACGCCTTTCGTCTAACATAGTCACAGCAAAATTACTTAACCAATATTTTGTATGTTGGACTTGAAAAAAAAAATTTGAGGCCCCAAAATTTGGAGGCCCAGTGATGTGGGCCTGCTTGCACGGGTTCTGGGCCGGCCCTGCTCATACTGATCAAAGAATCTATTTCACCAAACAAAGCAATATATTAACACACTAATAAGCATCCAATACACACCGGAAGAGATACAACTATATTTAACACCATAATATAGGAACCGAACAGATTAATTCCTTACACTCTTTTTATTTGTTTATTTATTTCTATTAAAGTTAATTCCTTTGGCTTGTTTAATGATAAAGGCTCTACTACTATCTACAACATAGTCCTACGTAATATGAGTGTGTGGGGAAAAAGCCCTTACCTGGAGGACTTCCTTACAACGATTCTGACTCTAAATTATCCTCCGAAGTTTCTTGAGACTAAGAGAGGTGTTGAAAATTAGCTTCAGCCGAATATGCTATAGGCTAGGAATTTTGTGAAAGTAGAATGATTTTACGTGTGAGGCATTTTTCTGAACCTATGGATATTTATAGAGACTGGGAGTGGAGTGAATATAGGAACTAGACTTAGGTATATGTTGAAGGATTTAAGTGAGGTAGGTATCTTATACTCAGTCAAACCACTAGCTCCACGTTTTCATCCTATTAATTGCCAAATCCCTAATACATTCTTTGGCTTATCGGTTCCTATAATTTTGTACCCAATACTTATTGGTTATGCTAATCTTTCCATACTATCCATGAATTTATCAGCACCTATATGATTCCATCGTGGCTAATTTTGAAATATCTAGTTAATGCCAAAATAATAGCTATACTGCTAGTATATATCATCCACATATATCCTTCATATCACACGAGTTAATATCCTTAATTTCCCTTAGACTAATTTTACTATATTAGTCAACAAAACCAATAAATTAAAATAATTGAATTAAACAAATATCATAATAAATAAAAATCATGGTTTCTAAATAGTTAAAAATAGAGGGTCTTACAAAAATGGTTGCAGTTGCATTGTTATGGAAGTTCCAGATACAAGTGGTGGAAGGTCATTCTGTAACTCCAAGGGCTTCTAGTATCATTCACATGAAACATGGCTTGAAGGTCAAAGTTAGTAAAAGATATATTTGAAAAAAGCATAATGTACAAGATCAATGAATAACAACTCAAAAAGTGATGCATGTTGTGTCTCTCTCTCTTTTAAACCTATTTGTGTTTGATAATGTTATTGTCAAATTCTACTATTTTCTCTTTGTATGTGTTTTAAGTGTGATAACACGCTACTTTGGATTTATTTTATTCAATCAATTAGTGGTTTTAGTTGAGTTTGCAAGAAGTGGAAGATTTGAATGTATGGCTCAAAAATTCACTGTTTCAGATCAATAATATGAGAATTTTGGAAGATACCCAACACTGTTGCTCGTGCCTTACGCAACTTTGAAGAAATGCGAAGAATTCAGTTCTTACATCCTGCCCCCCATGCAGAAGGGGTTGCGGCCTCACACAACTTCGTTGCACCAAATTAGAATTTCATTTTTTTTATAATCAGGGCTTCGAGAACTGACCTAGGGGTTCATTTTTACACAAAAAATATCAGGAAACATGTTTTTCAAAAAGGCAAGTGCTGGAGATTCATTCCGAATAGAAGGATCGACAGCTCGGTTAATCATTATCATGTATTCATTCTTCAAACTTATATGCTATGATTAAATCTATTATGAGCTAAGTCTCTTTTTGATTAGGTTAATTAGATGTTCATCCTTGGATCAATTTGGAAAATTGTAAACTTATGAGTGTCTTGGTATTGGAATTTTAATTTTATTGTTATTCAGTTATCTATGTGTTAATTTAATGTTTGTTATGAATTGACAAATTTATGAATTTTTCTTAGGAATTGACTGATTACTAACCACCCTAACTATTGACACTTGAATATGAGATAACTTTTTTGTCAATTATTACTTTAGAGATATCGAATTAATGTACCATGCATGACAAAAAGAATTAACGTGTATACACCTTTTTATGATTATGAATTCGCCTTAAACATTGGGGTATTATTATTATTATTATAAAAAAGAGTTATGGACTATTTTGTTAATTCATCGTGACAACAAGAGTAAAATTGTAATCAAGCTAGGTTGGGTTTACTAAATTGGAAAAAGGAAGGGATTCGAATTTCGAAGAACCTAATCAGGTTTTAATCAATTTGAAAATCATCAAATTTTACTTTATTGTCTAATAAACAAACTTATGTAAAACATACTCCCCTACATTTATATTCTAAACCTGATACAATTGTTTTTTCGAAATTAAACAATATATGATGACACAAATTAAATCATTATAAATATTATTACTTAACGGCAGTTTGATATACTTGCTAAATTTGTCATCAATACTCATTCCTTATTTTTGACACGTATATAAACGGTGTACAATTACAACAGATACAACGAGGAATTGAAAGATCAACACAAAGCTTAGTCCTCTTTCATTCGAAAAGTTTCACGAGGAAGCTCCACAAACTAGTTCTTCTCAACTTGACTGAGAGCGTCCTCAAAGGCCTCCCGTGCAACCTCGAGAGCCTTATCTATAGTCTTTTCGAGCTGGTACTCCAATGCGCCCTTAGACTCTCCATGCTTTTTCAGCTCCTCATCCTTTCGTTTCCTTGTCTTTAGTATTTTATCCTCTTCTTTGAGTAGTTTTTTTTAGCAGAAAACTTGTTTAAAGTGATGAGTCTTTCATTTTAACTTTTACTTTTTTTAATTAGGTAACGATAATTTCCCACCATTTTTTGTTTTATTTTTATTTCTTAATAAATCTAACTTATATAGAACATAATATAATTAAACTTACAATAAAAAATAAAATAAATTGATTCGATAAAAAAATCTAATTTTTTTTTTGAGAATTATCTTTCGGCAAACCTAAAAAAAACCGGGATGAAGAGAGTTAATGCGGTAGTCATAACGAAGGCCATGGTAAGGGTGCATGACACAATCCTAGGCAGTAATTGTTGTTTCGGTTTGAAGGTCTTCTTGTATGCTATTTGGAGAGCCACAAAAACCATGAATGAAGAAGAAAAACATTGAATCCCAACATGGTTCCCAAGTCTCCCATATGGCATTCTTGCGCTTTAAGTTATAGTATATCAGTTCATGCATCAACCCTAATACCATAAATGTCACCACCACGGCGGGGATTGGGGCCCACTTTCTTCCTATGAAATGGCTAAATGCCTTCACCATTGGTTTGTATATGGTCGGGTGTAGGATACGCGAGACCATAACATTCCACCGTTTTCCCCAAAATTCTTGCAATGATGTGCTTAGATATGGTCTGTCGAAAGGTTTCTCCAACTCTACTTGTAAAATGTTGCAAGCAATTGTAGTAATCATGGCAAAAAGTATTTCTAATCCGAAGTAAAAGTGGAGAAAAAATAAGAATGTTAAAATTAACGGATGGAAACTTTCTTTCTTCTCATTGGGAATAACAAAAAAATATAAGAGAATGGACATCACTAGCAACTCGAGTATATTTAAAGAAGTGAGTTTGAATTTGATTTGATTTTGATTTTGATTTGCGTTGTGATGCAATTTGATGGGAAGAGAGGCAAGAAGGAGGAAGGAAAAGAGAGAAGGAGGAGGGTTTGATGAGAGGGGACCTTTGGCAAAGGCAAATAGGAGAAGCTTAAAAGTGGAAAGCCAAGAAAAGCAGAATGTAAAAAGGATTATTAAATGGACGTTAGTGACCCATATAGGAAGAAGAAGAAGTATGATTATGGGTGGAAAAAGGGCTACAAGTCTTGGTCTTCCATTGGGAACCACCTTTCCTATTATGTAGCTATACCAAAACATTGTTATTGCTACACACCGTAAAATGATGTAGTTAATAATTTCTCCTTTCATCATGTCTTGCTCCCTAAGATTCTCATGGTATATTAGGCCCCTAGGCCCCTATATATATACTATATGAAAACGAATTTGGATTTATTGTTGTAGCAATATCACGATGTTTTAAATCTCGACCGTCCATTTTTTATCGAACAATTTATATTAAATACAATAAAATATAAGCACTTTAGATCTAATTCACGGATCATGATCAGACAGTTTAGATGCAGTACTACGTCCTGCAGTAACTGCACCAAATCCAATTCAATATGGAGACTTATGAATAAATCATGATTACATAAGAAATTTTAAAAGTTTGATCTTTTTTTTTTATTTTGAAAAAGATAAAAAAAAATTGATCATTTATATTCTACATTTATATTATATTATGTCTATATTTTAATGCATGTGTAATGTTTGGATATAAATGTTTTAACCAAACATTTATATTATATGTCTATATTTTAATGCATGTGTAAGTTGAGCTCTTTGTCGCGTAATTACAACTTAGATGATAAAAATTGTATAAATATTTGATATTGATCATAAACTATAAAATTGGTGTTTGTCTCTGTAATTATTTTAAATAGGTCTCTGACTCTTTTAAAATTTCATATTAATTCTGTCTCTGCTAAACTTATCTCAATTTAGTCCCTTTGTTTACTTTTATTTTCTAAAACTGATTAAATGTGCTTATTTGAAGTGTTAAATGACATGTGGATAAAGATATCACACAATGTAAATAACACGTATAAATCATCGGTCAATTAAACTAGTGAATAGAATTTAATAAAATTTGGTAAAGACATGGATTAATTTGACTATAATTAAGTTAAATGTTAGAAACTATTTTGATAGAAATTAGAAAAAGACAAACACTTATATGAAAACAAGTGACAAGATCACAAGGAGAAACTTACAAAATGTTTATAGAGACAAGAAACTAATTTGAGATTTTTAAATAGACAGAGATTTATTTGAGAATGTGATAAAATATAGATCAATTTGATAGTTTACTCGTTTGATTTAATATAGGTCATGTTAATAATACATATTAAGGTATCCTAATATAAAAAATATGCATTAAATAATACAAAAGATTTAATATTCGAAAAGTTGATTATACAAATTCAAAGAATTTTTTTTTATATCCTTATAACACATGTTAGATTTTTTTTCTTGGATATTCTTCCTCCGCCCCAATATATAAGAGCTCTTTCTCAAAAGCACGGTAATTAAGAAAAACACTTTTTTATATTAAATTTGTCAATAATATACATCTATTTTCCAAAGTACCCTCCAATTATTAAGAGAGAAAAATAATAATAATTCACTTTTTTTCACTTAATTAGGGGTATTTTTGTGAAAATTTAATTAATGTATATTGAACGTTGAAAAGGGTCATATAAAATGAGACAGCAGAATTTTGCACAAAAATCTTATATATATATATAGGGGTGCATGGTATTTAACTAAAAAAAAGAGAGAAAGAGCTATAATTGTTCCGACAGTGCGGCGTATTAATATCCTACCGGAAGGAAGAGGACCAATTTCATGTCAAATGATTAAATGATTTTAAATTTTTATAAAATTTAACATAAATGATCTATATATGATATATTTTTCCAATCCAAACAGGAAGCCTTGTGTGCCGCACTGCCACTGTCCACGCATTCTTTTTATTCCTCTTTCTCCCTCTTCTTATAAATGAATCAGAAGAATGGAGTGGATATTGTTTCAATTTTGAAAGTATGAATTTGATTAAACTCAGCATAATATGGTTTTGCATATGGATATCCGTTAAAAATATAAAAGGTGTTGTTTTTTATACATAATTTTCTCTTTTTGGTATTTTTAACTAATTAGCTTGGCCCTAATTTTTTTTAATTCAATTGTAATATAAAGATTCTTTTTTTTAATCTTTTGTGTCAATGTCTAAAAGTTAATATCATATCAAAATTGTTGGGATATCAATGTCTCGGCCATTCAGGATGCTAATTAATTAGTGATGGGTTTATTCCGGATATAAGTATTAATTTATTTGTGACGGGTCCTTCATAAATCACAAGTAATAATATTGGAGAGGCTTAAATAGTGTTTTAGTCCCTGCAATTGTCCCTCATTTTGAAAAGAGGCCCTGTTAAAAAAAATATTTGATTTTAGTCCCTGCAAAATTTAAAAGTTTTGTAAAGAGCCCCTGAACAGGAATCATTGATGACATGTCATCATTTTAATGACTTTTGCAGGGACTAAAATCAAAACAAAAAAATTTAACAGGGGCTCTTTTCAAAACAAGGGACAATTGCAGGGACTAAAACACTATTTTTTTTGACACATGGCATCAATGATTTCTGTTCATGGGCTCTTTTCAAAACTTTTACATTTTGCAGGGATTAAAATCAAATTTTTTTTTTAACAGGGGCTCTTTTCAAAACGAGGGACAATTGCAGAGACTAAAACACTATTTAAGCCTATTGGAGATTTCTGCATGTGTAGAGGGGGGATTTTCTTTGCTTCCTCCATTAATATAGAAAGCGACATGCCTGCATTTTTATTTATAACAAGAAACTTGCATTCATCAATGGTAAGCGGGAATCAAAATATAAACAATTTATTTGTACAACAAAGTTTAGATATACCTTCAAAAAAAAAAACAAAGTTTAGATATAATATAGCAGAATTGTTGTGTTACCCTTGAATACCACTTGCTCTTTGATTTAAGATAATGTATACGCGTATGGATAATCAGGGCCGTCTCCGACAATATGAAGGCCCTGAGCTAATAATAAAAATAGACCCCGAATAAAAAAATACAATTTTAAAAAAAAAAAGAACTTCATAAATTTCAATTGTAAATTATATCAATAATATTAAAAATAGTCACACATTCTTATAACTACCAACATACAAAAATGTCATCAACATTTTCTATGAAAAAAAAAAAGTCATCAACATTCTGATTTTCAATAAGAATTTATGGTTCTTTTATTGAGTTACCAATTAAAAAACATTTACAAATTGTGATAATAATGGAGCAATAATAATAAAATTGTGATATGCTAAGAAATTTATCATGTAAACACCAAACCCTTTCAGCAAAATTAATATTATTTATATATATTTATTAAGAATTGATGTCTTAAAATAAAACAAAAACTGCCATAGGTGGATTCGAACTTGCAACCCATAGCATCTCCAAGGACGCACGCTTTGACCACTGAACCAGCCAATATTTCATGATGCATGCTTTTCGAAACAATACTTAACTAATATTTTTATAATGGGCTTAAACCAAAAAAAAAATTGAGGCCCCAATATTTTGGAGGCCCTGTGCTAGAGGTCTGGTTGCACTGGCCCAAAACCGGGCCTGTGGATAATGTATACCTAGTGGACATAAGCTTAATGTTGTGGCATCTTTGTTCGATAAATTCTTGTATGGATACTTACTTAATAATTAATAATTAGACACAGCCAATTAAATAATTACACATAATAAAAACAATATTAATGGATATGGGCAACAGTCTTGATGTGTGTTTAATAGTTACAGGCAACGGTTTTTATGTGTTGCAATTGGTTATACACAAAACACTGTTGTCAAAACAAAATGCAATGCCTCAGAATACAACGGTGGAAAAACCATTGTAAAAGGCAATGACAACGGTTTTATTCAAATAGGCAACGTTTTTCAGCCGTTGTTGTAGAACAAAAAAGTTGTAGTGATCAACAAATACATTTTAAGGTCCATTAAATTAGTTATTATCTCATTTATTCCATCTAAATTGATAATTAAATTAGTTATAATAAAATGCATTAAATTAGTTATAATTCAATGTTAATAATCCTTTATACTACGAGATGTGTTTACGTTTTTTGTTACACAATACATATATAGGAGAGAGAAATAGAGGAAAACGAAGAAGATGAATAGGTAAATTAAATATTACCAAATCGTCCATGTGTATGTATTGTGTAAGAAAAAGTGTGTAAAAAAGATGCTGCGGGCACATGTTAAAGTCATTAAATTAGCAATGATCCACTTATTTTATTTTAAAAAGAGTAATAGTCAACTTTAATTAATACTACTAAGTAAAAGCTAAGATCACACTTTATTTAATAACTTAAATCAATTGGTAAGAAGAAAAAAATTGTATGGTTGTGTATGTTTGTATATATATACTACGCGCCCCAATATGCTATTTTTGTAGAAATTTTTTTTAAGTTAGTAACAAAAATTAAATAATAAATTAAACAAATTTTAAAAATAACAAAACTCTATTTTAAAACACTATTATGCAAGTGTTAAACAAAAACACTAAATTAAAGTTTGAGAATATGCATCTGTTACATAACAGAAGGTATACGATATTTGCTTTGTGTTTTACTGATTTATGAAAAGATATATAAAGTCTTTAAGGTCCAGCATTATGTTTTTGCGCCAAAAAAAATTTGAAATAAACACATGTTTTAATGTTTTTTTTACAGCATGTTTAAATTATCAATCAAAGTGAAATATTTAATTTAAATTAGAAAAACGCTAAACAGTGTCTTAATTA
This sequence comes from Trifolium repens, assembly GCA_030408175.1. Taxonomy (NCBI): domain Eukaryota; kingdom Viridiplantae; phylum Streptophyta; class Magnoliopsida; order Fabales; family Fabaceae; genus Trifolium; species Trifolium repens. The sequence goes on from CP125837.1 coordinate 11,243,346, forward strand.
AATAAATATAGTAATTTAGCATTGGAGTATGTATAGTCAATTTCTCAATAGTATAAAAAATATTATATTTAACTTAAATTTTTTTCTTTTGGTTTCCTTAACTAGTACCCGGGAGCAACGGTTAGCATGACTATTTTAATTATCAATTAAAATGGAATAAATGAGATCATAACTATTTAATGCACTTTAACATGTACCTTACATGTGCCCTCATTTGTCTTATTTAAAATATCATTTATCATTGTGTATCAATTAAATGTCTTACCATTAATTCCCGAAATCAGTATTTCTGATGGGCACATGAAGATTTCTGCGTGCAACCACGCTGTAAATTAGATAGAAAAAACTCATTTCACTATTGTTCAGATCCACCTCAAGTCCACATCTCCGAGAGATTGTCCGCTTTGGGTTTGACCCGTCACAGTTTTGTCCTTTGTAGAAAAGGCGTCTCGGTTGGTTTGAAAGGTATGGGTGTTATATATAAACTACCATTTTCCTCTAGTACCAAGCGATGTGGGACTATTTTGGTGTATCCAGGACAGAAGCCCCCCAGTCGAGGCTAAGGGGCTAAAGGGTGTCGACCCACGAGTCGTTTCTCACAGATGGCGCCATTGATCTAACCTGTGATAAAAAAGGATGATGAGTCGGTGAATCCTTCGCTTGATGAGAGTTTCGTTGACGTTGAGCAGTTATCACCATCGGATGAGGGGTTGTACCTGCAAGCGCCCCGATGCTTAAGTCAGAAGAGTATACAAGTACGAGAGTGAAAGTGAGTAATGAGAATTGAATACCTGACCTTCCAGTGAAGGAGAGTATTTTTATATCCCTCAACGCTGGGCCAAGGTCTCCCTAATTGTCTGTGCAGGACGGCCTATTAGGAGAGACTGTCAGGATTTCCCCTATGTTGGAGTAAGGAACCAACATTTAGTCCTTATCCTGGTGATGAGTTGTCCCGCATCGTGTGGAAAAGCGGTTAAACTCATCCAGATCGTGTCCTAGTCAATAGGAGCACGTGGAAGATGTGGCGGCGTAGCAATTCCGGGAAGGGGAGCTCACTAGCTGTCGAAGAGGAGCTCCTAGTCCAAATGTCGAGCAGAAGCTCTAAGCTCCATAGGTCGAGCAGAAGATGGATTGGGTCAGCTCTAGGCCCAGTCCAGAACAACTATTTTATTTTTTTTAACGGCAAATATAATATATTATATTATATATAAAGACAAATGACACATAGCCCTCCACACATCTCGAACACTGGTATCGACCATCTTTCTCTCTAACTTCAGCTAAACAACTCTTAAATGGACATTCTCAATAAGACCATTGTAATTCAGAGTACCAAAAATGACGAATATATACCATCATGGACATTCTCGATAAGACCATTGTAATTCAGAGTGCCAAAAATGACGAATATATACCATCCTGAAAAAATAACAAATTCCTTTGAATAAGGTTGTTAAATATATTACGTAGATATTGTAATTTCGCAACATACCTCTTGACAATTTTATTTTTTTTTAACCAAACAAACTCCTCTTGACAATTATTTAACTCTGCAACTGTTGAGAAAAAAATTAGTACAAGGAATACTAATCAGTGCATTTTAATGTACTTTCTTTTATCTTTTGCTACGGTAGTTATGTGATTTTTTTTGTTATTTTTACTATTTTTAATGTGTTTTCTAAATTTATTTTAATTTTAATTTTATTTTATGTTCTTTACTTAATTTCTTTTTTTTTTTTATATATCGTAATTTGACACTTTCTCAGTGTGCAAAGCATAACTTAAGCTACGAGTATCCAATTAAAGCGTGTGAATATGTGTTGGAAAACTAAGGTAAAAAACTACTAGTACAAGTTTTATGTTGAGGCCAAAATTCAAACTCTGAGCGCAAAGGAGTCAAATGATGTCAGTTTCAATTCAGACTTAGTACTAATAATTAGTTGGTCAAAATTATGCCTTTCAACCCGGTGCTTGTTAGCCCATTTATTTTGTACTATTTAAAGACAAAAATGGAGCTTAGGGCGGCATTCAGTATTTACAAAATTCAAAAAGAAAACTAGGATTGCCGCTATTTCATGGAGAATTAAAACCCTAGGTTGATCCATTGTGCACGGAAGCTACCTTTATGAATTCTCGAGGTTCAGTTTTTAATAGTAATTTCCTCTATATATATATATATATATATATATATATATATATATATATATATATATATATATATATATATATATATATATATATATATATGTTCATTGCTTTGTTATATTAATTTGTGTCTTTGATTCCTTTGATGCTTAATCATTCTATTTCGATTTTGTACCGTTGAGATGATTATTTGAATCGATTCATCACTTGTTTAAATTGATTTGAATAGAAATTGATATAGGTTATGGCGCTAAGCAATAGGGTTAATTAAATTTTGTTATGATGTTAATTGTACTCTCGATAACGCTTGATCATTGCCATAGTTAATTCTTGATCATTGCCATAGTTAATTGAATACATATAATGCTTAATCAAATGAATTCCGTATAAAATTGATTATCACTTGTTTAATTAGTTTTATGAATCAACAAAGGCATAAACATATAAACGAATATTTTATGTGAACCTACAATAGGATAATAACGAAGTTTTCATAAAAACCAATTCAATGGATTGATGGTCTTTTTATTAACTGAATTTCTAATACCCTTTTTTATTTGAACAAACCGAAAATCCTCCTAATTTACAGTTGTTTTCTCATTTCTAATATTTGTTAATTGATAAAGAGTTCTTGCGATACGATAATCGAGTTGTTTTCCTAACTACAATTTAAAACTCATTTTTAAAGTTCGCAATCTGAACTTAGTTCTCATTCTAGATAACAAACTATTTTTTTCCAGCTTTGGCACCCCTTGAATTTGCTACTTAAGTAGCTAGGGGGATAATAATGGAAATTCAGGGGATGTGTCTGAGATTCCGGGGGCGCGAGAAGTACTACTCAAATGTCTAAACAACGAGGCCCAACAGAAGGAACAAAAGCAAAAACAAAAATAGGGCCCAAAAGCAACAGAACTGCAACACACTTACACACCCCACCAAAAACCAGAAGACCTCCCCTGAACCTTTTAAAGGCATAAGAACAACAAAAGAACAATAGAATCAATTAACAGAACAGCCAGCAAAAACATAAGAACAACAAAGGATCAAAGGAACACGCCTGCCCAAAGAACACTCCAAGGAGAGATTGATAATAGTACTTCAAGACAAGGAACAATATTAAGGCATGACACAAAGATGAAGTGGTTGGTTGGAGAAGAAAATAATATGAAATTGAGCAAATGCTCCTTGCTTGTGGATGAATTAGAACGAATCAAGAGGAATGCTTATATGGTTTAATATAAACACTAAAGTGAGTCAAGTGTAGTATGGTTGATACAAGAATACAAGAATAATATAAACACTAAAGAGGAATGCTTATATTAGTATTTGATGCAATTGAAAGAATATGATGTGTAAGAGTGATTTGGCAGTAGAAGATATAGTAAGGAATCGATTTCATTGTGGTGGAAATAAAGGATATATATATAAATTATAAGCATTTGATAAGTCATTGAATAAATAAAGGATATATAATTATAAGCATTTGATAAGTCATTGAATAAATAACAAATGAAAAGAATATATATAAATTTTTGGGGCATTACATTATTATCCCCTTAAAATAGTTTCGTCCTCAAAACTAGAAGGTACAATAATTAAGAAAGAATTCTCTCACAAAATAGAATCATAGGTAGTAAAACTTTTATCTTTTTTAAACTATTTATCTATATATAAATAGTATAAAATTCTCGGATCTTACAATGAGTTACCACTTTCTTTCACTTTTGGGCTTGACATGATTTGGCCTCTAGGATCATAACATAGTATTAGTAAATAAGGGTATAAAACGAGGGATTGTGAGCTTACAAATAAAGAATTGTGGAGTTCAAATGTTTGAAATTCTTTTTATTCTAAAATATGTGATTTATTAGTTACAAAATGTTTTAAAAGAGATTATTCTATTGTGAAATTCTTTTAGACGTTTTATAGTTAATTGTTATACTATTGTTTTATCAAATGGAGAATCGTTTGATAGATATTATCTTGTTTATCAATTTTTTTTTACTATAGTTAATTGTTATACTATTGTTTTATCAAATGAAGAAGCGTTTGATAGATATTATCTTGTTTATCAAAATTTTTTATATTAGTGAAAAATTAATTATTTTTTAGTGTTATGTTATTCATTATTTAAATCGACAAGAATTCTTTTCAATTTTTTTTTGTATTTTTTTTATTATGACCTATTTTTAATAATTTCAGATGACCTCCAAAAGTAAGAGAGGGCCCATACAAAGCGTAGGTTCACTCACCCACTCGTATAAGAGGCAACATGTATAGTCTTTTTGTTACTCAAAAACCAACGCCAAGACACAACTTAAATTTCTTTGACAAGTTCCTTATAATCGCCGGCATACGATCTTCAAAGATACCTTGGTTGCGCCTTCTCCATAGAGACCAAAAAACCAAATGACAAGAAATCATTTCGTCGCTTTAGACACAAAACCGTGACCATACAAATATTGAAATGAGCAATGCTATTTAGCAAGAAATATTGATGCAAGAAAGAGAAAAATCTATAAAATTAGGAAATTTGACCAATTAAAATTTGGCTAACTATACATGAGAGGAAGTGATTATAATTTGACCAATTAAATATTGTCACCTAAAATTCTTTTCTTTCTTGCATCAAAAAATTCTTGCTAAATAGTATTTTATTATTGAAATAAGGTAAAAAGATCTGGTGGTAAGATCCACTCCAATTAGTTAATAACACAATTCAATTTTCGCACTACAAAAGTCCTTCCCTTTATTTTTAAAAAAAAAAATAAAAAATTTTGTTAAATACTACTATTTAGAACACATATGAGGTGTATTAGGTATTTGATGATGATATTGTATTCCAATATATTTTTGTTATTTTTTTAAGAGATAAGTTAGTTAGTTACAGTTAGAACACAAATATTATCCCTCTTTTTACTTAAAAAATTCAACTAACTTATCAAATAGGAGTGTACATTAAAATACACATGTGAATGATATATGAAATTGGATAAACAAAAAACCAACAAAATTTCACTTCATCATGTCAGAATCAAACGCCATAGCAAATGGTTTAGCTGGTGCTGGTGGTGGAATTATTGCTCAAATATTAACTTATCCACTTCAAGCTGTACCTTAATTTCTCTTCCTTATTCCTTAATTTCTAACTATTTAACCTTTTTAACCAATTCTATTCAATTTCATTGCAATTTTCAGGTTAATACACGCCAACAAACTGAGAGAACACTTAAGAGGAACAAGCAAAGTTTGCTTCCTCAATCTTCCAACACAACAACCACTGCTTCTTCTTCTCCTGGATTTTTTATTCAGATATTTCAGGTAAAAAAATGAATTTTACTCTTTTTTTATTTTAATTTTTTTTTTATTTTTATGATGTTTTTAGTATTTTTATTATGACCCTTTATTAGGTTATTGGAAATGAAGGTTGGGGTGGACTTTATAGTGGCCTTAAGCCTTCTCTTCTTGGAACTGCTGCTTCTCAGGTTAACAATTTCATATATTTCTTTTAACCTATGTACCACAGACACCAGGGACACGACATGGATACTGATAAATCGTCTAGTCATTTGTCTCATAATGTATCCTATTCCCAAAGTTTTATTCTTTTGTCTGATTAAATGTCACATTTGGGTTGTGTGTAGTTCTTATGAAAATGATTAGTTGTGTTGATTTCACCGGTAAAATTAGTATTATTTACAAAAACAACTTTATTAATTGTAGTTAATCGAGTAGTTAAGCGAAGTGAAATTCAATAAATAAAAGGGGTATGTTAGTGGAAAACAATAATAAATGTTGCATTGGTATTCTAAATTGACAATTATTGAGATATAAAAATGAACATGTGACATTTAGTACGAGACAGAGGGAGCACTTTAGAACTATGAAGCATTGATTTTGACACGGACTGCAAACATACCACAAATACGGACATGTCAACACTGCTTATTTTTAGACTTACATTTCAATGCTTATTTTTTTCAAATGTTGTCAGGGAATTTACTACTTCTTCTATCAAATTTTCAAGAACAAGGCTGTGGCTATTGCAGCAGCAAGGAAAGTCAAAGGGTATGGAGATGGTACTGTTGGAATGTTTGGTTGGCTCGTTGTAGCTGCTATTGCAGGGTGATTATTATTATTTTCATTTGAAGTGTTACATTGTATTGTTTATGTGATAATGAACCTCACTTCCATGCATTTGATTGATATTCATATTGAAGTTGTTTTATTATGCAGGTCCTTGAATGTTCTGTTCACAAACCCAATTTGGGTTCTGGTGACACGAATGCAGGTTCATTATTCAGATATTTTTCTGTTTTCTTGGGCTATTTTACTTGTAGTTTTACTGTTTGTGAAAATGCAATTCATGTCATTCAAAATTGTTTACTTATTATGTGGTTCTGATCTGTACAACTTGTATAGTTACGGTACAAGTAAACGCAATAGCAAACATTAGGTTAGAATTGTCCTCACTTATAAACATATATTCATGCCATCATCTCATATGAGACGTCTCTGATACCATCTTATAATTGAGTATTGGGTCTAACTCGACCCTAGAAACCGGCTTGTAATTAAGGTGATGATTGTCCTCACTTATAAATATATATTCAGGCCATCTTGCAAACAATGTGAAACTTCTTAACAAAAACTAACATTCCTATCCTTGGACTCATGGATGCACATGTTATCGACTTCAATGCATTACTTGCACAACCTTGGTTATGTAATGGTTAAGAGAAATAAGTTGACATTTTTCACAAGGAAGCATCGTATGCTGCAAAGTTGAAAAGGCGAACAGTCGATAAACTCCGAATACTTAAAATAGCTAGCCGTTATTTATTTACCTTGCTGACACCAATTTAGCACTCACCCTTCTGATTGAATACATGTTAGGTGTGAAACAAGTGCTGGACTCCAACACCACATAGACTCAAATACATGTAGTTACGTTCAATTATTTTGATTTCTCAAAATTTTACTAGTGTCGACATGTCAATGTTAGTGTCGTCTGGTATCCGTGTCCATGTCGGTACTTCATATGATGTTACCACAAACTATATATCCATGTTTTGGGTCCATTTTTATTATGATAGACATTTTATATTTCGATTTTAGACACATAATCAAGCAGAAAGAAAAATCATGGAGGAAAAGAAAGAAGTGTTAAGGAAGGCTGCTTCTGAAAGCATGTTAGCAGGTTCAACATTGGAAGACAGATTAGAAGAACTAAATTCTACAAAACCTAAACCATTTGGGACTATACACGCAGTGAGTGTCGATTTTTTCATTTTTGTTCATTTCCCTCTCCTTAATTTGCTTCAAACTGAAAATTTAAATTGTAACTACTCCATTGAAATTTCATTATTCAAATCTCTGAAGATTCTAAATCTCAGAATACATGATACTTTTAACAATACTACACCTAAGGTTGTAAATTCATATTTGCAGTTACATGAGTGCTTTAACTTTTATCATTGCTAATGAAATTTTTGATTTGATGAAAAGGCTAATGAAGTATATAATGAAGCTGGTATAGTTGGATTTTGGAAAGGTGTCATCCCTGCTCTTATTATGGTTAGTCTTACCAATTATCTTATTGATATATTCAGTTCAGTGTTGTGAATTACAGATGCGGATAATAGCGATTTGTTCAAATTTCACTATGCTATTTGACAAAACTGATTCAGTTAATATACAATATTTGTATAATTGTTATATGATTTGGAACTTTCATTATAGGTATGCAATCCATCTATCCAGTTTATGATTTATGAGAGTTCATTAAAGCGTCTAAGGGCGAAACGTTCTGCTAAGAAGCAGGGAGATACAAGTATAACTGCTTTGGAGGTATAGAATACTTAAGAAATATACAAGTGGAAAGCATGTCTTAGGAGAACATTTTAATTTGTTTGAGGTCACTTGCTTGTATATTTTTCTTGTGTATATCAGTAAGCATCGTCTTGTCATTCAAAAAGGTCTTTGTCGTGGGAGCGATAGCAAAACTTGGAGCTACTGTCACAACATACCCTTTGCTAGTTGTTAAGGTAAAACTCATACATAGTTCCTTCATTTTCTTGTGAATTAGTATTTATTTTTATTATGGAGTTGAAATTTTGCTGTGTTGAGTGTATTAGATAAGTATATATGTTATGTATTGGAGTTTTTTAGTACTTATTTATAATATTATATGGTAGAGACTTAAGGGTCTATGAGTCAAGCTTATGATCCAATTCCAAGTACACCGAGGCAGAACGAGTTTACATAGAATCTCGAGCCTGACATTCTTATCTCTTATAATCTTTTGTGAGGAAGTATATATGTATCAAAGTCACCATTCTGCACATCAAAACTTATAAGCACACAAGCATCGTAAACTCTCGTATATGCTACTAGACTCATATTACATCATCTTTCGTTCCTTGCAGTCAAGGCTTCAAGCAAAACAGGAGATTGGTGGAAGTAACTCGTTAAGATATTCAGGTTTGATTTTGGATAGATGAGATATAACTTAATTTTCCTTTGGATTTTGTTAAATATTTTTTTCACTATTGCCCTATCCTTACCAGTATCTGGTTGATACTGATAATTCTGTTTCTACTATTGTACCTTGAACTTCAAAACCTGTTCTTTTAACTTGCTTCTATTTCAGCTGCATAAAAGAGTAACAAAGGGGATAGAAATTTAATTAAAGGGCCAAAAATTTCTTTTTTGATTTCTGTTAAGTGGGTGCAGTCGTCACCTTACAAGCCGATTTTGGAAGAGTTAAGGTCAACCAGTGGTATCAGAGTCTATCTAAGGTTTGTTAGACCACCTGTTATCAGGTCATTCAGGTCACGCTACAGATTAGTGAGAGGGTAGTCCTCAACTTACAAACCAACTTTAAAGGGTTGAGATACACCGCCGAATCCAAACTCTAAGAATTTGCTTGATTACTCCTAAAGTATCTACTCTTATCTAACAATTTTCTTTAACATTCTCTCAAGAAATTTCATAATAAGAAAAATAACATTACATTACAAGGGGTAGATGCCTTGATTTTAAGTGGAACACTTACTAGGGAAGATGATACAACCCAATTCGAGTAGGGACAGACTTCAAAGTTTAGAGGGAAAGCTAAAGTTATAAAAGATGAAAGGATTAAACTTTTCATTGATTGCAAATATGAGGTCATACAATGCTTATATAAACCTGGTGCATTCCCACCATAAGATAACTACACTCTAACAGATTCAATTATTACTCCCTAAACAAAATATATTTTATATATATATATATATATATCCTTCTAGAGTTCCTCTTTTAGTTTAGAGGTTTACATTTTCGAATGTTGGTTATTTGGTTTTATTGGCTGATAATATGGTGTCTCATACTGTTTTCGCGATATTGTTAACAGCACAGTAGAAAACATTGACAATGCCCTTGAGTCTATAAAACATTCTGTGTTAATGTGACTTTACCCTTCTGTGTCAATATGTATACTTTTGCGGATAATATTCTGCATTCTTATCAGAAACCATAGTCGAAGTTTTAAATCAAGCACTCGTTGAATGATATTGCAAAAATTCGTAGACAGATCAGATTGATATAGTCTCATTCGCAATAACATAAAAAACCTTGATGCTGCGAACCAAATCATTGTTGCAGACCAGATACTATTTCAATTTTCTTTTATGCATACCTTTTTTCCAGTTGATTCTCAATCTCAAACTGCACATTATCAAAGTATGTGTTTCCCTTTCCTAATGCTATAAATAAATTCAGGTACATTTGATGCAATTCTTAAAATGATCCGTTATGAAGGATTGCCTGGTTTTTACAAGGGCATGAGCACAAAGATAGTACAGAGTGTATTTGCTGCTTCTGTATTATTCATGGTAAAGGAGGAGCTTGTTAAGGCTATCATGATTCTTGCAAATAAAAGCAAAAAAGTTGTATTAAATTTAAGTAGTTAATTTGACTTCTGTTCGATATATAAATATCACGAGTAGCTTGTTTGTGAGGTGTCAGTTCAGTGAAAAGAGTTTAACATTGTAATCTCAAGGAATAAGTTCGGATCTCCTTGAAAACAGTTGTAAAATGATTGTTATACGAGTAGCCTATTTGGCTTGCCTCCACCTATTGTTTATACATATCTTCTTGACATGTGTTACTAAATGTGTCACATTGGAAAACATTGCAGTATTGGTGTTCAAGATATTCGGAAATTGTCAACTTATTTTTTTGTTGACAATATGTAATTGTCAACTTCTAAGTGCAACTTTGGATACAAGGTTTAATGTGAGATAATTGATGGTCTCCCATGTCACTTTAGTATAAATATAGAATATAGATATTTGATGATTATTTTGAATCAAAATTTATAGGTGATAAAAAAATTGTCTTTATTTTGGGTTGGAATACCTATATATACATCAAGTATATTTGATGAACATCAAATATATTTTTCAATGGCGTTTAGATTAGGTATATCAATTTGATATGTAAATAAGGATTCTCGTGGAGTTTATCCCGTTTAGGAATTCGAAGACGGTGAATTTTTCTCCGTGGGGATGGAGATGGAGGAAAAAGTCCACTTTATATGTTATA